>CM060682.1:21277958-21921386 GCA_030686995.1 Artemisia argyi
AATAAATAAATAAATAAATAAATAATAGCTTTTTACATTGTAGAAATACACATACATGATGCAAGTAAACAGAAAACTAAAATAAAAGAGATCTAAGAAACTTACCACAATATACATTCTCCACGCAGAAATATTGTAAACAAGTGACAGCATCGAGTTAATGATCTTTTCAAGAACACTCTTTAAGCCTTTAGATGATAAATCAATTTAAGAACAAATGATCCATCATACATTAAAGATGTCAAGAAAAAAGGAATGACTACAGCTTCCCACTGTTTCAGACATAAAATTCCAATTCAGAACTCACTCACCTTATATAATCTGCAAATAATGAAAATACATAAATGGATGAAAAACATTTGTCGGTTATTCATGTTTGATGCACTATTGTAAACATGAAGAAATACTTACTGTGTGATGTAGACGGATACCATACACGCTAAGCAAGTTTGACATCTCCCAGCTCTTTATCTGCAACAATTAAAACGCCATTTGCAGCACATCAGCTAAGAAAATTTAGGAATTTGAACAATCGTCACCAGTAAACAAAGCTCAAGCAATAATTGGGTGGATATCTAGGGAACAAAAGTATTTGAGAAACACAAAAAACTGGAGTAACTAATCCTATATACCATAACTAGAGTTACAAACCATGAAGGGTCAAACACCACTAAGAAAGAACAACATCCCTAAGGTACTATACCCTACCCTATTGAACATTCAGAAGGATCCAAACACATGGTTATAATTCAATGTTACCAAAACATTCATCAAACTAAAAAGCATTTAATCGTCAAAATCTAGCTAAACTGGTGCTAAGTTGCTAACTTTCTATATCAATCTCTCAGGTTTGACGGCCAAAGTCAAACTTTGAAAACAATGTATTGTAACAATTTCTCAAGATTATCTCCGGTTTATAAATTGTTAGTGCAATGATACCAATACTTTTAGTACAGTTAAATAAACAACAAATATTGCATGTAAAACTGCACTACAGATTTTTACAGCTTCACATAATGTTGAAAACTAGTACCGCCACAAACTATCAACATACCATAATTCATATATCACCACACCAATAAGCACATCATATTTACATTTTTAGACTTGATATTAGATCACTATAACATTGAAGGCAAAATGTATAACTCAACATGTCTTAGAAAAAGGTTCAGGACTTTCATCGAACACTTTGTAAGCATTATTATGCACTTCATTAAACTCCTTTTTTTAACACGCATTTTAACTTGACTCTTTTATAGACAATGTCTTGTATTACATAAAAGTTTAATTTATTTTAGCATTATATTTTACATGTTTTAGCTGATATTCTCTTTCATCCCATTTCATCACATAGATGAAACACAACAAACATATATCATCAAATAGAACATGTAATTATCGATTAAATATTAAATCAACTAACAAAATCGAACCAAAATTATTTATATACCAATTTACATGATCAATGTCCATACCTTAGTGCCTTTAACGCCAAAGTGAAACAACTAGATCCGATTAGTCGGTGTCGCCGGAGGATGAAGGTGGTGTGGTTAACGGTGATTGTGGTGATAGGTTCATGATTTGGGGGTCATCAAGTGAAATTGGATTTGGGGTTAGGGTTAGGGTTTACGTTGTGATGAAGAGATCAGAGGATGGATGAAATGAAGAAAAGGGTATATGATAACTTTATATATGGGCAAAATAGTCATTTAACAGGAATAACGGATTTGATGAGATATAACGGGGCATTGACTAACGGAAAACGGGTCAAGGGACGCAATCGGCCTAAAAAAACTTGAGGAGGGACGCACGGAGACGTTTTTCAGAACTTAGGGTCCTTAGTGATGTTTTCTGAAAAGTTTTAGGGACCAACGATGTATTTTTGTCTAAAAATTATGTTGTACTATTAATAAAGGAATTAAATGGTAAGCCTAGAGTAAAAGATAGCTAGAGGTACAAATAGTACCACCCTTATATTAAAAAGGAACATGGTGAGAGACAGAGTTGTAAACGAGGGTGTGCGAGGTGTGCTACTGCATAGGGCCTCAAAGTTTTAGGGGCCCCAAAATTCATTTTCTAGTATCAAAATGTTGACGATATATGAAATGTTGTTCTAAATATTTGTTAAACTTTACTTCAAGTAGGCGAGAGTAATAAAAAACTCATAAAAACTAAACCTAGATCGTTATAATATATTTTTAATCATTATGTTTAGTTAGTATATAAACGATTTTGCACAGGGCCTCCGCTAGCACAACTACTACACTGGTGAGAGCATCTCCGTTTATCAAGCTTTTTGAAAGCTTGTTAACATCGTAGTAGAAAAAGCTTTTTGCTAAATTGTACTCACTGCCCCCTAAATTAATACTACATGTTTCTTTTTTAAAAGTTTTAATTTAATTGTCTACTACTAAAAATAGTTGAAAAGTTTGATTTAATTTATCAAATTACTTTTATTTAAAATTATTATTACAAACTTTAAAGAACATATCAATTAATTAGTTAAGGGTAAACTGTCATTCTGCTATAAGTAAAAAATAAAATAAAATAAAATATAGTAATAATTATGTTTTTTTAAACTGTGTATTTTTTGTCAATGGAAAATTATTATAAAACGGAATAAGTAATGATTTGAGAAACTTCAAGCTATTATTAAAAGCCTTTCATTTCACTTAATCTAATAAAGTAAAATTGTTAATTTACAAAAAGGGTTTCACAAAAGGCTTTTTTACACTATACTTGACCTTATGAATAATTTTTTGCTAAATATGATACACTTAAATTTGAGTTGTCAAAAGTATTAAATCGTTTGTCAACTTAAGCATTGTAGATGGTCTAACACCACAACTTATTACAACTATTATACTGAAATTGGCGATACATGAATATCACACACACTGCCATACTTAATGTATTTTTATCTGAACTTTAACACACACATAGCGTTTTGAACCGATTTAATAAACCACCTCGACAATCACACTAAGTGCAGTGTCATATCCGAGTTGGATCATTATGCCGACAATTCTAGTCGACTATATAAGTTCTCTTATAACAAAAAAGTATTCGAATATTAAAAGTAAAAATGAAGTTTTGCTAGTTACAACAAGTTGATGTGTTTTAAAACAAGGGTTTTGCTAAACTTAGCTCTAAGAGTTATGTTTAGAAAACAAAAACATACACAATTGATTATATATATAGTCGGTCAAGAAATGTTAAATTCAAAAAGTGAATATGCATTTAAGTTATTTTAAATAAAAGAAATGCTAGAATCATAGTAAAAACTTTTTTTAAAAAATATCCATACAATAAGAGCACAAGGTGTAGTCAATGAGTTTTACCTCCTCATTCGGGTCTCACGTGTGCCACATCACCCAACACCTCAACTTCAACTATTCACAACAAACCCCTCCTCACCAAACAACAAACCTCAACTTCCCCATTAGGGCCCTACCACTTACACCTTTATTTTTTTATTCATTTAATTAAATAAATTAAATTCATTTCACAAATACTTAAAAATAACACAACATATTAATTTTATTTCATCCAAATTAAAAAGTTACACTACGGAAAAAAACCATACGATTTGCGGAAAAAAATACGATACGACACGAAAATAAAGAAACGGATAAATACGATATGCAACATCATCAATAATTTATAAAGACTTATAATTATCGATGAGTGCTGACTTTTCTTCTCAAACTTGCAATACTTGTTCTCTGACCATTCTCAATGCGACTTAAAGTTTCAAATCTGTTTCATCATTTTTTTTAAAGGGTTTGTACACCGACCATGACTATTGGACGGTCTTGAGGCAGCTCACGTAACCTTTCGACCTCTAGAGCACGAGACTCCCTTTGTCGAATAGTACGAGCTATCTCACCTAACAAGTTGTTAATCAACTTAAGTTCATTTTCTTGTTCATTGCGTAATCGGGCAAGTATTCTTGTTTGCACCTCAGCTGGTTGGTTAGCCATAGTGTGTGTGTAGAATTTAGTTTTAGTTGTTTGACAATAAGAAGTTGAGTAAAGATGCTATTTATACTGAAACTAGCCGTTAGATAATTTTAGTGGAGAAACTAGCCGTTAAGCCTTTTATTTAAACTGAAACTTAAACTGACATAACATCACAAAAAAATGGAAATACTTAACATAAACCAACACACGATACATGAATACAAAGGCCATTAATTCATATATCTCTTCCAGGTGAAGTTGTCCTTCAAAATCAACCACACTTGAAAATATTTGAAATCTTTCCCAACATTGCGTTCTTTGTAAACATTCATTGCATCTTCAAGACGAACATCTGGCTCTCGTGTAGGCTGCAAATTCAAGTAAATTTCATGAAATTTTTGGCAATCAGAGTTCATTCTTGCCCACTTACCCGTTAGTTGGTTTTTGCTACGAAAAGGACCGTCTGATTGTTCATTGAACTTTTCTGTTACAACTTGCCAAAAAGGTCCTTCGCTGGCATGGAATTCATGAACGTTTTGCCACATCTCGGCTAGCCAGCATTCTTCTTCAATAGACCAACGATTTACTATAGTAAATTTCTTTAGAAAGAAAAGTGTGTGCAAAATTGCATGATAATGTATGCTTTATATAGGAGTGTATAAACGTTTAAGATTCAAAAACCTGAGAGGGATAATTTTAAATTTTCAAATTTCAAAATTTCAAACAAAACAAAACGTGTGCAAATTCAAAATTCAAATTTCATCTGAGCGGGAGAATTTAGAATTCAAATTGAAAATTCAAATTCACATAAAATGGCGGTTACAACAATACGGAACATTACACACGATACGAAAAAGAAATACACATGATACGGAAAAGAAATACACACGATACGGAAATAGTTAGCATAAAACACAACTACTCATCGTCTCTGTCCTATGCCCTTGTGTTTCTCAGAGCGAACCACACATGTTGATACTTAATCCCTTTCCCATAGCGTTCATAGTAAATACGGTTTGCATTGCTGAGACGACAAGGGTCATCACTTGTATGCAGCAACTCTTTGTAAATAGCATTATAGTTACGACATTCAACATTCATTCTACTCCATATAACCGTAATACTATTTTTATTACGGTACAGACCATCACTTTGATTGTTGAACCTTTCTGTAACTTCATTCCAAAAGGAACGTTCGTTCACAACGTCTGTAGAATCGTGAACTTCAAGCCAAATGGTAGCTAGCACGTATTCTTCTTTCATTGACCAACGGTTTGTCATTGTAAAATGGTGTAAATATTGCAGTGTGCGTAAAATTGAATGATATTGCATGGTATAAATAGGGGTTTACTGAAAGCGGGATACATTTCAAATTTTGAATTCACAACAGATGGCGGGGTAATTTGAAATTTTGAATTCAAAACAGAGGGCGGGATAATTTGAAATTTTGAATTCAAAACAGAGGGCAGGGTAATTTTAAATTTGAATTCAAACTTAAGAGCGAGATACTTCCAAAAATCATTCTATAAATACATATTCAAAATCTGAATACACACACAATTCACACCCACAATCATCAAAGAATTCTCCTTTGTTCTTCCAACACAATGTCTCACAACGCATCACCTGAAAACGCATCGGTTTACAACACACCACCTGAAGACAATTCCCCACAAAACACACCGCCAGAAGATCTGTTTCCGGTGTTCCAATATGACAACCCACCACCTCCAACTCCACCAGCAGTAATGTTTCCACCAGAAAATATACCACAACCAAACAATCAACCACCAAACTTTCCACCTAAAAACCAACCCATCATTCGTCAGTTGACTGAGGAAGAACAGTATGAGCTGGATATGCAAGTCGTTTTGGAGTTTGAAGCTGAGCAAGCCCGTCAGGAAAGGGAGCGTGAGGCGTACCTCAAAGGGAAACAGGATCGGAAGAACAGACGAGCAGAATGGCAATGGGCTCAGGGACTTCCACCTGTGCCATCGAGTGAGGACGATTCAAGTGCCTCCTATTCGAGTCACGAGGGCTATGTGTCTGATGATTCATTTTATTGAATTGTAGTTTTTATTATCGTATGGTAGTTTATGGTTTTTAATTTCCGTTTCTTAGTTTAATGTTGTTATCGTATTTGTAAAATAATTGTATGTTGTTTCAAGTTATTTCAATCCTATGTTTAATATAGTTGCATTAGCATTTACACATTACATTCTTACAAAAAAAAAACTGTCTATTTGAAACTACAAATACATTTTACTTTCACAAATATATACATACATTTGAAAAACATCAAATTATACAACTAAATATTCAAACAACTAATATTCAAAGAAAAAAAAATGGAATGTCAGAAAACTCAGCTCTTCGTCGGCACGGGGAGGAAGGCAACGGGGAAGAACGGCAAGGCACATTTGGTGTAGTGAAGAGGAACGACTCGCCGTTGCCTCTTCCACGTCGGACGGCGAGCATGCCTTCTTCGACTACACATTGTGCTCTAAGATGTCATATAATTAGTGCCATTCTTTTTTTTTTTTTTTTTTTTTTTTTTTTTTTTTTAAATTCTCTCTAATATTTATCATTAATATCCATTTCATGTAAAATTTTTGTAGCAGCATTTCTCTTCAAACAATAACCATTCTTATGACAAAAACTTTGATATAGCCTAGTTTACTCTTCTTTTTGACAACCAATCACAAACACCCCTGTCAAACTATCTTTACCAAAAAGTACAAATGGAGTGTTGTATCCTCAAACTCCACACATATCTAAACCAAAACGATAAACCCTCACTCACCCACGTGGCAAAAGTCCATCCCTTTGACACTTCATCACTTCAACTTCCAAATGACCAAAACAAAAACCTTCTAAAAATAACCAGTTTTCATCAATGGCATCCTCTACCTTTTTACCATCAACCACCCTCAAACTCTACTCAAATTTCATATACTTTAAAACCCACTTCAATCCCTCAAAACCCATTCCACATACCAAATTTTACTCCTTAACTCCCAGAAAACACTTCAGAATATCCAACTCTTTAACTGAAATAACAGAAATAACTGCCACTTTGCAAAAAAATCCATTTTTCAAAACTGGGTATGAAAGTTTTCAGGGTTTAACAGAGTCTTTGCCAGAGAATGAGAAATGGGGTGTGTTGGTTTTTGCAGGGTTGGTTTGGGTGTACTTAACTGCTAGGCCTGGTGTGTTGATTGGTGCTATTGATACTTATGTTTTGGCTAATGTGCAGAGGGTTTTTGATGTAATCTCAGGGAGGAGAGGTTTAAAAAGTAGTGATTTTTTGATTGGGGAGAAATTGGGTGAGGGGTCTTTTGGGGTCGTGTATTCGGGTGTCGTCGTGCCCAAAGGTTTTACTGTGGAAGATAGAGTTAGGATTAGTGGGAGTAAGAGGAGACAGTTGGAGAAAGATGATAGGTTTAAGGAGAAAGTTATTCTTAAACAGGTGACTCAAATTCGCCGTTTTGGAAGTAATTGTTTGATTATTTTGTTTTAGGATTGATTTTTAGAACTATATATCTGCGTATTGTGCTTTGATACAGCATGAAAATAGTTTAGAGGGTGTTTGTGATTGCTTATTGATACTGCTTATTTCAAAAAGAATAAGCAGTTTTAGACTTTAGTAAGCAATTTCATGAAAATACTGTTTTTTTTTTTTCTGATTTTTTCAACAAGTATAAGCAGTTTTAGTAAACTGATTCTGATTATTTGAGCACTCGATTGTTTAGAGATTAAGTTAGTAAGTAAGTTTAAGATTAAACGCAACAAAACTGATTTTGATGCTATGCTCATTTATGTGTCATTTACACGATTATTCCTTAAATTAATCAGAATTTGCTAAACATTCATGTACCAGGGAATTATCCGTTTACCCAAAAAAACCACTTGGTTACTTCTAGAATGCAATGCCAAACACTCCCTTTGGCACCCAGTTTATTGAAAGTCATAATTTAGTTTCATAATTTCTTTGGTAAAGTTTGGAGTTCAAGTTGCTTTGGATTTATTGAATTAAGCATGTTGTACGATTATATATTTATAATTTGAGTAATGTAATGTACTAGGTAAAAGTTGGAGTTCAAGGTGCTATAGTATGTGGTGATTTTGAAGAATGGTTTAACTACAGGTTGTCACGAGCAGCTCCCGACACATGTGCCGAGTTTCTAGGGAGCTTTGTTGCCGATAAAACTAATTCGTTATTTACCAAGGGCGAGAAATGGCTTGTATGGAAATTTGAGGTAAATGATTTTTCTTTCGTATTCATATAGCTTCACATAGATTTGATATTGAGAAGTTTAGATGTGCGTTTTGAAACCGATATATGCATGTCTAATATTATGTTTTAATGGGTAATAACGTAGGGAGATCGCGACCTTGGTGAATACATGAAAGACCGATTCTTCCCGTTAAACTTGGAATCACTCATGTTCGGACAAGTCTTGCAAGGACTTGAATCCATACAGCGAAACGCATTGATAATCAAACAAATAATGAGGCAAATAATTTCATCCCTCAAGAAAATTCACGACACTGGTATAGTTCACCGAGATGTGAAACCAGCAAACTTAGTGGTAACTAAAAAGGGACGGATCAAGCTTATTGATTTTGGTGCAGCCACTGACTTAAGGATTGGAAAAAACTACGTACCTGATAAAGGTCTTCTTGATCCGGATTATTGTCCACCGGAACTTTATGTGTTACCCGAAGAAACACCGTCACCGCCTCCAGAACCCGTTGCAGCTCTTCTATCTCCGATTCTTTGGCAGGTGCTATACTTTTTCATATTTCGAATTTTAGATATTGTGTATAACGTTTCTTATACAACTTAATTAATAGTATAGTCAAGAGTTAGTTGTGTAAAATAGCAACATAGTTTTTGAATTATCGTAACTGATTTTCTAATTTGTACGTAAACGCCAATTAAGCAATTCAGTTCTAAAATGATCAAATTCATGTTTTGAGGAATTTATGAGAGGGTTCAGGTTTAGGATATCATTTATCGAGTAGGAATTAGTTATTGAAGAATAGGACAAAAGATCAATGATGAACAATTTCTTCACTGGTAAAAATCTCGTTAAAATAGGACATACTAAAACCGAAACCCTAGTTAAATTCCTCACAGTATGACGTTGATACATTACTGCCTGTTCTTGCGTGACTATACAGTAAGCATAAACTTTTCATTGGTATGTATATTTTATCCGCTATTATATATCTTTCAAGTGCTAAATACACCATTTTGACCATTTTTGCAGCTAAACAGTCCCGATCTTTTCGACATGTATTCCGCTGGAATCGTACTAATGCAAATGGCTATACCATCTTTACGATCTACTGCAGCGTTAAAGAACTTTAATCTTGAACTAAAAACAGTGAATTACGACTTAAAAAGATGGAGGGAAAAAACTCGAACAAGACCCGATATAAGTGTTCTTGATCTGGATTCTGGTAGAGGATGGGACTTAGCCACAAAACTTATTTCAGAACGAGGGTCTTTGCGTAGAGGTCGTTTATCAGCTGCGGATGCTTTGAGGCATCCATATTTCTTGTTGGGCGGTGATCAAGCTGCTTCTGTTCTTTCAAAATTGAGCTTTTCTAAGTAGAAAGTCAAGATGGGTCAGTTAGTCAGGGATTTGACTGAAAAAGTCAAAGAAAGAAGTCATATTCTTTGCTGGTGTAAAGCTTTTGTATCATTTTTATCCGATGTAACATTACTTAATCCTTAATGAATCTATCGTAAATAATTTATTATATGGAAATATTTGTTGAGGAACAAAACGAGTCTTGATGGGGGCAACCGACCTCCCAGAACCACACTGTAAAGAAAATCAAAACAATACAATTTAGTATTAAATGGGTCAATTGTCTCATACAACCTGACCCATTATCTAACCTGCACTTATATAAAAACAGTCAAAAAAATGGACAGGGTTGTTATTAGAGATCAATGTGTTGAGACACATTGACATGCCATATAATATTGACATGTTTTCAACCTGCACTTATTTTGACAGCATGATCTGTCCATCCTCAAAATTAAAGTAAATACCTGTTCGCATCTAAGAAAAAGAGATTATTCTCTTTTGAAAGGATTGTATCTGGACTTCTACAACCATTGCATATGACATATTCGTCTACGATCAAAATCATTAACTTTAGAACAATAATTTTTTACCTGAACTTGAAAGTTGACAAAATTGGAAAGTTGGTTACCTGAACTTGCAAAATTTTTTATTCGGTACACGAAACTGGAAAAGGTGACAAGTTAGATACATTTATAAATGATTATTCCAATACTTTATAAGGCCTGTGTGAGATAACAACTAAATTCAACTCGTTTATAAGTAAATGGGTTGAAATTGGCAGTATTGTACTAGTATGTAATAACATTTAGAACACAAAATGTTGTTTTTGAGATATATGTACCTGCCCCCAGATTGGAACTTCTATCGTTCATCATATCAGTTCCCATCTAAGAAAACAAAGATAAATAAATTAAGGGCGTCTCGAGTTACACAAAGTGCATTTAACAACAAAACTGCATAATTAATAAATTTTGAAATACAAGTTTGCCATTTAGACCCGAGTACAACCCTAAAAAGAACTCTAGTCACATTATAATAGTCATGACTTTTGTGACTGAGAAAATTAGTCTCACTATTAGTGTGTCTAATTCATTATAGTTTTTTTTTTTACTGCACACTGTTTACAGTGACACATTATTTACATATGTTTTTTTACTGAGAAAATGTATAGTATCACGAAAGCCTATGTATAGTGATTTATGAGTTATGACATGTTTTGGTGTTGTGAGAGAAGTAAAACTGTCACCATAACCTCGTTATAGGCCTTGGCTACTTCTAATAAATATGTGCTTCTTGCTGTTACAAAACAAACCATTTCTCTTACATTGCATAAAAACTGTTTAATATAGTTAGCAACACTCTTCGAATGTGTTCTAGGTAACTTCTTACCTTAAAAAGAATACCTGAAAGAACTATTCTTAAAAGAAAAAGAGGCAAGTGTGTTACTCACAACAAAGAAGACATTGCTTGCCATCAAGTATAGGAATATTGAATAAAAAAATGCACATCTTGTTATTGAATACTCAAAGTGATACTTTTTGATGTTTCTTGTGTAAAAACCACCAACAAAGAGCAAAGTTTACTGATTTATCTTATTAGAATTCCTTCAAATTTTTTAGGAGCTAATCGACCCTTGACCACCAATCTTTGCTGACCATCAAGGGAACCGTTTGTTCCCATTTCAGCCAGTAGGAATGTCATCACATGATCTGGCTGCCTATGCATGCTGGTAAATGGAAAGACTTTTTTTTTGAACTGCGGATATTATTAAAAGAGAAAGAAGCTAGCAAGGAGCTAGATACAAAGGCTTAACTAATAGAGTCTATACATGCTTCTAGAGGATTATCAATCCAAACATCCCAGTTTACAGACAAGATTTTACATCTACAACTTATCCAATTGTAAGATAATTGTTGAATCTCCTTGAAGACCTCGACGCTAGATTGAGATTTATCCGTGAACACCTTACGATTTCGACTTCTCCACATAACCCATGCTGATGTGAATAAGACAGCTTCAAAGCATCTTAACTGAAGAGGCTTAAAAGAAGATTTTATTCTTGGGCTTAGATTCCAGGTTGTAATTGTTTGATTATGTGGACAGAATTATAATGCTTTAATGCTTATTATTGTTAAGACTTATATATTTGTTTAGTATATTTAAGTATGGGTCAAAAGGGCTAAAATTGTATGGGTCGAAATCCTTAACCCAAACAGCCCGTTAGAAGTCAGTTATGATATGACAGTTAGTAGAAGTTAGTTATTATGGTTGACAGTTATTGTTAAACGACACAATGGTTAGTATTAAGAGTCATGTCGTTTCAATAACTATATATATTGTAAAGAGTCGAACATATGTTTTTTTAGTTCTATTATTAATCTAAAGTTTTATATATACTTTGTCTGAAATTTACAACGCAAAACACAATCACATAAACTCACACAATGGTTTTTACAAAACGTTTCATGGAGACTAATTGGCATGGCAATAGACCTGTGAAAAGATACCAACAGTGGTATCAGAGCGCATGTTCTGATCCTTGGAGAAGCCAATTATACAAGGACACACCATACATCCCAAACAGACATTACTTACAAAGAGAAAAATACCAAACTACCCAAACGTGGCCTAGACACAAGAAACATATTTCACCCGAAGGAAAACAGTTATTAAGAAAGAAAATGGAAGAGGTAGTATCCTATAATTCCTCAAGATTGAAACATCATGGTGGCAGCAGTTACAAAGAAATAGAGGAATCAAGCAGTTTGTCCAAAAAAGATAGAAGGGCACGTTGCTATATTTGCAAGAAAAGAGGGCACGTCTTTTGGAAGTGCACAAACAAAGAAAAAGAAACCAACACAGAATCAAATGCAATGGACACTACACAAATTGAAACACCACAAAATGAAGCAGTTTTCAAGTATGAACCAGAGACAGTGCACGTTTCAACAGATTACATGGTTCAGGGTTCAGATTCAGGCAGTTGGGATGAGATATGGTATGTTAGTACTGCATATAAAAGGCATATGACTCCTATGAGACAGTTATTCAAAAGATTGATGCAGAGATTCCAAGTTGAAGGAATAGAAGAAAGAGAAAAGAAGTTTATTGTCTCATATGGTGTAGGAGAAGTGATTGTGGACACAGACAGAGGAAGATTAATGGTACCTAATGTGGTTTACACTCCTGAAATCACATTAAACATTCTAAGTTTAGAACAATTGAAGGAGCAGGGTTATTTTGTGAGTCATGATGGAAACAGATGCAAGATATGGTACATGTTTGATCACATGTATGATGAAACTGTTGATAAACACAACATTATTGTAGGGGAAAGTGATAGCAGCATGACTGAGAGACACAATAAGTTTCTGGATGAGTATTTTAAGTCGATAGACCCTGATGATGCATGTTCATTAGTGAAAGGAATGGAGGAACTGAAAATGGAGAAAGAATTTGATCATGATTATGTGGATTCTGAATACATAAGCATGAATGGAACTCTATATTTCCTAAAGGTAAACACTTATCAAAGATTCATAGCATTTCTTGATTTGATTGGGATAGATAAATTAGTATATGGAAACTGGGAAGTGTTGAAAGGGAAATTTATGGATATGATTGAATGGTTCAACTGTGGGGGTAATTAAGATTGATTTATTGGCTTTGTACAAATTTGTTGATGCACTTGGTGGATACATGAATGTATCATTTAATGGAAACTGGCATCAATTGACAAAGATACTTGGTCTAGCATATGAACATCAAGAGACAGTGAAAGAAATATACAAGGAGTATATTGGCATGGTGAAATTGTACTATGAAGAGGCTAAAAGAGTGCAGGGTGAACCAGAGGGAATGGCTAGCATGAGTGAAATGGAGCCACAGAATGATGCAAGGGTGATTGCACATGGTGCACAGGGAAATGCACAGGTTGAAGCACTAGAAGCCCAAGTACAAGAGATCAATGAAGAATCTCCCAGAAAGAAGTGCAAAAGAATGGAAGATGTTATGCAGTCGAGTGAAGAGACCAAAGGAAGCAAATTTGAAGAAAGCACAAGCAGTAGTGATGATTTCATCATCATTACTTGAAGACTGAACCAGAGAGATCAAGATTGCAGCATTCAAGCATTAGGAAGGAGATTGTGGACAGAATTATAATGCTTTAATGCTTATTATTGTTAAGACTTATATATTTGTTTAGTATATTTAAGTATGGGTCAAAAGGGCTAAAATTGTATGGGTCGAAATCCTTAACCCAAACAGCCCGTTAGAAGTCAGTTATGATATGACAGTTAGTAGAAGTTAGTTATTATGGTTGACAGTTATTGTTAAACGACACAATGGTTAGTATTAAGAGTCATGTCGTTTCAATAACTATATATATTGTAAAGAGTCGAACATATGTTTTTTTAGTTCTATTATTAATCTAAAGTTTTATATATACTTTGTCTGAAATTTACAACGCAAAACACAATCACATAAACTCACACAATGGTTTTTACAAAACGTTTCATGGAGACTAATTGGCATGGCAATAGACCTGTGAAAAGATACCAACAGATTATGGGCCATACGGGTCAAATAGGGCGGGTCTTTTGTAGGAATGAGTATTTAAAACTTATGAACCCATGTTTTGTGCCTTCTCAAAGAACTTGTGGTGGTCTTTATGACTGTTCTCCGTCTATCTCCCGCCAATTCAGGGTTGTTCTCTCGTAAAATATGAAAAACTCTGCTTCGGAGCTGCATACAGATGTTATAGAAATAAAAAGCTACTCCATGATTATGTTATTACATCTCAAAAACAAAAATCCTGCGATAAACATTGACTTCTTCAATGGTAATAATATGATTTTAATTAAACATAAGTTTCCAAAATGGATATGCAAATTTCTATGTATCATAGCAAATTGCTTCGGCTACATCTTCTTTGTATTTTGAGGATGTTTGTTCAGCCATGACCAATTCAATCGGGCTTATATTGATTATTGAAATCCAAATTGTGTGCAATCTATCTGATGAGTTTTTCATATTTATTTTAGATGCAAAAATACCAAGCAGGAGATTCGGATCGTACAAAAATCCTCTTAAAGATAGCTATTTATAGTTTAAGATCACTTTCTATTATTGGAATGGTAGATTGCAAATTAAAAACATCATCCGGAATATCTAAAAGCTGTCGTCTGAAGTACAAGATCAATGCTTGTTTGTTTGGCTGATTAGCAGCTTATTTCGGTTGTTTATTATATCAAAGGAAAGTATGTGAAGGACATAATTCCATGACAATGGAGTACACCCCCTAAACAAAATTTTCATCATAGCTAAAGGAATAGGTAAAAAGAACTCTAGTCGCATTACAATAGTCATGATGTGTCTACTTTTAATAAAGGTAGCACTTAGCAACACTCTTCGAATCAGTTCTAGGTAACTTCTTACCATAAAAAGAACACCTGAAAGAACTACTCTTAAAAGAAAAAGATACAAGTGTGTTACTCACAAGTCTTTCAGATTAAAGATGACATTACTTGCCATCCGATATAGGAATATTGAAGAAAAAATGCACATCTTGTTATTGAATACTCAAAGCCATACTTTTTGATGTATCTTGTGTAAAAACCGTCAACAAAGAGAAAATCTTACTGATGTATCTTCTTAAAATTCCTTCAAAAATTTTAGGAGCGAATCGACCCTTGGCCACCAATCTTTGCTGACCATCAAGGAAACCGTTTGTTCCCATTTCAGCCAGTAGGAATGTCATCATGGAAAGACTTATAAAAAGCTATCTTTCTGAAATGGGTAAATTCGGGCTGTAAATGTTTGATAATGTGCCATACGGGTCAAATAGGGAGGGTCTATTGTAGGAATGAGTATTTAAAACTTATGAACCCATGTTTTGCGAATTCTACCAAATATTTTCTTTGACTACTATTCATCAGACATTCATACAGAAATTTTTAAGTTATATTTTTCCATATCTTATATAATGCAAGACGGTCTTTTTTGTGCCTTCTCGAAGAACTTGTGGTGGTCTTATGACTATTCTTCGTCTATCTCCAGGCAATTCAGGATTGTTCTCTCGTAAAATATGCAAAACTCTGCTTAGGAGCTGCATACAGATGTTATAGAAATAAAAAACCTACATGAATATGTTATTACATCTCAAAAACAAAAATCCTACGATAAATGCTAACTTATCATACAACCTCTCCATATTGATAATCTCTATCACTTCCATCCCATGGAAATTTTGCTCGCGAGTTCTTTTGCATCTTCTTCATCCTCAGTAACATTGCCTGCAAGATCACACAAAACTTATATATTTATTGGAAATGTTAAGATGGGCGGGCCATAGGGTGAGGGGTGACCCACAAACATTTTTTTCGTACATTCTTCCTAGAACGACTTATGAACACAAATACTCTATTATTACAACAATAATCAAGCAAACTACTGAGGATGTTGATGCATTGGTACTTGATATTGCCCATTTGAGATAACACGCAACTCATTTAGAAGTAAATGGGTCGACTCATGTCCACTAATATATCTGATAACATCAATAATACAAAATGGTGTTTTTGAGAAATATGCACCTGCCCCCGAATGGGAATTTCCATCACTCATCAGATCAGCTCCCATCTAAGAAAATAAAGATCAACACATTAAGGTCGACTCAAGTTTCACAAAGTGTCAAAGTGCATATACTGAGAATGCGAGAAGACGGTGTTTAAAGACTTGTTGTTCTTCTTCTTTTTCATACCAGCAAATGCATTTTCCACTCTATCATCAACTGTAAGAAACAACACAAGTCCATACAAAACGTTGATGATAAATTTTTATTTGTGAAATATAAGTTTGACATTAAAAATTTAATGATGATTATTTTAAGAGACTCACGTGATAGGTTATCGATCTTGTTGGATACATGATCATCGTCCCCATTTTCCTGGATCACGACCTTCTTCTTCTTTTTCTTTGTGGGATCAAATGGGGCAATCTTCACGCGAAAAAAAAAAAAAAAAAAAAAAAAAAACCTCATCAAGAACTATTGAGCAAATTAAATGGATATGCAAATTTCTATGTATCTTAACAACCTACTTCGGCTGCATCTTCTTTGTATTCTGAGGATGTTTGCTACATCTTCTTTATTATTATAGATGCAAAAATACCGAGCAAGAGATTCGCATCATACATAAAATCTCTTCAAGCAAGCTATTTATAGTTTATGATCACTTTCTGTAATTGGAATGCTAGATTACAGAATAAAAACATCATTCACAATATCTAAAAAATTTAATCTGAACTACAAAGATCACTGCTCGTTCGTTTGGCTGGTTAGCAACCTATTTCCGTTATTTATGATATCGGTGGAAAGAATGTGAAGGACATAATTCCATGAGACCCGAGTACACCCCTAAACAAAATAGTCATGACTTTTGTGACCGAGAAAATTAGTTTCAATACTATTGGTGTGTCTACTTTTAATCAAGTTAGCACTTAGCAACACTCCTCGAATCAATTCATAGGTAACTTCTTACCATAAAAAGAATACCTTAAAGAACTATTCTCAAAAGAAAAAGAAGTGTGTTCTTACATTTAAGATTAAAAAGACATTGCTTGCTATCAAACATAGGAATATTGTATAAAAAAATTCACAATTTGTTATTGAATACTCAAAACCATACTTTTTGTAGGAATGAGATTTCTTATCAATGCTAAATTCCTTTCGTGTAACCCAAAACATTCTTTTTTATTTCTTATAAATATATACTACCCACTAAATAAGTTATATACCAAATTTTGAGTCAAAAGTCCTTGAAATAAGCAAATTAAAAATGAAGAACAGAAAGCTGTTAGGCCATTTGGGAACAGATGAGCAGTAGGTGTAAATGGGTCAAAATAGGAATTTTGACCAACAAAGTGTAACTACCAGATAGCCTAACTTGCACTAACCATAAATAGAACAAAAGTGAAGCAATAACAACAAGAAAAGAGCTAAATCTAAAACTAATGCAAAAGCTTGTAAACAACTTGAATCTACTGAATTCTACTCTAAAACTACTAACAACAATGGTAAAAAGCTGATTCAAATCCAAACTTGGAACAAAAATAGTTTTTTAGCTAAAGAAAAAGGTTGTGCCAAACACCCCTTATGCAGGACTGTTGGGATTTTTTAAACTAAAAATTTGATTTTTAAAATTGAAACTTGCAAGAAAATGATATATTAAGCAATATTTAGAGTAAAATAGCAGTAATGGACAGGAAATAAGCACTGAGATAAGCTAATAAGCTAATACCAATTTTTTTGTTTGTTCAGCCATGACCAATTCAATCGAGCTTATATTGATTACTGAAATCCAAATTGTGTGCAATCTATATGATGAGTTTTTCATCTTTATTTTAGATGCAAAAATACCAAGCAAGAGATTCAGATCATACAAAAATTCTCTTAAAGATAGCTATTTATAGTTTAAGATCACTTTCTATTATTGGAATGGTAGATTGCAGATTAAAAAGATCATCCGCAATATCTAAAAGCTGTCGTCTGAAGTACAAGATCAATGTTTGTTTGTTTGGCTGATTAGCAGCTTATTTCGGTTGTTTATGATATCAATGGAAAGTATGTGAAGGACATAATTCCATGACACTAGAGTACACCCCTAAACAAAATTTTCATCATAGCTAATGAAATTGGTATAAAGAACTCTAGTCACATTACAATAGTCATGACTTTTGTGACTGAGAAAATTAGTTTCAGTACTATTGATGTGTCTACTCTTAATAAAGGTAGCACTTAGCAACACTCTTCGAATCAGTTCTAGGTAACTTCTTACCTTAAAAAGAACACCTGAAAGAACTACTCTTAAAAGAAAAAGATGCAAGTGTGTTACTCACAAGATTTTCATATTAAAGATGACATTACTTGCCATCCAATATAGGAATATTGAATAAAAAATGCACATCTTGTTATTGAATACTCAAAGCCATACTTTTTGATGTATCTTGTGTAAAAGCCACCAACAAAGAGCAAAGCTTACTGATGTATCTTCTTAAAATTCCTTCAAAATTACCCTTGGCCACCAATCTTTGCTGACTATCAAGGGAACCGCTTGTTCCCATTTCAGTCAGTAGGAATGTCATCACATGATTGATCTGGCTGCCGATGCATTCTGGTAAATGGAAAGACTTATAAAAAGCTGTTTTTCTGAAATGAGTAAATATGAAAAACTCTGCTGAGGAGCTGCATACAGATGTTATAGAAATAAAAAACCTACATGAATATGTTATTACATCTCAAAAACAAAAATCCTACGATAAATGCTAACTTATCATACAACCTCTCCATATTGATAATCTCTATCACTTCCATCCCATGGAAATTTTGCTCGCGAGTTCTTTGCATCTTCTTCATCCTCAGTAGCATTCCCTGCAAGATCATAGGAAACTTATATATTTATTAGAAATGTTAAGATGGGCGGGCCATAGGGTGAGGGCTGACCCACAAACATTTTTTTCGTACATTCTTCCTAGAACGACTTATGAACACAAATACTCTATTATTACAACAATAATCAAGCAAACTACTGAGGATGTTGATGCATTGGTACTTGATATGGCCCATTAGAGATAACACGCAACTCATTTAGAAGTAAATGGGTCAACTCATGACCACTAATATATCTGATAACATCAATAATACAAAATGGTGTTTTTGTGAAATATGCACCTGCCCCCGAATGGGAATTTCCATCACTCATCAGATCAGGTCCCATCTAAGAAAACAAAGATCAACACATTAAGGTCGACTCAAGTTTCACAAAGTGTCAAAGTGCATATACTGAGAATGCGAGAAGACGGTGTTTAAAGACTTGTTGTTTTCTTCTTCTTCTTTTTCATACCAGCAAATGCATTTTCCACTCTATCATCAACTGTAAGAAACAACACAAGTCCATATACAAAGCGTTGATGATAAATTTTTATTTGTGAAATATAAGTTTGACATTAAAAATTTAATGATGATTATTAGTTAAGAGACTCACGTGATAGGTTATCGATCTTGTCGGATACATGATCATCTTCCCCAGTTTCCTGGATTACGACCTTCTTCTTCTTTTTCTTTGTGGGATCAAATGGGGCAATCTTCACGCGAAAAAAAAAAAAAAAAAAAAAAAAAAACCTCATCAAGAACTATTGAGCAAATTAAATGGATATGCAAATTTCTATGTATCATAACAACCTACTTCGGCTACATCTTCTTTGTATTCTGAGGATGTTTGTTCAGCCATGATCAATTCTGTCGAACCTATATTAAATATCAAAATCCAAATTGTGTGCAATCTATGTAATAAGAATGTCAAATTTTATTTCATCAAAATAGAATTTACATAGTGGTTGAAGGCAAACGAGCAACAATCTATGTAATTAATTTTTCTTTATTATTATAGATGCAAAAATACCAAGCAAGAGATTCGCATCATACATAAAATCTCTTCAAGCAAGCTATTTATAGTTTATGATCACTTTCTGTAATTGGAATGCTAGATTACAGAATAAAAACATCATTTACAATATCTAAAAAATTTCATCTGAACTACAAAGATCACTGCTCGTTCGTTTGGCTGGTTAGCAACCTATTTATGTTATTTATGATATCGGTGGAAAGTATGTGAAGGACATAATTCCATGAGACCCGAGTACACCCCTAAACAAAATCTTCATCATAGCTAATGGAATTGGTAAAAAGAACCACCATTAAAATAGTCATGACTTTTGTGACTGACAAAATTAGTTTCAATACTATTGGTGTGTCTACTTTTAATAAAGTTAGCACTTAGCAACACTCCTCGAATCAATTCATAGGTAACTTCTTACCATAAAAAGAATGCCTGAAAGAACTATCTCAAAAGAAAAATGCAAGTGTGTTCTTACATTTCAGATTAAAGAAAACATTACTTGCTATCCAATATAGGAACATTGAAATGAAAAAAATACACAACTTGTAATTGATACTCAAAGTGATACTTTTTGTAGGAATGAGATTTGTTATCGAATGTTAAATTCCTTTCGTGTAACCAAAGATATTCTTATTTATTTCTTTTAAATAGTCCATTTCTTTCCCATGCATCTTCATTGCCCAAACATCACATTACAAAGATAAGTATATCCAATTTCAAGTTCAAAGAAAGTTTTATCTGCAGACTGCAATCAAACCGGTATGTCTGTTTCACCTTCCATCTTTAAGAGTCTGTCGTTTATATGCTTTAATATAGAAGGATTAAAAAAATGCTTATATGGCAATAAATATATATAGTGCTATAGGCCTATAGTATGTTTTTATTTATTTATGGAACTGATGTATAACCTTGGTTGCAAACATATATTAAACAGAATGTCCAAAATGAACAAAGTTACTACCCGAACACCATACACATCAAGCTATGCATATCTAGTTCTTTATGTCTTATAATCATTATGTAACTATAACCGAAACATAAATCACAAAAATAGCATGTGCATATATCTTTTAGTTATTATCATAATGTTTAAAAGATACAATTGTTGATTAGCAGGTTACAACTATAATTTGTTGCACTTTTTGCATATCTTTTAAGGCAAATGACACGAAAATGTATCACTTTTTGTTTTATTGTGTAGGCATCTTTATTTTTTCCTCTTATATACATCATACTTTTAAATTCTGTCTATTGTATGTATTTTGTGACAATTTTACCATTTTCATCTATCAACACTCCTATTAACAAGTAGGGCCAAAATGATCATAAGATACACACAATAGATAGAATTTAGAAGTATGATATATACAATAAAAAAAAATATATAAAGAGAAAGCTATTGCGTGGCAAGTTAGTTATATTTTCATGTCTTTTGCCTTATCTTTTATATAATAAGAGAAAACTATTACGTGGCAATTAATTCTTTTAATTACTAATATGAAAGCTCAATATGCCTGCAAAAAAAAAAAAAAAAAAAAAAAAAAAAAATCTCAATTAATCATATAATCAAGCTCTTTAAAAATCGAGTCCTTTTATTGGTTATTAAAAAGTTAATATTTAAGTGATTTGGTTAAACTTTTAATAAATTCGGAAGTGGAATTTGGTGGAGAATAAAGTGAAAACACGCTTACCCTTGTGAGCTCCTTTCTTTAATTTTGAAGTTAAGTGTAAAATAAACATTATATTTTGATTGATTAATAAAATTTACAGTCAAGTTGTAAACTTTTACAAAGGGGATACTCTTAAATCTATATTTATGAACTTAAATGTAAAATCCTTCATCTTCATAAATTTTAGAAAATTCATATATTTAACAAATACCCTATATACTTTAAACTTTGTAAAAAAAAAAAACTATTATTATTATTATTATTATTATTATTATTATTATTATTATTATTATTATTATTATTATTATTATTATTATTATTATTATTATTATTATTATTATTATTATTATTATTATTATTATTAAATTGATCGTAATAGTAAAAACTCTATAAACGTATGCATGCCTTATAATTTTCAAGCTGAAACACGTGTTATTATAGCGTTTATAAACACTTATATTCACTAAACTTGAATTATGCTAAAATATGAAATCAAACTACCCAAACAATAACATTAATAAAAAATTGATCATACTTTCAAACCCAAACAAATATTGTTAAATTATAAGTATTAGTTGTAGCCATTGTTTGAACTTAATTCGCATTTGATGACCCGTGCATACAAGGGTTAAAAATTAAAATACAGCTAAAATAGAATTAATTTCATATATCACCCTACTTTCATAATTAATTTTATATATACCCAAAGTGCAAGTATTAAACGCATAATGTACAATATTTTCAATGCATGTTTGAGAATATATGAAATTTCCAACTAAAGTGAGGGGAGATATGAAATTGCCCCAATTTAACTGTACTATCAAAAATATGTAGATACAAGAGATTATAAATATCAAAATAAAAGCGAGACATATAATGACACACCAATCAAACATAGTTATAATATAATTATTAGTTGTATTTCTAGTATGAACTTTGTACGTGTCCTATAAGCATAATTAAGTTTTATTTGTTTTGGGTCGATGTCGATCTTTTCATTTTATTAATATTTAAAAATAACTAGTTAAACGGGTTTGGAGTATCATATAAATCAAACCAATATTTTTCTTTAACACGTGTGTACGGAAATGTCCAAAACTTTAACAACAAACTTATATGTAAATCGTATCATATAAATCAAAAAGATTTAAAAGAGATTAGTATTGGACTAAATTGATGATTTATTTTAATACGAATATTTCACTAGCGTAGTTGCAATGGAGTCGCTCAAGCACTTTAGTCATGACCATCTGCTAAGCCTTATCCATCTACAAACGAACAAAAACAATGTAAACTCTGATGATGACGATGAGGATGAGGAGAAGGAGAAAGATGACGTTGATTTGGTGGTGGAAGACCCGCACGTTGGCCAATGCAACATGTGTAAAGAAGAGATCTACTTGTTTCATTTGTGTTACTACAAATGCAACGATTGTGACTACACGCTGCACAAATATTGTGCAGAACTTCCCACAACCCAAAAAAACCACCCATTACATCCTGGACATGATCTTACCTTGTCCCAAGGATTTCAGTTTCATGATTTTGATATTAAAACTAAGTGGCCATGTTTTATCTGTAATCGTAAGCATGAAATGTTTTATAATTACCATTGTTCAATCTGTAAATACAACATGGACATAATATGTGCTACTACATCTCAACAAAAAATGGACCACCCAAGTCACCCTCATCAGTTAGAGCGAATCAACAAGCCGATATTATCCCACTGCAATGCTTGTAATGAGGACCATAAAGGGACCTTCTACCAGTGTACCACATGTTCTGGGTTCAGGATCCACTTGAATTGTGCTTTGCTACCGGCCAGGTTACAGATCCAACAATTAACTGATAACACATTCTCTCATTCTCATTTACTTACCCTAGCCTATTCATTTCCCTTTGATGAACAAAAATCTGTATTCTTTCCTTCTTGCAAAGTCTGCGCTGGTCGTTTCAGATATTACATGTGGCTTTACAAATGCGATAAATGTCGATATTACGTCCATGTAGATTGTGCGACTTCAAAGAAAGAGCCATTTATGTCTATCTTCATGTCTCCAGGCGAGCAATCTATTATTCTATTTATTTGTAATTCTTACTATGAAGAATTGAAGATGTTGTTAATATTAATTAGTTTAACGTTAAACATTCCATTAATCGATCAGGTCTTGGCAAAACTTATAAAAACTTCAAAGACGAAGATCATCCGAATCTGCTCAAATGTCCATTTCCTGATGAAAGTTGCAACCTTTTAATGCACCATTTTATCAACCAAGAGGATTGTTTTATGAAAGAAAATAATGAAAGAATGCTCAACCATGAAAGTCATCCGCACCGGCTGATTCGTTTTGACACTGATTCTTCATTACGGGAAAAATCTGTTTCTCTTGATGATCCCATGAAAAGAAGTCAATTATTATGTGATGGATGTGCTAAAGCGGTTACAACATTGCCTTTTTACAAGTGTTCTCAATCTTGTGATTTTGTTCTTCACGAGTGGTGTGTGAGACTACCTTCAGAAATACAAAACCACCCATTCCATCCGAACCATACACTTGTTCTCCTACCAAACCATGATCGGGCACTCGCTGATGTGTTTAAGTGTGATATTTGTTCATTACAATCAAATGGATTCGTGTATGAATGTCGTCAATGCTACTTCCGTATTGATATCAATTGCGCCTTCATACCAGAAAAAATCACACATGAAGCTCACCCTAACCATCTGCTCTCAAGATTCGATGCTTCAGTAGACCTAGCAGGTACTTATTGCAACGCTTGTAGGTATAATTTTAGTAAAAAGTTCATGGGATTCCATTGCCGATCCTGCAATTTCTACTTGCATATAGGATGTGCTTTGTTATTGCCTAGAGAGATTAAACACAGGTTCGATAAGCAGCATCCATTGACTCTAAGATATGAACCAGTTGAGAATCATATTAGCGAATACTTTTGTGAAATTTGTGAGGAACAAATGCGGGAGAAAGAGTGGTTTTATCACTGCACTACGTGTGCTGAGTCTATGCATACGGCTTGCGTGCCAATAAAACACGAATGCAAGCAAGCTATAATTCGCAAGTATATGGAATCTGTCTTTGACTTTATCAATGTCAAGTTTGGAGGGACGCATGAGATTGAAAGTCACCCTCACCGTGTGTCCTTCATTCAAGGGACAACATATCATGGTTGCTGCGAAAGATGTAACGAGACAATCGAGTCTGATCAGATGATCTTTAAGTGCCTGGAGTGCAAATTTGCAATTCATTGTAAGTGTGTAGCAGCTGGTCGCATTCGGAGTAAGAGAATTTGGAATTAAGGTACATGGCACCACATGTCAAACATGTAGATTAGCACGTGTTCACAATTCATGTTGGGTTTACACTTGTTTGAAGTCATTGTTGTACTTTTCTTGTTTGTTTGTGCAATTAAATAATTTCGCTAGTTGATCTTGAATAAAAAATCTTCTGTTTATGGGTATTAACCAGTCTGTAATCTCTTGAATAAAAAATCTTGTATGATGTGAAGGAAGTTTATATTTGAGGCTAATATTAATGAGAGATACCATTCAAACGATATTTTATTATATTTACCGGCTCATTTAGTCCATATTTATACAGATCATTCAGAAATTATAAATAATGCAAACTACGATACCATGTGATTATATATATGCTTGTATACAGATAATGTGGGTAAAATTAGTGAATACATACGAAGACAAAATTAAAGAGGGCACGAATGTTTCATGTTTTTATGTCTACGTATGATTATTAGCCGAGTACCCGTGCTGCGCGACGGGAGGTTCTACAGTGATATGTTATGTCGATTTCATATTTGAAAGTATCAAATTTCGTAGTTAATTAGAGTAATATGTGTATATTACAAAGATGACAAATCATATAACAACTAAACACATAATCTATCTGTTCGTAAGTCTTTGTTGTAGTTTTATCAAACATGATGGTTTGATCCACAACTTCTTGTGTTACAAGTGTTTTGATTGATAAAAAAGCACACATATATAACACATGATTATACACGCCATGTTTGACCACTGGAGCATTAGTCCAATGGGTGAAGTTCTCGTGCTTTAGTCAATTAATCCGGATTCGAGTTCCATCCTTAGCATTTGCTTCAGGTACCCGCTTCCGCAAAACCTATGTACACACTGGAGAGACTTTGTGAAATAAGAGATTGAGGGTCGAGTCTCGACTCGTCTTACTCCAGGTGGTGCTCCTCTGGGCCATGAGAGTTGCCGGAGCTATTCTTTGTGTGGTGGACAATGACCGGTGCCAAAAGACACCCGGGATTAGGGTGTTCCCGCCAATAAGGCAAACTCTATAAAGACCCTAATATATACCTTTTTGTGGAATACACGCCATGTTTCTCCAAAACGTTGAAGTATATACCACACACAACATAAATTACGAAAAGTAAATGGAAACAGACCCCACAACTGTAAACCAAGAACATAAGCTAAATAAATATTCGGCATGTCACTTTGTTCTTTTAACTACTAACATTTTCAAAAATTATATTCTTGCATGCCAAAATCATATTATTTTTAATACAATCGACGATATCTCGACCAACCACATATATATTCACACCTTTAAATGTCATGTTGACGCAACTTCATCCATATTTGGTTACTTCATTTTTAATACACAAACTTCAGACTAAAATATATTTTTTTTGTTCAAATGGTGAAATATTATTAACATCCAACTTAACTGTACAAAACTTAGAAGAACTGGAATACAAAGAATTGGACAATCCCCAATTCTTATACTAAAACAGAACATACAACTATCTATGTTACTATCCAATATCTATCAAAACACTTCATAGATCAGATACTATGCTCTTCTCAGAACAGAGTATTATGAACTTTCCAGCAGATTGTCATCACAAACACATCATCCATTCACCATTATATGGACCTTGACCATCTAGCTACATTTCCATCTTACCCTCTTCTCATGCTCACTTAACCAGCATCCACAGTAAGCACAAGAAAGAAGGGTTAATGGCTTCACTAGGCACCCATAACCTCTCCACGTTAGGGGCTATACCAGAAGTGATACATTTCCATTTACAACAATGGCTTCACACTAACTGGGAACACACACCCTATAGTGAGTACCAACCATTACCTCCTTGGTAGTATATAGCTTGGACCAAGTAGGTTCATCTTACACACCTCACTATTCCAAGCTTCATACACCACCCACCATGCTTACTTACCCTTCATAACTGGAAACCTACTTTATGGACCATTATCAGCTAAAAAACTAACAATCTTCCAAGATACAAGGCCATCAGTTATAGTAAGCACACAGATTTTCTCAATGTCCAGTGCTAGACATGAGAAA
Organism: Artemisia argyi; assembly: GCA_030686995.1. Lineage (NCBI taxonomy): Eukaryota > Viridiplantae > Streptophyta > Magnoliopsida > Asterales > Asteraceae > Artemisia > Artemisia argyi. The sequence goes on from CM060682.1 coordinate 21,305,032, forward strand.
ATAGAATAAAATCCATCATTTTAGTAATCATTTTGCAGGTTACTCAACAAACAACCTGCACTTTCATGAGAGTAGATATAGTTCCATTGCAGAACCACACACCCTTATTGAATCACCTAGTAACTTGATTGTCAACAATCTTAACACATCAAGATACTATTCCAAGCAGGAAACTTCATTTTGGTCTTACTTCTCATCACAAAAACTATTATCCAAACAATTGCAGCAACATCCTCACAAACCATTAAGATAAGAGTCTTCTGTGATAAGTTTCAAACCAAGATATAAGCCATCTACTTGATACTACTTCTTGCAGATAACATCCCATGTTCTTTCAATAAGTATGACTGCACCACTATCCTTTACTTTTAAACACATCAGTTTAAGCTTCACAGTGTCCAAGATTGTTTTAACCACATCTTCAGCTTCTTTCTTTTCATCTCTAAAAATTTTGTTGGTCCTCTCAAACCAGATACTATACACACTTGCAGCAAAACTTAAGCTTTTGACCACACTACCAATATTGTTCCCATTATTACCATTGGCCAAACTTAGGACAATCTCACCCAACTTATTACCATTAACATGAATTCCAGCCTTATGCTTGATCTTATCCCAAACACCCCTTGAAAACTCACAATTGAAGAAGAGATGCTCCAAATCTTTAGATTCTTGCATACAAAGATAACATCTATTCACAGAGTAGTTACCCCAGTGTGTCAACTTATCTTGAGTAGTTAATCTGTCTTTAATTGCTAGCCAAAGAATGAATGTATGTTTAGGGATACACTGTGAATACCACACCAGCTTCCACCATGGTATAACTGTGCCAACATGTTTCAACTCCTTATATACATTCTTAACTGCAAACTCCATTTCCACACCCTTACTATTCTTCCAAACTACCCAATCCTTCTTATCAGTATCAACTCTAGGCTCCACAAGACTTGTCACATAGCTAAATTTACTATACCACTCAGGAGGCCATACCCATTTACCATTACTGATTAGATCATGAACATGTAAATTGGGAGCCAGTCTAGCATCATAAAGGTCTCTGTTATTGATGAATTGACTCAGTGGGCCTATCGAACTCCAATTATCAGACCACATTGATGTACTCCTTCCATCCCCAATTTTATACACTATTTTGTCTTTGATTTTATCTCTAATCTTCAGTAAGTTCTTCCATCCCCAGCTATCATTAAGATCAACCTCCACATTCCAGAAATTCTTACCCCTGAGTTTCACTGTATGGATCCATTTCACCCACAAAGTGTCTTTCTTAATTGCAATATTCCATACATGTTTTGATAACAAAGCTTCATTCTAAGTATACAAATCTTTCAACCCTAAGCCCCCTTGGTCTTTTGGCTACACAAAGACTTCCAAGCTACTTTACACTTACCTTTAGCAGAATTACCTTGATTCCATAAAAACTCTTTCAATAGCCTGTTGATATCTTTGATGATAGTTACTGGAAGTAGAAATACAGAAGTCCAATATACATGAATAGATTCCAATACAGCTGCAACAAGTTGAAGTCTACCAGCATAAGACAAACTCTTATTTTTCCAATCTGTAACTCTCTTCCTAACTTTATCAATTAAACTTTTACAATCAGCAATCCCAAGTCTTTTAGATAGAAGAGGCACTCCAAGATACTTTATTGGCAGTTTCCCAATCATGAAAGGGAGGATATTAAGAATAGCTAGCTTATCACTCTCCTGCATACTACCAAAGAAGATAGTACTTTTTGATAGGTTAGGTAAAAGACCAGAACATGCACTAAACTCCTCAAGAGCTTCTTTAATAACTTTGACAGAGGAAATATCACCATGACACATCACCAATAAATCATCAGCAAAACAAACATGAGTGAGTTCCATTTCCTTGCATCCAAAGTGATACTGAAATCCATGGCTCCTGTTTATTCTCCTTTTCAGAATCAAAGTGAAAATTTCCATAATCAAAGTGAACAGATAAGGAGAAACAGGATCACCTTGCCTCAAACCTCTAGCCCCTTTGAAATACCCTACTCTATCTCCATTCACATTGATGGTAAAAGCAGTTGTAGTTACACATTGCATGATCTATTCAACCATTTTCACATGAAACCCAAATTCCACAAAAATTTTCCTCAAAAAACTCCAACTAACTGTATCATATGCTTTCTGTATATCTATCTTAAGAGCAATTCTTCTTGGACCATTCTTCCTATTATATCCTTTCATGATTTCCTGAGTAAGCAAAATATTGTCTTGAATTTGCCTCCCAGGGATGAAAGCACTTTGGTTACAACTCAACAACTTATTCAAAACAGGCTTGATTCTATTTGTGATGATCTTGCTAACACACTTATAAAGGACATTGCAACAAGCAATTGGCCTGAAATCTGTTACTTTGTTAGGTGTTGGGATTTTAGGAATAAGAGAGATGAGAGTAGCATTAAGCTCACCAAGTAGCTTCCCATTAGCAAAGAACTCCTTGATAGCACAACACACATCAGGACCAGTGATACTCCAAGTTTTCTTGAAGAATGCAGAAGAAAAACCATCTGGGCTAGGGGCTTTAGAATCATCTATGTCAAACATTGCTTTCTTAATTTCCTCCTCAGAGATGCTTCCCACCATAATACTAGCTTCTTCATCACCAAGTTTATTACCAAAAAGCTCAATAATATCCAATTCTTCAACAGGCATTTCAGTTCCTAAGAAGTTAGCAAAATATTTAACAAATTGATGAGCCACTTGATCACCTTCATAGTTCACTCCCATATTATCGCAAACTGAGTGAATTTTGCTTTTATTGTTTCTACCCTTTAGTACCTTATGAAAAAAGTTGGTATTCCTATCACCTTCACAAAGCCATTTGATTTTTGCTTGTTGAAACAAAAACTTCTCCTCATCAAATTCTGCTTCAAGAAATTCCTCTAACAGAACTGCTTCCTCCTCTCTTAACAGCTTATCATGAGGATTTTTATCAATCTTAATTTGTATTTCTTTAATTTTATCTCTAAGCTTCACAACTCTAGTATAAACACTACCTTTTTCCCACCCTAATTTGTTCAAAGGATACTTCAATTGTTTCAACTTCTTCACAACTTGATACATATGAAAACCATTAACCTCCTTATCCCTTCATTCTTAACAATAGTAACAAATTCTTTCTTCTCAGTAATAAAGTTTGCAAACCTGAAAGCCTTCACCTTCTTTTTAACATTTGCTGGTACACATAGAATAGCTGGACTGTGATCAGAGATGATATATGGGAGAAAAGTGGCATGACTCTGGGGGTATCTTGTAATAAACTCATTATTTGACAATACTCTATCCAGCTTCTTCAATACACATGATTCATTACCCTTTTTAACTTTGTGTAAATTCTTTGTCCAAGTAAAGTTGAGCCCTGAACTGCATATATCAACAACTTCAATCCTGTTAAGACACTCTTGAAAATCCAGCATATCAGTTGTCATTCTAGACCCTCCACTAGAATGTTCATTAGGGCTAAGAGTAACATTCATATCTGCTGCTATACCCCAAGGAAGATTATTCACAATACTACTATCTCTATCCAAAGCACTCCATAGTTTCTTTCTTTCAACTCCTGAATTAGCAGCATACACAAAGGTAAAGTAACTTTTAAACTTATACTCAGGAGCTTGAATAGTACAAAAGATAGATTGACTTGTCCTGTTTAGAACTTGAATTTGGACATCATCACTATCCCATCCTAACACAATCCTACACCCCTTAGAACATAATTGCATATTGGATACCCATTCCCATCTGTTAAACATTCTATCACAGATTCCATGAAGCTTTTTAGCTTTTAACCTTCTCTCCAAAATAGCACAAACTTTAAGCTGTTCACCATTAATAAGATTCATAACCTCCTTCTGTTTCTCAGAGGTTCCCATTCCTCTAATGTTCCAAATTCCAATTTTAAGATCCATATCAGAGGTCATTCAACACCCTGCTCTCCCTACCATTCACCTCCACATCATTTATAACTTTTGCCATACCACTTGTACATTCATAGACATCTTCTTCAATAACAACAGCTTTTCCCTTCTGCATTTCACTATTTTTACTTTCCACCCCTTTATCTTTAAAATATTGAATCATATCATCAGTCCACTTGCTCATCTCTAAAGGAGTAGGCTGAAGTTTCTTACTCAAAAATTGATCAATCATTTCTCTTCCCTTCAACATACTCAAATCCTGTGTTTCATCATCTGGTACATCACTGAGGACTGAATATTTGTTTGCTGATTTTTTCAATGCTTCCATATCCTTTTCATTCACTTTCCATTGTTTTTTGTTCTCATTATTGCTACTCTGCCCCTTCTCATTCAGATTACTTCCATTCTCCTTTAGTTTCTTCCTATATTCTTGCCTCTTATATCCCATGTATGTATTTTTAAAACCATCCTTGTGTCTTGGTTCATACTTTCATTCTTTTGTGTAGCAGCATTCCTATAAGTATTGCCCTGATATCTATTGTTAACTCTCCTACCTTGTACACCTCCCTCATTCCTGTCTTCAACATTCTTACCATTATGATTTGCCATTACTTCTTTTGCCTTATCATTCTTTTCCTTTTCAATTTCATTAGCATCCTTAGGTCTAACAGTACAATGCAGCATATCATGACCAAATACTCTCCAATGCTCACAAACAGGAGGCTTCCAATCATACACCACTTTCACAGACTTAGTACCTTTCACATTATTATCTTTATCCCTATACTGAATTTCAATACTCTCCTTTAAACTCTTTTCAGCTGATACTTCAACAAGAACTCTAGCATAACCAAGATTACCCATACCTTTGTGACATATAGTGGCAGTCATGCTATCCATTAGAATTGGTACACCCATACTACTAGCTAAAGCACTTAATCCATCCACACTCCAAGCTTCCAAAGGAATATTCACCATCTTAACCCAAACAGGCAACTTCCTAGGCTCAATTCTCTTCATATTCATCTCTGGACTCCATTTTTGCACAAACAATGGTTTGTTATTAACCATCCAAGGTCCCTTTTCAAGCACATTCTCCATACCTTCCTTATTTCTAAATTTGAACAGAAATTGACCATTATTACACACAATATCTTGAACTCCAAATTTACTCCACATTCTCCTAATGTTGTACCTCAATTCATTAGGATTCATACTATAACCCACAAATTGGCCACATACAGTTAGACTCCATCTCTCACTTCCTTTCAGAACAATCATTTCATCAAACACAACAACTTCACTTCCTAAATCAGTAGTTACAGTTGGAATAAAGTTGAGTTTATTAGGGATTTCATCTTTAGTGACCATATTAGCATATGAAACAGCATTCTTATTCATCACATCACTTGAATCATTCATAACCTCACCACCATCAGTCTTATCATTCATACTATTATTGACATTATTCACAGAAAGCTCAACAATATTCAATTTCTCACTATCCACAGTATTACTTACAGTTTGTACTGGTGATTCAGGCATCTCAGAATTAACATCCTTGTCCACACTACTTGAATCTTCTGCTACCCCCTCCTTATTCATGGCTTTCACTCTGGATTCACTTGTTTCCCCATTTTCAATTACCCTAGAATCCATTGTTGTATCTTCAGCACCTTATCAGAACTTTTAGAGCTCAGATTACTAACAACATAATCATCAAAACTCACCGGACTCTTCTTATTCCTATTAGACGTTCTTTGTTTCTTTTTATTTGTCATGATAACAAAATTGAAAATAAACAGAACAAAAACTCAATTTGGGGGTTTTTTCAAAACTCGACAAAAATGAAATTGAAAAAGATCATAATGTGTGCGACAACAATACGATTCGATTGCATTATTCAGAATTGAAAATCGTTGAGTTTTTCGATTAGAAATGAAGGTTTAAGGTGAATTTTAATGGTGGGAAATGGTGGGTAAACGGTTAAAGGAGAGAGGTTCAGACTAAAATATTTCCCACATATAAAATTGCACAACCAAATAAAGTTCAATAATGTATAAGAAATACATACGTAGATTACTAACTTATCACTTGTTTCAACGCTAACTTCATGAAAACATCATTTGTAACAATAAACAATCTCACTTATTTATGTGTTACAATAAAAATAAAATAGTGGTATAACAAGAATGTTATACCACTACAATAAAGCACCTCATTTTACACTATTATATTGTTATATTTTGACGTTTAGAAGTGTGTAAAAATTTAAAGTACACGCTCACTTTTACGTGTAGTATATGTGCGTCACAAATTAATACACATGTTTTAGTGTTAACAATCATATAAAAGTCGACACTAGTAAGCGTGAAGAATTGTTATAAAAGTACACGGTTGTATATGTGAACAATATATCATCACTCTACACACTAAAGAGCGTGTAGAAATAATAAAATACACACTAAAAAGAGTGTAGAAATGATAAAAGTACACGCTTGTGAAAATGGACCACACATGCCAGGCACAATTTTTGCAATTGAATCTACAATAAAATCACAAATTTTGCAATTGAATCTACAATAAAATCTGTATTTTGAATCTACAAAATATGCAAATTCGAATTACAAATCTGATTACACAACATGGTAAGTGACTTAAAATCATATAATGAAATCCAAAATAAAATCATTCTGATTACACAGTTTTTGATGAGAATGATGAAATCCGTCTTCAACAAGCTCCTAAGCAACAAGCTCCAATCTTTTGTCTCTAATCTGCAGATAGCAGAAAATGACAAGGCTTATTTAGCTTATGCTTAAGGAAGTAAGTTCTGAGTTTGATAAAACTGCTTATTTTTTTATGCTTATTGTAAAATAAGCACTTGAAAATAAGCAGATAAGCACTCTGAAATTCACAGTTCCAAACACCCCTCACATAATCATTGCTCTATAATGATTTAAAATAAGTTTATAAACGTAAATCATAATATAATTTTTTGAATAAATCCTTTATGACTTTCTATACATACATTTATAATGCACTTTGGCGAACTTTAGACCCATTTGTCGTCTTCGACCCATTTGACATGTTTCCTTGTAATGTTTTTATCTTACCCATGTGACCCAGTAGAGATTAAACATATGAATAATTCTCGTTTGAGTAAATGGGTCAAAATTGTGACCTCTAGCCTTTTTCAAATTTCCAGATTTTGCATTTGTGCAAAACAACCGAGTGCATATGTGTATATCTGGCTATCTGCATATAAGTTACGCTAGTATCCCACTGCAAGCTACACTTGCGGATTCAAAAATAATCTAATGTTCGTATTTTGGTAGGTGTGGAAAGAGTCAAAAATGAAAGATTTTTTGAATATGACAATGGGGTTTGTGGAAGAACAAGAACAACCTGAATCTAAACCAAGAGTTGCAACTTATGAATCTTACTATATAACCAGAATGATGGCAACAATCTTTCAAGTTAATTGACACCGTTTACTAGTCATATACTAATGTGTTATATTATTCGTGACAATGTGATAGTAAGACACTGTTTCTTTCTTCACAGATTCATCATTTAGCCTATCCAATGGTTAAATCAGTTGTGATTATCAGTCATATGGTGATCATTAACACATGACATGGCAACTTCATGCTGTCCGTCCAAATAACTTATTATCAAAATTGACTTTACTTATGATTTCTGAATAGTAAGGCACATGATAACTAGATATTGAATAACGTAATAACATGCTCAAAAACTAATGAGTGACATACGTAAAACAACTATAACAGAATCTGATCAAGAATGCAATTATGTTCCAATAACTTTCTGAAGTTTCTGTAAATAGTAAATTAAATATAATACATACCCGGGTAGTGATCCATGGCGGGTGAGTAATGGTCCATTACGGGTGATGTTGGTAGATTCATTTGACTTTGTTTTCTTTTATGTTTCTGAATCGTTGCTTTAGATTTATACATCTTGGAAACTGTATCAAATGCAACAAACATATAGTTAGAATAGGCTATTCAACTTATATAGCTTAAGACCCCTTTACTTACAACAGGTTGATTTAGGTATTATTATCTCTAATGGGTCAAAAAGGATTAATACATATCATATGACTTTAACATGCAACATACTGTTAGTTAAAAATCATGTACCAATTTGTTTCCTTTTACAACAGGAAAGACTAAGCAAACTTAGAACATAATCATCTCTATAAAACAAACTTAATACATATCATATGACTTTAACATGCAACATACTGTTTGACCAATTCATATAGTGATGGGTCGTTTTAGGATGTGTTTTATTTGATTCCTTTTAAGAGAAACTTGTTAGATAGGCTAACACATAACGAGGAAACAAATTTGATACTATAAAAAGGAGAATTCATAACGTGTTTCACAATCATTCATAACATGCACACTTAAGCCATGGTCTTCTGCACTAACTTCACTCTACTTATATCTTATTCCTCAATAACCTCCTGATTCACTAAATGCAAGTAGCAACAACATAAAAATCATTCCTAGCAACTCCTAATAGAGGTAAAGATGCAAACCGTGTGATATGATCTAACCCAACTTGCTCTGAAAGTCTGAAACCCTCTGTACCCAAATAATGCAGTAGGATGCTTCTTATACAGAATTTGAATAGCCAATTATGCTGCTACTAATTTCCGCACATACTTCAAACAGAAGGTTAATTTCATAAATTGTCAATGATAGCTCTGTGAAGTAAGTAACTTACGACACATAAGGAGCCTAAAGAGAAATTGATACAGCTAAGTGAAAGTTAATGTCAACATATTCAAGAAATGTCGGCTCACTAAAGCAGAAATAGAGTGATGTAAAGATATATATGATAGCAGTATACGCAATCAAGTGATTCCGTGAACCAACTTTTCACTCAAATGTCCACATTATATACTTATCATAACATCCATACATCACCACAAAAGGCATCATCATCAACAGATTAACCAAAAGTAAAATGTGATTTTAAATACTATATTAAACCTCAGCTCCTTAATAGTGGAATTCTCACACGGCTTCTACATATTAACAAAACAATTTCGGCGGTGGATCCAACCAATCCCAGTCATTATCTTTACCGCCAACGATATCAACTACTTTACTATCCACCCTATCCAAAGTATAAAACATAATGTTACACGCCACCTCTGTCATGCTAAGTTGCTAACGCATCACATTAATTGCACAATAGTCGATAAAGTACCTAAATCCCAAACCACACACCTTATTACTGATGAATATTCCAAAAACTAGTTTACCACACACCTCTGTCGTGCTAAGTATAACTAGCATATCCCAAAAACATAAGGCGCAACACCAATACCTCTCACAAGCCTCTTATATCCTCTTTACCAATAAGCTTCACTTATAACTAATCAGCTATTAAACCATTATAAAACTCCATAGAAATAAATTTATTGCAAAAAATCACTAAAACGCTTCTCAACAACTAAAACGCGTATAAATAGTTTATACCTTAGCTGCTGCAAATGGACCGCGTTAACTACCTACCGAATCGCTCAAACACTAGCTTCTGCTGCAAATGGACTTTACCCTAGCTTCTGCAACAACTCTGCAACTCAAACCCAAGCTTCAGCGTTAACAAGCTCTGCTGCAACTGATTATGGGGATATCAATTTAGGCTCTGCTGCAACTGATTATAGGGATATCGATTTGGGGATGAAGATAGGGATTTATAACGATTTCATCATAGTATTTGGGGGTATCGATTCAGTGATGGAATAGTATATATGTTTTGGGGATAAGAAAGAAACAAGTATTCATATCGATTCAGTGATGGGGATTTATAAAAATTTGGGGATATCAATTCAGTGATGGAATAGTTAGGGGGTTGGCAGTGGCTGCGTGAAGGCACGGGAAGGGATCCTTAAGGCACGGGAACACTGCCGCCTTCCCCTAGATCATGCACGGGATTGGTCTTGTGGGTGAAAGTTTTATGCACGGGATCAAGAATAAATGTGAATGTTGGAGGTTTTAATTTTGACCGTTTGTCCCTTTTTAAGTGAGTGATCGGATGCCAACAAAAATAAGGGTGAGTGATGGTGAGTGATGTGACATAAGGGGATTGGTTGCGAGTGAGTGATAGTGATGCAGTGCCACAATCACTGCCAACCCCCTTAGTATATCTGTTTTGGGGATAGTGGAATAGTGGAGTTTTGGGGATTTTAAAAGAAACAAGTATTTGTACACGCTTTTAATGGTGAAATTAAAGTGATATTTTATATAAAAGAGTTAAAAAAAACTACTAGGTTTTGAGGGTGTAAGTATTTTTTTTTTAAATTTGTACACGCTTTAAAGTGTCTACTAATGTTTTATACACAAATAAAATTGTGTATGTTTTATACACACTTATTTGGGTGTAAAAGGACAAATTAAAACTCCACCCTTTCCAAAGCGTGAACAAATAAACGTGAACAATGAACCTATTTTTTGTAGTGTACATAAGTGTATGAATCTAAACTTATATATTAGAAGGTTTTTAAATGATGACGTCAAATGTGATGTGCCAAAAAAATGCATGCCACAACATGCTACGGTAAAAATAATGGATACATTGAGTGTAGGCATAATTTTTATATAGATTTCTTAAATAATTCATAATTTTTTTTTCACCTTTTAACTATTAAATTTTCAATGCTATTTGTATTTAAAATATAATAACAACGAGACACCATGGCCCGTGCGATGCACGGGCTTCGATTACCATGAAGTAGCATTAGTCCAGCAACGGTTAATTAGATGTGTTAACATTAGTCGCGAAACGTAAAGTGTTAAACTAAAAAATTTGCTTTATTAAGCTTTGACAAATAAAAATGTTTCATATGAAAGATACTCAAAAATGTGTTTAACCCTTAGTACACTTGGTTGTAAGTAGTAAGCGCATGTTTGATTTGTTTACTTAGCGGTTCTCAGCTTTGAGGTTCTTCGATTTGATCATCCTTACATGCTGATACTCTACTAAGCCAGAAACTTTTAATGATATTCAGACCCGTGCGATGCACATGGGCTATATCTAAGTGTTCATAGCGTAATGTTTGGCACTAATTTTCGTTATATATAACTTGAGCTGCCTCAGAACCCGTGCGATGCACATAGGTTTTATCTAATTCTTCATTGCGCACATTAGTAAATAGTGATCTTTCATTTGGTATGTGTATAAATAAAAGTAAACAACTAAAGCAAAAACATGAATACAATATAATTGATCAAATTATTTAATTCAGATGAGTCATTATATTTGTGTGTTTTTTTCTTTGGAGATGGTGAGGTCCCGAAAATGAGTTGTAATGCGGCTCAGATTGAGTTGTCTCGAGTTGGCGGTTTCCATTACTTTAGTACGATCAATATCACTTAATTAGGCAATTATAAACATAATTACAAAAAATAAAAGACTAAATTAAAAAGTGTTTAGAATAAAGTATGTGTATGGGTTACTTAAACATTTATTACTATAAGTTAAGGAATTGAACAAAATTACTTAAGTTAATTTTCGTAATGTTTGAAACTCTATTTTTTAGTGATGGTCGGATTTTGTTGGTCAATAAGTTCCAAAGTTGTGATGTTACCACAACTTTTGTTAGCATGGCATGAAAATTGTTGGTGCCTTTATTTCGTCACTTTTAATTGAAAATCTATGTTTGGCATTAATTTTCGTCGTATATAACTTGAGTTACATCAGGACCCGTGCGATGCACACAGATGCGAGAGATATATTAAGCAACGTCCAAACAATTTGCCTGCAATATTTACTATAGTTTGATAACATACATATAAAAAAGGTATCAAATATCCCTTTTCATCTTCCACTCCATAAACTTGAAATTAAAAGAGTTTATTACATATTCCACTAACAAATTTGACCCTTATATTTATTTTATTCTTCACAATTTGTTTCTCTATTGGATAAATAAAAGCCACCCCTTATCATATTGTGTAGATAGAAACCCGTGCAGGCATAATTTGGATTTTCTCATTTGACATTGTTATTTTCGAAAATAAGTAAATAAACAGACAGATCATAACAGATTCTAAATTTATCATTTATAATATAGATTTCTACAATATCTTTTAAGAAACAATAAATAAAAAACTTGGTAGCAAAGATAGAGTGACATGCAAAGTTGCCCTGTTGCACCCTTACATTTGCCCATTTGTATATTTTTGGGTTCTATTACTACTCGGTCCATGGACCCTATAATTAAGTCTGCAACATTTTTTATGAGCCAAATCTAAGCCCTTTGCATTTCTTGGGCTCGAGTGTCACACACCACCAAATGACCAAATGCAAATGCATAAACACGTTAAATCTATACAATTGTAACCCTAAAACTTAAAACTCATACAATGACTCATTGCATTTCATTAACTGAATGACAATATGAAGAACAGAAACACCATCATACACCCATACTTTTACTTTGTCTTCAATTATTGCATAGTCCGAATCAAGAAATCATAAGGGTGTCTTCAATATCCTTTGGAGGGTCACGGTAGGGGGTTCGACACATGATTTTTCGTGCTTGTTGTTGTGTTTTTAACGAACCACAGAAAATCTTCTTCAAAATCAACTCATACCGAATCATCCCTTCTCATCAGCTTGACCTTTTGTCTTCATTGCCCACGAAGAATCAAGAAACCATCTTTCAAGGCTTCAAGATCCTTTGGAGAGTCACGGTAGGTTCGACATATGGTTTTTATTTTGTTATTGTGTTTTTGAACGAAACAAAGAAAGAAAGTAACATACTTGTTATATTTCTTTCATTATATTCGGGAAAAAGAAGAAGTTATACTTGTTATAGATCGATGATGAATATTTTCTTTCGTCTGCTTGACCTTCGAAGGTCTTGATTTATCTTAGAATAGCACGAAAGAAATAAAGTTGAGATCTTGAAATTATGTTTTCATTTTGTTTCGAGTGTTGTTAATGGGTTATGTTATTGTCGGTTTGTTTGTGGCTTATTGTTTGGGTGTTCACTGAGGTTGAACGGAGATGGAGATGGACTCAAATAGGTTGTTATTTATACTCATCAAAAACTCATAGGAAAAGTCACATTTAAAGACTTGTTGTTAATTATTTGTGAGCAACTGAAAAGATGAGTATTTACACCATAGTGTTAGAGGAGATATTCGGCCCAAGTCATCTTAAGGTATTTTACCTCAAGTAAAACTTTTTGTATTAATCTTAAGAATTGGTTATAAAAAGGTTTTGAAAACTTATGCTATAAAGATGAGTGCATGCATCTTTATACATATTTTGATTGACACATCAAAATTGAACCTAAAATTTAAGTTACATGGCATCTATCTATAAGGAACACTTGGAATTCTAATTTAGTAAACGTGAGACCTAGGCTAAATTTTTATAACAAGGTAAAATTCTGTCAATGCGTGAGACCATAGATAGTAATTTTATAGTTTCTAAGGTAGACGACTTAATTAAGTTGTGCATGAGACCTAGAACTTAAGGCATGAGATTGGATGAAACATGCTTACAAGGCAAATTGATGAATCAATTTGACGTAAATCCCATAATGGTCTAGGAATTGGAAATCTTGTTTGCCAATTATTGTTCGACAGATTACCATCTTTTATACTTTCACCACTAGCAACTGATTATAGGGATATCAATTTAGGCTCTGCTGCAACTGATTATCGGGATATCAATTTAGGCTCTGCTGCAACTGATTCCCTACTGCAACTGATTATGGGGATATCGATTTGGGGATGAAGGTAGGGATTTATAACGATTTCATCATAGTGATTTGGGGGTATCGATTCAGTGATGGAATAGTATATATGTTTTGGGGATAAGAAAGAAACAAGTATTTATATCGATTCAGTGATGGGGATTTATAAAAATTTGGGGATATCAATTCAGTGATGGAATAGTTAGGGGTTGGCAGTGGGTGCCTGAAGGCACGGGAAGGGATCCTTCTGGCACGGGAACACCGCCGCCTTCCCCTGGATCATGGACGGGATCGGTCTTGTGGGTGAAAGTTTCACGCACGGGATCAAGAATAAAAGTGAATGTTGGAGGTTTTAATTTTGACCGTTTGTCTCTTTTTAAGTGAGTGATGGGTGAGTGATCGGATGCCAACAAAAATAAGGGTGAGTGATGTGAATGATGTGGCATAAGGGGATTGGTTGAGAGTGAGTGATGGTGATGCAGTGCCTCAACCACTGCCAACCCCCTTAGTATATCTGTTTTGGGGATAGTGGAATAGTGGAGTTTTGGGGATTTTTAAAAAAATATCTGTTTTTTATATAAAAGAAACAAGTATTTGTACACGCTTTTAATGGTGAAATTAAAGTGATATTTTATATAAAAGAGTTAAAAAAAACTACACGGTTTTGAGGGTGTAAGTGTTTTTTTTAAATTTGTACACGCTTTTAAATGTCTACTAATGTTTTATACACAAATAAAATTGTGTATGTTTTATACACACTTATTTGAGTGTAAAAGGACAAATTAAAACTCCACCCTTTCCAAAGCGTGAACAAATAAACGTGAACAATGAACCTTTTTTTTGTAGTGAACATAAGTGTATGAATCTAAACTTATATATTAGAAGGTTTTTAAATGATGAAGTCAAATGTGATGTACCAAAATATTGCATGCCACAACATGCTACGGTAGAAATAATGGATACATTGAATGTGGACATAATTTTTATATACATTTCTTAAATAATTCATAATTTTTTTTTGTAGAACCGTAGAGGGGGGGGGGGGGGGTGAATACGGTCTTTTCGGCTTTTTGGAAGTTTAAAGACTTAAACCCTCAAAGATCAATAAGTGGTTGTATAACAACTACAACAACCACAATCACAACCAAAGTATATAAATCATGTAGAGAGACACCACGATATACACTGGTTCGGGATGGGGGGTTTATACCATCCATACGTCCAGTTGCGAATCCACGACACGTATACTATTCTCTAAGTATAATCCTTATGGTGGATTACAAACCGTATACAACTTCACTCCACCGATATACACAAAGATCGGTGCTCACTAAGAAGAGCTACTCCCTACGATATTCCGTCCTCGGAAACCACCCACAAAGACTCGTGATTCGACTTAACAACAAAGACCACTAAGATTTCCCACCGGAAGTATCAAACCCCAACTAGATCCCCAATGATCTAGGCTTGGTCACCAAGGCACAAGACTTCCCTTACAACCAAATTGAATGAATGAATGTTGTTTCTTTGAATCAAGTCCTAACCTAACCTAGTGACTTAATTCTAATAGAAAGGGTATAGAGAAGAAGACCCTCGACACAATCACAATAGTGGATTAGGTTCTTATGATTCTTCCCTTGCAAAGAGATGTGTTCTTTCAAAAATGTTAGTGTGTTTAACTAAGAACACAAAAGAGAATAGAGAGATTAGAGAGAAAGAATATTGGCAAGGGGTGAGGAATACAAGAGGTAAGGCATGGTATTTATAGGCAAAAACCCAACTTGGAAAAATTTTACCAAGCCCGGCGCGTTGCCCACACGTCAACGCGCGGGTGACGAGCCAGACACCCAGTAACAATTTTCCCAAAGCTTGGGTGTTTGGCCTTTTAAATACCTTACCTTGCTAAACCCCCAATTGTTGCCTCAACAATCTCCCCCTTTTTGATGATGACAAATAAAATCCGAAAGCAAATAAAATTACAAAACGTAGCGAAGACAAAGCGCGCCTTTGTTGTAGCTTGCGTCTTGACCTTGCCTTGTAATTTGGTGAAGCCATTGTTTCTTTAGACTTGAATAGGTCTTCACTCTTGCTTTCTTTCTCCCCCTTTTGTCAAATAAAAAAGGTGGGACTTCCATTAGAAATGGGAAGGTAGCTTGTTCCAATAGCACCCGAACGTGCTCCCCCTTGAACATAGCTCCCCCTAGATCGTTGCTCCCCCTTGTTTCAAGGCGGGGATCCATGGGTCAAGAGCCTCACTTTTGCGGTGGCCTAGCTACACAACATGACAAGCAACAAACAAGAGATTCTCACATGTAGAAGTCCAAGATGGGTTAGGTAACCATTTGGATACTTGAAACATGGGTTAGTCAATGGATAACATCATATACATTTACGCACAATTCATCATAGCCTATGCATACAATACATTTTCAACGCATTGTATCCCAAATGTTGATAAACACATACGTAGCACCATCACATAGATGTTCATAGAATGGATCTATCAATCACGCATAAACATCTCACATACACAAGTGAGCATAACACATATTCAAATTAGGACACATAGCTTCACATATAAACACTTTAAGAGTGTAAAACAAGACCGAAATCTTCAAGGTGAGATGTGATAGATATCCAATTACCTTTAAGTGCGTGTGTGACTAGACTTAATTTGTGGCATCTAAACAAGTTGCTACCTAGTAACAAGTCATGGCATAAGGAGATTCCTAAGTGAATGAATAACACCGTGTATTACCCTCTCCCCAAATTAATTCAATCATGCAAAGAAAATACCCATATGATGAAAAAGTGACCTCAAAGACTACAACATTTCCTACTTGTAAGGGTTTCATAGGACATTAAGGTGAAGTATTTTCCTAGAGTAAAGTGTAGCACATGGTTTCTAAGGCATGACACCAACACTTTTGCGAAATGGATTGCTCGGCTAAATACACGACACATCTCTTGTAACTTTTTGTCCTTCCTTTGGACGACCTCATTGGTTTGAGGAGGACTAACGTCTGAGAAGTTAAGTGAGATTCCATGTTGTTCGCAAAAATTCCCTAAATTTCACTCTATGTTTAGATCTATTACCATGATTAGCTTGAATCAAGGCTCAAGTAGGTTTTTCTAATCTTCTTCCTAAGATCCTAAACTTTTCTAGGGCATCTTCCTTAGTACCTAGAAATAGAATCCATATATAATGTGAATAGTCATCAATTGACATTAAAGTATAGAAGTTGCCTTCGTAACTTCGAAAACAAATCGATATGAAGTAACTGTAAGACTCTATTGGTCAAAATGGTGTTACTAATCCTATTTCTTGCAAGACCTTGTTTGTCTAAGTAATACGTAGATGTGCACCTAGTGTCTAACTGAATATAATACTTTTAAATTTGTGAGCACATGATCTACTATCTTTAACAAATATACAAGCAATTAGCATGTTAGCAATATGCACTAAATCAATTAATCATCATGGCAAGTTGTCATATAAGCAAATAGCATTAAAACATATTCTCATGCAAATCCAACTTTCATTTCTTCATTTAATTACTACGAAAAGTAAGCATATAATCACATAGCATCCATGATCCCACAATTTGTGACACACAATCTTATTTCAAGGAGCACTTAATCATGTGAGCAAATTTCATGTTATTACTTTGTTGATTAAAAACATAACTCATTAGCAACATAATCATGCATATAACTTGTATGTATATTTTATAAAGATTTCCCTTTAAGCTTTTACATAAATATATTAAGCAATTAAGCAAAATACACATGATGTTTTGTATCAATGTGAAACCTACAATTAATTAATCTAACAGATATATTCATGTATGCATATTAATGAAATTCACACCATTTTATGCATATTCATCTAGAAGGATTGTTTAAATTTGAATTAATCTACTATTTAAAATTTTGATAAATAATCATGTGTGGACAATATTCAATAGTAATCATGTCTATGCATATTTATTTAACCCTACATATGATATGAGATCTCATGGGTTAACTTTAACATTTAAATTCCTAGACATGTTTTCAATCAATTAAATATGTCACACTTAAGATGAGCATGTATTCAAGTTATGAAAATTGTAAACACATAAATATATTCCCTAAACAAATAGCATGCAAGTTTAGTCTCATTTTATGTTAATCGCTTTTAAGTTTCTAAGATCTCCTAAATTTCATGTTGTGACAAAAATAAGCAACCTAGCATCACCAAGTTCACATGGCATTTTTGACAACTAATCATGTAAAGCACTTAGGGATTCATAAGCATAAAAGAAAAACTTAGCTTGATTTTAATGGATGATTTTTGTTTCACGATCACAAGATAAAAATCCACCATTGATGCTTTGTCTATGGATGACCTTTCCTCAAATATTACTAATGTACATCATCATACCCCTTGTATGAAGTAAGCAATCTTCAACTATCGATTATGTGCTTAAGTCAACCATTTTGATTATCTAATAGACCGATTCAAGCTTATACCTAACAAACATAAAACTCAAAAACTTGGTCCCCAATGGTTGTTGGGTCCATTGTTGTTAGCATAAAACATTCCCAAGTTGAACATCCTTGGGTCATGAAGTAAGACATTTAGTGTCTCAAGACCGTAGCTTGAAAACATAGACCAAGGGTTGTTTGAAAGGTTACTTTGGTTTTGAAATCTTGGTCCAAAGTTTTGATGATTGTGTGGTCTAAAAAATCTTTGGTTTGGGTAAGAGTTTTCTCTCCTTTGGTATGAGTTATATTCACGATGTGAAGATCTTTGATTTTTGTAAACGTTTCTTCTTGACGATGATTGATTCTTTTGATAAGAATGTCTTTGGCTATATGACGGTTTCATATTTGGTGTGGGCAAGATAGGTTTATGGTTGACTCGAGCTTGTGAGTATCCAAGTCCATTACATGAAACCGGGTTGTAAAATTGTTTTGGGGTTTCACTTCTTGTAACGGGTGTTTGAGTACCTCGAGTATTTGCAAAAGGAGTTTGAGGAACAATTGGTTTAACAAGAACATTAGACAAAACATTTGGTTTTTCATTTTGTCCTTCTTTTATAAACATTATTGGTTTGCTTAAACTTACGGAAGTGGTTTTCTCAATTTTTGAAAATCCAAGACCTTCCTTATCTTGAGACAATTTTTGTTGACTTAACATATCATCCAAATCATTGATACTTTTCTTAAATTTAGAAAAACTTAATGACTCTTTTTGAAGTTTGGATACTTTGTCATTCAAAGAGTTAACCTCATGTACAAGTTTTTCACAACTTGTGCAAGGTTTAACCACCTCTTTGCGTTGAGTAAGTCTCTTTACTTCTCGTTCAAGTTCAAAAACCTTGTCATTAAGAGAGTGTTTCTCTTCAACAAGTTTTTCAATAGTTTTAAAATATTCCTCATTCTCTTTTTGTAAATTACGAATATTTAAATCTTTATTAGAAATAGAAGAGTTCGGATATACCTCTTGAGTTTCAAACGCCATGAGACATGTTGCATTCTTTTCCGAATGATCCCCGTCTTCACTATCACTTCAAGCTCCGCCGACGAATGCCCTATTTTCTTTGGGCTTTGAACATTCACTTATAAAGTGATTCTTGTCTCCACAATTGTAGCACTCGCGTTCGTGCCTTGAGCTTCCCCTACCTTTATTATTATAGCTACGATCTCTTCCAACCTTTCTACCATTACTATCACCTTCGTTATCAAACCGATTACCACGCCTAGGGTTACCTTCTAGTCTAAAGAACTTCCTAAAGTTCCTTGCCATAAGGTTGAGCTCTTCATCGTCTTCATCACTTCCTTCATCATTATCACCACTAGTTTGTTCCCTAGTGACTTTAGCTTTAAGGGCTAGTGACTTAACCTCTTTCTTCTTTTCTTTAGAAACGACCTTGTCATTTTCTAAAATCATTTCACACACTTTGAGGTTGCCGATTAGCTCGTCAAGAGGAAGTTCCGCCAAGTTCTTGGCTTCTTCAATAGCCGTCACCTTTGACGTCCACTTAACCGGAAGAGCTCGAAGAAACTTTCTCACATGGTTCTTGTTGTAAAAGCTAGGATCTAGAGCCGTGAGGCTTGTGATAATAGCATTGAACCGTGTGTAACCATTGTCAATGGTTTCTTCATCCGAGATCGAAAACTTCTCATATTGTTGAATGAGTAAGTCGATCTTGCAATCCTTGACTTGTGAATTCCCTTGATGAGTAATGATGAGTGAGTGCCAAATCTCCTTGGCGGTCTTGCAAACGTGGACTCTCTCGAACTACCTTCGAGGTAGAGCATTGTAGATCAACATCTTTGCTTCATCATTTTTGCCAAGGTTCCTCCTCTCATCATCTTTTAGATCCGAATGTGGCTTTTTCACCAACAACTTTGTTTCGGGGTCTTCCACTATAAACATAAAATTGCCATTTTGGATGATTTCCCACAAATCAAGATCTTTGGACCTAACATAGGTCTCAAACCGGGTTTTCCAAAAACAAAACCCATTGGTTTCTAACAAAGGTGGTCTTTGCATAGAGCACCCTCAACATAGTTCTCTTGAGCAATGGATCTATACTCAACTTTACCAAAAATCTTTGTTAAGATTTTAGATTTTTGGAAAAGAAGTTTTTGACTTAAAACGACTTCTCGGGAAGGCTTTAACGCTAAAAAACTTGAGTATTCCGCTCTGATACCAATTGTAGAACTGTAGAGAGGGGGGGGGGGGGTGAATATGGTCTTTTCGGCTTTTAAAAGTTTAAAGACTTCAACCCTCAAAGATCAATAAGTGGTTGTATAACAACTACAACAACCACAATCGCAACCAAAGTATATAAATCATGTAGAGAGACACCATGATATATACTGGTTCGGGATGGGGGGTTTATACCATCCGTACGTCCAGTTGCGAATCCACTACACGTATACTATTCTCTAAGTATAATCCTTATGGTGGATTACAAACCGTATACAACTTCACTCCACCGATATGCACAAAGATCGGTGCTCACTAAGAAGAGCTACTCCCTACTGTATTCCATCCTCGGAAACCACCCACAAAGACTCGTGATTCGACTTAACAACAAAGACCACTAAGACTTCCCACCAGAAGTATCAAGCCCCAACTAGATCCCCAGTGATCTAGGCTTGGTCACCAAGACACAAGACTTCCCTTACAACTAAATTGAATGAATGAATGTTGTTTCTTTGAATCAAGCCCTAACCTAACCTAGTGACTCAATTCTAATAGAAAGGGTATAGAGAAGAAGACCCTCGACACGATCACAAGAGTGGATTAGGTTCTTGTGATTCTTCCCTTGCAAAGAGATGTATTCTTTCAAAGATGTTAGTGTGTTTAACTAAGAACACAAGAGAGAATAGAGAGATTAGAGAGAAAGAATAATGTCAAGGGGTGAGGAATACAAGAGGCAAGGCATGGTATTTTTAGGCTAAAACCCAACTTGGGAAAATTTTACCGAGCCCAGCGCGTTGCCCACGCGTCAACGCATGGGTGACGCGCCAGACACCCAGTAACAATTGTCCCAAAGCTTGGGTGTTTGGACTTTTAAATACCTTACCTTGCTAAACCCCCAATTGTACTTCACATAAAACCTTAACATTAATCAATCTAAGGTTTACCTACTCAAATAGCCAATTTGGAAAATGTTTTGTGAAGTGTTTATAAGAAAAACAAATTACAAAGAGTAGAAAGATAGAAAGGGTAATTTGATAATGGTGGAATGGGTATTCCTCATATGGCATAGAGAAGAGAGAAATAATGTGCCATGGGATATTCCTCTAAAGGGAAGAGTGTGTGAGGTTGGGTTAGAAAGTAACTATGGTTAGGTTAGGTTAGGTGTAGAGAGGTAACCATAGTTGGGTTAGGTTGTGATGAGAACTAACCATGGTTGGGTGAGGTGAACCATGGTTGGGTTAAGAAAGAATATTCCTAAGGAATATGCTTTTCTTGGAGGGAAAGGGTGATTGAATGGTTGAGATGGTTTTGGTTTGAAATGAATGGTTTAGATTAAAAACATGTGATGGAATAGAGAGGAGGTTGGATGGATGGTTGAGATGTGTTGTAAGAGGATGGATGGTTAAAATGAAGTTTGTAAGAGTATGTAAGAGTGTGTAAGTGAGTGTGTGTATGGGTTGTGAGTAGTGTGTGTATTTTGAATGAAAGGTGTGGGAGTATCTGAAGAGTGGGTTGTATAGATGTGATGTGTACATGTATGAGTTGTGTATGAGAGTATAGGTGTAGAATGTGTAAGTGTGTGTGAAGAGAGGTATGTGAGTGAAGTGTGTGTATTTTGAATGTAAAGGTATGTATATGAGTAGTATTCTTAAGGTAGTGTATGTAAAGAGAGGTATGTGAGTGAAGTGTGTGTGTATTTTGAATGTAAGTGTGAGTAGTGTGTGTAAGGATGTGTGTGTGTAGAAAAGAGTGTATGTGTGTGTGTATTGGAAGGTGTATTAGTGTGTGTATGGGAAGTTGGTAAAGTGGAAAGAATAATGTGTGGGAGTATGTGAAGGGACAAAGGTACACATTTGTAAGAGAGTGTAAGGGAATATTGTAAGAGAATGTTGGGAAGGGATATTTGGGAAGGATTGTGGGAGATAGCTGTATTTGTCTTTTTGTAAAAATGAGATTAAGAGAAGATTAAGAAATAATCTAATTGTCAATAAGAAAAGAAAGTTTAGACAATTAAGATTATGAGTTGAGAAAATCATAGGTTACTTATAAGTTCAAGTAACACAACGTCCAGAATCCATAGTTTCATATCTTGTGACTTTCCACGACTCGACGTTTTCAACTAATACCTTGGTTCGAACAAGTTAAATGCTTTGCCTTGATGTAAAGCATAACCCAAGTGGGAAAGGATGCGTTTACGCAAAGTGACCTTTGACTTAGTTTGACCAATAAGGGAGTAAACCCGTTACGTAATTAGAGAAGACGTAAGCACGGGATATGAGCATATGGATGCTTTCACATGATGTTACGTGAAATATATAAGCTCCCTAAGTTTAGAAAAGCCTTGGCTAGAGGCGATAGTTAGAAAACATGAGTTAGTGTTTTCCCGTAAACGGGTGCTTTAAAAGTTAGATCTCTCTAATCCTAAAACTCGTTTCGAGTGTTCTCAATTAAGCACATAACATATTCATACCTGTATTGAAAGATCCACATTTGTCGGGTAAGGGGAAAGCCGACTTTCAAATTTTGCCCGAAGCCATACAGTGGCCTGGCGCGTCACCCGCGCGTTGACGCACGGGCAGCGCGCTAGGAGCAGATATATGGGCTCCAGGGAATTTGGCTACCGTTTGATATTTTATGTGTTTCGTATGTTTATTTGTCATCATTAAAACATTAGGAGATCTTGAGAATGTTGCCTCAACATTTTTTTTCACCATTTAACTATTATATTTTCAATGCTATTTGTATTTAAAATATAATAATAACGAGACAGCATGGCCCGTGCGATGCACGGGCTTCGATTACCATGAAGTAGCAATAGTCAGGCAACGGTTAATTAGATGTGTTAACATTAGTCGCGAAACGTAAAGTGTTAAACTAAAAAATTTGCTTTATTAAGCTTTGACAAATAAAAATGTTTCATATGAAAGATACTCAAAAATGTGTGTTGAGGCAACATGATCAAGATCTCTTTATATTTTAATGATAACAAATAAACCATCGAAACAAATAAAATAACAAACGTTAGCCAAAATTCCCCGATTCATTCGTCTGCTCCTGGCGCGCCTCCCACGCGTCAACGCGTGGGTAACGCGCCAGGCATTTGTGAATTTCGGGATGAATTTTGAAAGTCGGCTTTCCCCTTACCCGAAAATTATGGATCTTTCAATACAGGTATGAATATGTTATGTGCTTAATTGAGAACACTCGAAACGAGTTTTGGGATTAGAGAGATCCAACTTTTAAAGCACCCATTTACGGGAAAACGCCAACTCATGTTTTCTAGCTATCGCCTCTAGCCAAGGCTTTTCTAAACTTAGGGAGCTTATATATTTCACGTAACATCATGTGAAAGCATCCATATGCTCATATCCCGTGCTTACGTCTTCTCTAATTACGTAACGGGTTTACTCTCTTATTGGTCAAACTAAGTCAAAGGTCACTTTGCGTAAACGCATCCTTTCCCACTTGGGTTATGCTTTACATTAAGGCAAAGCACTTAACTTGTTTGAACCAAGGTATTAGTTGAGAACGTCGAATCGTGAAAAGTCACGAGGTATGAAACTATGGATTCTCGACGTTATGTTACTTGAACTTATAAGTAACTTATGATTTTCTCAACTTATAATCTTAATTGTCTAAACCTTTTCTTTCTTAATGACAATTAGATTATTCCTTTTTCTTAATTAATTTTCTTAATCATCTTCTTCACCAAATTACCACTTACACCAAAACCATCAAACCCAATACCACCAAATCTCCCACAATCCTTCCCAAATATTCCTTTCCAACATTCCCTTACACCACTTACACAAAAGTGTACCTTTGTCCCCTACATCTTTGATCCTAGTCATTCATTTCAAATCAAACTCATCTCAACCATCCATTCCCTTACAACATCACATCTCTTAATCATCTCTTATATTCCTTACAAATCTTCAATCTCAACCATCCAATTCAAATTAAACACATCTCAACCATCCATTCAATCTTCTCTTTATTTCAACACATGTGTTTAATCTCAACAATCCAATTCAAACCTAAATCAATCTCAACCATTGGATCACACTTCCTCCCCAAGCAAAAAGGACCCTTTGATCTCATCCATCCATTTCAAATCAAAACCATCTCAACCATCCAATCTCTTACAACACATCTTAACCATCCATTTCAAACTAAACTCTTCTCAACCCTTCATCCACCCTTTCCCCCCAAGCAAAGGAATATACCTTTGGAATATTCCCTTCTTAACCTAACCATGGTTTACCTCATCCAACCATGGTTAGTTCTCAACACTTAACCCTAACCCAACCTTGGTTAACCTAACCAACATACAACCTAACCCAACTATGATTACCTCTCTACACACAACCATGGTTAACTCTTAACCACACCAAGGATGGAACATTCCCTTGGCTACACCCTTTAACCTAACCATGGTTCATTCTCTATACACTTCTCTCTAAACCTAACCATGGTTACTTCTCAACACTTAACCTTTATACTTCTAACCATGGTTAATCTCTAAACCTTTAACCTAACCATAGTTACACCTTAACCCTTCCCTTGAGGAATATCCTATGGCATATTCTCTTCTCTATTATGCCATGTGAGGAATACCATTACTACCCCTACCAAATTACCCTTTCTACTTGATTGGCTCCAAACGGTCAACCTAAATTGACCAGGGAATGATCAACGAGGTCAAACAGCCTAGAGTCAATGCTCCGCAGAATGTAGTGGTTTCCCCGGGTCGTTATGTCCCGACGAGGTGTGGATGGTTATCAAATGGGTTTGTGATCGGGTGAATCTGGATGGAAAGGGTTTGTGAGTGATTACATTACTGATTTATACAATGAAATAGCTTAAATAAGCTATATGAACAAGACTGGAAGTTTGGAAAAACCAGAAACGTCTAAAACCTAAAACGCGTACGTTCACGTTTTAAATAACGTAAACGTACAAAATAAAAAGTGAAAACTGAAATCCGGAAACCCCCAGGGGGTGAAAATGACTTTTTTACAAACTAAAGGACAAAAGAAAATTTTTAGAAAAAGAAAATTAATTTTTACACTATTTAATTATTTAATATTAATTAATTACTTATTAATACTAATTATTAAAATTTAAAATACTTAAATACAATATAATATTAATTAAAAACTAGAAAAATGAAAATAAAATTTCTAAATTTATAAAATAACTAAAAATAAGTTTTAAAATTAAAAATATGTATTTTTGTCTTTTTGTGGTTTTTATATTAATTAATTACTAATTATATATTAATTACCTAATTAAAATATTTTAAATTATAAAAATTAGCAAATAAACAGTAAAAATTCTAGAAAAATTCCTAAAATTATATTATGTTATATAAAAGCTAGTAAAAATATAAAAACTAGGTCTTGCTTAATAAAAACTAATTATGCTATTTAAAACTTAATTAATAATTAATTATTACTAAAACTAATATTAAATCTAATAAATACTAAATGACAAAATAAAAATTTGAGAAAATTACTATAAATACTTAAATATAAGAGGAATTTAAGAAAAATATAAAAAAGCTAAGTACTTAATAAAAATTTAAAAATGAAAATTAAAATTAAATTACATTAAATAGAAACTATCACTTATTTTTAAATTGGATTTTCTTGATTTTTCTTTTACAAACCTATTTTACAACTAAAAACTAACAACTTTTGTAAAAACAACTTTTTTATAAATTGAAAATAAGCACTGTGGAAAGCAATAAGCCAAACAGTTGACTTATGTTGACCAAATGGGGAAATAAGCTAAAATGGGCTTAAGTGGGACCCACAATGGTTGAATCTGGTTCCAATAAGTTAAGGGAACATGATTAAGCTGGAAAAATCACATTGGGACCATTGGATAAGCCAATAAGCACAAATAAGCACTTAACTTTGAAGACTGAGACAGAAAAATGAGACATACTTGAGGAGTGATTTCAAGTGGGTCCCAGGGGTTCTAGGGTCAAATGGTTGGTCAAAGCTTGAAGTGTGGTAGGAGGGGGGTTGAAGATACCAAGTAGTGTGGCTTGTGGACCACTGTGGAGGTCAGAAACCACCACCAAAGTGGTGGTGGTGACTGTGGTGTCTGCTGATGCAGGGCATCTCCCACCCCTGCAAGTGTCTTTGGCCTAAGGTGGGGCCAACTAGAAAAATGGAAAAAATGAAACAAAGGTGGGAATTCCAAGATGAGCTGGGGGACTTTAAGTTTTGAAAAGCTCAAACCCTAAAACTCAATACTAAATTCTATAAAATTCGTGGAGTTTTGGAAAAAAAACTGAGATATGCAATTTGACTTTTTGAGTTAAACACTAAAGTTTGACTTTCTTGAACTTTAATCTAATCTAACAAGTTTGGAAACATGTAATAAGCCAAAATAAAGTTAAACTCACCTAAAGCTACAAGTTACAAGCTAGTTTAGAGGTTTATGGGGCTAAATGACCACCACAGTTAACTGTGGTGGTAGGATTTATGTGATATTGACTTTTTTGGAAAAGAGACTTGATTTTGAGACTTTTTATGACCTAACATAACCTAAATGAACATTACTAAACTATAATCTTCCAACAAAACCTTCCTAGACCTATCCAAACTAGCAAATCCAAACACCCGTTATATGGCTGTTTCTACTACCTAATGCAAATTACATCCTCTAAATGGCAAACCAGTGATCAAACTATGTTCCTTTACTGTGTTTAAGCCTAATAAATCAATGAAAACCCAACTAGTACACAGATAACACAATATGGCAGTTAAGGACTAAACTAGGCAGTGGAAGTGCAATTTTGAGCTAAAACATACAAGACTACATCACAAGCATACATTAAGCTACAATAAGCTAAACTTAACTAAAATAAACACATTAAAATCAGAAACTACTAATGAATATGAAGATTTCAAGAATCTAAAAGATAGCTTACATTGGAATGAGATGCAAATGGACTAGGCTATTGAGGATGAGATAGGCTCACTTAAGCTATGGAACAGCTTAATGGGCTTATCCAGAAGATGTTTTGAGCTTATATACACAGGACACAACAACTTAAAAACCTTAACAAACAATTTAGAGATTTTACTTGAAATTTAAAAAAAGCTTAATTATAATAAGAGAACTTGAATTTAAATGTTGTAAATGTTACAAAGTACATAGCAAAGTGGATTACAAGCTTTTATCTGAAAATTACAACCTTAATAACTGAATTACACTAAATCTATTTAAAAACTACTCTACAACTACCCCTAGTTAACTGCTGAGCTTTTCTTTATTTTTCTTAATTTAAATAGCCCCTGGATTCAATCTTTGACTTTCCCACCTTATTCTAGCCATTGGATTGGCTTCAAATGATCCCCACCTTTGAATTGTATTTTTGGCGCCAAAGTCCAATTTGTCTGTTTTGTTTACTTGGAGCAGGGGAGAATGCATTAAATGTATCTTGGATGTTGTGGAGAGTTGGGGGGAACAAGAAGTGGGTAAGGTAGCAGAGGTGATGGGGAGGTGGAGTGTGGCAGGCATGAAGCAGGGCAAGTGGAGGGGAAAAGGGTGGAGTTGACTAGGTTTGACTTGGGGGATAATAAAAATGGACGGGGGAGTATATTATTTTGGTGGTGGGCTATTGTTTGGTTTGGGCTTGGGTGGACTGTGGTTCAGGCTTATGGCTTTGGGTGGGTTAGGATAGTTATGGTTTGGTTTGTTTATTTTAGCTCAAAAAATCACAAGGACCATTCATGTAAAAATCTGAATTTGAGGGACTAAAAATGTAAAACCTTTCAAACTTGTTTCATGGTCCTTTCCTGCCACATATCAATAGTCTAAGGATTTTATTTGAAAATTTCTATGTTTTAAAATTCCAAGGACTATTTTTGCCAAATTTGAAACTTTAGGGACCAATTTTGTAAATTCCTCAAACTTTTCATCCAGGGATCACATGTGATAACTTTTGAGTTTCTAAGGACAAAAAATGACTTTTCTTCCAAAAATTCCCCACCAGGGACCAATTCTGCCAATTTTTAAACTCCAGGGACTAAACTTGTAAATTTCCAAAACTTTTGAGATTTTTCACCAAAGGACTAAATATGACCACTTATGATTTAAAAAGGACCTTTGGTGATAATTTTCATATTTTGAACGACCAGGGACTAGTTTTGACAATTTTTGAAAGTTGGGGGACTGAAACTGCCAATTTTGCAAACTTTGTACGTTTTTCATTTGTTTTTACTCATTTTGCATCTAAAACATATAAAACACAATTTTGAAATATTTTTAGTATTTTGATGCATTTCTGAGTGTTTTTGTATGTTTTGCAGTTCAGATTTGACAAAAAATGATGAGTGTTTGAGCATTCATCAATCCCCACACTAAGATATTGCTAGTCCCTAGCAATAACTGTTTTGAAAACTTAATGGATTTTAAACTCTTTACAAAAAGCCATCACTTCTGGAGTAGCCAGATGTAAGAACTGTGGTACACCTGATAACCATGTGATTTTGAGCAAACCACCAGCTGTCAACGGATTTGATTAGTCTTTACCAAAAGCCGTTTGCTTCTGGACTAGCTAACTTTTGATGGACAAAGTCAACATCTTGGTGAGCTGATTACCAATTATGGATTTTCCACTGCCTTTACCACAAGCCATAATCTTGCGGGCTAGCCAACTCATTCGCTTTTTAGGATATGGCGAGTTGAGGTACCATACAATTTTGGGCAAATTGCAAGCTATAAACGGATTTGATGTATCTTTACCAAGAGCCGTTTGCTCCTGGATTAGCCAATCCCTTTTGTCGGTTAGACAAGGCGGACTGATAACCACAAAAATTTTGAAACTTTAGTGAAAAATTTTAAAAATTTTTGAAGTTTTGGCCAAAAACGGGGGTATAAGATAGTAAAATGTGATAAAATTCGCTAGAATAGTGATACGTGAGAATCGCACCAGGCTTTACCTCTCAAGGGATCTCGAGCAGCTTACAACCCCCACCAGGCAGTGTACCTGATCGTTGTAGTATAGTATAGTGACAAGTACCGGGGGATTGATCGTTCAGCTAGGAATAGTGTCGCTAGGATTAGAAAACCTAAATACTAGTTCTAAAGGTGAGGGATGATTATTTTTGTATTTTTGTATTTTTATATTTTTTAGAAAGCAAGTTAAAATCTCGGGTTTGAAGGATTTGGGCGGAATTAGTTGCTAGTCAACTAACCCAATACTAAAGATGCAATCAAAATAAAATACTAGAAATGAAAATAAACTAAATTATACTAAAGTTGTGAGCAATAAGTGGAGAAAATGTGTTTACTTAGATTTCACTACTCCCTAGACATCTTTTACACGTTAATTACTTGTTATAGTTGCATGGATGATGGATCGTATTCCTTAATATCATTCATGGGGTGGCGCACTTAACTCCCCAATTTTATGAGCTCTTATCTCCTCCTATGCCATGCCCAGCACAACCATAGGGATTATAAACAGTGGCTCATGCATTAAATACAACCAATAAAGACCTAGTGCACATCGGTTCATGTTTCCTAAGACGTTCAAGCATGTTACCATTTGGAGATCTGCCAGTTTTCTTAAGCCTAACATATAAATCATTCATCCAAAACAACTATAAACAAGTAATCAACACATAATTAACATCTAGGTTTCATTAGATCCAAGCAAACACAAGATAGATCTAGCCTAGCATGATGAAATTAAGACAAGAACAAGATATAGACAACCAACACATAGACATATTGATTGAATTAAAAGAATACTTATCTCAATTACACATGAAAGGTATCAAGGGCTTAGAACCCTTGAAAAACCTGTAAAATTCGCACCAAGTTCGTACTTAGGGTTTCTCTAAAACTTCTCTCTTTTTAATGTGAAAAATAGAAAACTATATATAGGAAATAAGGTCTAACGGCGTCAAGACCAAATAAGTGACGCCGTCACCTCGCCGCCAAAACTCTTCTCGGACTGCCTTGATCTACTTTTGACGCCGTCATGTATTATGCATTTCCAGGCCGTCATGAACTTTACTCTTGACGCCCTACTTCGTGACGCCGTCAAATCTGTACTGGGTCGTCATGGAAATTACTCTTGACGCCGTCAGGAATTTCTTCTTGACGCCGTCACCTACTATTCCCAGCAAGGAAAATTAAGACTTTGGCGTTTTCTTCATTTTTATGCTCCAAAAACGTCCGAATTGCTTCCTTTTCCAGATTTCACTCCCAAAGTACCTAAAATCACAAAAGGAATGATTTAGGGAAATATTTGATCAAATAAGTTTAATTCCGGGCTTAAATGACCCCCTAAAAGTGGTTCATTTTTCGCCTCATCATATACCCTTACACTTGAGATTTGCTTGTCCTCAAGCAAATGCGCTTTTATTCTACTCAAAATACAAGTTAGGGGTCATTTAACACTAATATGAAAGTAATTACAACAAATAATCGTTCCACTAAAGACCAATAGACAGGCACGGAGGTCATACACTAGCACCTCACAAATAGTGTTTAGATACTCACATCTCTCGGGTGTAATAAAGTATAAATTACAATATGGAAATGGAAGATATCTCTCACTACCTGTCATAGCAAAATAGATTACCATAGGCTTGGGAAAGGATCAAACCTCCACCACATGGCGTAAGCACCTAGGATAAACTATCAAAGAGGTCTTTTAAAGGGTTGTAATGTTAGGTGTAGGGATATGAAATACACGGTTTTGTTGGATAAAGGAAGTTTTTACTGGTGGCGAGTTAACAATCTTGGTTAATTACATGTACAATGTGGCGTTGCTAAGCCAAGACTAGACTCGAATTAAGCTAATAAATGAAAATTAATAAAAACATAAAATGAACATAGAATAAAAATGGATGGTAGTCCGTATGTTTTTCTCTTTTTCTTTTTCTATTTTTTTTTCGATTTTTTTTTTTTTTTTTTTTTTTTTTTTTTTTTTTTTTTTTTTGCATACACTCTTACCCTACCATCCAAAGTAATACATCATAGGGGTTGAATATTCCCCTTACACTTGAATTTTTACATACTTTACAATAAACTATTCTAATGACTTGAATTAAGAAAATCAAAACACTTGGAGCACTTTTAAGATTAACGTACATATGGGGGTAATAAATGATGTTCTTCCCCATTACTCCATAAAATAAGTACTTTACCCATGAGTCCCAATCGTCCCAAAACAATATGTACAAAGATATGACTCGACTTAGCAACCATGTAATCAATTAGATAGTTAACTTAGGGTTTAACAAATAACAATAATGCACTAAAAATGAGCGCATACACGGAAGGCTAAGGCGATTTGGGTGTACATTTAAGTGGGGTGTAACAAATTCTTCTTTTAAGTAAGATGCTTAAAGTTAGAAACGAAAAGATAGGCTCGGAGGGGTGTACTAGGGGTTTCGTGTACTAAAAATGAGTACAACGCTAAGGGTGTGGGAAGAATTAGTTGACTTAACTAGCCAAGTAATATGACTTAAATGGTCAAGTAATTATAATACGGGTTTAACACAAGGGTGATCCTAATGCCTCTTATCATGTAGTAAATCCTACTACACGAATGTAG
Organism: Artemisia argyi; assembly: GCA_030686995.1. Taxonomy (NCBI): domain Eukaryota; kingdom Viridiplantae; phylum Streptophyta; class Magnoliopsida; order Asterales; family Asteraceae; genus Artemisia; species Artemisia argyi. Next base: position 21,337,046 of record CM060682.1, read on the forward strand.
TCTCACTAGCGGTCTCGGGATGCATCACTAACGCAAGTTCTAGAATCTAAATGCTACCGGTACACTCATAAGCACTAATAGTAAATGCTTTTCCTATCAAATCTAAAGGCGAACCTCACATATTTGGGTGGAAAATTTTTCTGAATATACGGTTATGTGCTAGTCATACAATCTCTTATCCATGAGACGCTTGCTATGGCTAAAGTTTCACTCCTAAATGTTGTAAAAATTTTTAAATTTGGCGCTAAAATTGCACTAACAAGTATTTCTCATAGTTTTATTACACATCTACCATCAAACAAAACAAACTCAAGCGAAAGTGCATATGTAAGGTATCATCTTTTTACCCTCCCCTTACACTTAAGATGAACATTGTCCCCAATGTTCAAGTAAAGAATGTAAAAGTGAAAAAGTAAAAAGAATGAAATCAAATACTCCCCTAATTCGCTCGGTATGGATAATAAGGTGGCCAGGTTAAATCTTCCTCCAAGAAAATGAACAATCAAAGCTTCCCTTCCAGAATATAACTCATCTTCTTGTCATACATAACCTGTAAAACCTGAGAGAATAGACAAAACAACCTCGCATAAAGTCGGCAGCATCCTATATAAGTTACTAAATCCTAGAAACCAAGATAAGATATAATGCTTGTGGAATGAAGTTTGCAGATTTCCTGGAGATTATAAAACTTAATAATTCACAAAAACCATAAGACTCCGTTAGAAAAACAAAACTGGTAAAATTTCCAGATTTTTACACGTGACTCCGTCAAGAGTTAACTCGTGACGCCGTCAGAAGTGACCTGCAGAAATTCTTATGTTAAGTTTCCGGAAAATTTCTCGAAAAAACTTGGTCCTACTTCTGGAAAATCCTGCAAAACTTCATTATGACTCAATACAAGCATTTGACTCTAACAAATACGAATATACGTGTTCATTTAATATTGTGGAGAATCATGATCGGTTTGTTTCTTAAAAACATGTTTGGGGTTTCCCCTTACACTTATCTTTTGCAAAAATACTTTTAGGTGGAGTTAAGACTAGGCCAAAACAACAAAGTAAAGTATTTCCACTATTTAGTTTAGAAACATGATCTACCAACAATAAAAATAAAGCATGCATACGGAAGCAAATAACAAACAAACAAAATAAAATCACACAAAGCATGGGTTGCCTCCCAAGAAGCGCTTTTCTTTATTTACGAGTCTTGTAGCTAGACTCAAGGTCATGGGTTACCGTGTATCGCTTATGCTCACATAACCAAGCGTGCGCCATCTAATAGTTGCCTCATCTTTCTTATAATCATCTCCTAACTCTAAACATCCGTGATTGTATCTTTTATTTTTTTTCATGAGTATATTTAAGCCCTTTTCTCTTATCATTCTCACTTAACATTTCTATGGGCGGATACCTACTACACTTCTCCATGGAAAAATCCTTGAACCTAGGGTGTGTGCGGGGCATTTGATAGACAAAATCTTCATCCCTATCTGAGAATGTAATTAACCCTTCTATGATTTTTTCATCGAGGTTGGTCAACCGTTTGAAAGGTCTTCCAAACACAACTTGGGTCAACTTATCATCAATAAATTCTGCTAGAATCTCCATAACCATGAACTCAACAAGATAAACCAAGCTTCCTACAAACACATGCAATGGTGTTGCTCTAGCAATAACGTTTTCTCCTTTGTATTCTAACTCATCTACCATGATTTTATTATATTCATTACGCGAGATTATGTTCATTGGGAGAGATGAGTTAAGATAGGCGTTAAAGCTCTTAAATCCGATCTTACAAGGAAATTGCATGTTGAATGAACTATCACACTCAATCCTAGTTCTAGGGCCAACATACCTAAGAGGGTTTATTTCCTCTTCCATCCTATTCTCATTAATCACATCACCATCATCAAGATCCTCATCAGAGTCTGAATAGTTAAAAGGACTAGCCCTACGGTCATCATCATGATCAGACTCCTCTAACTCAGAATTATTGTCAAAGTGGTGGTTGGGTGAGAGGTTAGGTGGGTTCTCATTTTCGACTAAAGGGAGTGGGGCGGGCATTTGGAAAATCCTACGACGAAAAACACGAATAACAGGAATCAAACGATCAATGTTATTGTTATCCATCGAAATAGTTTACGAACAAAGGAAACAAAGAAATAAGATAGACTAAAGAAAACCTAAAAATAAAAAATAAAATCTTACTAGAAAGGAATCTAGCAAGTAGACCTAATAAAAAGAAATTCTAACCTAGACAATAACTATTCCCTAGGCTGCGGAGCCAAAAACTTGATACGTGGGAATCGCACCAGGCTTTACCTCTCAAGGGATCTCGAGAAGCTTACAACCCCAACCAGGCAGTGTACCTGATCGTTGTAGTATAGTATAGTAACAAGTACCGGGGGATTGATCGTTCAGCTAGGAATAGTGTCGCTAGGATTAGAAAACCTAAATACTAGTTCTAAAGGTGAGGGATGATTATTTTTGTATTTTTATATTTTTTAGAAAGCAAGTTAAAATCTCGGGTTTGAAGGATTTGGGCGGAATTAGTTGCTAGTCAACTAACCCAATACTAAAGATGTAATCAAAATAAAATACTAGAAATGAAAATAAACTAAATTATACTAAAGTTGTGAGCAATAAGTGGAGAAAACGTGTTTACTTAGATTTCACTACTCCCTAGACATCTTTTACACGTTAATTACTTGTTATAGTTGCATGGATGATGGATCGTATTCCTTAATATCATTCATGGGGTGGCGCACTTAACTCCCCAATTCTATGAGCTCTTATCTCCTCCTATGCCATGCCCAACACAACCATAGGGATTATAAACTGTGGCTCATGCATTAAATACAACCAATAAAGAGATAGTGCACATCGGTTCATGTTTCCTAAGACGTTCAAGCATGTTACCATTTGGAGATCTGCCAGTTTTCTTAAGCCTAACATATAAATCATTCATCCAAAACAACTATAAACAAGTAATCAACACATAATTAACATCTAGGTTTCATTAGATCCAAGCAAACACAAGATAGATCTAGCCTAGCATGATGGAATTAAGACAAGAACAAGATATAGACAACCAACACATAGACATATTGATTGAATTAAAAGAATACTTATCTCAATTACACATGAAAGGTATCAAGGGCTTAGAACCCTTGAAAAACCTGTAAAATTCGCACCAAGTTCGTACTTAGGGTTTCTCCAAAACTTCTCTCTTTTTAATGTGAAAAATAGAAAACTATATATAGGAAATAGGGTCTGACGGCGTCAAGACCAAATAGGTGACGCCGTCATCTCGCCGCCAAAACTCTTCTCGGACTGCCTTGATCTACTTTTGACGCCGTCATGTATTATGCATTTCCAGGCCGTCATGAACTTTACTCTTGACGCCCTACTTCGTGACGCCGTCAAATCTGTACTGGGTCGTCATGGAAATTACTCTTGACGCCGTCAGGAATTTCTTCTTGACGCCGTCACCTACTGTTCCCAGCAAGGAAAATTAAGACTTTGGCGTTTTCTTCATTTTTATGCTCCAAAAACGTCCGAATTGCTTCCTTTTCCAGATTTCACTCCCAAAGTACCTAAAATCACAAAAGGAACGATTTAGGGCAATATTTGATCAAATAAGTTCAATTCCGGGCTTAAATGACCCCCTAAAAGTGGTTCATTTTTCGCCTCATCAAATAGTGAAATACCCCCCACACTTAGAATGAATATTGTCCTCAATATTCAAAGTCCTGACTATTATGCCGACTCTTTGAACGTAAAAGGGCAACATTACAATCTAAGCGTGGAAAACACCATTTTTTTTCACTTTTGTAACCATAGTAGGGGTAACTCCCCCACACTTATGGTGAAAACCCTATAAGCGTGCTACTGTTTTTGTTTACCGAGTCGCTACCTTGACTCGACCCCGAATTCATTTGTCCTTGGGGAAGCATGATGTGGAAGAAGCAATCTCAATCGGACTTTCATTCAAGATGTTTGGACAAATATTTGAAGCACGTGAAAGTTCCACACCGATGAGATAAGTATCCGGCTCAAGATAATGATACAAGAAAATGCCGGGGTCAAATATAGTGTCTTCATTCCCGAAGGAGTGAAGAAGAGAGGAAGGCACCTCGAGAGCAGGCTCATTAGCCTGAGTTTGGATTTTAAGGGTTAAGCTCAAAAACATTCCGGGAGGGAGGGTGGGAATTTGCAAATTCTCATGATTGAGTGTATCTCCCCCCGGGCTATCATACTCCGGAGGAGTCATGATAAGGTGATCAATGATGGGCTCAGAAGGAATTTCATCAACATCACTAATGTCTCCATAAGATAAAGAATTTTCATCAGTGTTTGAATCACTAAGCCCGGTATTGAGATAGGAATTGAGTGATGGATCATCATTCAATAAACTTTCAAGGAACAGAATATCCCCCTCAAAATCAAGATAGTTATCATCAACTTCATACGAAGTTGAACTATCTAGAGCAAGGAATGCTTCGACTTCTTCCATATCATCTTTGAAATCAAAGAGATCATCATCACATCCTAATGGAAGTGGATTGGTGTGAGTAAGTTCATCGACGAACTCCTCGAGAAGAAAGTCAACATTAGAGTGGGGAAGGGATGCATCAACATACTCAATGTCTCCATAAGATAAACAATCATCACTGGAATCGGAGACAATCTCAATTTGATCATTTGGATTATCAGGGGGTGAAGGAATATCACACACTTGATCAAAAGTCCCCTGTGACTCTCTCGGGATTGGGACAAGGATCTCAACACTAGACTTTATTAATTCGTCCGATTCCTTATTAGGAACAGTGCTAAGATGCTCATCCCCCATGTTCAGAGAGTGAGTGTGAACTTCGGGTATGATAACAACAGACTGAGGGAGATGAGAGGAGCTAGCATTCATGGATTGTACAAGTTCCATTTGATCTTCTGCTAGTAATTTCTCCGTCTCATTATTTTCTCCCTGATTTACAATGGGAGGAATCACAAGTGATGAATCTGACGAACCCTTATAAAATTGAAGGATATCAAGGGTGTCTTCATTATCACTATCATCATCACAGTCTAGAAGAGCAGCTTTACGAAATTTGGCACGTGTTATAGCTGCTTGTTCTAAGACAAGTAATTCTTCCATGCTCAATTCGTTTCTAGCCTCTCGTTCTTCAGCAAGTAATTCTGCCATAGATTTCTCACGAGAGTCTTGAAACGATGTAGTAACCAACTCCTCCTTAAGTTCTTTCAATATATCAAGAGCCTTTAGTAAAAGGTCTTGCTCAGTATCATGAGGAGTTGTGTGAATCATTTGGTACTGTGGAGGTGGGTCTGAAAACGAATAGTCGTAATTGTTACAAGGAAATGGATTCCTTATTTGACAATCCGAGCTAGGGTGTGGACCTCCACAGTAATCACAATAGTAAAATTGATGTGGCTGTGGGTTGTATGTGCTAGAGTTACAATTGTTATCAGGAGACTGCTCATAGACAAGCGTGTTTCCCGATTGACAATCATAACTGTAGTGTGAACCACCACAGTACTCATAACAGTAAAACTGTTGAGTCTCATGGTGTGGTAACTGATGGAATGAATCAGTCGTGTCATGGTAGGAATATGGATTATGGTTATAAACAGACCCGTTTCCTGACTCCACCATGCCACAGCTAGGGCAGTTGCCACCATTATAAGGATTACCACACCAATGGCAAATAAGAAGGTGTGGGTGAGACATAGAAAGAATCAAAAGGTTTGGGAGGGTAAGGAATGAAGAATCAAAGATGTGAGAGGGTAAAGGTGATTATTTTTGGGTTTTTGGAAAGACATTTTGTACAAATGATAAAGAAATTGTTTTTGTGTTTTTGTGTTCGTTGAAAACTGAGTTTAAAATGTTTTCGGGAACAGTTTTGGTTTTTATAAGAAAATAAGAAGATAATATGAACAAGGGTGGTAAATATACAATGGATGTATATCCCGATTCACTAATCAGAAAAAACCGTTTAGAATAGCGCGCACACCTCCCTGGCAGCGGCGCCAAAAATTGATTGATCCCAAACGGTCAACCTAAATTGACCAAGGGATGGTCAACTAAGCCAGACTGCCTAGATTCAATGCTCCGCGGAATGTAGTGGTTTCCCCGGGTCGTTATGTCCCGACGAGGTGTGGATGGTTATCAAATGGGTTTGTGATCTGGTGAATCTGGATGGAAAGGGTTTGTGAGTGATTACATTACTGATTTATACAATGAAATAGCTTAAATAAGCTATATGAACAAGACTGGAAGTTTGGAAAAACCAGAAACGTTTAAAACCTAAAACGCGTACGTTCACGTTTTAAATAACGTAAACGTACAAAATAAAAAGTGAAAACTGAAATCTGGAAACCCCCAGGGGGTGAAAATGACTTTTTTACAAACTAAAGGAGAAAAGAAAATTTTTAGAAAAAGAAAATTAATTTTTACACTATTTAATTATTTAATATTAATTAATTACTTATTAATACTAATTATTAAAATTTAAAATACTTAAATACAATATAATATTAATTAAATACTAGAAAAATGAAAATAAAATTTCTAAATTTATAAAATAACTAAAAATAAGTTTTAAAATTAAAAATATGTATTTTTGTCTTTTTGTGGTTTTTATATTAATTAATTACTAATTATATATTAATTACCTAATTAAAATATTTTAAATTATAAAAATTAGCAAATGAACAGTAAAAATTCTAGAAAAATTCCTAAAATTATATTATGTTATATAAAAGCTAGTAAAAATATAAAAACTAGGTCTTGCTTAATAAAAACTAATTATGCTATTTAAAACTTGGTTATTAATTAATTATTACTAAAACTAATATTAAATCTAATAAATACTAAATGACAAAATAAAAATCTGAGAAAATTACTATAAATACTTTAATATAAGAGGAATTTAAGAAAAATATAAAAAAGCTAAGTACTTAATAAAAATTTAAAAATGAAAATTAAAATTAAATTACATTAAATAGAAACTATCACTTATTTTTAAATTGGATTTTCTTGATTTTTCTTTTACAAACCTATTTTACAACTAAAAACTAACAACTTTTGTAAAAACAACTTTTTTATAGATTGAAAATAAGCACTGTGGAAAGCAATAAGCCAAACAGTTGACTTATGTTGACCAAATGGGGAAATAAGCTAAAATGGGCTTAAGTGGGACCCACAATGGTTGAATCTGGTTCCAATAAGTTAAGGGAACATGATTAAGCTGGAAAAATCACACTGGGACCATTGGATAAGCCAATAAGCACAAATAAGCACTTAACTTTGAAGACAGAGACAGAAAAATAGGACATACTTGAGGAGTGATTTCAAGTGGGTCCCAGGGGTTCTAGGGTCAAATGGTTGGGCAAAGCTTAAAGTGTGGTAGGAGGGGGGTTGAAGGGACCAAGGAGTGTGGCTTGTGGACCACTATGGAGGTCAGAAACCACCACCAAAGTGGTGGTGGTGACTGTGGTGTCTGCTGATGCAGGGCATCTCCCACCCCTGCAAGTGTCTTTGGCCTAAGGTGGGGCCCACTAGAAAAATGGCAAAAATGAAACAAATGTGGGTATTCCAAGATGAGCTGGGGGACTTTAAGTTTTGAAAAGCTCAAACCCTAAAACTCAATACTAAATTCTATAAAATTCTTGGAGTTTTGGAAAAAAAACTAAGATATGCAATTTGACTTTTTGAGTTAAACGCTAAAGTTTGACTTTCTTGAACTTTAATCTAATCTAACAAGCTTGGAAACACGTAATAAGCCAAAATAAAGTTAAACTCACCTAAAGCTACAAGTTACAAGCTAGTTTAGAGGTTTATGGGGCTAAATGACCACCACAGTTAACTGTGGTGGTGGGATTTATGTGATATTGACTTTTTTGGAAAAGAGACTTGATTTTGAGACTTTTTATGACCTAACATAACCTAAATGAACATGACTAAACTATAATCTTCCAACAAAACCTTCCTAGACCTATCCAAACTAGCAAATCCAAACACCCCTTATATGGCTGTTTCTACTACCTAATGCAAATTACATCCTCTAAATGGCAAACCAGTGATCAAACTATGTTCCTTTACTGTGTTTAAGTCCAATAAATCAATGAAAACCCAACTAGTACACAGATAACACAATATGGCAGTTAAGGACTAAACTAGGCAGTGGAAGTGCAATTTTGAGCTAAAACATACAAGACTACATCACAAGCATACATTAAGCTATAATAAGCTAAAATTAACTAAAATAAACACATTAAAATCAGAAACTACTAATGAATATGAAGATTTCAAGAATCTAAAAGATAACTTACATTGGAATGAGATGCAAATGGACTAGGCTATTGAGGATGAGATAGGCTCACTTAAGCTATGGAACAGCTTAATGGGCTTATCCAGAAGATGTTTTGAGCTTATATACACAGGACACAACAACTTAAAAACCTTAACAAACAATTTGGAGATTTTACTTGAAATTTAAAAAAAGCTTAATTATAATAAGAGAACTTGAATTTAAATGTTGTAAATGTTACAAAGTACATAGCAAAGTGGATTACAAGCTTTTATCTGAAAATTACAACCTTAATAACTCAATTACACTAAATCGATTTAAAAACTACTCTACAACTACTCCTAGTTAACTGCTGAGCTTTTCTTCATTTTTCTTTATTTAAATAGCCCCTGGAGTCAATCTTTGACTTTCCCACCTTATTCTAGCCATTGGATTGGCTTCAAATGATCCCCACCTTTGAATTGTATTTTTGGCGCCAAAGTCCAATTTGTCTGTTTTGTTTACTTGGAGCAGGGGAAAATGCATTAAATGTATCTTAGATGTTGTGGAGAGTTGGGGGGAACAAGGAGTGGGTAAGGTAGCAAAGGTGATGGGGAGGTGGAGTGTGGCAGGCATGAAGCAGGGCAAGTGGAGGGGAAGAGGGTGGAGTTGACTAGGTTTGACTTGGGGGATAATAAAAATGGACGGGGGAGTATATTATTTTGGTGGTGGGCTGTTGTTTGGTTTGGTCTTGGGTGGACTGTGGATCAGGCTTATGGCTTTGGGTGGGTTAGGATAGTTATGGTTTGGTTTGTTTATTTTAGCTCAAAAAATCACAAGGACCATTCATGTAAAAATCTGAATTTAAGGGACTGAAAATGTAAAACCTTTCAAACTTGTTTCATGGTCCTTTCCTGCCACATATCAATTGTCTAAGGATTTTATTTGAAAATTTCTATGTTTTAAAATTCCAGGGACTATTTTTGCCAAATTTGAAACTTTAGGTACCAATTTTGTAAATTCCTCAAACTTTTCATCCAGGGATCACATTTGATAACTTTTGAGTTTCTAAGGACAAAAAATGACTTTTCTTCCAAAAATTCCCCACTAGGGACCAATTCTGCCAATTTTTAAACTCTAGGGACTAAACTTGTAAATTTCGAAAACTTTTGAGATTTTTCACCAAAGGACTAAATATGACCACTTATGATTTAAAAAGGACCTTTGGTGATAATTTTCATATTTTGAATGACCAGGGACTAGTTTTGACAATTTTTGAAAGTTGGGGGACTGAAACTGCCAATTTTGCAAACTTTGTACGTTTTTCATTTGTTTTTACTCATTTTGCATCTAAAACATATAAAACACAATTTTGAAATATTTCTAGTATTTTGATGCATTTCTGAGTGTTTTTGTATGTTTTGCAGTTCAGATTTGACCAAAAATGATGAGTGTTTGAGCACTCATCACTACTCTTCTACTCTTGGTATTTGGTTTTCTTATAAACACTTCACAAATGATTTTCCAAATTGGCTATTTGAGTTGGTAAACCTTAGATTGATTAATGTTAAGGTTTAGTGTGAAGTACAATTGGGGGTTTAGCAAGGTAAGGCATTTATAATGCCAAACACCCAAAGCCTCGGGAATATTTTCCCTGGGTGTCTGGCGCGCCTCCCACGCATCAACGCGTAGGTGACACGCCGGCCTCGGTAAAATATTCCCAAGATTGCGTTTTGCCTATAAATACCATGCCTTGCCTCTTGTATTCCTCACCCTTTGCCATTATTCTTTCTCTCTACATTCTTTCTCTTTAATCTCTCTATCTCTACTCTTGTGTTCTTAATCTTTCACACTAACATCTATTGGAAGAACACATCTCTTTTGCAAGGGAAGAATCACAAGAACCTAATCCACTCTTGTGATTGTGTCGAGGGTCTTCTTTCTATACCTTTTCTACTAGAATCGAGTCACTAGGTTAGGTTAGGACTTTGTTCAAAGAAACCTTATTTTATCATTCAAATTGGTTGTAAGGGAAGTCTTGTGTCTTAGTGACCAAGCCTAGATCATTGGGGATCTAGTTGGGGTTTCATACTTCCGTGGGAAGTCTTGGTAGTGGTCTTGGTGACCCATAGGTTAAGTCGAATCGCGAGATTCTTTAGGGTGGTTTCCGAGGGCGGAATACCGTTGAAGTAACTCCTTCTTTGTGAGCATCGATATTGGTGAATATCGGTGGAGTGAATTGTAACGGTTTATAGTCCACCTAAAGGATTATACTAGTGTTATATTATCGGTGTCGTGGATTCACAACTGGACGTACGGATGGTATAAACCCCCATCCCGAACTATTATATATCGTGGTGTCTCTCTTTACTCGCTTTATATACTTTGGTTGTGTTTGTGGTTGTTTGGATTGATTATACAACCACTTGGTTTTCTTTGAGGCTTAAAGTTTTTAAACGTCTTAAAAGCCAAAGAAACCGTATTCACCCCCTCTACGGTTCTACAATTGGTATCAGAGCGGAATACTCAAGTTTTTGAGTGTTAAAGCCTTCCCGAGAAGTCGCTTTAAGTCAAAAACTTCTTTCCCAAAAATCAAAAATCCTAACTATGATTTTTGGTAAAGTTGCGTATAGATCCATGGCTCAAGAGAACTATAGAGAGGGGCGTTCTATGGAAAGACCACCTCTGTTTGAATACGAAGGATTCCGTTTTTGGAAAATCCTATTTGAGACCTATGTTAGGTCTAAGGATTATGACTTATGGTATATCTTCCAAAATGGTGATTTTAATTATAAGGAAAGGAAGATGGCCGACAAGAATGATCAAGCAAAAATGATGATATATGATGCCCTACCTCAAAAGGAGCTTGAGAGGGTGTGCATGTGCAAGAGCGCAAAAGAGATTTGGGACTTACTCCTTTGTGTTCATCATGATACCACACAAGTCAAGAATTGGGAACTTAAAGAACTAGAAGAAGAAGTTGTTACGTCCACTATGCGATCAAGTAGATTTGATTACAATAATCAAGAGATGGCACTCATCGAAGCGGTTTGGAGTGACGATGAAGATGGCAATCAAGCAAATGAGGAAGCAACATGTCTTATGGCGATTGAGTCTCATGAGGTATGCTTTGAGGAGAAGCCGCTTTCAAGATCCCAACCTAATAATGATGTTGATTGTAAGCATGCTTTACTTGAAATCATCTCCAAGAAGAAGGATACTAAACTAGGTAATGTATCTTGCAACCCCAATATAAATCTTGCATCCCTTGTAGATAATTCCAATCTTTGGCATAGGAGATTAGGTCATGCTAACATGCGTTTAATTCACAATATTGCATCTAAGGAATTAGTTAGGAAATTACCTAAAGAAAAATTTGATAATAATTTTTGTGATGCATGTAAAGTAGGTAAGCAAGTCCATGCAAGTCATAAGCTTATAAACATGATTTCTACATCAAGAATTTTAGAACTATTACATATGGATTTGTTTGGCCCATCCGCTATTCAAGGCTATGGAGGAAACTTCTACACTTTGGTAATAGTGGATGACTACTCGAGATTCACTTGGACGCTATTTCTAAAAACTAAAAATGAAGCATTTAATAAATTTAAAGTCTTAGGGAAAAATTTGCAAAATCTACTTGGATGTTCAATTATCTCAATCCGAACGGATCATGGTAGAGAATTTGATAATGAAATTCAATTTGGAGTCTTTTGTGATAAACATGGAATATCTCATAACTTCTCGGCTCCTTGCACTCCTCAATCTAATGGGGTAGTTGAAAGGAAGAACCGGACGTTACAAGAGATGAGTCGCACTATGTTAAATGAGCAATCCATACCTCAAAAGTTTTGGTGTCATGCCATACAAACCGCATCTTACATACTTAATAGGGTCTTGATTAGAAAAATCATTAATAAAACACCTTATGAGATTCTTAGAGGCAAAAGACCATGTAACACCCCCAAAATTTGGTACAACGGAAGACTCAACAAGCTTTCGGGGTGTTACGGGGATTGGTATCCAACACAAGACGTAAAAGAACGAGATAAAGTAAACATAAGAAAACACAACCAAAACGGGGTTTTAAAGTTTACATTTATCCCAACATTCATTCAGAGTCAGGCCCAAAAGAAATAAACGTAGGTCCACATTTAAATATCAGAGTTTTAGAAAATAGATCCATAAACCAGGTGCCATTGCCAAGCCTTCCAATCCATGCATCCAAATCATCACTTAATTACCTGAGAAAACGTGCTAAAAGTCAGCTTTCGCTGGTGAGATCATAGGTTTAAATTCATAATACAATATAGTGGACATATACGCAAAACGCTTGCTAGCTATACTAGGGATTCACTACAGCCTGCGGATACCCTCCGCTCCATCATAAATACACAGATACCTTCCGTAAAAACCTGCGGATACCCTCCGCCACAACATAGATACACGGGTACCCCCCGTAATATCATAAATACTCGGATAACCTCCGAAGTATTAATAACCTATAGGTGCACACTATAGTCAAATAATCGAATCCAATCAAATCAATATGTATGTGTAAGGATACGACATACCCAACATGCGTAAGGATACGACATGTACAACTTACCTAGATCTAGTCTAGGCCTCATTGTTTAGCTTACCTAACTCTAGGCTAGTCCTCGCTCTTCCTAGTTTTATACGCATAGCAAGTTTTGAAAAGAATATAAAAGCGATAATAGTCCACATAAATAATTTGCACGTTTCTCACCCCAAGTATTGAAAACATAGTTCAAGAGTAAAAAGTGGGGCTATGACTCACCTCAAGTCCAGAAATCAGCAAGAAGAAATCGGTAGAAGTAAGATGTATAGTAACTCAAAAGACGGCAACTACGGACTCGGTACGACCTAACAATATCAACTCTTTTAGAAATCATTTCCTCAAAATCGAATATTCCCAAACCCGAATGTATTCCATTTTACTTCCGAAAATCCATTTCTCGTATAAATCTCATATTAGTTTGGAGTTTGACTTTTGGTATCCATACGGTGGTGGGTCGACACAACTCAAACCAAGAAGTCACAACAAAAAGGATAATAAAACAATCTATAGGTCTAATATTAGCCCAATATATTAATTAAATAACGATCAAAGTTTATCAAATTCGTCGATTTGGTAATCCCCCATATTTATTTAATTAATATACCATTCTAAGATTATACCCGAATCCTAGGTCACACATTGCACATAAAGTACTATATGGTATATGTCAAAGTTTAATAGATTCTCTAATTATGCCGTTAAGCTTACCAAATTCGTCAATTTGGCAACCTCACGAGATACTTAGTAATTTATTATTCTCTTACACATACCACAACCTATGGGCGTCGTAGGATACGATGCCCATTAATATACTCAATTTAAATAACTAAATAGCTCTTATTTAACCCGTCGATTAAATAAGTTACGTAGTTATCGAAAGTGAATGTATTAATCGTCATATATCCGTGACAACATGAACGTCACAATTAATATAATCCACTTGGACTCAGGTGACCACGACCCCGTATAACTCGATAGTTTTCCTCGTTTATTTAAAAGAGATTATTTTACTAAATATAATTATTCAACGTTAAAGATTTCGTCGTTGTTTATAGTGTTTAATTATAATAACGCTCCCGCCAATATTACACTACTTTCACAGTATAATATTTATCGTCACGTTATTGTCATAATATTACTCGTGATCGTTTTATTTTTAATATAATTTATATATTTATATATACGTTATTCACGTCTATATATTTATATAAACGTTTATATTACCAATAATATTATTACGAGTTTTATTATTTGCATTTGATTATAAATATTTATCGAGTCATACGAAATGGTCACATGTCCGAGTCATCACTCTCGGCTCATTGTCCAAGTCCAAATAAAATGATAATCAAGTCAAACCAAGTTATCAATCTCCGTCCAACAATTTCCCAAAACACGTGCTACAACAATAGGGTCCGACTACGGCACCCGACTAACCTATCTCCGTCATTCTAGTTGACCGTCTCACAATCGGTCCCCAATACCACTTTTCGTCAACACAACTCCACAATAAAATAAGTCCATTGCCGAGACCACGAGGGTCTCGGCCTCTTCTCCTCTCGGCCAGCAACAAAAACAACAACAACAATAAACAACACAACAATGGAAATAACAACAATCAACAAAAATAAACCACAACTGTCAACAAGGTACCTCAACTTTAAAAAGAATAGAACTACACAACAAGAGTAGCAGCCCACTGCCGAGACCGTAAGGGTCTCGGCTCGGCTACCCCATTCCTTATCGTGAACCACAAAGACCACAAAGGGTCTCGGCATCAACAAACAACAATAAAATACCATCTCCTTACTTCAAAATGAGTCCAAATCACCAAGATATACAACCAAACATTCCCAAAATCATCATTTCTCAACTAATAGGAACAAGAAAGAGCACATAAGCCTGGAAAATACAAGCCGAGAGCAATAGCTCTCGGTTGAGCCTCGACCCCACACAAAAACAAGGAAACCCGGATACCAAACTTGTTAGAAATCATGTTTCATTCAAAAACCCATTTATATATCTCGTTTTTAATCAAAAACTCGCCCAAGATTTGATCCCGGTGACTCACATGTCACGAATTTAATAAAAATACGAGTCACCATGCTTGTGACTCGTCTTACCTTCAATATTGCAAGAAAAGATCACGAAAAATCTTCAAAAATCAAGAAAACTCGAGCTTAAATTAGTAGATCTAATAGATTTAGTGATGGGGGTTTGTTTGGAAGTGTTTTTAGGTGGTGGTGGAGGGTGTTTAGGCGGCGGCAGCCTATAGATGGTGGTGGTGGCTAGGGTTTTTTAAAGATGGTGATAGAATTGATGGAGATGAGATGTGAGAGAGAGAGAGGATAGTGAGGGTGTGTTTGTTTTGTTTATGCCAGGAAACCACAAGAACCAATTCTAATTATACTCTTTTTATTTTTATTTTTAACAACATTTACTTCAATAATAATAAAAGGTGAGGGGCTGTTAGGTGTAAAACGAAAGGACCAATCGCGTAAATTTTCCAAAGTATCCCGACACTCGTTTCCCGAGTCCATACACATTATATTTTAAAATTTCTCAATACTTCCGTTAAATATATAAACACGACCGTTAATCAAAATATTTAAATTCATTAGGTTTTCCTAGTGCCGGAGTCAACGTAGTGCCTAATAGACGTCGCAACAATTATTCACGACATATAATCCATATCCAATCAATAATTCGAATGAAACTCCGTATAAAATTTTAAAATTCAAAATCGCTCGTTAAAATTTAACATAATCCACTGAAATTAATTTCAAACATTTCGTATCATTAAATTTCAAAGTAATGCGGGTTTTTAAAAGTCTCCCTAAATTGCCAGTTGTCACATCCTCCCAGCCTGAGAAGAAACCCGTCCCGGGTTTCTCTCGGAACAATCCATCTACGAAGTGAGAAGCTTCGGATATCTCTTTCGGAACTCGTCCTCACGTTCCTACGTAAATTCCGGTCCATGTCGGGAATTCCAACGAACCTTGATGAGTGGAATGTGACTTCGCTTGAGTCGCTTAATCTCATGATCCAAAATCTCAATCGGCTCTTCCACAAAGTTCAATTTCTCATCAACTCGAATATCTTTCATCGGTATAACCTGCGTCTCATCAGAAAGACACTTCTTCAAATTACTAATCATGAAACACATCGTGAACTTTATTCAATTCCTGTGGTAATTCCAACCTATAAGCCACGGGCCCAATTCTTTCCAAAATAAGAAATGGTCCAATGTAGCGGGGGTTGAGTTTCCCACGTTTCCCGAAACGTATCACACCTTTCCAAGGCGAGACTTTCAGCATCACTTTGTCTCCAACCTGGAACTCTAGGGGTTTACGTCTCTGATCGACGTAACTTTTCTGTCTATCTCTAGCTGCTTATAATCGATCACGAATTTGAGTCACTTTTTTAGTAGTCTCTGTTGGGAATTCTGCTAAGTAAGAATTTTGCTGATGGATACTGCTGAAGGATACTGCTGAAGAGCTGGTTCCTGCTGAAGCAGTGTATCTGCTGAAGACTAGTTTCAGCATTATTAGTTTTTGCGGATATAGTATTTCCGTATTTTATGTAATATAGTTTGGATATGCATGAGTTTATTTAGGAAGTGATAATGCTATCTTTTAGAAGTTTTAGAATATACGTTTCTTGGGGAAACGGTTTAGGGTTCCTTGCGTATAAAAGGAACACACGATTATGTATTGATTAACGTTTTTAGAAAACACTTTTCATTGTTATTAAAAGATCCATAGAGGATCAAGAGTTCTTAGTATTAAACTTGTGTTTGTTTCTGCTTTAAAATACAAGTTACAGAGATTGTCTATTAGTGTGTTATTGATTACATTAACATATCTAACGATTCTAGAGTGCTCAAGAAGATCTATCAAGGTCTTACGTTCAACAAGTGGTATCAGAGCCTCAGGAGAGTCTCTGTGATACTGAGAAACACAAATCTTACACTTTAGAATCCAAACAAATCAAGAAACATGCCTGGATCTGATGATAAAGTTGATACAACCCAAAACCTTAACACCACTTCTCTTCAGCAACTCAACCTCTCCAACAGTAATGCTAAATTTCCATACTTGAAGAATGCTGAAGACTATGATTTGTGGTCCATGAAGATGCAGAACTGGATCACAAACATAGACTGGAATCTTTGGGAGGTTGTCAGAAAGGGGAATAGCCTGAAGAAGCATGTTAAAGATGCTGATAGGATAGATACAATTCTAGGTCCCAGAACTGCTGAAGAGATTCTAGCTGTGCAAAGGGAAAATAAAGTGAGAACAATCTGCTCCAAGCTACACCAGATGATCACATGGGTGACTTCCACTTTATGGATGATGCCAAGGACATTTGGATGGCAATAAAGGCTAGATTTGGTGGGAATGAGGAATCAAGAAGGCTGAAGAAGTCAATGTTGAAGCAGCAGTTTCAAGAGTTTCAGATATCTGAGGAAGAAGGAATCCATGAAGGCTATGACAGGTTCCACCGGATCTTAAGTTAGCTTAATCAGCTGAAGGCTAGACCTGACAATGAGGACTGCAATGCTAAGTTTCTGAGATATTTGCCACCATCTTGGTTGCAAGTCAGTATTGCTCTCAAAACAAAGGGTGGATTGGACTTAATCTCCTTTGATGACATCTACAACAAGCTCAAATATCTTGAGCCTGATGTTAGAAGTCCAATTCGTCCATCCACTCACTCAGCCTTTGTCAGCACCACCACAAAACCTGTGCATCATGCCTCCAGCTCTTACTCCTCAGGAGCATCTTCTCAAACCCAAACTCAATCTGCTCCTAAATCAAAATCCAGTAGTATAATGGATGACATTGTTTACTCGTTTGTGGCTGAATATGAACATCAGCAGTTTCTTGCTTATGAGGATTTTGAACAGGTAGATCCTTTGGAGATGGAGGAGATGCACTTGAAATGGCAACTAGCAATGATTTCTATGAAAATTAAGAGGTTTGAAACCAAGTCTGGAAGAAAGTTTGGTTTTAATGGAAGAGGGCAGCAAGGTTTGACAGAAGGAAGGTTAAATGCTACACTTGTGGTCAAGTGGGCCATTTTTCAAGAGAATGCAAGGAAAGGAAGTCTGGTGATGAAGTTAGATATGGCTCATATCCATTGGAATCAGGGATTTCTAAGACTGCACCTTCAAAGGCTTTGGTGACTCTGGATCACCAGATTGATTGGGCTGAACATGAACCTGCTGTAGAGGAAGCTTCTACTTCTACGCAAGTGAATCTGCTGGCATACTCACCTTCAGAGGACAAGAAGGAGCAAGTCTCCTTGATGGGAATCTCTCAGGTACACAACTGTGTGTTTGGATGTAGTGTAAGATACAATGAGCTTAAACAAGAATATGATGAATTGAAACCAAAGTACAATGAGTGCTATATTGAAGTAGAGTCCTATAAAAAGGCTTTAAAAACTTTAGAGAAACAAAAGGTTTAGTTTCAAAAGAATCAAGTTAAATATGATGAAAAAATAAGAGTTCTAGAAAGTGATTTAGAATGTGCTAAGATAGATTTAAGACGTACTGAAAAAGAGAAATCTGATATAGAAAAGGAAAAACAAGAATTACAAGTTAAGTTAGACAAAGATATAGCTGGTCGTATGAAATGGCAGGAAGGAGCATCTAATTTGAATAAATTAATTGATGGTCGCCAATCTGTTAGGTCTAGAAAAGCATTAGGATATGAGAAATATATAGATCCTAAAGAGTTAACTTATCCTGATATGTCTAGTGTTTTTGACCCTGAACCAGCCTTAGCTTATCAAACACCTGTTAAATTTATTAAGGAAGGGGGAATGAATGATGTCCCTGGACCTATAAGAGGGGAACACATGCCTATAGACCTGTCCATACTTATTGACTTTGATGGATCACACCATCTCTATGGCAAAAAGTCAACTGACTTGCCAGACCCTATTATTAAATCTACTAACTTTGTCTCTTGTTGTGACAGTGACAAATCTTCTGATGAAGGGTCTACCTCATTTGCCAGCTGTGATTCAAGTGAGAAGTCTGACTTGCCCAAGACCACTCCAAAGACCACACCAAAGACATCACCCAAGAATCCCCACAAGCCTTCTAGAGTTGCTGCTGATATCAAGACAGTTTCTACTGAAGACTTGTTTTTAAATTCTTTGCAAAACAATATTTCTAGTTCTGTTAAAAACGATTCTGTTAATCATTGTGGTTTGAATGCTTTTTCATGTTATGGAACTTCCTTTAGTTTGAATAAATATTCTAAAAAGAAGAAATGTTTTGTGTGTGGAAGTAAATCTCATTTGATTAAAGATTGTACATTTCATGAGCAAAGAATGGGTGTATGTTTTAGTCAAAGGAAACCTAGGCAAATGTGGAAGAATGTTAGTGAAATACCCTCTTTTATTCCACATCAGCAGAAATCCAATTCTGCTGAACCACATTTTTCATGGAGAAGAACCAGTACTAGACCATATGTTCGACCCACTAGTTCTTTCTTTTCTAATGGTTATTGGCCTAATCACTTTGACTCAATGTATTATGGTGGTGGGTATTGGAATACTGTTGTAAAGCCCTCAGCAGGTTGTTCTTGGACAATTAAGGGACCTAATTTGCATTACAGGCCCAAGAACAATGGTGGATCTAAAACATCTACATGGCCTATCACTAATGATCCACAAGGCAGGCTCAAGTCAGCAATGACTTGAGTCTCCAATGTGTACTAACTTTTGTATATTTTTGTTGTTGTTGTAGGATCATCCTTTGAAAAGTACTGAAGTAGGTATTGTTGATAGTGGTTGTTCTAGAAGTATGTCAGGGAACAAGGACAAGATGCATGACCATGTGCCCATAGAAGGAGGAGGCAATGTAACTTTTGGTGGTGGAGATGGCAAAATTACTGGGAAAGGAACAATTAAGACACCTTTGTTAGATTTTGAAAATGTTTATTATGTGAAGGAACTGGAGCATTTTAATCTATTCTCTGTATCACAAATTTGTGACACTAAGAACAAGGATTTCTTCTCTGAAGATGAGTGTCTTGTGCTCTCCAAGGACTTCAAACTTCCAGAAGACACAACTGTTTTGCTGAGAGTTCCTAGAACCTTCAACTTGTACACATTCAATCTGAATGATGTCAAGCCAGAAGGTGATCTAACATGTTTGGTGGCCAAAGCTTCCCAGGATGAATCTACCAAGTGGCATAGGAGAATGGCTCATGTGAATTACAAGACTATCAACAAGTTGTCTAAACTTGGTCTTGTTCAGGGCCTTCCTTCTAAACTCTTCACCAATGAACACAATTGTATTGCTTGCAACAAGGGAAAGCAACACAGAGCCTCTTACAAAGCCATAAAAGCTGTGAGCACCATTTCAGAACCTCTTCAGTTGCTGCACATGGATCTCTTTGGTCCAACTCCTATCAGAAGTATTGATCATAAGTACTTCTGCCTGGTTATCACAGATGATTATAGCAGGTTTTGCTGGGTATTCTTTCTAAAAACAAAAGATGAAACAACTCCTATTTTGAAAGAATTCATCACTTTAATTAAAAATCAACTTAATAAAAAGGTTAAAGGCATTAGGTGTGACAATGGGACAGAATTCAAAAATGTTGTTTTCATAGAATTTTTTAAGTCTAAGGGGATTAGAAGGGACTATAGTACTCCAAGGACCCCACAACAAAATGGGGTTGCTGAAAGGAAAAATAGAACCCTAATTGAGGCAGCAAGATCTATGCTTGCAGACTCCAAATTACCCACTATGTTTTGGACTGAAGCAGTAAGTACTGCTTGCTATGTCTTGAACAGGGTATCCATCACTAGACATCATGTCAAGACACCTTATGAACTTCTCACTAGGAAAGTTCCAGACATACATTACCTTAAGCCTTTTGGATGCAAAGTGACCATTTTAAATACTGCTGATGCACTGGGTAAGTTTGATGGGAAAGCTGATGAGGGATATATTGTGGGTTATTCAGCTCATAGCAAGGCCTATAGAGTTTATAATCTGAATGCCAAAAGAATAGAGGAGACCCTTAACCTAAGATTTCTTGAAGATCAGCCTAATACTCAGGGACAAGGCCATTCTTGGTATTTTGACCTAGATTATTTGACTGATTATTTGGGTTATACTAGACATGCTTCTAATCCTAATGCAGGTACCAAAGATCCAAATTCTAACCCTGCAGGTTCCATGGATGATGACTCAGAATGTGACTCTGAGCTAGATGAACATCCCATTGTTGTACCATCTTTTCCACCTAACCATTTTGTAGGTAATCATTCTGCTGCTGAACAAGATGATGAGTCACATTATGCAGAGGATCTTGCAAGACTTAAGAAGCAAGAACATGCTGCTACAAAGGAAGCTCAGAAACTCAATGACAAGGTTACACAAGAGACTGAAGCACTCCTACATCAATCAGCACAAGCAGTCAGTGGAAACAAGGATACTGCTGACAATTCTACTGAAGGCACACCTATTCCCACTAATAAGGTCAAAGATGCTGATACTCATGATGCCCACTCTCCCATTTCTACTAAAGTGTCTACAGACTTTGAGAAGCCCTTTACAAGATTTCCAAGTCCTTCTGACCTTGGGAATTATCAGCCCAAGCCTGGTCTGTTTCACTCAGCTTCTTATGATATTGAGTTTGGGCCTACAGTCAACAACCTTGATGCCACAATTGATGTTAACCCTACAGCAACAAAAAGGATTCATAATGCTCATCCTCTATCAGAGATTATTGGAGATCCTAAAGCACCTGTTAGAACAAGAAGCACTGTAAAGAATACAAAATATGGTGAAGTTGCTTTCATTTCTTATGTCTACAATCAAAAGAGGGACAATCACACAGACTTCAAACATTGTCTGTTTGCATGCTTTCTTTCTCAGATAGAGCCAACTAGTGTTCCTCAAGCACTGGCTGATTCAAGTTGGCTTGAAGCAATGCAAGAAGAGATGCTGCAATTTAAGAATCTGCAGGTTTGGATTTTGATTCCTCTTCCTGATGGTAAATATGCCATTGGGACAAAATGGATTTTGAAGAATAAAAGAGATGCAGGGGGATTGTGGTGAAGAACAAAGCTAGACTAGTGGCTCAAGGGTTTAGACAAGAGGAAGGCATTGACTATGATGAAGTCTTTGCAACAGTGGCCAGAGTTGAAGCAATTAGGATATTTTTGGCCTATACCTCATATATGGAATTTATGGTTTATCAGATGGATGTTAAAGGTGCTTTCTTATATGGTGAGATTGAAGAGGAGGTTTATGTGACTCAACCCAAGGGATTTGAAGACCCTGATCATC
This sequence comes from Artemisia argyi, assembly GCA_030686995.1. Classification (NCBI taxonomy): domain Eukaryota; kingdom Viridiplantae; phylum Streptophyta; class Magnoliopsida; order Asterales; family Asteraceae; genus Artemisia; species Artemisia argyi. The sequence goes on from CM060682.1 coordinate 21,359,258, forward strand.
CTGAGTATGTGTACAAGGTTGTCAAAGCTCTCTATGGACTTCATCAAGCTCCCAGAGCTTGGTATGCTAGACTTTCCACATTTCTGCTGAAGCATGGCTACAGAAGAGGTGCCATTGACAAGACTCTATTCCTCAAGAAAGATTCCAGGGATATTATTCTTGTGCAGGTGTATGTGGATGATATTATCTTTGGTTCAACCAAAGAAGCATGGTGTAGAGAGTTTGAGGATCTAATGAAGGGTGAATTTCAAATGAGTGCCATGGGAGAACTCACTTTCTTTTTGGGTTTACAGGTTCAGCAGAAACCTGATGGTATTTTCATTCATCAGGAGAAGTATGCAAAGGATATGTTGTCCAAGTTTGATATAGAGAATGTCAGGACTGCTACTACTCCATATGAGGCTCCCAAACCAAAGAACAATATTGATCCTCATCTCCCTGTGAATGTTCATTTATACAGGTCAATGATTGGTTCTTTGATGTATTTGACTGCCTCTAGACCTGATATTACATTTGCTGTGAGTGCATGTTCAAGGCACCAAGTCACTCCACTTACCTCTCACTTGAATGCTGTCAAAAAGATTTTTAAGTACCTAAAAGGCCAACCCAAATTAGGTCTTTGGTATCCCAAAGAGTCTCCATTTCAGCTTGCAGCTTATAGTGATAGTGACTATGCTGGTGCCAATATGGATAGAAGATCCACAACTGGAGGTTGCCAATTCCTTGGAAGGAGACTGATTTCTTGGCAATGCAAGAAACAGACCATTGTTGCTACCTCTAATACTGAAGCAGAGTATGTTGCTGCTGCCAATTGTTGTGGACAGGTTCTATGGATTCAAAATCAATTGCTGGATGGGTATAATTTTATGAATACTACCATTTTCATTGACAATCAAAGTACAATTTGTATTGTTAAAAATCCAGTTTTTCATAATAGAACCAAACATATTGAAATCAGGCACCACTTTATCAGGGATGCTTATGAGAAACATTTAATTAAAGTGGTAAAAATTCACACAGATGAGAAGGTGGCAGATTTGTTAACCAAAGCATTTGATGGACCAAGGTTTCAATATTTGGTGGTCCATATTGGTATGCTTAACCCTTAAATGCAAAGTTTAAGGGGAGGCATAAGCCTCAGGGGAGGCATATGCCTTAGGGGAGGATTGTGAGTGTAAACTTTGTAGATTGGTATAATTTGTTTACTTTTTGAGTTTTTAACACTAACCCTCTAATGTTTCTGCAAGATTGTGTGGTGTATTTGCATATTTTATGTCTGTTTTGCAGATGTTCTGAGGTTGTAAGTTTTATGGTAAATGTCACCAAGAGCTGTATTCAAGGGAATGTGGTCAAGTATGCTGAACATGGTTTCTTCTGATTAGTTGATTATGCTAAAGGTCATACAAAGTTGATTAATAAAGAAGATCTTTTCATTCATTCAAAGAAACAAGTTACAGCTTAAATTCAAAGTTCCAACTGGATTACAAAGACCATTCCTATACATTTGCCTAATCGAGTTCTACTAGCTTCTATCATTGAGGCTATGACAAGTACAATGATGAAGCTGAAGATGAAAATGGAAAAAGAAGAGAAGGAAGATTGTGAAGATGCTCAAGTACCAAAGGCAAGAAAATACTCAAGAACTTTGGTTCATGGCAACACTCCTCAATCATCTACTTCAGCTTCTCCTTTCCCTTACGTATAAACTCTGCCTTCTTGCTCTGTCCGATGTGTTCTTGATAAGAAAGACCAAGTCCTGGAGCAGGAAGATCCAACACCAAATTTTGTGATGTTGGAAGAGATGGATCTCTCTTACTTGACCTTGGTTGAGATCTCTCTGGTGTGGAAGGAGGAAGAAATGTTGGATCTTCATTTTCCTCCTCTGAAGAATCTTCATCAGAGGTACAGATGAAGGGAGAGACTAGTTCTCTCTCAGCAGGAATGGGTACATGGCTTGGTTCACCCTTCTTATGTACATTCCATCGTCTTTCATGTGCTTCCCATCGACTCTCCATTTCTCTTTCATAGTCGGAATCATCAAGCTCCCAAGGATATGGTGGTAAATCTTCTTCTGATGGTGAAGAAGAGTGAGAAGAGGAAGTTTGATCTAAAGTTTCTGGTTTTGATGACATGATTTTGGTATGAATTGAGTTTAATTGGGAAATTTGGGTTGAGAGATGTTTTGGGGTAAATTGATGACTGAGAAGTGTTATTTGGGGTGATTAAATAAGCCAATTTTAGGCGTTATGATAATTAATGCGAGTTGGGTGGCACAGTAAAATCAAGATATTCACCGAAGATATTTTTACATTTGCTTGGTTTCTGCTGATGTTGACTATACCTCAGCAGATTTGACTTTCATTTCTGCTGAAGGGTAATTTTGAATTGGGAAGTTTTTGAATTACACGTCAGACTTGGTCAATAATCAGTTCCGATAATTTTGACCACGATTGGGGAACTTCCAAATATAACCCACTTCGCATATCTCTTCCTTAACAAAATTATTCGCTTGTTATTCCACTTAAACCCATTATTCTCTGAGTAATTCATAACCGTCTCACACAAGTTTATTCAAATGGCACAACTTGAATTGAAAGGAGATCATAACAAGTATGCTATTCTGAAAAAGGCTAAGGGACATGAAGAATTTGATTTAATGGTGGAGTTTCTACAAAGGTCAAAGATTCATTATGCTTTGACACATTGTCCAAATCTGATTTGTGAATCAATGGTAAAGCAATTTTGGGCATCTGCTGCAAAGAGATCAGACACAGAGATTGTAGCTAAAATTGAAGGTGTAGAGTATGTGGTGACAGAAGGTTTAATCAGGACAAAGCTTTAGTTGGATGATGAGAATGGTGTGTATCATTCCAACACTGCAGAGATTCTTGCTGGGCTAAGGGAAGCTGGATATCAAAGTACTGATACAACTAAGTGGCACAAGAATCAATTTTGTCCTAAGTGGAGGTATTTGGTGCATTTGCTGCTCCAATGTATAAGCAACAAGTGTGGTGGATGGATCCAATTCTATCTACAATTGGGTTGTGGTATTGTTTGTCTCTCTAAGGGTCTAACTTATAATTTTTCTAAGTTTATTTTTGAAAATATGCTAGAAAATATTGATAAACAACAGCATAAGTTTTTAATATACCCTAGGTTCTTACAAATTATTTTAGATATAACCACTGAAGATAGAACCCATGTGCCTATTAAAAGTCTTGGTTCTAAGTTGTTTGCCTCAATGAAAACAAATTATACTGGGGAACATCACCCTACGTTAGCAGCTATGTTGCCACATGGCAATGATAATGTAGTTGAGAGTGATGATGCTGGTAATGTGCCCACTCAAAATGCTGCTGATGATGGTAATCCATCATCTTCTGGTGTTGCTGCTGATGGTAATCCTTTAGTGGTAATTGAGGAAGAGCCAGCTGCAACTGCTGAACCATTACCTATTTCTACTAACCTGCCACCACCTTCCCCTGCACATATGTCACCTAGTCCTACCATTTCACCATCTCAGGATGCTCCAGTTGAGCAAATTCATGAGTTTGAAGATACATTTCAGCCTCTTGAGCCTGAGTTCACTAGAATACCTACACCCAGCCCTATGAGAGAGCCAATTGATGAAGGCTTTCCTAATGTTGTACATGAGTCTGTTTCTCCTGCTGGGTTCAATGAAGCTCCATTTACCACTGAGCAATCAGCTGGTAGAGCAGAGGACCCTATTACTCTTACTTCTGTATATGATTCACTTTGCAGGTACATGAAAAGGACTGATGATCTCCAAAAGGAGCTTGCTGATACCAAGACTACTCATTGTAATGAAATTAAAATGCTAAAAAGTAAGGTTCAGGAGTTGGAGGCACAGTTGAATCAGCAGAAGCAAAGTAAGGATGGACTGGATACTACTGCAGTGCATCAGGAGGGAAATTTGGATTCTCTTGAAATTCTAGCTGAAGTTGCTAGACAGTCTAATGTTGCTCCTCCTAAAGTTGCTGGAGTACCTCCATCTAAGCCACCAATTCTATTCAGCAGAAGAAGAAGTAGAAGACAATATTTGGCAAAGAAAGCTGCTGAATCTTCCAAAGTGTCCAGTGGTGATGATGATGTGCTTATGGCTGAAGCTACTGATCTACTTCAGGAGAAACAATCACCAAGTATTATTGCTGCCGACAAATCTGCTGATAAAGGTAATACATCAGGAGAAGCATTCTTTGTAGCAGGGAAAGAGTATGTGAATTCCCCTATTCATAATTCATCTGGGAATCAGCAAGTTTCTCCTGATGACTTCACTGAAATCCTCAAGCCTCAAGGATCTACTGATAGAGATGTTTAAGAATTAAATGATGATCCTATGGAAGATTTGGAAGTTCCTCATGATGATTTTGCTGAAGGAACTGAGGTGGCTGAGGATGAACTTGTTACAGCTGAAGAAAGAGCTGCACAAGAAAAACTCTTCAAAGATTGGGAAGATTATAAGAAGAGTTCTGATATGGCTGAGGCACATCAAGCCAAGTTTGATGCAGCATACCAGTCTGCCACTCAAAGATATGTTTCTACTTTGCCTATTGAAAGACAAAGAGAATTGGATGCTGCTGTTCAAGAGTTTGATGAGTCAGATTGGCAGCATATTGGACAACAAGTGATTGCTAATGCTGATTTAGCTGCAGACATTATTGGTAATAGGGTGGAGAAAAAGGACTGGCCTTCTAAAATTGTGAAAGTGATGAAGTTGAGGAAGAAGGTAGCAGATGAGCTAAAAGCCAAAGCTAAAAGAGACAAACCTATGACTCAAGCACAACAGAGGGATTATATGAGAACATATGTGAAAAGTCAAAGCAGTTCTTTATATAATACTGCTTGGACTAAGAAACAAGTGTGGGCACTTCCATTTGACAAATTGGTTCAGATGTATAACAGGATCAAGGCTAGAAATGACAAAGATGGAATGGGTGCTTCTAAGAATATTCCTATCACTCTTGCTGATGCTGGTTCATCTGTTCATGTGGATATTCCTGTTGCTGCTAAAAAGGTATTGTTACCTGATACTTATGCTGATGTACCACATGTTGCTGCTTCATCTTATGTGGATAAAGGTAAAGCTCATGTGATAGCAGAAGATCCTCCATCTAGAAAGAGAACCAGGAGACAACTGGAGGAGGAAAGATTGGGTGAAGAGGCTGCTAAAAAGTTAGATGAGGAACAACAAGCTGAACTTGCAAGATTTCATGAGCTTAAGGTAAGAGAAGTTAAACTTCAAGTTGCTAGAAACAGATGAGGAAGGCTATGGATGAACAATATGCATCTGCTGCACTTGAATCTTCTCAGGATTCTACTGATGAACAATTGGATGCTCCATCAGTGGAAACTGATGCTGCAGAAGGTGTATCTGCTGAAGCTGAAGTTCCTGATGCATCTTCTCTACCTCATGTTGCTATTTATGTTCCTAGAAGAAGAGCAAAGAGAATGGCTAGAGTCAGAACTTCACATTCCACACAAAGCCAAATAAATGTGAATGCTTCTGATGCTTCGTTTATAAGGGAAGGATCCCCTGATGATTGGCCTGAGGCAACTAGAGATGTTTTGGTTCACTGGGAGTTAACTGAAAATGGTCAAGTTAATACCATTTATAGATTGGATAAAACTTCTATATCCTTTACATTTCTTTAAGAAATTCTACATCTTGTTGATCATCAGGATTTGGTCACTCTAAATGAGTTGGTTCACAAATATTATGCGAATCATACTCCTACAGGGTCTGGATTGTATTTATTGGGTGATCTTAGAGTGTTGTTTGATTCTTCTACTCCCACTGGTGTTAGCTATGACATATGGAAAAACAATCAGAGATGGAAAGTTCAGAGTTGGAAGTTCTATCCTATGCCTTATGTTCATGTTTTGGAAACTACAACTGGTCTAAGGCTGATTATGGATCTTGGCAAAAGATATCCTCTGAAAGTGTCTCTGATGGAGAAAATGCTGCAACAAAAGTTGGAGATTCCTCCTAATCCAGTTGGGAATGCAAGATTGTTTGCTGAATCTTTGGTGAAAGTCTTCAAACAAAGAATTAAGACTTCCAGAGCAGCTTCTGTTTAATGGTATAATGTTGTATATTTGTTTTTCTTATTTAGTATTAAAAAAAAAAAAAAAAAAAAAAAAAAAAAAAAAAAACCTAACATTTTTGTTGTATAGTATTGTGTCTACTGTATGCAGGTTTGGTGTTTTTCACACTATTCTTTGGTCATCAACTTACCTGATGTTGACTATTCCATCAAAAGTTGGCTAGTCCAAAGGGTACAGCTTTGGTAAAGACATATCAAATCTGTTGATAGCTGTAATGGTTTGCTCAAAACCATAGGGTTTTCAACTCACCCATGCTTTGTTGCTGAGTAGTTGAAATGGTTGTCAATTGACCATGGATTTTTCCTTTATGGATTCCAAATAATTGGCTAGCCCACATGTATATGGCTTGTGGTAAAGGCAGTGGAAAACCATATTTGGTAATCAGTTAACCAGGATGATTTTTCATCAAAATAATTGGCTAGTCCTGAGCAAACGGCTACAGGTAAAGACATCTTAAATCCGTTTATAGCTGATGATTTGCTAAAAATCATGTGGTTATCAGTGTACCTTAGAACACTTGGCTACTCCAGTAGTAATGGCTATTGGTAAAGAGACATCAACTCCATTATTTTCAATGATTCACCTCTCACAGGAGTTAACACACCTGGAAGTGATGAGAATAGTATGTAACTAATTTGTTTTGATGTACATTTAGTCATTTGTTGCTGCAAAGAATGGAGATTTCAAGTATTTGCTGATCATAGAGATCCTGCTGATGATGATTCTTTGCTGGTGTTATGTTATTTCAATCCTCTTGGTATGTACTTTCGAAGATCTATCAAGAATCTTGAACTTAACCATGTCAAATGATTGTTGGGAATTCTGCTAAGTAAGAATTTTTCTGATGGATACTGCTGAAGAGCTGGTTCCTGCTGAAGCAGTGTATCTGCTGAAGACTAGTTTCAGCATTATTAGTTTTTGCGGATATAGTATTTCCGTATTTTATGTAATATAGTTTGGATATGCATGAGTTTATTTAGGAAGTGATAATGCATATCTTTTAGAAGTTTTAGAATATACGTTTCTTGGGGAAACGGTTTAGGGTTCCTTGTGTATAAAAGGAACACACGATTATGTATTGATTAACGTTTTTAGAAAACACTTTTCATTGTTATTAAAAGATCCATAGAGGATCAAGAGTTCTTAGTATTAAACTTGTGTTTGTTTCCGCTTTAAAATACAAGTTACAGAGATTGTCTATTAGTGTGTTATTGATTACATTAACATATCTAACGATTCTAGAGTGCTCAAGAAGATCTATCAAGGTCTTACGTTCAACAGTCTCCAATATAAGCTCGGGGCCTGTGAGTTGGCTATCTCCAACTTCAGCCCAACCAATAGGCGAACGGCATTTACGACCATATAAAGCTTCAAATGGTGCAGCTTTAAGACTCGTGTGGTAGCTATTATTGTAAGAAAACTACGCAAGGGGTAGATACGTTCCCCAGCCTTTACCAAAGTCTATTATACATGCACGAAGCATATCCTCTAAAGTCTGAATAGTCCTCTCACTTTGACCATCGGTTTGGGGATGATATGCGGTACTCATATCAAGTCTCATCCCCAAAGCGGTTTGAAGTGATTGCCACAAAGCTGACGTGAAGCAGCTATCGCGATCAGAAATAATCGATATCGGAACTCCATGACGAGAAATAATTTCCTTCACATACAACCTCGCAAGTTTGTCGATACTATCATCTTCACTAATCGCCAGGAAATGAGCAGACTTAGTCAATCGATCCACAATTACCCAGATAGCGTCACAACCGCTAGCTGTCTTTGGTAATTTGGTAATAAAGTCCATTGTAATCCGCTCCCATTTCCAAACTGGGAGTTCTGGCTGCGTCAATAATCCTGACGGTCTTTGGTGTTCAGCTTTAACCTTAGAGCATGTCAAGCACTTACTAACATACAACGCTATATCTGCCTTCATGTTTGGCCATCAATATAACTTTTTCAAATCCTGGTACATCTTGTCAGACCTAGGATGAATAGAGTACCTTGACTTATGCGACTCATGCATAATCAACTCTCGAATTCCTCATACAATGGTACCCAAATCCGATCTCCAAAACATAATACTCCATCAGAACGCTTAACGAATCCTTTCTCATTTTCAGCCATCCCAAATATGTTCTCAGCAGGTCGGCTTTCTGCTTTCAACGCTTCTGTTTGAGCTTCAATTATTTGAGATGGTAATGGCGATACGATAGTCATTCCCAATGACCTAACTCGTAACGGTGGTATTCTCTCCTTTCGACTAAGAGCATCAGCAACAACGTTTACTTTACCAGGATGGTAGCGAATTTCGCAATCATAATCGCTTAGCAGCTCGATCCAACGTCGTTGTCTCATGTTGAGCTCTTTTTGATTCAAGATGTGCTGTAGACTTTTGTGATCCGTGAACACAACACACTTGGTTCCATACAAGTAATGTCTCCATATCCTTAAGGCAAAAACCACAGCACCTAACTCCAAATCATGGGTGGTGTAGTTCTTCTCGTGCTTCTTGAGCTGTCGGGAAGCATAAGCTATCACTTTCTCTCGTTGCATTAACACAGCTCCCAAACCTTTATGCGAAGCGTCACAATAGACGACAAAGTCCTCATTACCTTCAGGTAACGCTAAGATAGGAGCACTACACAACATCTCCTTAAGTAATTGAAATGCTTCCTCTTCTTTATCTCCCCATTCGTATTTAACACTCTTTTGAGTCAATTTGGTCAACGGTTTTGCTACCTTCGAAAATCCCTCAATGAATCTTCGGTAGTAACCGGCTAAACCCAAAAATTGATGAACTTCAGTCGGGGTTGTCGGTGCAGCCCAATCTTTAATAGCTTTAATCTTAGCAGGATCTACATGAACTCCTTGACTATCAATCACATGACCCAAAAATTGTACCGTCGGAATCCAAAATTCACATTTGGAGAACTTGGCATACAGCTTCTCCCTCCTGAGCAATTCCAAGATAAGCCTTAGATGCTCCTCATGCTCTTTCTCACTCTTCGAGTAGATTAGAATATCGTCGATAAATACGATCACAAACTTATCTAAATAAGGCTTACACACCCGATTCATGAGATCCATGAATACCGTCGGTGCGTTAGTCAACCCAAACGGCATCACCTGAAACTCGAAATGCCCATAACGGGTTTTGAAAGCCGTTTTCGGAATATCTTCCTCGCGAACTCGAAGATGATGATATCCCAATCTCAGATCGATCTTCGAATACACACTCGATCCTTGAAGCTGATCGAACAAGTCGTCGATCCTCGGTAACGGGTATCTATTCTTCACCGTTAACTTGTTCAGCTCTCGGTAATCAATACACATATGAAACGATCCATCCTTCTTCTTCACAAATAAGACCGGGGCTCCCCAAGGTGAAGAACTTGGTCTTATAAATCCTTTTTCGGCTAACTCCGCTAATTGTTTCGACAACTCTTCCAGTTCAGTTGGTGCAAGTCGATAAGGTGCTCGTGCCACAGGTGCAGCACCAGGTATCAACTCAATTTGAAACTCCACTTGTCTAGTAGGCGGGATTCCCGGCAAATCATCGGGAAATACATCAGGAAAATCACGAACTATAGGCACATCTCCAATGCATCTTTCCTTCTTCTCCTTCCCTCCTTTCTCCGAGGTTTGATCTAAGAAAAGGCAACATCCTTTTTCCATTAGCTTCGGTAACTTAGTGCAAGAAATGACCGCTAATCGAGATGGGCTCCTCGAACCTTTTTGATCTCCTTGTATATTTAGAATCTCCTTTCCGTAAGGCACACACACGATCTTCTCATTGCAAAGTATGTGAGTACGATACTTCGACAACCAATCCATACCAATGATGACATCGAAACTTCCTAACGTGACGGGTAGAAGATCTATGTTGAAAGGGTGATTTAAGAAATTTAACGTGCAACCGTGAATGATAGTCTTAATCCTTTCTATGTTCCCATTAGCTAACTCTATATCATACCCAATTCCTAAGGCCATCGGGGGTTTCTCTAGTAATGGTGCAAACGTAGTGGACACAAAACTTCTATCGGCACCAGTATCAAATAGTATGGAAGCATAACGATTATTGAGAAGGAACGTACCAGTAACGACGTTCGGATCTTCTCCTCTCTCGTTCCCGAGTGCATACACTCTCCCATGAGAAGCTCCTGCTTCCACACGTTGATCCTCATTGTCTTGACGTCCACGGTTTCCTCCAGCTCCACGATTTCCATGATTGTACCCATTACCACCCGAGCCTTGATTTATTCGGTTCCACGATCCTCTACACTCACTCCTATGGTGTCCTCTCCTTGCGCAATTCTGACAAATCCCTAGCTACATGTCCTCTCCTTGCGCAATTCTGACAAATCACAGTACATTGTCCCGTATGATTCCTGTAGCAACGACCACACTTGGGTGCATCACTATTATAGTTCTTCTTACTTCCATCCCCAATAGCATAAGCTTTAGCAACAGCTTGTCGCTTGTTTCGGTGATCATTACCCTTAGAGTGATGATGTCTCTTTCTCTTTCCATTCTTATCCTTATCAGCTCCTTCCAATTCCAACGAATCCATTAATTGTTGAGCGATTGTGATTGCCTCATGGATGTTTGCAGGTCTAGCAGCAATCACATCATTCCTTGTAGCCACAGGCAACCCATCGGTATACCGCTCAATCTTTTGAGTCTCAGTTCTAACCATATTTGGGCAAAGCAAGGCCAACTCCTGGTAACGACGATTTTAAGTCGCCATATCAGTACCCTTCACTTTGTGTTTCCAAAACTCAATATCCAGCTTCTTAACCTCATTTCTTAGGCAATAAGTCTGAATCAGCAAGGACTTAAATTGCTCCCAAGTCATAGCATAAGCCACATCACTCCCAACCGAATTTCGGTAATTGTTCCACCAAGTTAAAGCTTCATCCTTGAAAGTAAAAGAGGCAAACTTTACCTTCGCATTCTCCGCACAACCACTGACATTAAACACTGACTCAGTCTTCTCTATCTACCTGACCAAGTAGACCACTCCTTCAGTTCCTCCAAACTCAATGGGTCCACAAATTCGAAATTCCTTGTAGTTACATCCATTAGCCCAAACAGGTGGAAAAGTTCCAGCAGAGTTGTTGGAATGATTTGACTCAGCTAGTAGCTCAGCAACTCGTTGCTCCACAAGTTGATTGATCATTGCTTGATCCACAGTAGGTTCATTAGGTGGAACATGATCATTGTCTCCCTGAACATCAACATTTTGATTCATGTTGTTGCAGTTAGTAGTGTTCAGGTTATCAGGAGTATGGGTTTCAACATTTCGAGTAGGACGGTGTCCTCGGCGACCAGGGGTAGTCACTGCAGGACCAATTCGGGTAGCTCTAACAGGGTTTCGTCATGGGGCCATTGATCAACATAATACCAACACGATATCAACCACGCAATTTGAAACAATATTCTCCATGTACGCCAAAAACCATAGAATATCATACGAAATCACCATCGTCCATACAAGTAGCGGTCGATACATCATTCCATACTACCAAAAGACATAACAGATACTAATCGTTCCATACGAGACGAACGTACAATTCGAATATCACGACATAAGAGATATAATATCTAGCTCTCCTAACCAAGTACTCCCTGGCTTAGGTAGCAACACAAATCCAAATCGATCTAGCCACAATGTTGGCGTAGACTCCTCAACTCTGATCTCAAACCATCCAGCTCTCTCCACAATGATCCTAACTCCACACTATGAGCATCGCTATCTACCTCTTTCTCCAACTCGGCATTTCTCTGCCACAGCTTGCGATCTGCCTCGCGAGCCGTGATGAAACCTCTCTGTAAGCTCTCAATCTACTCATGAATCTCCATCATGCCTCTCCTAATCGCTGTCGTCCTGCCCACGATAGTAGTCTAATCAACTCCTAACTCAGTAATAAACTCATCAATAACCATCTCAAGTGAATCAGCCATCTGCGAGATCCTCTCGCCCTGTACATTAATCCGAGTCCAAATCCTACCAGTCTCACACAAATCTATAAGCTCAGCAGATATCTCAAATGACGCGTCCGACACCACGGGACTACCAGGTGGTGAATCAAACAAAAACGGGTGATCAGGTGAAACCGGCTCTAACGGATGTATCGGAGAATCGGGCTACTCAGCATGAGATGGACGTGCTGGCAAACCATCATCAGCATGCATATCCTCCTCCTGAGGATCATCATCCTCCTCATCATTCTGAGGGTCATCATTCTCCTGCTCACTCTCATACTCCTCATCGGAGGGGTACTCCATCAATCGTCGTCTCCGAACAGGTGAACCACGAGGCGATAAATTCTGTGACTTAGGGCAACAATGGGAAGACGAAGTAGTAGTGGCTAAACGCATGACCATCTCGTGTATGGGTCATCAGGGGCCATAGTGATCTGTGCTAGGCGACGCGTGCCAGCATGAACATCCTCAATAACATCAAACGTACGAATAGGAGGTCATGGTTTGTGACAACGGCGTAGGGTAGGTGTAAGTGTTTCAAAACAACTAAACCGCGAAACTCAAAATATCATATCAAAATCATCATAAAATTTCAATCATATAATCTCAATAAAGAATTTCAAATACCTCATTACTAAAACATTTCTAAATCCATTAAGCCATATAATTCCTCAAAATGCCATCATATCACTTAATCAATATATCCCATATCCTCAAATCATCTCAAAAACCTCATTTCAAATCATTATCTCATAATACCTCAATATAATCGAAGATGCTTCGGCTTGGCGGGCTGGCGGGCATTGGTCGAGGATCGTTTTCTATAAAAATTGGTTATAGTTTAGGTGTTTATTTACCTAGTTCTCTATAACCTTGGCTCTGATACCAATCTGTAACACCCCCAAAATTTGGTATAGCGGAAGACTCAACAAGCTTTCGGGGTGTTACGGGGATTGGTATCCAACACAAGACGTAAAAGAACGAGATAAAGTAAATATAAGAAAACACAACCAAAACGGGGTTTTAAAGTTTACATTTATCCCAACATTTATTCAGAGTCAGGCCCAAAAGAAATAAACGTAGGTCCACATTTAAATATTAGAGTTTTAGAAAATAGATCCATAAACCAGGTGCCATTGCCAAGCCTTCCAATCCATGCATCCAAATCATCACTTAATTACCTGAGAAAACGTGCTAAAAGTCAGCTTTCGCTGGTGAGATCATAGGTTTAAATTCATAATACAATATAGTGGACATATACGCAAAACGCTTGCTAGCTATACTAGGGATTCACTACAGCCTGCGGATACCCTCCGCTCCATCATAAATACACGGATACCTTCCGTAAAAACCTACGGATACCCTCCGCCACAACATAGATACACGGGTATCCCCCGTAATATCATAAATACTCGGATAACCTCCAAAGTATTAATAACCTATAGGTGCACACTATATTCAAATAATCGAATCCAATCAAATCAATATGTATGCGTAAGGATACGACATACCCAACATGCGTAAGGATACGACATGTACAACTTACCTAGATCTAGTCTAGGCCTCGTTGTTTAGCTTACCTAACTCTAGGCTAGGCCTCGCTCATCCTAGTTTTATACGCATAGCAAGTTTTGAAAAGAATATAAAAGCGATAATAGTCCACATAAATAATTTGCATGTTTCTCACCCCAAGTATTGAAAACATAGTTCAAGAGTAAAAAGTGGGGCTATGACTCACCTCAAGTCCAGAAATCAGCGAGAAGAAATCGGTAGAAGTAAGACGTATAGTAACTCAAAAGACGGCAACTACGGACTCGGAACGACCTAACAATATCAACTCTTTCAGAAATCATTTCCTCAAAATCGAATATTCCCAAACCCGAACGTATTCCATTTTACTTCCGAAAATCCATTTCTCGTATAAATCTCATATTAGTTTGGAGTTTGACATTTGGTATCCATACGGTGGTGGGTCGACACAACTCAAACCAAGAAGTCACAACAAAAAGGATAATAAAACAATCTATAGGTATAATATTAGCCCAATATATTAATTAAATAACGATCGAAGTTTATCAAATCCGTCGATTTGGTAATCCCCCATATTTATTTACTTAATATACAATTCTAAGATTATACCCGAATCCTAGGTCACACATTGCACATAAAGTACTATATGGTATATGTCAAAGTTTAATAGATTCTCTAATTATGCCGTTAAGCTTACCAAATTCGTCAATTTGGCAACCTCACGAGATACTTAGTAATTTATTATTCTCTTACACATACCACAACCTATGGGAGTCGTAGGATACGATGCCCATTAATATACTCAATTTAAATAACTAAATAGCTCTTATTTAACCCGTCGATTAAATAAGTTACGTAGTTATCGAAAGTGAATGTATTAATTGTCATATATCCGTGACAACACGAACGTCACAAATAATATAATCCACTTGGACTCAGGTGACCACGACCCCGTATAACTCGATAGTTTTCCTCGTTTATTTAAAAGAGATTATTTTACTAAATATAATTATTCAACGTTAAAGATTTCGTCGTTGTTTATAGTGTTTAATTATAATAACGCTCCCGACATTATTACACTACTTTCATAGTATAATATTTATCGTCACGTTATTGTTATAATATTACTCGTGATCGTTTTATTTTTAATATACGCATTTATATATTTATATATACGTTATTCACGTCTATATATTTATATAAACGTTTATATTACCAATAATATTATTACGAGTTTTATTATTTGCATTTGATTATAAATATTTATCGAGTCATACAAAATGGTCACATGTCCGAGTCATCACTCTCGGCTCATTGTCCAAGTCCAAATAAAATGACAATCAAGTCAAACCAAGTAATCAATCTCCGTCCAACAATTTCCCAAAACACATGCTACAACAATAGGGTCCGACTACGGCACCCGACTAACCTATCTCCGTCATTCTAGTTGACCGTCTCACAATCGGTCCCCAATACCACTTTTCGTCAACACAACTCCACAATAATATAAGTCCATTGCTGAGACCACGAGGGTCTCGGCCTCTTCTCCTCTCGGCCAGCAACAAAAACAACAACAACAATAAACAACAACAACAATGGAAATAACAACAATCAACAAAAATAAACCATAACTGTCAACAAGGTACCTCAACTTTAAAAAGAATAGAACTACACAACAAGAGTAGCAGCCCACTGCCGAGACCGTAAGGGTCTCGGCTCGGCTTCCCCATTCCATATCGTGAACCACAAGGACCACAAAGGGTCTCGACATCAACAAACAACAATAAAATACCATCTCCTTACTTCAAAATGAGTCCAAATCACCAAGATATACAACCAAACATTCCCAAAATCATCATTTCTCAACTAATAGTAACAAGAAAGAGCACATAAGCCTGGAAAATACAAGCCGAGAGCAATAGCTCTCGGTTTAGCCTCGACCCCACACAAAAACAAGGAAACCCGGATACCAAACTTGTTAGAAATCATGTTTCATTCAAAAACCCATTTATATATCTCGTTTTTAATCAAAAACTCGCCCAAGATTTGATCCCCATGACTCACATGTCACGAATTTAATAAAAATACGAGTCACCATGCTTGTGACTCGTCTTACCTTCAATATTGCAAGAAAAGATCACGAAAAATCTTCAAAAATCAAGAAAACTCAAGCTTAAATTAGTAGATCTAATAGATTTAGTGATGGGGGTTTGTTTGGAAGTGTTTTTAGGTGGTGGTGGAGGGTGGTTAGGCGGCGGCAGCCTATAGATGGTGGTGGTGGCTAGGGTTTTGTAAAGATGGTGATAGAATAGATGGAGATGAGATGTGAGAGAGAGAGAGAGAGAGGATAATGAGGGTGTGTTTGTTTTGTTTATGCCAGGAAACCACAAGAACCAATTCTAATTATACTCTTTTTATTTTTATTTTTAACAACATTTACTTCAATAATAATAAAAGGTGAGGGGCGGTTAGGTGTAAAACGAAAGGACCAATCGCGTAAATTTTCCAAAGTATCCCGACACTCGTTTCCCGAGTCCATACACATTATATTTTAAAATTTCTCAATACTTCCGTTAAATATATAAACACGACCGTTAATCAAAATATTTAAATTCGTTAGGTTTTCCTAGTGCCGGAGTCAACGTAGTGCCTAATGGACGTCGCAACAATTATTCACGACATATAATCCATATCCAATCAATAATTCGAATGAAACTCCACATAAAATTTTAAAATTCAAAATTGCTCGTTAAAATTTAACATAATCCACTGAAATTAATTTCAAACATTTCGTATCATTAAATTTCAAAGTAATGCGGGTTTTTAAAAGTCTCCCTAAATTGCCAGTTGTCACAGACCATCCCTAGAATACTTTAGAGTTTTTGGTTGTAAATGCTTAATCTCCAACTCATTAGAAAACTCTAACAATGCTAGTAATTATAACGGGATCTTTCTAGGATATTCACTAACATCAAAGGCCTACATTGTGCTTAACAAGGAAACTTTAAAAGTTGAAGAATCGTATAATGTAACCTTTGACGAAACTCCCCCAAAATCTAGAACATTGCCTTTACTAGATGATGACATCATAGAAGAAGATGCATGTCAAAATAAGATAGAATTGTCTAACAATGATCTAGAGGAAATATTACCTAGAGTTGAAAACATTAAGGAAGTTAGAGATCACCCCATAGATCAAGTCATAGGAGAATTAGATGAAAGAACTCTTAGGTCACATGCCCAAGACAAAAGCAATGACTTTGCGTTTGTGTCAACCATAGAACCTAAAAATATTAAGCAGGCCATAAAAGATGAAAATTGGGTCATCGCAATGCAAGAAGAACTAGATCAATTTTTAAGAAACGATGTATGGGTTTTAGTTCCATATCCTAATGGTTATACTATTATAGGAACAAAGTGGGTTTTTAAAAATAAGCTTGATGAAAATGGTGTAGTATGTAAGAACAAGGCTAGGCTAGCAGCACAAGGTTATAAGCAACAAGAAGGTATAGATTATGATGAAACATACGCACCCGTTGCACGATTAGAATCTATAAGAATTTTGCTTGCATATGCTTGTAGTCATAATTTTAAACTTTTTCAAATGGATGTAAAAAGTGCATTTTTAAATGGAGTCATCGAAGAGGAAGTGTATGTTGCACAACCTCCCGGTTTTATTGATTTTCAAAAACCTAATCATGTTTATAAGCTCAAAAAGGCCTTGTATGGACTTAAACAAGCTCCTAAAGCTTGGTATGATATATTGCAATCTTTTCTCTTGATTAATGAGTACAAAATGGGTATGGTAGATAATACTTTGTTCACTAAAACAAAAGGAAAACGTCTAATTATTATTCAAATCTATGTTGATAATATCATTTTTGGATCGACATGCCAATGGCTTTGCGATGAATTTGCTAAAATAATGCATAGTGAATTCGAAATGAGCATGATGGGTGAACTTAGTTTCTTTCTAGGATTACTAATCAAACAATTGAATGATGGGATATTTTTCAATCAATCTAAGTATATAGGTGAAATGCTTAAGAAGTTTGGCTTGGAAAACTCTAAGGCTACAAAAATCCCTATATCTAGAAAAAGAGTTCTCACCCTAGACAAAGACAACAAATCATTTGATAGTATTAAGTATAGGGGCATGATTGGAAGTTTACTCTATCTGACGGCAAGTAGACCGGATATTATGTTTAGTATTTGCCTTTGCGCTAGGTTTCAAGAAAATCCTAAAATTTCCCACATAGAGGCCGTTAAAAGAATATTTAGGTATATTAAGGGAACTCAACATTTAGGTCTTTGGTATCCAAAGGATTCGGGGGTAAAAGTATTGGTTTATGCCAATTCGGATCATGCGAGAGATACAGTTGATTTGAAAAGCACAAGTGGAATATGTACATTTGTAGGTGCTTGCTTAACATCATGGTTCTCTAAGAAAGAAACTTCCTTTGCCAACTCCATAACAGAATCCGATTACGTTGCGGCCGGAAGGGCTTGCCAACAAGCGTTATGGATGAAGCAAGCGTTTGTTGATTATGACATCATGTTAAATGAAGTACCTATACTTTGTGACTATACATGCTCTATCAATCTAAATTCAAGCCCAACTGATTACCCTCGCACGAAACACATTGAAATTAGACATCACTTTCTAAAAAACAACATCACTAAGAATCATATCACCATAGAGAAAATTCCTTGTTGTGAGAACACATCTAAGATCCTAGCAAAACCCTTAGATAAAGATCAATTCAATCATTTAAGATTAGGATTAGGAATGAGTTTACTAGAAGATGATGAGGATGTAAAGGGTAAATTGGAAAGAGTGGAGGAATCTTAAGTAAAAACCCTCATTAATGATCCATCAACTCATATTTGTCACAAATATCCATACAATCTTTTATATTTAACCTAGAATATTAACCTTACAATCTTTCCTTCACAACTTTATCCTCTTTAAAATCTCCACCATACCTTAGAAAATAACTCTCACCATAGGAATCATGTCTCTTTCGGAAGGGTCCATTAACAACAATCAAGGAAATCAAAACCCGGAGAGCTCTAAGAGATTGAAAAGGTCTTTTAAGGATATGATGAAAAAGGAAGGTGATGATAGGATTAAGTTTGAGTATGAGTTGAGAACTTTTGTGGAATGTGAAGTGTGGGACTTAATTAAGGAACCATTAAGTCCAATGTTGTGTGAAGATGAGTATTCCATTTGTTGTGAAAACACCGCACACATGGTCAATGCTCTCAAAGAATCAAGGATTGAGTTTAGGGTGATGCTCTTATCCATCCATGAAGGAATCATGGAATTGCTAACTACTATGTCCAAAATGAATAGGAAGTTGGAAGATGATAAGGTGAAAGGAAAAGGGAAAGGGAAGATGGGGAAAGAAGAGCTCAACCTAGGCAAAAACCTAGGAATCTAGACATCAAACTTTTATGTTGCCATCAAGTACTAGTATAGTGCTTTTAGATAAAGTACTAGGATAGTTCTTGTATAATAAATGTGTAGCATATTTTGTTCATGTATGCTTGAAATGAAATGCAATCTTTTGGAACTTATAAAATTTGTCATCTTGTACACTCATATTGTTATGTGGACTAACCCATGTTGCAAGTTTCCAAACGGTAACCTAACCCATTTTTGGTACTTTCACATGTGAGGATTTCTTGTTTGTTGTATGTTGTGGTGTTTTTATGTAGGTAGGCCACCGCAAAGGTGAGGCTCTTGACCTATGGATCCCCGCCTTTTAAACAAGGGGGAGCAACGATCTAGGGGGAGCTATGTTCAAGGGGGAGCACGTTCAAGTGCTATTGGAACAAGCTACTTTCCCATTTCTAATGGAAGTCCCACCTTTTTGATTCGACAAAAGGGGGAGAAAGAAAGAAAGAGCGTGAAGGACCATCAAGAAATGTTAAAGGTTTCACCAAATTACAAGGCAAAGGTCAAGAAGCAAGCTTCACCAAAGGGGCGCTTTGTCTTCGCTAAAGTTTTGTAATTTTATTTGCTTTCGGTTTTTATTTGTCATCATCAAAAAGGGGGAGATTGTTGAGGCAACATGATCAAGATCTCTTTATATTTTAATGATGACAAATAAACCATCGAAACACATAAAATAACAAACGTTAGCCAAAATTGCCCGATTCACATGTCTGCTCCTGGCGCGCCTCCCACGCGTCAACGCATGGGTAACGCGCCAGGCGTCTGTGAATTTCGGGATGAATTTTGAAAGTCGGCTTTCCCCTTACCCGACAATTGTGGATCTTTCAATACATGTATGAATATGTTATGTGCTTAATTAAGAACACTCAAAACGAGTTTTGGGATTAGAGAGATCCAACTTTTAAAGCACCCATTTACGGGAAAACGTCAACTCATGTTTTCCAGCTATCGCCTCTAGCCAAGGCTTTTCTAAACTTAGGGCGCTTATATATTTCACATAACATCATGTGAAAGCATCCATATGCTCATATCCCGTGCTTACGTCTTCTCTAATTACGTAACGGGTTTACTCCCTTATTGGTCAAACTAAGTCAAAGGTCACTTTGCATAAACGCATCCTTTCCCACTTGGGTTATGCTTTACATTAAGGCAAAGCACTTAACTTTTTTGAACCAAGATATTAGTTGAGAACGTCGAATCGCGAAAAGTTACTGATGAGGCAAAAAATGAACCACTTTTAGGGGGTCATTTAAGCCCGGAATTGAATTTATTTGATCAAATATTGCCCTAAATCGTTCCTTTTGTGATTTTAGGTACTTTGGGAGAGAAATCTGGAAAAGGAAGCAATTCGGACGTTTTTGGAGCATAAAAGTGAAGAAAACGCCAAAGTCTTAATCTTCCCTGCTGGGAACAGTAGGTGACGGCGTCAAGAAGGAATTTCTGATGGCGTCAAGAGTAATTTCCATGACGACCCAGTACAGAATTGAAGGCGTCACGAAGTAGGGCGTCAAGAGTAAAATGCATGACGGCCTGGAAACACATAACACATGACGACGTCAAAAGTAGATCAAGGCAGTCCGAGAAGTATTTTGGCGGCGAGATGACGGCATCACCGATTTTGTCTTGACGCCGTCAGACCCTATTTCCTATATATAGTTTTCTAATTTTTACACATAAAAGAGAGAAGTTTTGGAGAAACCCTAAGGCCGAACTTAGTACGAATTTTACAGGTTTTTCAAGGGTTCTCAGCCCTTGAACCCTTTCATGTGTAATTGAGATAAGTGTTCTTTTAATTCAATCAATATGTCTATGTGTTGTTTGTCTATATCTTGTTCTTGTCTTAATTCCATCATGCTAGGCTAGATCTATCTTGTGTTTGCTTAGATCTAATGAAACCTAGATGTTAATTATGTGTTGATTACTTGTTTATGGTTGTATTGGATGAATGATTTCGATGTTAGGCTTAAGAAAACTGGCAGATCTCCAATTGGTAACATGCTTGAACGTCTTAGGAAACATGAACTGACGTGCACTAGGTTTTATTGGTTGTATTTAATGCATGAGTAAATTCTAATGATCCCATGTTAGGAGCTTCTTAGCCGGCTCGACATAGGAGTGAAGTAGGCACTCATAGGATTGGGGGATTAAGTGCGCCACCCCATGAATGGTATTAAGGAATACAATCCGTCATCCACGCAACTATAACAAGTAATTAACGTGTAAAAGATATCTAGGGAGTAGTGAAATCTAAGTAAACACAACTTCTCCACTTATTGCTCACAACCTTAGTTTAATTTACTTTATTTTCATTTCTAGTATTTTATTTTGATTGCATCTTTAGTATTGGGTTAGTTGACTAGCAACTAATTCCGCCCAAATCCTTCAAACCCGAGATTTTTACTTACTTTCTAAAAAAATATAAAAATACAAAAATAATCATCCCTCATCTTTAGAACTAGTATTTAGGTTTTCTAATCCTAGCGACACTATTCCTAGCTGAACGATCAATCCCCCGGTACTTGTCACTATACTATACTACAACGATCAGGTACACTACCTGGTGGGGGTTGTAAGTTTCTCAAGATCCCTTGAGAGGTAAAGCCTGGTGCGATTCCCACGTATCAAGTTTTTGGCGCCGCAGCCCGGGGAATAGTTATTGTCTAGGTTAGAATCTCTTTTTATTAGGTCTACTTGCTAGATTCTTTTCTAGTAAGATTTTATTTTTATTTTTAGGTTTTCTTTAGTCTATCTTTTTCTTTGTGCCTCTGTTAGTAAATTAAATTCATTGACTATTCCATTGACCATTATGGAAAACGCGAACCCACCCCTTTCCCCTAGAGAAGTAGCTGTGTTACGTGAACAAATTGAGAGTGAGATTAGGGAACTTAGGGAGATTAATAGGTTGATTAAGGTTGAGCTCGAACATGCATTTAGTGACCTAGCGACCGCCTTGTATTCAAATGAGGCTCTAGGGCCTAATGACTTTGTGAATGTTGTTGAGGGACTAGAAGAGGGGGAAATAGATCCGAAGCTTAATGATTACTTTAATCTATACCCCACTAAGGAGGAGATTGCATATTATAATAATCTTATGATAGCCCGCGATCTCCTTTCACTATAATCGAACCTAAGATAAAGAGAGGCGATCCTAAGAATGCTAAGATACCATGTATGCTTGGGTATAGACACATTAACAATGCTTACATTGACTTTAAATCCCCAATCAACATTATGTCCTCAAATGTTTATAATGATATAGTGAAAACAAGACTTGAACCTAGAAAAGATCCCAAATACCCCGGTGGAGTTTGTAACTTTGTCGGGAGAGTTAAAGGTTTACATGTCTTTGTTGGGAATTTCACTTTTATCACCGACTTTATGATTGTGGAAGATCTTGCTAATGTTATTGATTGTCGATTGTCAAATGTCGTGTTTGGTAAACCGTTTGTTGAGGAGTCTAAGTTAGAATATGATGAGATAGAAGGGACAATCCAATTTGCAAGTAACACCGATAGGATCACTTATAGGATGCCTAATAGAATGAAAAAATTTCGCTTTATATCCCGATTTGATAAGGATAACGTTGGTGCTTTTGAGGACATCAATGAAGAGGATAAGAAAAAGGGCATGGATTATGTATGGGAAAAGAGGAGTCTTTTCTACAAAGATTGCTTGGCTCTAGGACCAAGGTATAAAGTCGATAAGGAATTGGCCCAAAGGATTATAGGGGCGATTGAGAAAAAGGTGATTGGTTTCTACAAAGAATATTTACAATCGGAGAGTGGAACCAACGATGAGGTCACGTAGTAACCCATGACCTTGAGTCTAGCTACAAGACTCGTAAATAAAGAAAAGCGCTTCTTGGGAGGCAACCCATGTTTTGTGTGATTTTTATTTTGTTTGTTTGTTATTTGCTTCCGTATGCATGCTTTATTTTTATTGTTGGTAGATAATGTTTCTCAATTAAATAGTGGAAATACTTTACTTTGTTGTTTTGGCCTAGTCTTAACTCCACCTAAAAGTATTTTTGCAAAAGATAAGTGTAAGGGGAAACCCCAAATATATTTTTAAGAAACAAACCGATCATGATTCTCCACAATATTAAATGAACATGTATGTTCGTATTTGTTAGAGTCAAATGCTTGTATTGAGTCATAATGAAGTTTTGCAGGATTTTCCAGGAAGTGAGACCAAGTTTTCCAGAAATTTTCCGGAAACTTAACATAAGAATTTCTGCAGGTCACTTCTAACGGCGTCACGAGTTAACTCTTGACGGCGTCACGTGTAAAAATCTGGAAATTTTACCGGTTTTGTTTTTCTAACGAAGTCTTATGGTTTTTGTGAATTATTAAGTTTTATAATCTCCAGGAGATCTGCAAACTTCATTCCACAAGCATTATATCTTATTTTGTTTTCTAGGATTTAGTAACTTATATAGGTTGCCGCCGATTTTATGCAAGGTTGTCTTGTCTATTTTCTCAGGATTCACAGGTTACGTATGACAAGAAGATGATTACTATTCTGGAAGGGAAGCTTTGATTGTTCATTTTCTTGGAGGAAGATTTAACCTGGCCACCTTATTATCCATACCGAGCGAATCAGGGGAGTATTTGATTTCATTCTTTTTACTTTTTCACTTTTACATTCTTTACTTGAACATTGGGGACAATGTTCATCTTAAGTGTAAGGGGAGGGTAAAAAGATGATACCTTACATGTACACTTTCGCTTGAGTTTGTTTGTTTAATGGTAGATGTGTAATAAAACTATGAGAAATACTTGTTAGTGCAATTTTAGCGCCAAATTTAAAATTTTTTACAACATTTAGGAGTGAAACTTTAGCCATAGCAAGCGTCTCATGGATAGGAGATTGTATGACTAGCACATAACCGTCTCATTCAGAAAAATTTTCCACCCAAATATGTGAGGTTCGCCTTTAGATTTGATAGGAAAAGCATTTACTATTAGTGCTTATGAGTGTACCAGTAGCATTTAGATTCTAGAACTTGCGTTAGTGATGCATCCCGAGACCACTAGTGAGACGACATTCGTGTAGTAGGATTTACTACATGATAAGAGGCATTAGGATCACCCTTGTGTTAAACCCATATCATAATTACTTGACCATTTAAGTCATATTACTTGGCTAGTTAAGTCAACTAATTTTTCCCACACCTTAGCGTTGTACTCATTTTTAGTACACGAAACCCCTAGTACACCCCTCCGAGCCTATCTTTTCATTTCTAACTTTAAGCATTTTACCTAAAGGAAGAATTTGTTACACCCCACTTAAATGTACACCCAAATCGCCTTAGCCCTCCGTGTATGCACTCATCTTTAGTGCATTATTGTTATTTGTTAAACCCTAAGTTAACTTTCTAATTGATTACATGGTTGCTAAGTCGAGTCATATCCTTGTACATATTGTTTTGGGACGATTGGGACTCATGGGTAAAGTACTTATTTATGGAGTAATGGGGAAGAACATCATATTATTACCCCCATATGTACGTTAATCTTAAAAGTACTCCAAGTGTTTTGATTTTCTTAATTCGAGTCATTAGATTAGTTTATTGTAAAGTATATAAAAATTCAAGTGTAAGGGGAATTTCCATTCCCTATGATGTATTATTTTGGATGGTAGGGTAAGAGTGTATGGAAAAAAAATCGAAAAAATCAAGAAAAAGAAAAAAAAATAGAAAAAGAAAAAGAGAAAAAACATACGGACTACCATCCCTTTTTATTCTATGTTCATTTTTATGTTTTTGTTATTTTTCATTTATTAGCTTAAGTCGAGTCTAGTCTTGGCTTAGCAACGCCATATTGTACATGTAATTAACCAAGATTGTTAACTCGCCACCAGTAAAACTTCCTTTATCCAACAAAACCGTGTATTTCATATCCCTATACCTAACGTTACAACCCTTTAAAAGACCTCTTTGATATTTTATCCTAGGTGCTTACGCCATGTGGTGGAGGTTTGATCCTTTCCCAAGCCTATGGTAATCTATTTTGCTATGACAGGTAGTGAGAGATATCTTCCGTTTCCATATTGTAATTTATACTTTATTACACCCGAGAGATGTGAGTATCTAAACACTATTTGTGAGGTGCTTGTGTATGACCTCCGTGCTTGTCTTTGGTCTTTAGTGGAACGATTATTTGTTGTAATTACTTTTATATTAGTGTTAAATGACCCCTAACTTGTATTTTGACTAGAATAAAAGCGCATTTGCTTGAGGACAAGCAAATCTCAAGTGTAAGGGTATATGATGAGGCGAAAAATGAACCACTTTTAGGGGGTCATTTAAGCCCGGAATTGAATTTATTTGATCAAATATTGCCCTAAATCGTTCCTTTTGTGATTTTAGGTACTTTGGGAGAGAAATCTGGAAAAGGAAGCAATTCGGACGTTTTTGGAGCATAAAAGTGAAGAAAACGCCAAAGTCTTAATCTTCCTTGCTGGGAACAGTAGGTGACGGCGTCAAGAAGGAATTTCTGATGGCGTCAAGAGTAATTTCCATGACGACCCAGTACAGAATTGAAGGCGTCACGAAGTAGGGCGTCAAGAGTAAAATGCATGACGGCCTGGAAACACATAACACATGACGGCGTCAAAAGTAGATCAAGGCAGTCCGAGAAGTATTTTGGCAGCGAGATGACGGCGTCACCGATTTTTTCTTGACGCCGTCAGACCCTATTTCCTATATATAGTTTTCTAATTTTTACACATAAAAGAGAGAAGTTTTGGAGAAACCCTAAGGCCGAACTTAGTACGAATTTTACAGGTTTTTCAAGGGTTCTCAGCCCTTGAACCCTTTCATGTGTAATTGAGATAAGTGTTCTTTTAATTCAATCAATATGTTTATGTGTTGGTTGTCTATATCTTGTTCTTGTCTTAATTTCATCATGCTAGGCTAGATCTATCTTGTGTTTGCTTAGATCTAATGAAACCTAGATGTTAATTATGTGTTGATTACTTGTTTATGGTTGTATTGGATGAATGATTTCGATGTTAGGCTTAAGAAAACTGGCAGATCTCCAATTGGTAACATGCTTGAACGTCTTAGGAAACATGAACTGACGTGCACTAGGTTTTATTGGTTGTATTTAATGCATGAGTAAATTCTAATGATCCCATGTTAGGAGCTTCTTAGCCGGCTCGACATAGGAGTGAAGTAGGCACTCATAGGATTGGGGGATTAAGTGCGCCACCCCATGAATGGTATTAAGGAATACAATCCGTCATCCACGCAACTATAACAAGTAATTAACGTGTAAAAGATATCTAGGGAGTAGTGAAATCTAAGTAAACACAACTTCTCCACTTATTGCTCACAACCTTAGTTTAATTTACTTTATTTTCATTTCTAGTATTTTATTTTGATTGCATCTTTAGTATTGGGTTAGTTGACTAGCAACTAATTCCGCCCAAATCCTTCAAACCCGAGATTTTTACTTGCTTTCTAAAAAATATAAAAATACAAAAATAATCATCCCTCATCTTTAGAACTAGTATTTAGGTTTTCTAATCCTAGTGACACTATTCCTAGCTGAACGATCAATCCCCCGGTACTTGTCACTATACTATACTACAACGATCAGGTACACTGCCTGGTGGGGGTTGTAAGCTTCTCAGGATCCCTTGAGAGGTAAAGCCTGGTGCGATTCCCACGTATCAGTCACGAGGTATGAAACTATGGATTCTCGACGTTATGTTACTTGAACTTATAAGTAACTTATGATTTTCTCAACTTATAATCTTAATTGTCTAAACCTTTTCTTTCTTAATGACAATTAGATTATTCCTTTTTCTTAATTAATTTTCTTAATCATCTTCTTCACCAAATTACCACTTATACCAAAACCATCAAACCCAATACCACCAAATCTCCCACAATCCTTCACAAATATTCCTTTCCAACATTCCCTTACACCACTTACACAAAAGTTTACCTTTGTCCCCTACATCTTTGATCCTAGTCATTCATTTCAAATCAAACTCATCTCAACCATCCATTCCCTTACAACATCACATCTCTTACACATCTCTTATATTCCTTACACATCTTCAATCTCAACCATCCAATTCAAATTAAACACATCTCAACCATCCATTCAATATTCTCTCTATTTCAATACATGTGTTTAATCTCAACCATCCAATTCAAACCTAAATCAATCTCAACCATTGGATCACACTTCCTCCCAAAGCAAAAAGGACCCTTTGATCTCATCCATCCATTTCAAATCAAAACCATCTCAACCATCCAATCTCTTACAACACATCTTAACCATCCATTTCAAACTACACTCATCTCAACCCTTCATCCACCCTTTCCCCCCAAGCAAAGGAATATACCTTTGGAATATTCCCTTCTTAACCCAACCATGGTTTACCTCATCCAACCATGGTTAGTTCTCAACACTTAACCCTAACCCAACCTTGGTTAACCTAACCAATATACAACCTAACCCAACTATGATTACCTCTCTACACACAACCATGGTTAACTCTTAACCACACCAAGGATAGAACATTCCCTTGGGTACACCCTTTAACCTAACCATGGTTCATTCTCTATACACTTCTCTCTAAACCTAACCATGGTTACTTCTCAACACTTAACCTTTCTACTTCTAAGCATGGTTAATCTCTAAACCTTTAACCTAACCATAGTTACACCTTAACCCTTCCCTTGAGGAATATCCCATGGCATATTCTCTTCTCTATTATGCCATGTGAGGAATACCATTACTACCCCCACCAAATTACCCTTTCTACTCTTCTACTCTTGGTATTTGGTTTTCTTATAAACACTTCACAAATGATTTTCCAAGTTGTCTATTTGAGTTGGTAAACCTTAGATTGATTAATGTTAAGGTTTAGTGTGAAGTACAATTGTGGGTTTAGCAAGGTAAGGCATTTATAATGCCAAACACCCAAAGCCTCGGGAATATTTTCCATGGGTGTCTGGCGCGCCTCCCATGCATCAACGCGTAGGTGACGCGCCGGCCTCGGTAAAATATTCCCAAGATTGGGTTTTGCCTATAAATACCATGCCTTGCCTCTTGTATTCCTCACCCCTTGCCATTATTCTTTCTCTCTACATTCTTTCTCTTTAATCTCTCTATCTTTACTCTTGTGTTCTTAATCTTTCACACTAACATCTATTGGAAGAACACATCTCTTTGCAAGGGAAGAATCACAAGAACCTAATCCACTCTTGTGATTGTGTCGAGGGTCTTCTTTCTATACCCTTTCTACTAGAATCGAGTCACTAGGTTAGGTTAGGACTTGGTTCAAAGAAACCTTATTTTATCATTCAAATTGGTTGTAAGGGAAGTCTTGTGTCTTAGTGACCAAGCCTAGATCATTGGGGATCTAGTTGGGGTTTGATACTTCCGTGGGAAGTCTTGGTAGTGGTCTTGGTGACCCATACGTTAAGTCGAATCGCGAGATTCTTTAGGGTGGTTTCCGAGGGCCGAATACCGTTGGAGTAACTCCTTCTTTGTGAGCATCGATATTGGTGAATATCAGTGGAGTGAATTGTAACGGTTTATAGTCCACCTAAAGGATTATACTAGTGTTATAGTATCGGTGTCGTGAATTCGCAAGTGGACGTACGGATGGTATAAACCCCCCATCCCGAACCAGTATATATCGTGGTGTCTCTCTTTACTCGCTTTATATACTTTGGTTGTGTTTGTGGTTGTTTGGATTGATTATACAACCACTTGGTTTTCTTTGAGGCTTAAAGTTTTTAAACGTCTTAAAAGCCAAAGAAACCGTATTCACCCCCCCCCCCCTCTACGGTTCTACAATGTGTTTAACCCTTAGTACACTTGGTTGTAAGTAGTAAGCGCATGTTTGATTTGCTTACTTAGCGGTTCTCGGCTTTGAGGTTCTTCTATTTGATCATCCTTGCATGATGATACTCTACTAAACCAGAAACTTTTAATGATATTCAGACCCGTGCGATGCACATGGGCTATATCTAAGTGTTCATAGCGTAATGTTTGGCACTAATTTTCGTTATATATAACTTGGGCTGCCTCAGAACCCGTGCGATGCACATAGGTTTTATCTAATTGTTCATTGCGCACATTAGTAAATAGTGATGTTTCATTTGGTATGTGTATAAATAAAAGTAAACAACTAAATCAAAAACATAAATACAATATAATTGATCAAATTATTTAATTCGGAGGAGTCGTTATATGTGTTTGTTTTTTGCTTAGGAGATGGTGAGGTCGCGAAAATGAGTTGTAATGTGGCTCAGATTGAGTTGTCTCGAGTTGGCGGTTTCCATTACTTTAGTATGATCAATATCACTTAATTAGGCAATTATAAACATAATTACAAAAAATAAAAAACTAAATTAAAAAGTGTTTAGAATAAAGTATGTGTATGGGTTACTTAAACATTTATTACTATAAGTTAAGGAATTGAACAAAATTACTTAAGTTAATTTTCGTAATGTTTGAAACTCTATTTTTTAGTGAGATAGAGTGACATGCAAAGTTGCCCTGTTGCACCCTTACATTTGCCCATTTGTATATTTTTTGGTTCCATTACTACTCGGTCGATGGACCCTATAATTGAGTCTGCAACATTTTTTATGAGCCAAATCTAAGCCCTTTGCATTTCTTGGGCTCGAGTGTCACACACCACCAAATGACCAAATGCAAATGCATAAACACTTTAAAACTATACAATTGTAACCCTAAAACTTAAAACTCATACAATGACTCATTGCATTTCATTAATCATATCCGAATGACAATATGAAGAACAGAAACACCATCATACACCCATACTTTTACTTTCTTCGATTGTTGCACAGTCCGAATCAAGAAATCATAAGG
This sequence comes from Artemisia argyi, assembly GCA_030686995.1. Classification (NCBI taxonomy): domain Eukaryota; kingdom Viridiplantae; phylum Streptophyta; class Magnoliopsida; order Asterales; family Asteraceae; genus Artemisia; species Artemisia argyi. Next base: position 21,389,228 of record CM060682.1, read on the forward strand.
ATGTCTTCAATATCCTTTGGAGGGTCACAGTAGGGGGTTCGACACATGATTTTTCGTGTTTGTTGTTGTGTTTTTAACGAACCAAAGAAAATCTTCTTCAAAATCAACTAGTACCGAATCATCTCTTCTCATCAGCTTGACCTTTTGTCTTCATTGCCCACGAAGAATCAAGAAACCATCTTTCAAGGCTTCAAGATCCTTTGGAGAGTCATGGTAGGTTCGACATATGGTATTTATTTTGTTATTGTGTTTTTGAACGAAACAAAGAAAGAAAGTAACATACTTGTTATATTTCTTTCATTATATTCGGAAAAAAGAAGAAGTTATACTTGTTATAGATCGATGATGAATATTTTCTTTCGTTTGCTTGACCTTCGAAGGTCTTGATTTATCTTAGAATAGCACGAAAGAAATAAAGTTGAGATCTTGAAATTATGTTTTCATTTTGTTTCGAGTGTTGTTAATGGGTTATGTTATTGTCGGTTTGTTTGTGGCTTATTGTTTGGGTGTTCAGTGAGGTTGAACGGAGATGGAGATGGACTCAAAAACTCATATGAAAAGTCACATTTAAAGACTTGTTGTTAATTATTTGTGAGCAACTCAAAAGATGAGTATTTACACCATAGTGTTAGAGGAGATATTAGGCCCAAGCCCGACTTGTAGGTTTGTGGTTCATTAGGGTTTGGTTTAAGGTTGCTTATTATTAAAGCTATGTATTTAGTATAAATATATAGGCTATCTTCAATGTAATGCAATTCAATCAACAAAAACTATATTGTTATTTTACATGGTATCGGAGCTCTAGGTTCAACCCACCACAAATAGTTGTCCTCCGGTCATTGGCTACTCGCCGATGATGCGGAGGGATCCCGATTTATTTTTCTCCGTCTATTTTATATTTTCGTTTTCTAAGAGTTTTTTTTTTTTATTATCAATTCCGAATATCTCATCTGACATATCTATGAAAACATATTTTTCTTCTTTAATTTTATTTGTGATGCTACTGTTCAAGCAAGCAAAAAAAAAAAAAAAAAAAAAAAAAAAAAAAAAAAAAACTTTGGGATGCTACTGTTCACGCTAGCTAAGGCTGGTAGCAGTGGGTCGGGAAATATCGATCGAGAACATCGATCGATCGATGTCAATATCGATCGAGGCCACTGTGAGGACATCGATCGCCGGCCACTTTTTTGCAATATCGATCGGTTAGACGATCGATATTAACACACAAAAGTCACATTTTTGTTCCAATTTACAAGTATATATTCCACTGTGATGAGAGATGTGTAAATGGGTTGAGGAGAGAGAAAGCTGAGGTGTCAGCCGGAAAAATGATGCAATATGGGTCACGACTGTGACTAGCCTAAAGAAAAGAAAAAAAAATTGTTTGTTCGCATGGGATCTACGTATCTAGTCATGTTTTTTTTTTTTTTTTTTTTTTTTTTTTTTTTTTTTTTTTCAATGATAATATAATTTATTTCATCTAGTCATGTTTATGTTTGAAAAGGCTATTATAAGAACCTACTCTGTATTTCTCTTGGACCTGCTAAATTTTTATCACCCATTTTGTCTTGTTAGATACAACCAACACCCAAATCGACCATTCATTTTTAAGTAAGCAAGGCATTCTATTTTTTTATGTCCTCAAACCTTATAAAATATAGTTAGATCAACAGTTACAAAAGAGTAAATAAATATGGATTTATGCATGTGTGTAAGTAGACTCGGCGGGTTAATATTATTTTCAGCAAAAAGGAGGTTTATGGGTCAGCATAACCAAACTCCACCCATTCATACGCAGTTCATTTTTGACCCATATTCCAACATTTCACAACGTCTTTAAAGGATTACACAGACCCTATTATAGTGTTGCCATGTTTCAAGCAATTTTGACTTATACATTTCAAGATACGAAAGACACAAATGTAATATTTTTATACCTTCAAGTCCTTTGTAGAAGCCAATTTTCCACATCCACACAGGTGTCTTTAATTTTCTTCAGTAACTACTAAGATACTCGAGAGCACATCAGGTTCAAGTAATGCAATGTTTATTACTTTGTTGCATAAGTAAAAATCTGAAACCTTGAAAGAAGATATCATTAAGAATTAAAACCTAAATGAATTGCAAACTTAAAAGAGCTGTTTGGAACGCGAAAAACTGGAAAAATTAGTAAACCAAAACACATACCAAGCATGAGCCAATAGCAGTCTCTCTTGAGCACCATAGGCTTAAATCTCTGTCGATCGACAAACACTAAGTCCTTTGCAAGGCCTTGAAACCTCCGTGTGAAACCTAACACAAATAATAATATAGACCGGATATATAAGTATTCTTGTCAGTATTCAGGTAGAGGATGGGACTTAGTCACAAAACTTATTTCAGAATGAGGGTCTTTGCCTAAAGGTCGTTTATCAGCTACAGATGCTTTGAGGCATCTGTATTTCTTGTTGGCGGTGATCAAGCTGCTTCTGTTCTTTCAAAACTAAGCTTCTCTAAGTAGAAAGTCAAGATGGGTCAGTTAGTCAGGGATTTGAGATAAATCATTATTATAAAGTACATAATGTTTCGATTAAACATACTTACTCCGAAGTTAACCAATGAACCAAAAAAGCGGCTCATGTTAAACATATTTAAGGCCAAAATCAAAATTATATATACACAATAACATCTTCACAAGTATATCCAAAAAATACGATATAAAACTTCTTAGAATCATGAATATATCAAGAAATTAAATTGATTTCATATAAGAGCTTTACTACATTCTTCGATCGGTATCCCAAAATACCCGCTGCAACGCGTGCAAAATAATGTTCCTCGTTGAATACAAGTTACCATGAGTGTAAACAAGTCGAGCCAAGTTGAACACTATCAAACTCGAAACTTGACTCGAGCTCGACCGAGTATACATTTTCATGCTCGAGCTCGAGCTCATTGATGTAATTGATACTCTCGAACTTGGCTTGGCTCGACTCGATTATCAGTTTTGGAATGTTTGTAAACGATATTAATAGAGGTTAAACAATACTCGAATCGATATATTTGAGCTCAACTCGACTTGCATATATACTACGAAAAATTCGTAAACATACAAATACATAAAGGTAAAAATGCAAAATTAATGTAAAAATGTAAAAAATTCGTAAACATACGTCTGTAGTTTATTGCACTATTTGCATATTGTTTTTTATAAACTAAAACCATGTTTTGATAATTCATTACTTTGTTCCCGAGTTTTAATTTTGAAAGAAGAGAAAAGAAGTGGGAAGAAAACGAAATAAATTTATGTTCCAGAGTTTTTTCAGGAGAGAAGAGAGAAGAAGAGAAGAGGAAATTGGGTTATATTTTTCTTCAAAACTTTCTTCTCAAAAGTGGGATGATTTGGGAGGAAAGTATATTTGGAAACTTTTTAATTAAACAATTACTTAAATGCCCTAGAATAAAATATAAATTTTGTATGTAACAAAGGGTATAATTGTAAAATCATCGGTTTTCTCTTCTTTCCCCTCTCAACTCGGGAACATGGTGTAAAAAAATAAATTACATTACTCTTCTCTTCTTTTCTGTCCAATTTTGTCTCTTCTCTTCTTTTCTTTCATATTAAAACTCGGGAGCAGAAGGATTTTATGATACAAATCAAACAGATTCGAATGAAATTAGTATTAAATTTAATTGATAATTTGTTTTAACACGGATATTTCATTAATATAGTTGCAATGGAATCGCTCCAACACTTTAGTCATGACCATTTGCTAAGCCTTATCCATCTACAAACGAACAAAAAACCACCCATTACTGAAAAAAACCACCCATTACTACAAATGCAACGATTGCGACTACACGTTGCACAAATATTGTGCAGAACTTCCCACAACTGAAAAAAACCACCCATTACATCCGGGACATGATCTTACCTTGTCCCAAGGATGTCAGTTTGATGGATATTATATGTGCTACTGCTTCTCAACAAAAACTCAACCACCCAAGTCACCCTCATCAATTACAGCGAATCAACAAGCCGATATTATCCCGCTGCAATGCTTGTGGCTATGACCATAATGGGACCTTCTACCTATGTACCACCTGTTTTGGGTTCACGATCCACTTGAACTGTGTTTTGCTGCCGGCCAAGTTACAGATCCAACGATTTACTGATAACACATTCTCTCATTCTCATTTACTTACCATTATCACGGTTTATTTTATTTTATCATTACGGTTTATTATCACGGTTCCATGTAATTTGTATAAATAGTTATGAATAAAGACAAAATACCTACAAGGTTTTAATTGTTTAACATGCTATTATAGCATGTTTGATCATGAAATCTAGTCAGCCATCATAAGCCGCCGCCTCTTTATGACCCGTCAAACTTGTATCACTTTCAATAATTTTATATTTTTATTCTTTAATACTCCCCCCGTCCCATAATAATTGTCCAGTTTTACTTTTTTAAGTCTTCATTTTTCAACTTTGACCTTAAATATGTTTCTTTGCGTTATATAATATTTGATGAAAATTATACCAATGAAAATACATCTAAATCCCAATCTATTCATATATTTTTCATCAAGTGTTATATAACGTAAACAAAAATATTTACGGTCAAAGTTGAAAGTGAAAGACTAAAAAAGTCAAAGTGGACAGTTTTTATAGGACGGAGGTAGTATCATTCTTGTTCTTTAAACCCTACTGCTGTCGCACTCTTTTCACTCCTTTCTTTCTTATTATTTTTCTTTTTCCTTTTTCTTTAGCTAACTTTAATTTGGTATTGTGCCCATGATTCAAAAAAGAAGCAATTTGCTATCTTCTTTCATAGCTTTCTGCCGCACTTCTTTTTCTCAATTCCAAATCGTATCTTTAATATAAATCCTTTCAAATCATATCTTTGTTTTCTTTTCTTTTAGAATCTTACATGTTAAGTTAGTTTCTAAAAAAAAAGAAAAAAAAAAAAAAAGTTTTTGGTTAATGTTTGTTGCTTCTGGTACTATGTTATGAACAAGACAGAAGAATTTGTACGGCTTGCTACACGACTTCTTCATCATGAAAAATTATATCATTTTACTATTAATGTTTTTTACTCCAGTTTCGAGCTTTCGATATTTCGCCGCTTACATTAGAATGGTATTAGATAATAGATAGTTGGCCCAAGCCCGGTTTGTCTAAATATATAGTTTTTTTGTGATCGTCTAACCAAGTATAATTTTCTGAGAATATGTGTTCGGAGGTGGCAATTTGTGCAAAAAAAGGGCTAATTTTGGCTACTTTATAAGACTTTGGCACATTTTGCCCCCTCTTTTTTTTAAATAGGCATATTTAGCCCATTGAAAAATTAAATGGGCACTAACGAGCACATATTTTTTTTAATTGGAGAACATTATAATCGTTTTTAAAGAAAAACTTATATATATATATATATATATATATATATATATATATATATATATATATATATATATATATATATATATATATATATATTTAATTTTTTAAATATAAATAAAGTATAACGTTTAATAATTTGTTTCGTCTTTTTTAGTCTTCTATAAACCGATTTGTATAATATGTGCTCGTTTGGCCCGTGCCCGTTTAGCCCGTGCCCATTCTAACCCGTACCCATTCTAGCCCGTGCCCCCCCCCCCCCGGCCCCCCGGCCTGACCGTTTTGCCACCTCTAGGCCGGAATTACCAATAGTATCTCGAGAGTCTATTTATAGTGACTTACTATATGTGTCAGAAATCAAATTGTCACCATAGCCTCCTTATAGGCCAGGGGTACCTCTCATAAATAAGTTCTTCAATTCTTGATGTTGTAGACCAACCATTTCTCTTCCAAGATTTCATATAACGCTGTTTAATAAAGTTAGCAACCTCCTCGAATCAGATTCAAAGCGAAGTGTTGAAATAAAAAACGTGAAGCTCGTTATTAAAGATTCAAAGCGATACTTTTTGTAGGAATGAGATTTCTTATTGAATGCTAAATTCCTTTCGTGTAACCAAAAGTATTTTTAGGGGGTGTTTGTTTAAGCATATATGTGGCTTATGAGCTTAATATTTGTGTTTCGGCTTATATCTCATAAGCCCTAATTTTTCGGCTTATTTTGAGGCTTTTGGGCTTATATAAGTTTATTACGTAGTAAAATACTAGTTATGCGCGGGTTTTTTTAAAAATTTTTGAATCATATATTTTTATTTATTAAAAAACAATAATTTAATCTTTGTTTTGTTTGATTTATGATGTTTAATTATAGTTTTTTATTATTAAAACTAATTATTTAAAAATTTTAATCCTATTATTAATTGCATCTTATCTATATTTTTTGTATTTATCTTCTACTTGTGTTATGGATAAATATAAAATATTACCTAATAATAAAATAACTTTTTTTTTAAAATAAAATTATTACTAAATAAGGTATAAATGCATTTTTTGAAATGGAAAATTCTCAATAGGGGTTTTGTTGTATTATATAAAAGATGATAAACGTATATAAGCTCATACGTCTAAAAAAAGCCGGTTATGAAATACATGCCGAAATCAAATAAGCTCATAAGCTCGCATATAAGCTTAAACAAACACCCCCTTAGTCATTCCTTTTTTATTGTCCATTTCTTTCCCATCTTCATTGGCCATACACCACATTACCAAAAAATTTATATTCAATTTCCTGTTCGAAGAAAGTTTTATCGGCAATCAAACCGGTATGTCTCTTTCGTGTTCCATCTTTAAAAGTTTCTTTATGCTTAAAAAGAAAGAAATAAATAAATAAACGGTGCTTATTTAGTTACAAGTATGCTTTTTTATTCATTGATATGTAACCTTGGATGCAAACACATCCATTTTGTATACTCTCTTTTGATTAGTTGAAAACTTGAAATACAAAATAGACTTTTGAGACGGAGGGAGTAGTGATTGAGAAGGCCGCATCTGCATATCTTTTGTATAATAAGAAGATGGGATTTTGTATGTTTTTCTTTGTTAAAAAAAAAAAAAAAAAAAAAAAAAAAAAAAAAACGTTGGCTTCCCTAAGTACCTAGTGGCAAAATGGGCGAATTGAGTAACGAGTCAAATCTGCCACTCTCATGGGATATGTGTATGTAATTCATCTCTTTATCCAGGTCTTAAAATATCTTATCAACGTGTTTCTTTAGTACCATGTTTATAATTGGTTCCAACAGGACACATTGATTGAGAAGGCTGCATCTGCTGATCGAGTATGCTTTGTATATCTCTCAAATTTTGTGTGCGCTCTCTCCCCCTCTCTTTTTCCAAAAAATAGTACGAGTCACTCTATAGTTTGATTATCATGTTGATTACCGTTTATGATGACCCAAAAGTTGACGATGATGATTTTGTTTATTTCTTTGCAGATGTTGGGGAGGAGTTTGACCGAGCTTGTTCAAAAGCATGTCTGTTATGTAGCATATATATTGGAACCCTATACATATCTTAATGTTATTCGAAGTTAATATTACTTTAGACTTTGCATACTGAACATTGTGAAACTATAGAATTAATCTTTAGAACGTACACTTACTGTAGGCATATGAAATTGTATGTTGATGGGTGGTTCCTAAACTGAGATAATACCATCAAAATGTAATGAACTTGACACCATTTGTAATTTTGTGAAGTATTTTTTTTTTCCTAAAAAAGTAAAAAACTTTCTAAATCCGAATATTTTGTGCACTCATTGGCTACCTAAATTGCCCATACCATGTGGTATATACACGCCTTTATTTTTTATTTTTTATTTTTTTTTTTTTTTAATGCCACCACCAATTCCATATAGACTTTCCACTTATAAGAAATAATATAAGTTATAGTATGTCTTTCACCCATTTTCTGCTTCTCTCTCTCTAACAAAATAACAAAATCAACCCACACACTTTCATCTTCACCTTCAACCATAAGTCCATAACCCATCTTTTTCATCTTCATTTTTATCATTCTCTTATATACTATCTTTGTTATCTTTATTTTCATTTTCATCACATTTCTAAGTAACCTCAAGACAGAATATAATCATGTGTTTCAAGCTACAAAACATTCAATTGACACACAATTGCATAATATTTGATTCTCGAAATTATCAAGAACACAACAATAAATCGAATTGATCACAAATGTTAGTATAATTTCAATTAACTTTGGTCGAATGCATAATGAAAATTCTAAACAAAAGCCATAAACACAATTAGACTCAAACATCACCAATCAAAATTACCCAAATTGTTCATAAACCCTAATCAACCAAACGTGTTTCTGAATACAATTAATTGATTGAAGCATGTTAAGAACATAAGTAGGAACATATCCCATCAATAAAATTAAACACAAACACACTCAATTGACTTCCCCCAAATCGACCATAAACCCTAGTTTTTGAAAGTTAATCAAGAGAGTTTCTGGGTATGATTAAGTGATTGATTCAGGTTTATAACGACATCATTAACATTTCCCATCAAAAAATTCGAACATAAACACACTCAATTGATATTACCCAATTCACTACATTTTGGTGGTATTTTCCCTAATGTATTTGCACCTCTTTGAGAAATGAAATTTTGTTTTATAGGAAGGGCTTTTGCAACCTTTGCTGACTAAAATGTTCAATCAGCAAATATTTTAGACCTTTGTTGACTGTATTTTTGATTGATTATCGACTTTTATTGATGGCTTTGTTACTCACTCTTTTTTTTTCGGGGTAATGGGTTCATACCTGGTGAATATATTAATGAATGAAATAGAGTTTAGGTTACATGGGAGGGTGGTAATGAGCCACCCTTAAACCTAAAAACAATATGCGTAGAACATACTCAACGCATAACAACCAAAAACTGCAAACAAGAGGTCATAAAACTATAAGAACCAATGACATATAAAGGCCTCTAAGCAGCAACCAAACTCATCCATCACTAATGAGGCTTGACAATTTCCAAACTCTTCTTCATGTGCTCCACGGATAAGCTTCTTTTTAAATCATATAGACGCTAATTTGAGATGGACAGTTTGCCACTTGATCAGGGGACCTTGTTCCTTTACCATGAATTCTATAGTTGCGTTCCTGCCAAACATAGTACGAAGAAGCAGCCACGATTAAGCGACTAACAATGGACGAGACATTATTACGCTTTGCATCGGGCTTAACCAACCCATGATATCGATCCACTTCGAAGAAGAAGAGAACCCAATTTCAGCTGTATTTGATTATTTAGAGGCCAAATAATAAGTTTTGATGATTAGTTGGAACGATACTGATTCTGATAAATGAAACATTTAGGTGGTACTTTGGATTGCCTATTGCTTTTCAGAATGTTTAGGATTGATTATTCAAACTGTTTTTCTGGTTACTTGGGGTGAGATAAGCAGTTTGAATTATGAGGGTGAGAATTGCTTATTCCTAATTGCTTATCTGTTTTTTTTCAAAAAGCGCAAGCAATTCTAATAAGTAATTATAAACACGCCTTTAGTGTAAAAATTCTTTGATTATTTGAAGGTCAGTAATCAGTTTATGTGTGAAGTAGTTGCAAATTGCAACTACTTAATCTCGGAAGGCCTCGCATTTGGCACCATGATGCAAAATCCTAAACGTAATGCAATGATGCTCACATTTTTTAACCAATTACAATAAAACTGAATTTAGAGGGTGTTTGGGATTGCTGTTTTTTCTTCTTCTGCTTAAAAAAAGTGCTTTTATATGATCATTTAGGGGTCAACTTTATACATTACTCCTTAGATAATCATAAGTTGTGAAACACTCAACCAACTAGCTATCTGATTATGATTATTCCATATACTGAATCATTTAATAGTTTCTAAACAGAATGCCAAACACCCTTAGCAACCCAAATTATTGAAACTCATACTAGATTTCTTATTTCCACATGCTTAATTTGGTTTCATTATTTCATAGGTAAAGTTTGAGTCCAAGTTGCTAAAATTTAAGTGATATAAGTCCTTCATATGATTGTCAATTCATAATTTGAGTAATGTAATTTACTAGGTAAAAGTTGGAGTTCAAGGTGCTATAGAATGCGGTGATTTTGAAGAATGGTTTAATTACAGGCTGTCACGAGCAGCTCCCGACACATGTGCGGAGTTTCTTGGGAGTTTTGTTGCTGATAAAACTAATTCATTATTCACAAAGGGCGAAAAGTGGATCGTATGGAAATTTGAGGTAAATGATATTCTTTCATATGCATGTAGCTTCGCATAGATTCGATATTTGAGAAGTTTAGATATGCGTTTTGAAAACGGTGTATGCATGTATTATATTATGTTTTAATGGGGAATAACGTAGGGAGATCGCGACCTTGGTGAATACATGAAAGACCGATTCTTCCCATTAAACTTGGAATCACTTATGTTCGGACAAGTCTTGCAAGGACTTGAATCCATTCAACGAAACGCATTGATAATCAAACAAATAATGAGGCAAATAATTTCATCACTCAAGAAAATTCACGACACTGGTATAGTTCACCGAGATGTGAAACCAGCAAACTTAGTGGTAACTAAAAAGGGACGGATCAAGCTTATTGATTTTGGTGCAGCCACCGACTTAAGGATTGGAAAAAACTATGTACCTGATAAAGGTCTTCTTGACCCGGATTATTGTCCACCGGAACTTTATGTGTTACCGGAAGAAACACCGTCACCGCCTCCTGAACCTGTTGCAGCTCTTCTATCTCCGATTCTTTGGCAGGTGCTATACTTTTTCTTATTTCGAATTTTAGATATTGTGTATAACGTTTCTTATACAACTTAATTAATAGTATAGTCAAGAGTTAGTTGTGTAAAATAGCAACATAGTTTTTGAATTATCGTAACTGATTTTCTAATTTGTACGTAAACGCCAAGTAAGCAATTCGGTTCTAAAATGATCAAATTCATGTTTTGAGGAATTTATGATAGGGTTCAGGTTTAGGATATCATTTATCGAGTAGGAATTAGTTATTGAAGAATAGGGCAAAAGATCAATGATGAACAATTTCTTCACTGGTAAAAATCTCGGTAAAATAGGACATACTAAAACCGAAACCCTTGTTAAATTCCACACAGTATGACGTTGATACATTACTGCCTGTTCTTGCGTGACTATACAGAAAGCATAAACTTTTCATTGGTATGTATATTTTATCGGCTATTATATATCTTTCAAGTGCTAAATACACTATTTTGACCATTTTTGCAGCTAAACAGTCCCGATCTTTTCGACATGTATTCCGCTGGAATCGTACTAATGCAAATGGCTATACCATCTTTACGATCTACTACAGCGTTAAAGAACTTTAATCTTGAACTAAAAACAGTGAATTACAACTTAAAAAGATGGAGGGAAAAAACTCGGACAAGACCCGATATAAGTGTTCTTTATCTGGATTCAGGTAGAGGATGGGACTTAGCCACAAAACTTATTTCAGAACGAGGGTCTTTGCGTAGAGGTCGTTTATCAGCTGCAGATGCTTTGAGGCATCCGTATTTCTTGTTGGGCGGTGATCAAGCTGCTTCTGTTCTTTCAAAATTGAGCTTTTCTAAGTAGAAAGTCAAGATGGGTCAGTTAGTCAGGGATTTGACTAAAAAAGTCAAAGAAAGAAGTCATATTCTTTGCTGGTGTAAGGCTTTTGTATCATTTTTATCCGATGTAACATTACTTAATCCTTAATGAATCTATCGTAAATAATTTATTATATGGAAATATTTGTTGAGGAACAAAACGAGTCTTGATGGGGGCAACCGACCTCCCAGAACCACACTGTAAAGAAAATCAAAACAATACAATTTAGTATTAAATGGGTCAATTGTCTCATACAACCTGACCCATTATCTAACCTGCACTTATATAAAAACAGTCAAAAAAATGGACAGGGTTGTTATTAGAGATCAATGTGTTGAGACACATTGACATGTCATATAATATTGACATGTTTTCAACCTGCACTTATTTTGACCCATTATCTAACCTGCATGATCTGTCCATCCTCAAAATTAAAGTAAATACCTGTTCGCATCTAAGAAAAAGAGATTATTCTCTTTTGAAAGGATTGTATCTGGACTTCTACAACCATTGCATATGACATATTCGTCTATGATCAAAATCATTAACTTTTGAACAATAATTTTTTACCTGAACTTGAAAGTTGACAAAATTGGAAAGTTGGTTTAAACTTATCACCCCACTGGCAGAGGAGCGGAGGGATTAATTACTTTCCTGCTTGACTAAGGGGACACCCATTGTAACGAATAGGAAAGTCCTAACGCTTAGTCTTGTCTTCCTTAGACCAGTAAATCGATGGTTAGTTTTATGCCTGCTATCTTCCTTATCTGCGCTTGCTATTTCTATCTGAAAACTGAAAGGGATCGCCTCGTCCCTCCAAGAATAAGATTGCCCGCTCCATGCGCATCGCTCCACTAGCTCCACTCGCGAGCTTCCAGACATACAACAAGTGCCCGGCACAGTCAGTGTTCTTGAATATCGAAGCATAAGACTTTAGAGAATAATGAAAAAAAAAAAAATTCTTGCAAAGCAAAGAAGTGTTTGCTTCTCTCGTAGGTTCAGAGTCCTATAAGTATCCCTTAGTCTGAGCAGCTTGTTCCTTTGGAACGTTAGCATCATATCTTTGGATTTAAGTCAAACAAGGGATATAGGTGTCGGTCGGTCCTAGAAACGGCGGCAGCGGCGCGAGGACATTTGTTCTCTTATACTCAATGGACGAGGTAGTAGTAAATCCAGCCATTACTATCAAAGCTCTGCCCCTTATTGAAAACGAAACAAACGAGCAATCAAACAAACCAAAGCGCTAACGTTATATTACTTAGTATACCTGAACTTGCAAAAAATTTTATTCGGTACACGAAACTGGAAAAGGTGACAAGTTAGATACATTTATAAATGATTATCCCAATACTTTATAAGGCCCGTGTGAGATAACAACTAAATTCAACTCGTTTATAAGTAAATGGGTCGAAATTGGCAGCATTGTGTGTAATAACATTCAGAACACAAAATGTTGTTTTAGAGATATATGTACCTGCCCACAGATTGGAACTTCTATTGTTCATCATATCAGTTCCCATCTAAGAAAACAAAGATAAATAAATTAAGGGCATCTCGAGTTATACAAAGTGCATTTAACAACAAGACTGTGTATAAAGAAGATCTACTAGTTTTTTCTTCTTATTTTTTATAGCAGCAAATGCATTTTCCACTCCATCATCAAGTGCAAGAAACAACAGAAATACAAGTTTGCCATTTAGACCCGAGTACACCCCTAAACAAAATCTTCATCATAGCTAAAGGAATAGGTAAAAAGAACTCTAGTCACATTACAATAGTCATGACTTTTGTGATTGAGAAAATTAGTTTCAGTACTATTGGTGTGTCTTATTAATTATAGTTTTTTTGTGATTGCATTACCAAGTATTACTGCACACTGTTTACAGCGACACATTATTTACATATGTTTTGGTATTGTGAGAGAAATAAAACTGTCACCATAACCTCGTTATAGGCCGGGGCTACTTCTAATAAATATGTGCTTCTTGCTGTTACAAAACAAACCATTTGTCTTACATTGCATAAAAACTGTTTAATATAGTTAGCAACACTCTTCGAATCAGTTCTAGGTAACTTCTTACCTTAAAAAGAATACCTGAAAGAAGTAGTCTTAAAAGAAAAAGATGCAAGTGTGTTACTCACAACAAAGAAGACATTGCTTGCCATCAAGTTTAGGAATATTGAATAAAAAAATGCACAGCTTGTTATTGAATACTCAAAGCGATACTTTTTGATGTATCTTCTGTAAAAACCATCAACAAAGAGCAAAGCTTACTGATTTATCTTATTAGAATTCCTTCAAATTTTTTAGGAGCGAATCGACCCTTGACCACAATCTTTGCTGACCATTAAGGGAACCGTTTGTTCCCATTTCAGCCAGTAGGAATTAATGTCATCACATGATCTGGCTGCCTATGCATGCTGGTAAACGGAAAGACTTATAAACCACTATCTGTCTGAAATGGGTGAATCCAGGCTGTAATTGTTTGATAATGGGCCATACAGGTCAATATAGGGCGGGTCTTTTGTAGGAATGAGTATTTAAAACTTATGAACCCATGTTTTGTGCCTTCTCAAAGAACTTGTGGTGGTCTTATGACTGTTCTTCGTCTATCTCCAGCCAATTCAGGGTTGTTCTCTCGTAAAATATGAAAAACTCTGCTTTGGAGCTGCATAGAGCTGTTATAGAAATAAAAAGCTACTCCGTACATGATTACGTTATTACATCTCAAAAACAAAAATATATGTTTTAATGGGTAATAATGTAGGGAGATTTGATATTGAGAAGTTTAGATGTGCTTTTTGAAACCGATATATGCATGTCTAATATATGTTTTAATGGGTAATAATGTAGGGAGATCGCGACCTTGGTGAATACATGAAAGACCAATTCTTCCCGTTAAACTTGGAATCACTCATGTTCGGACAAGTCTTGCAAGGACTTGAATCCATACAGCGAAACGCACTGATAATCAAACAAATAATGAGGCAAATAATTTCATCCCTCAAGAAAATTCACGACACTGGTATAGTTCACCGAGATGTGAAACCAGCAAACTTAGTGGTAACTAAAAAGGGACGGATCAAGCTTATTGATTTTGGTGCAGCCACTGACTTAAGGATTGGAAAAAACTATGTACCTGATAAAGGTCTTCTTGACCCGGATTATTGTCCACCGGAACTTTATGTGTTACCCGAAGAAACACCGTCACCACCTCCAGAACCTGTTGCAGCTCTTCTATCTCCGATTCTTTGGCAGGTGTATAATGTTTTTTATACAACTTAATTAATAGTATAGTTAAGAGTTAGTTGTGTAAAATAGCAACATAGTTTTTGAATTATCGTAACTGATTTTTTAATTTGTACCTAAACGCCAAGTAAACAATTCGGTTCTAAAATGATCAAATTCATCTATTGAGGATTTATGAGAGGGTTCTGGTTTAGGATATCATTTATCGAGTAGGAATTTGTTATCGAAGAATAGGACAAAAGTCAATGATGAACGATTTCTTCACTGGTCGTGTGTCTAATAATAAAAATCTCGTTGAAATAGGACATACTAAAACCGAAACCCTTGTTAAATTCCTCACAATATGACATGGATACATTACTGCTTGTTCTTGCATGACTATACAGAAAGCATAAACTTTTCATCGATATGTATATTTTATCCGCTCTTATACATCTTTCAAGTGCTAAATACACTATTTTGACCATTTTTGCAGCTAAACAGTCCCGATCTTTTCGACATGTATTCTGCTGGAATCGTACTAATGCAAATGGCTATACCATCCTTACGATCTACTGCAGCGTTAAAGAACTTTAATCTTGAACTAAAAACAGTGAATTACGACTTAAAAAGATGGAGGGAAAAAACTCGAACAAGACCCGATATAAGTGTTCTTGATCTGGATTCAGGTAGAGGATGGGACTTAGCCACAAAACTTATTTCAGAACGAGGGTCTTTGCGTAGAGGTCGTTTATCAGCTGCAGATGCTTTGAGGCATCCGTATTTCTTGTTGGGCGGTGATCAAGCTGCTTCTGTTCTTTCAAAATTGAGCTTTTCTAAGTAGAAAGTCAAGATGGGTCAGTTAGTCAGGGATTTGACTAAAAAAGTCAAATAAAGAAGTCATATTCTTTGCTGGTGTAAAGCTTTTGTATCATTTTTATCCGATGTAACATTACTTAATCCTGAATGAATCTATCGTAAATAATTTATTACATGGAAATATTTGTTGAGGAAATATGAACTAGGACCCTGCTTTGCTTTTCTACGCCAGACACATGCAACAAAACCAGTCTTGATGGGGGTAACGGACCTCCCAGAACCACACTGTAAAGAAAATCGAAACAATACGGAATAAATTAAGTATCAAAATGGGTCAATTCGCGTTGTGATTTATCTCATGCAACCTGACCCAAATCAGTTTTAATGCTGACCCAAAAAAATGGACAGGATTGTCTTTAGAGGTCAACGTGTCGTGATTCGCAGACATGTATTAATGCTGACATGTTTCAACCCGAACCTATTTCGACCCAATATTTAACCTATCTGATCCGACCATTGCATATGACATATCTGTCCACAATCTTAATCATTAACTTTAGAAAAATATAAGTTATATCATAGTGTTTCTTGTGTAAAAACCGCCAACAAAGAGCAAAGCTTACTGATGTATCTTCTTAGAATTCCTTCAAAAATTTTAGGAGCGAATCGACCCTTGGTCACGAATCTTTGCTGATCATCAAGGGAACTGCTTGTTCCCATTTCAGCCAGTAGGAATGTCATCACATGATCTGGCTGCCGATGCATGCTTGTAAATGAAAGAATCATAAAACACGTACTGTCTGATAATGGGCCAAACGGGTCAAATAGGGAGGGTCTATTGTAGGAATGAGTATTTAAACCTTATGAACCCATGTTTTGCGAATTCTACCAAATATTTTCTTTGACCACTATTCATCATACATAAATTTTTAATTTCTATTCTTCCATATCTTATATAACGAAATTTTTTGAATATACATACATGCGGCATAAATCCATAAAGTTAATGGTCATTTTTGTGCCTTCTCAAAGAACTTGTGGTGGTCTTATGACTGTTCTTCATCTATCTCCAGCCAATTCAGGGTTGTTCTCTCGTAAAATATGAAAAACTCTGCTTAGGAGCTGCATACAGATGTTATAGAAATAAAAAGCTACTCCATGATTATGTTATTACATCTCAAAAACAAAAAACCTGCGATAAACATTGACTTATCATACACACCTCTCCATATTGAAAATCTCTATCACTTCCTTCCCATGGAAATTAAATGGTAACAATATGATTTTAATTAAACATAAGTTTCCAAAATGCATATGCAAATTTCTATGTATCATAGCAACTTACTTCGGCTACATCTTCTTTGTATTCTGAGGATGTTTGTTCAGCCATGACCAATTCAATCGAGGTTATATTGATTATTGAAATCCAAATTGTGTGCAATATATATGATGAGTTTTTCATCTTTATTTTAGATGCAAAAATACCAAGCAAGATATTCGGATCATACAAAAATTCTCTTAAAGATCACTTTCTATTATTGGAATGGTAGATTGCAGATTAAAAAGATTATCCGCAATATCTAAAAGCTGTCGTCTTAAGTACAAGATCAATGCTTTTTTGTTTGGCTGATTAGCAGCTTATTTCGGTTGTTTATGATATCAATGGAAAGTATGTGAAGAACTCTAGTCACATTACAATAGTCATGACTTTTGTGACTGAGAAAATTAGTTTCAGTACTATTGAAGTGTCTACTTTTAATAAAGGTAGCACTTAGCAACACTCTTCGAATCAGTTCTAGGTAACTTCTTACCTTAAAAAGAACACCTGAAAGAACTACTCTTAAAAGAAAAAGATGCAAGTGTGTTACTCACAAGATTTTCAGATTAAAGATGACATTACTTGCCATCCAATATAAGAATATTGAATAAAAAATGCACATCTTGTTATTGAATACTCAAATCCATACTTTTTGATATATCTTGTGTAAAAACCGTCAACAAATAGCAAAGCTTACTGATGTATCTTCTTAAAATTCCTTCAAAATTTTTAGGAGCGAATCGACCCTTGGCCACCAATCTTTGCTGACCATCAAGGGAACCGCTTGTTCCCATTTCAGTCAGTAGGAATGTCATCACATGATCTGGCTGCCGATGCATTCTGGTAAATGGAAAGACTTATAAAAAGCTATCTTTCTGAAATGGGTAAATATGAAAAACTCTGCTTAGGAGCTGCATACAGATGTCATCGCGAGTTCTTTGCATCTTTTTCATCCTCAGTAACATTCCCTGCAAGATCACACGAAACTTATATATTTATTAGAAATGTTAAGATGGGCGGGCCATAGGGTGAGGGCTGACCCACAAACATTTTTTTCATACATTCTTCCTAGAACGACTTATGAACACAAATACTCTATTATTACAACAATAATCAAATAAACTACTGAGGATGTTGATATGGCCCATTTGAGATAACACGCAACTCATTTAGAAGTAAATGGGTCAACTCATGACCACTAATATATCTGATAACATCAATAATACAAAATGGTGTTTGTGAGAAATATGCACCTGCCCCCGAATGGGAATTTCCATCACTCATCAGATCAGGTCCCATCATACATAAAATCTCTTCAAGCAAGCTATTTATAGTTTATGATCACTTTCTGTAATTGGAATGCTAGATTACAGAATAAAAACATCCTTCACAATATCTAAAAAATTTCATCTGAACTACAAAGATCACTGCTCGTTCGTTTGGCTGGTTAGCAACCTATTTCCGTTATTTATGATATCGGTGGAAAGAATGTGAAGGACATAATTCAATGAGACCCGAGTACACCCCTAAACAAAATAGTCATGACTTTTGTGACCGAGAAAATTAGTTTCAATACTATTGGTGTGTCTACTTTTAATCAAGTTAGCACTTAGCAACACTCCTCGAATCAACTCATAGGTAACTTCTTACCATAAAAAGAATACCTTAAAGAACTGTTCTCAAAAGAAAAAGAAGTGTGTTCTTACATTTAAGATTAAAAAGACATTGCTTGCTATCAAACATAGGAATATTGTATAAAAAAATGCACAACTTGTTATTGAATACTCAAAACCATACTTTTTGTAGGAATGAGATTTCTTATCAATGCAAAATTCCTTTCGTGTAACCCAAAATATTCTTATTTATTTCTTATAAATAATCCATTTGTTTCCCATCTTCATTGCCCAAACATCACATTACAAACAAATTTATATCCAATTTCCTGTTCAAAGAAAGTTTTGTCTGCAGTAAGGCTGGTATGTCTCTTTTACTTCCATCTTTATGAGTTTGTATATATATGCCTTAACTTTGAATCACAGACAAACTCGTTGCTTATTTAGAAATAAATATATATGTATAGCATGCTCTTTTCATGAAACGGAATGTCCAAAATGAGCAAAGTTACTTACCCAACTCCATACAAACCAAGCCATCTTTAGCTCTTTACGTCTGTACACTCCATCATATGACTATAAGCCACACATAATCACCATAGTCATATATGCATATATCTAGTAGTGATCATCATATTGTGTATTGTATTATATTAATTTACATTTATGGAAAATATAACGGAATGGAACACTATTATTAGAAAATGTTCCATTCCGTTATTAAGGTTTCATAAATGCCCCCTTAATTTTGAAAAGCAATTTATAAGAGTATCCATTATGGTAAATCTTTTACAATGGTTTATACAATGACACATATAATTTTTAGACCTTAATTTTGGCATTATAAACATACATTCACTGTAGTATAAATCTTTACGACTTTATAAAATGTCTTATATAACAAATTCATTTAATGTATTGAATTTATAAAGAGATTTAAGAATTAGGACACTTTGATGTCACATAAACATGAAATGAGTGTTAAGTTTCTTACAATAGTACCTTAATAACGATTTATCATAGTGGATGCTCTTATAAAAAGTGTTAAGCTTCCTACAATAGTACCTTAATAACGTATGTTTACGAGTTTCTTACAATAATACCTTAATAGTGGTTTACCATAGGCCTCAATTCATAGTGTAGTTGAAATGAAACATAAACTTTTTCATCTTTTTTAAACATTTTTATAAACCCATCATAGTAGATGTTATAAGGTTTTTCTTTACAACCTCTAAGATAAAAACTTTTTAAATTACATTTATACCCCCTTAACATCATACTATATACAAACAATTTATAAGCATCATCCAACCCCTAAGTTATTTGATTTTTCACCCTTTAACAACTTACTATTTACTACCATTTTATAACTATCATTTCTATTAAACTAATTTGAATTTGAGAAGAAAGCCACACATCTACTTTATAAACACATCTACTTTATAAAGTGTTTAATGCTAAAAGTAATTTAAATTAAGACTAAAATGAGAATTAATTTTCAACACTTGCGATTTTTTCATTATTTATAAAACGCTTAAGCATATACGGATTAGTTTTTTTTTTTTTTTTTTTTTTTTACTCCTCATTGTAGTTTTGTTTTGTTTAACTCTAATACAAACAAATTAAGAGTTTAGAATGTGAAATTAATAATAAAATTTTCTAAAACATGATTATCATAAGTTCAATGTTAAGACACTTTCAAACTTTCAGAAAATATATAAATATTTTAAAATATCAAAAACAGTTGAGATAAATCATTATAGAATACATAATGTTTCGGTTAAACATACTTACCCCAACGTTAACCAATGAACTAAAAAAGCGGCTCATGTTAAACATATTAATTTAAGGCTAAAATAAAATTATACACAATAACATCTTCATAAGTATATCCAAAAATTATGAATCTATAAAACTTCTTATACTTACGAATATATCATGAAATTAAATTGATTTCATATAAGAGTTTTATTACACTCTTCGATCAGTATCCCAAAATACCCGCTGCAACGCCCGAAAAATAACGTTCCTCGTTGAATACAAGTTACTAGGGGTGTAAACAAGTCGAGCCAAGTTGAACACTATCAAACTCGAAACTTGACTCGAGCTCGACCGAGTATACATTTTCATGCTCGAGATCGAGCTCATTGATGTAATTGATACTCTCGAACTTGGCTTGGCTCGACTCGATTATCAGTTTTAGAATGTTTGTAACGATATTAATAGAGGTTAAACAATACCCGAATCAATATATTTGAGGTCAACTCGACTTGCATATATAGTACGAAAAATTCGTAAACATACAAATACATAAGGGTAAAAATGCAAAATTATGAAAAAAGGTAATTAAAAAAAAAAAAAAAAAAAAAAAAAAAAAAAAAAAAAATTCGTAAACATACGTCGGTAGTTTATTGCACTATTTGCATAATGTTTTTTATAAACTAAAACCATGTTTTGATAATTCATTTAAGGATTTTATGATATAAATCAAACAGATTCAAATGAAATTAGTATTAAATTTAATTTTTAATTTGTTTTAACACGGATATTTCATTAACATAGTTGCAATGGAGTTGCTCCAACACTTTAGTCATGACCATCTGCTAAGCCTTATCCATCTACAAACGAACAAAAACAACGTACATTCTGATGATGACGAGGAGGAGGAGAAGGAGAAAGATGACGTTGATTTGGTGATCGAAGACCCGCATGTTGGCCAATGCAACATGTGTAAAGAAGAGATCTACTCGTTTCATTTGTGTTACTACAAATGCAACGATTGTGACTACACGTTGCACAAATATTGTGCAGAACTTCCCACAACTGAAAAAAACCACCCATTACATCCGGGACATGATCTTACCTTGTCCCAAGAATATCAATTTCATGATTCTGATGTTAATTTGGAAATTACTTCTCATTCTGAGTGGCAATGTAGTATTTGCAATCGATTTCATAAAATGTTTTATAATTACCATTGTTCCATCTGCAAATTCACCATGGACATAATATGTGCTATTGCTTCTCAACAAAAAATCAACCACCCAAGTCACCCTCATCCATTGCAAAGAATTAACGAGCCGATTGTATCTCACTGCAATGCTTGTGCTAAGGACCATAAAGGTACATTCTACCAATGTACTACCTGTTCTTGGTACAGGATCCACTTGACATGTGCTTTGCTACCGGCCAAGTTACAGATCCAACGATTTACTGATAACACATTCTCTCATTCTCATTTACTTACCCTCGCCTATTCATTTCCCTATGATGAATTGAAATCTAAATTCTTTCCTCGTTGCAAAGTTTGTGATGAATATAAGATTAAATATGTTAACTATTACAAGTGGCTTTACAAATGCGATAAATGTCGATATTACGTTCATATAGATTGTGCGACTTCAAAGAAAGATCCAGGTGAGCAATCTATTATTCTATTTCTTTGTAATTCTTACTATGAAGAATTGGAGGTGTTGTTAATCTTGATTAGTTTAACGTTCATTCAATTCATCCATCAGGTTTTGGTAAAACTTTTAAAAACTTCAAAGACGAAGATCATCCGAATCTGCTCAAATGTCCATTTCCTGATGAAAGTTGCTACCTTATAAAGCACCATTTTATCAACCAAGAGGAGCGTTTTATGAAAGGAAATAATGAAAGAATGCTCAACCATGAAAGTCATCCGCACCTGCTGATTCGTTTTGACACTGATTCTTCATTACGGGAAAAATCTGTTTCTCTTGATGATCCCTTGAAAAGAAGTCAATTATTATGTGATGGATGTGCTAAACCGGTTACAACATTGCCTTTTTACAAGTGTTCTCAATCATGTGATTTTGTTCTTCACGAGTGGTGTGCGAGACTACCTTCCAAAAAACAAAACCACCCATTCCACCCTAACCATACGCTTGTTCTTCTACCAAAAAACGATCGGTGGCTTGCTAATGTGTTTCGTTGTGAAATTTGTTCACTACGAACAAATGGATTCGTGTATGATTGTAACGAATACGACAACTTCTGTATTGATATCAATTGCGCCTTCATACCAGAAAAAATCACACATGAAGCTCACCCTAACCATCTCCTCTCAAGAATCGATGCTTCAGTTGATTATTGTAATGCTTGTAAGTGGAAGTTTGGCCATAACGACCGCAAGGGATTCCATTGCCAATCCTGCGATTTCTACTTGCATATAGGATGTGCTCTGTTATTGCCTAGAATGATTATACACAGGTTCGATAAGCAGCATCCATTGACTCTAAGATATGAACCAGTTGAGAATCATAAAAGCGAATACTTTTGTGGAATTTGTGAGGAACAAATGCCGGAGAGAGAGTGGTTTTATCACTGCACTACGTGTGATGAGTCTATGCATACGGCTTGCGCGCCAATAAAACACGAATGCAAGCTAGCAATAATTCGAAAGAATATGTATGGTTTCTTTGACTTTATAAATGTAAAGTTTGGAGGGACGCATGAGATTGAAAGTCACCCACACCGTGTGTCCTTCATTCAAGGGACAACAGATCATGGTTGCTGCGAAAGATGTAACGAGACAATCAAGTCTGATGAGATGATCTTTAAGTGCCTGGAGTGCAAATTTGCAATTCATTATGACTGCGTTGGTTGGAGTCAGAGTAGTAAGAGAATTTGGAATTAAGGTACATGGCACCACGTGTCAAACATAGATTAGCCTGTGTTCACAACTGATCATGTTGCTATGGTTTACACTTGTTTGAAGTCATTGTTGTACTTTTCTTGTTTGTTTGTGCAATTAAATAATTTCGCTAGTCGATCATGAATAAAATCTTCTGGTATTAACCACTCTGTAATCTCTTGTATGATGTGAAGTTTATATTTGAGGCTAATATTAATGGGAGATATACTTTCAAACGGTTTTTTATTATGATTATTGGCTCATTTAGTAAGTAGTTATATAGATCATTTAGAAATTATAAACAATGCAAACTATGATACCATGTGATTATATATACATCAGTGACGGAGCCAGGATTTATCATCCGGGTGGGCCGGGAAAAACAGAATATTAATTACTCGTACTAAATACTCACAAGTCACGACCAAGTGAAAGTAGTGAAAATAATAAAATGATCTAGTTATTTTGTTTAGTCATTGGCAATATAATATACTACACTGTAATTATTTATTTGATGGGCCAGCTGCTTTATATTTGGGTGGGCCAAAACATGTTTAATATGTTTAGCGTACTATATAACACAGTAATATCTCCTTGTTATTGTTATCCAAAAAATTGTTTAGGGTGGGCCATGGCATACCCCAAGTTATAAGTAGCTCCGTCCCTGATATACATCTTGTATACATATAATGTGGGTAAAAGTGAATACGAAGACAAAATTAAAGAGGGCACAAATGTTTCATGATTTTATGTCTATGTATGATTAGTAGCCGAGTACCCATGCTGCGCGGCGGGAGGTTATGCATTGATATGTTATGTTAATTATACATATTATTAAACCATATGCAATACGACGTCGTTTTCATGCCTCAGTTTCCCGCCTTTTTTTTTTGGGCTTGCAGGCCTGCATTGACATAGTCTTTTTTTTCGGCCGGTTTGCGTGTACATTGGCCCATATAACCCATGTAATGTATTATATATACATAACATGGCACAAGGCACTTTTGTAAAATAATAGTATCTCTGTCCGCCGAACTTAAAATAATAATATCTGAGTCCGAACTTTTGTAAAATACTAATTTATGTGATAATTTAGACGTCAATAAAATATTGTCCTTTGAATAAACACAAACGAAAGTTTCGTCCTGATTGGTTGTTTAAAATATTCTAATATTAGCTATTAGTAATAATAATAATAATAAAACTTACAAAATACACTCTTAACTTCTTAATATTTACGAAATTTTTATATAACAAACTTTATTTCCAAATATCTAACATATACCTACCGGTTTCTTTAATAAAAAAAATACTGGCAAAAAGGTCTCTCGATAATGAACAAAACAAGCTCAATATTGATATACTTTTGACGTACGCACGATTTTATAAAAAAATGTTGAAGTTTAATATATATATATATATATATATATATATATATATATATATATATATATATATATATATATATATATATATATATATATATATATATATAGTTTCTAAATAAAAGACCTTTCAAAATTATAATTTCAGTGAACTAAAAAAAGCTATTGACTAATAGTGGTGTTTCCTTCCGTTCTAAAATTATTGTCCCCATTTGAATTTTTCAGTCTTTACTTTTTAATTTTGACTTTTTTTTTTTTTTTTTTTTTTTTTTTTTTTTTTGTATTACATAATACTTGATACAAAATATATGAACGGATTAGGTTTTAAATGTATTTTCATTTGGTATAATTTTTATCAAAAATTGTATAACACAAACAAAAATATTTATAGTCAAAGTTGAGAAAGAAATACCGAAAAAGTCAATAGGAGACAATAATTTTAGAACGGAAGGAGTATTTTATATTGCAATAGTTAACTTTTTGAGTTTTGATTGGGTTTAGCCCTCTTCCATGAGGTATAACATTTTCCGGTTAGCAAACACCTGCATAATTTTGTATCGTTAAGCTGAATCAGTGTAACGTCTTGTTGTAAACCTAACGTATTACAATACAAACTTTTGTAAATACCCCGCCGCAACGCGGCAGGTTACTGCCACTCGTTTTATACGTGTATGTAATATTGTAGGTATCTAAAAAAAGGTACGCTCTTATCTTGAGCCAAGTGTTGATCATCTATCACTTGATCTTACTTTTTTCACCAAACTATAACAATCTACGGATAATATGGAATGTAAGGTACCAAGTTGTTGTGCATACTTTCCAATGGTGAGTACAAAGAGAAGCTTCTAGCATGGTGTATTGACAAAAAAAAACCTTTGCCAAAGCAGAACAACATAAAACACCAGGAAACAACAACAACAACAAGTACGAGGAAAAAATTTACTAGAAAAGTGAAAAAAATCACAAAGATTGTTCTAAGGTAAGTGTTTATGATTTCCCTTTTCTTTGCGCCATCAGTGTTAATGTTCTTTGTTACTTTTGCATCTGATTATAATGCATGTTTGGTTTGCAGGAAAGCTTGACAAGAACGATCTTATAAGAGGTACAATGATCTCTTATATACATGTGCATTCTTTGCTTAATACTGATCATTGTTTCAAGTTTCTCTTATATGTTTCTTTGCTTCCAGTTTGAGATCTAGGTGCCTTGCATGTATGTAGCATTATTAGCAGTAAATATACATTTTCCTGTAAGCATATGCATGGAACATTACTTTATGTGATGCTATAATCACAGTTCCATATGATTTGTTGCCTGCTCTCTGTTGCTCCTTTAAATTGCCATAAGCATATGACCAACTGAAATTATCCTTTGTGTTTTTTCTTCTGTCAATATGAAAACCAAAAGAAAAGCTATACGTAGGGTAAGTCCTTTTAGTTATTTAGATACTGGGCGTCCTAATATCCCTGCCAAAGGTATAGAACTTTGTAATATAGAAGCGAAAACAAATAAAAGGTTACGTGATGAGAATACAATTAGTCAGAGTAAACTTGCACAAAAAAGAAGCAGTGTTGCACTCAACGTGTTGTTACACGCACGAGTCGTGCTGATTTACAAGTTCCTTTGACCAATGATACTTCGACGAGTCACAAATTCATAAATTCTTAAAATCTCAGTTTACCAAATAAAAGCATTAAATAACAAAACACCAGAAATCGATTACATTCAAATGTTACAAGCAGATCTTTGACAAATTTTTTAAATGCTACTAAAACATTTAACATTACCGCTACTAATTTATACAGCATAAACTCGGCTAAAAAACAGGCCCGCCCGCAACGCGGCGGCATGTCGCCAGTCTAGTTTCATATTATAAAGTATCAAATTTTGTAGTTAATTAGTGTAATATGTGTTTAATACAAAGATAACAAATCATATAACAATCTAAACACTTAATCTATTCGTAAGTCTTTGTTGTAGTGTTATCAAACATGATGGTTTGATCCACTACTTCTTGTGTTACAAGTGTTTTGATTGATAAAAAAGTGCACATATATAACACATGATTATACACGCCATGTTTGACCACTGGAGCATTAGTCTAATGGGTGGAGCTCTCGTGCTTCATTCAATTGACCCGGATTCGAGTCACATCTTTGACATTTGCTTCAGGTACCTGCTTCCACAAAACCTATGAACACACTAGAGAGACTTTGTGGAATAAGAGATTGGGGGTCGAGTCTCGACTCGTCTTACTCAAGGTGGTGCTCCTCTGGGCTAGGAGAGTTGCCGGAGTTATTTCTTATGTGGTGGACAATTGCTGATGCCAGAAGACACCCGGGATCAGGGTGTTCCTGCCAATAAGACAAACTCTATAAAGACCCGAATATATACATTTTTTTGGAATACACGCCATGTTTGTCCAAAACGTTGAAGTATACCACACACAACATAAATTACGAAAAGTAAATGGAAACATGCCCCACAACAGTAAACCAAGAACATAAGCTAAATAAATATTCGGCATTTCACTTTGTTTTTTAACTACTAACATTTTCAAAAATTATATTCTTGCATATATGCAAAATCATATAATTTTTAATACAATAGATATCTCGACCAACCACATATATTCACACCTTTAAATGTCATGTTAACGTAACTTCATCCATTTTTTTGGCTGCTTCATTTTCAACACACGAACTTAGAAGGTTTTTAAATGATGACGTCAAATGTGATCGTGCCAAAAAAAATGCATGCCACAACATGCTACGGTAGAAATAATGGATACATTGAATGTAGACATACTTTTTATATAGATTTCTAAAATAATTCATAATTTTTTTTTTCACCTTTTAACTATTAAATTTTCAATGCTATTTGTATTTAAAATGTAATAATAATAATAATCTACATTAACATGTACAAAACACGCAATAATTTGTACTTTTAATATGCAAAATTATATTCATTAAGTTCGCCTTTCCCTCTTGATTAATACAAATATAATTATATAATTGTTTAAGATTTAAGAGTTTGAAAAGGCTATTATAAGAACCTACTCTGTATTATTTTTCTTGGACCTGCTAAATTTTTATCACCCATTTTGTCTTGTTAGATACAACCAACACGTTTACCCAAATCGACCATTCATTTTTAAGTAAGCAAGACATTCTATTTTTTTATGTCCTCAAACCTTATAAAACATAGTTAGATCAACAGTTACAAAAGAGTAAATAAATATGGATTTATGCATGTGCGTAAATAGACTCAGTGGGTAAATATTCCAACCTGTCTAAAGGATTACACACACCCTATTATAGTGTTGCCATGTTTCAAGCAATTTTGACTTATACATTTCAAGATACGAAAGACACAAATGTAATATTTTTATACCTTCAAGTCCTTTGTAGAAGCCAATTTTCCACATCCACACAGGTTCAAGTCTTTAATTTTCTTTATCAGGTTCAAGTAATGCAATGTTTATTACTTCAACTTTTGTTGCATAAGTAAAAATTTGAAACCTTGAAAGAAGATATCATTAACAATTAAAAACTAAATGAATTGCAAATTAAAAGAGCTGTTTGGAACATGAAAAACTGGAAAAATTAGTAAACCAAAACACATACCAAGCATGAGCCAATAGCAGTCTCTCTTGAGCACCATAGGCTTAAATCTCTTTAAAGCTTTTGTATCATTTTTATCAGATGTAACATTACTTAATCCTTAATGAATCTATCGTAAATAAGTATCAAAATGGATCAATTCGCGTTGTGATTTATCTCATGCAACCTGACCCAAATCACTTTTAATGCTGACTCAAAAAAATGGACAGGATTGTCTTTAGAGGTCAACGTGTCGTGATTTGTAGACATGTATTAATGCTGACATGTTTCAACCCGAACCTATTTCGACCCAATATTTAACCTATCTGATCCGACCATTGCATATGACATATGTGTCTACAATCTAAATCATTAACTTTAGAAAAATACAAGTAATATCATAGTGTTTCTTGTGTAAAAACCGCCAACAAAGGGCAAAGCTTACTGATGTATCTTCTTAGAATTCCTTCAAAATTTTTAGGAGCGAATCGACCCTTGGCAACCAATGCTGATCATCAAGGGAACAGCTTGTTCCCATTTCAGCCAGTAGGAATGTCATCACATGATCTGGCTGCCGATGCATGCTGGTAAATGAAAGACTTATAAAACATGTGTACTGTCTGATAATGGGCCAAACGGGTCAAATAGGGAGGGTCTATTGTAGGAATGAGTATTTAAACCTTATGAACCCATGTTTTGCGAATTCTACAAAATATTTTCTTTGACCACTATTCATCATACATAAATTTTTAAGTTCTATTCTTCCATATCTTATATAACGTAATTTTTTTAATATACATACATGCGGCATAAATCCATAAAGTTGACGAAAACAGTCTTTTTTGTGCCTTCTCAAAGAACTCGTGGTGGTCTTATGACTGTTCTTCATTTATCTCCAGCCAATTCAGGGTTGTTCTCTCGTAAAATATGAAAAACTCTACTTCGGAGCTGCATACAGATGTTATAGAAATAAAAAGCTACTCCATGATTATGTTATTACATCTCAAAAACAAAAAACCTGCGATAAACATTGACTTATCATACACACCTCTCTATATTGAAAATCTCTCACTTCCTTCCCATGGAAATTAAATGGTAACAATATGATTTTAATTAAACATAAATTTCCAAAATGCATATGCAAATTTCTATGTATCTTAGCAACTTACTTCGGCTACATCTTCTTTGTATTCTGAGGATGTTTGTTCAGCCATGACCAACTCAATCGAGGTTATAATGTTATATTGATTATTGAAATCCAAATTGTGTGCAATCTATATGATGAGTTTTTCATCTTTATTTTAGATGCAAAAATACCAAGCAAGATATTCGGATCATACAAAAATTCTCTTAAAGATAGCTATTTATAGTTTAAGATCACTTTCTATTATTGGAATGGTAGATTGCAGATTAAAAAGATCATCCGCAATATCTAAAAGCTGTCGTCTGAAGTACGAGATCAATGCTTGTTTGTTTGGCTGATCAGCAGCTTATTTCGGTTGTTTATGATATCAATGGAAAGTATATGAAGGACATAATTCCTTGACACTGGAGTACAGTCCTAAACAAAATTTTCATCATAGCTAAAGGAATAGGTAAAAAGAACTCTAGTCACATTACAATCGTCATGACTTTTGTGACTGAGAAAATTAGTGTAACACCCCCAAAATTTGATACAGCGGAAGACTCAACAAGCTTTCGGGGTGCTACGGGGATTGGTATCCAACACAAGACAATATAGAACGAGATAAAGTAAACATAGTAAAAACACAACCAAAATGGGGTTTTAAGGTTTACATTTATCCCAACATCATTCAGAGTCAGGCCCAAAATAAAATAACAATAGGTCCAAATTTAATTATCAGAGTTTTAGAAAAATAGATCCATGAACCGTGTGCCTTGGCCGAGCCTTCCAATCCAAGCATGCACCTCAACACTTAATTACCTGAGAAAACGTGCTAAAAGTCAGCTTTCGCTGGTGAGATCATAGGTTTAAATTCAACTAACAATATAGTGGACATATACGCAAAACGCTTGCTAGCTAGACTAAGGATTCGCAAAAAGCCTGCGGATACCCTCCGCTCTCAACATAACACACGGATACCCTTCCGTACTAACATAGATATTCGGGTAGCCCCCGCAATACCAATAATAACTCGGATAACCTCCGAAGTATTAATAACCTATAGGTGCACACTATAGTATCTAAATAAGTCAACCTTAAATAGTACACACGAAACTATGTGACTAAAGCTGACAGTCAAAATAAGCCAACCTTGAATAGTACACACAACAAATATGTGACTAAAGCTGACAATCCACCAAAAACCAAATAAGCCAACCTTGAATAGTACACACAACATATATGTGACTAAAGCTGACAATCCATCAATAACCAAATAAGCCAACCTTGAATAGTACACACAAAATGTGTGACTAAAGCTGACATTATATCCTAGTCCATACGCATAGCAAGTTTAGAAAGAATATAAAAGCGATAATAGTCCACGTAAAATAATTTGCACGTTTCTCACCCCAAGTATTGAAAACATAGTTCAAGTGTAAAAAGTGGGGCTATGACTCACCTCAAGTCTAGAAAATAGCAAGACGAGGTAGGTAGAAATAAGACGTATGATAACTCACGAAACAGCAACTACGGACTTGGCACGACCTAACAATATTAACTCTTTCAGAAATCATTTCCTCAAATTTATAATATTCCCAAACCCGGACGAGAATCCGTTTTATTTCCAAAAATCCATTTCGTATTAGTTTGGTGTATTTGCGTTTGGTATCCATACGGGTGGTGGGTTGACTCACAACAAACCAAAAAGATCACATATAGAAAGATAAATAAACTATGGATCTAATATTAGCCCAATATATCATTTAAATAAATCGCTAAAGTTTACCAAATCCGTCGATTTGATAATCCTCATATTTATTTACGTAACATACCGTTCCAAGATTACACCCAACCTAAAGCACATAGCACATAATTACTATATAGTATATATCATAGTTTAATAAATTCCTCATATATATCGTCAAATTGGCCAGATTTCCCGATATATACACTCGCAATTTATTACACTTTACATATACTACAACCTATGGGCGTCGTAGGATACGATGCCCACTAATATATTCATTTCATATAGCCAAATAACCCGGCTCAACCTTACGGTTAAGTGGTTATTTAATTATAGAAAACGTCTATATTAGTCGTCATATATCCGTGACAACACGAACGTCACAAATAATAACTTAACTGGACCCGAGTGACAACGATTTCGCATAACTCAATAAGTTTATCCGTTATATATCCGAAATGACATTTTATTAAACATTTCATAATTGTCGGGAGTTTCCCGTTTTATAACACAATTTTTATAATAATAATACGTTCAATAATATTACGCCACTTTCGTAGCCTAATATATATCTAATTGTATTATTTATAATACGACTCGTGACTATTATTATTATTAATATACGCGCTTATATAGTTATATATACATTATTCACGTATATATATTCATATAACGTTCATATAATCAATAATTATTATTACGAGTTTTATTATTTTCGTTTTAATTTTAATAGTTATTGAGTTATACGAAATGGTCATATGTCCGAGTCATGACTCTCGGCTCATTGTCCAAGTCCAAAAATATAAGTAAAAGTCATAAAATAACCAATCTCCGTCCAATCACAATCTCAAACCACGGGCTACAACATGAGGGTCCGACTACGGCACCCGACTAACCTATCTCCGTCAATCTAACGACCGTCTCACAATCGGTCCCCAATCACACTTACCAATCGACAACAACTCCACAATACCAATAATCATATCCAATGTCGAGACCAAACACGGTCTCGGCCCGCATGAATTCGGCCAAAACAAATCAACCAAAGCCAAATCCAAAACTAAATTACCAATACAAGTTACAAATAAGTAAATATAACCAAGTCACATTCGGGTTGGTTTACCAAGCCAAACCCGGGTCTATACGACTCAACCGAGTCTCGGCTCAATACCACGAGTCGCATGGACTCGAGCCAATCATACAAATTATCATCTAGCTCGCAAGAGCAAAATAAGGTAACCATTTGGCCTAATCGACCCAAATGGTCATTCGGCACAAAAACAAATACGCTTTAGCCGCGACCCACAAGGGTTGAACCACAACAATTTCTACGAGCACGAGGCTCGAACCACGACCAAACGAGAACCCCATACGGGTCTCGGCGTGGTCATACGAGCATCAATGGAAACCCCGAGACCACATGGGTCTCGGTTAGCTCGGTTCGAAGGTCAACACCCTCGACAAACAACCAAACAACAATCACCAAGGAGACCAAAGCCACACAAGGGCTCGAACCAAACTAAGCCGAGAGCATAGCTCTCGGTTCCGAGTCAACCACAACCAAAAATCAAGAACCCGGATACCAAACTTAATTTTTATCATTAAAACGTCATTTCCCATTAAAAATCAACTCGATTCTCAACGAAATAATCCGTGTAGCCACGGATTAGCACCAATTCGTGGCACCCAAAACCCAAAAATAGCTCCTTCTCACCTTCTTGGACCTCCAAATGCACGGATCTAGTAAAGCTATTAAAAATTCGAACGGATTGTTACAAGTTTGATGGTGTTAACGGTGGTTCTAGGATAAGTATGATATACCAAATGAAAGAGGATGAAGAGAGGAAGAAGATGGTGGTATTAATTTTGTTGGGGGGGTCGGTGTAGCGGCGGTGGTGGCCGGAATTGGTGGTCGGCGGCTAGGGTTAAGGAGATGGGGGAGAAGATGAGTTTTGAGAGAGAGGATAAAATGTGAGGGTGAGTGTGTGTGTTGTGTGAACCGGACCAAACACACCCTATATATCTTTTTATTATTTTTCTTTTTTTTTAAAGTTATTATTAATAATAATAATAATAATAATAATAATAATAATAATAATAATAATAATAATAATAATAATAATAATAATAATAATAATAATAATATTACGGTGGAGCGGGTAACGCGGGTAATTGTAAAAACATGTGGCCCGAACCCGAACTCATTTCAAAACTTCAATATCACTCGAGAACATCTCGTAATTAATTAAAAAATATAGTCGGACTCGTTAAGACGAATCTTAAACTTTTGTTAGGTAATCCTAGTGCCAAAGTCAACGTAGTACCAAGTGAGAATTCAAACATACATCACCGAGCATTCAATCAAAAATGAATTATGAACATAATTCACGAATTCCATAACGTCATTAATTAAAACTATCCATAAAATAGGTCTTACAAGTTCGTTGTGAAATGAAAATTTCAAATAAAAATTATAAACGAACTTAAATTGTAATGCGGGTTTTTAAAATAGCTCCCTAAACTGCCGGTTGTCACATCCTCCCCGTCTCAGAAGGAAACCCGTCCCGGGTTTCACTCGGAAAAATTTATCTACGAAGTGAAAAGCTTCGGATATCTCTTCCTGAACTCGTCCTCACGTTCCCATGTAAATTCTGGTCCATGTCGGGAATTCCAACGAACCTTGACGAGCGGAATGCGACCTCGCTTGAGTCGTTTAACTTCACGATCTAAAATCTCAATCGGTTCTTCCACGAAGTTCAGTTTCTCATCAACACGAATATCCCTCATTGGAATGACGGGCATTTCATAAGAAAGACATTTCTTCAGATTACTCACGTGGAACACGTCGTGAACTTTACTCAGTTCATGTGGTAATTCCAACCTATAAGCCACGGGCCCAATTCTTTCTAAGATCAAGAATGGTCCAATGTAGCGTGGGTTGAGTTTACCACGTTTCCCGAAACGTATTACACCTTTCCAAGGCGAGACTTTCAGCATTACTTTGTCTCCAACCTGGAACTCTAAAGGTTTACGTCTCTGATCGGCGTAGCTCTTCTGCCTATCTCTGGCTGCTTGCAATCAATCACGAATCTGAGTTACTTTCTCTGTAGTTTCCAAAATAAGCTCACGGCCTGTAAGTTGACTATCTCCAACTTCTGCCCAACCAATAGGCGAACGACACTTCCTGCCATACAAAGCTTCAAATGGTGCAGCCTTAAGACTTGTGTGGTAGCTATTATTATAGGAGAATTCCGCAAGGGGTAAATACTTCTCCCAACCTTTACCAAAGTCTATGATGCATGCACGAAGCATATCCTCTAACGTCTGAATGGTCCTCTCACTTTGACCATCGGTTTGGGGATGATATGCAGTACTCATATCAAGCCTCGTCCCCAAAGCCGTTTGAAGTGATCGCCACAAAGCTGACGTAAAACGACTATCACGATCCGAAATAATAGATATCGAGACTCCATGACGCGAAATAATTTCCTTCACATATAACCTCGCAAGCTTATCCACACTATCATCTTCACTAATAGCTAAGAAATGAGCAGACTTTGTCAGACGATCCACAATTACCCAGATAGCGTCACAACCGCTAGCTGTCCTCGGTAATTTGGGTAATGAAGTCCATAGTAATCCGCTCCCATTTCCAGACTGGAAGTTCTGGTTGCGTTAGTAATCCTGACGGTCTTTGGTGTTCAGCTTTAACCTTAGCACATGTCAAGCACTTACTAACGTACAGTGCTATATCTGCCTTCATATTTGGCCACCAGTAGAACTTCTTAAGATCCTGGTACATTTTATCGGACCCAGGATGAATGGAGTACCTTGACTTATGCGACTCATGCATAATCAACTCCCGAATTCCTCCATGCAAAGGTACCCAAATTCGATCTCCAAAGCATAACAATCCATTAGAACGCTTAACAAATCTGATGCGTGGGAATCGCACCTTGCTTTACCTCTCGAGGGATCTCGAGAAGCTTACAACCCCCACCAGGCAGTGTACCTGATCGTTGTAGTATAGTATAGTGACAAGTACCGGAGGATTGATCGTTCAGCTTAGGAATAGTGTCGCTAGGATTAGAAAACCTAATTAATAGTTCTAAAGGTGAGAGATGATTATTTTTGTATTTTTATATTTTTATAAAAGCAAGTAAAATCTCGGGTTTTGGAAGAGTGGGCGGAATTTGTTGCTATTCAACTAATCCAAAACTAAGATGCAATCAAAATAAAATACTAAAAATGAAAATAAACTAAATTATACTAAGGTTGTGAGCAGTGGTTGGAGAAATTGTGTTTACTTAGACTTCATTACTCCCTAGATATCTTTTACACGTTAATTACTTGTTACACTTGTATGGATGACGGATTGTATTCCTTAATACCATTCGTGGGGTGGCATACATAACTCCCCAACTCTATGAGCTCTTATCTCCTCCTACACCATGACCCAGCACAACTATAGGGATTGTAAACAGTGGCTCATGCATTAAATACAACCAATAAAGACCTAGTACGCCTCGGTTCATGTTTCTTAAGACGTTCAAGCATGTTACCATTTGGAGATCTGCCAGTTTTCTTAAGCCTAACATATAATATCATTCATCCAAAACAAGAATAGACAAGTAATCAACACATAATCAACATCTAGGTTTCATTAGATCTAAGCAAACACAAAAGAGATCTAGCCTAGCATAGTAGAATTGAGACAAGAACAAGAGATAAACAACCAACACATAGACATATTGATTGAATTGAAAGTACACTTATCTCAATTACAATGCAAGGTCTCAAGGGTTTGGAACCCTTGAAAAACCTGTAAAAGAGGCACCAAAATCGTCTTTAGGGTTTCACCAAAACTTCTCTCTTTTTTTAATGAAAAAACTAGAAAACTATATATAGGAAAAGTAGGCTGACGGCGTCAAGAGTTGCATGTGACGCCGTCACCTCGCCGCCATATACTTCCTCGGACGGCCTTGATCCACTCATTACGGCCTATGTGACGCCGTCATCACCCACGGTATTTTATTCTTGCCACTTTGACGCTGTCATGAAGCCTTCTGACGCCGTCACCACCTACGGTGTTTAATTCTTCATGTCTGACGCCGTCAGGATGGTAGTCTTGACGCCGTCACCTTGTATCTTCAGCATGGAAATTTGGTACTTAGCCGTTTTCTTCACTTTTATGCTCCAAAAACGTCCAAAATGGCTTCTTTTCCAGAATTCACTCTCCAAACACCTAAAATCACAAAAGGAACGATTTAGGGCAATATTTGATCAAATAAATTCGGATTCGGGCTTAAATGACCCCCTAAAAATGGATCATTTTTCGCCTCATCATATACCCTTACACTTGAGATTTGCTTGTCCTCAAGCAAATGCGCTTTTATTCTACTCAAAAGACAAGTTAGGGGTCATTTAACACTAATATAAAAGTAATTACAACAAATAATCGTTCCACTAAAGACCAATAGACAAGCACGGAGGTCATACACTAGCACCTCACAAATAGTGTTTAGATATTCACATCTCTCGGGTGTAATAAAGTAATATAACATTATGGAAATGGAAGATATCTCTCACTACCTGTCATAGCAAAATAGATTACCATAGGCTTGGGAAAGGATCAAACCTCCACCACATGGCGTAAGCACCTAGGATAAACTATCAAAGAGGTCTTTTAAAGGGTTATAACGTTAGGTGTAGGGATATGAATTACACGGTTTTGTTGGATAAAGGAAGTTTTACTGGTGGCGAGTTAACAATCTTGGTTAATTACATGTACAAGATGGCGTTGCTAAGCCAAGACTAGACTCGACTTAAGCTATCAAATGAAAAATAACCAAAAACATAAAATAAACATAGAATGAAAACGGGATGGTAGTCCGTATGTTTTTTCCTCTTTTTCTTTATATATATATATATATATATATATATATATATATATATATATATATATATATATATATATATATATATATATATATATATTTTTTTTTTTTTTTTTTTTCTTGATTTTTTTTTTCGATTTTTTTTTTTTTTTTTTTTTTTTTTTTTTTTTTTTTGCATACACTCTTACCCTACCATCCAAAATAATACATCATAGGGGTTTGAGCATTCCCCTTACACTTAAATCTTTACATACTTTACATTAAACTATTCTAATGACTCGAATTAAGAAAATCAAAACACTTGGAGCACTTTTAAGATTAACGTACATATGGGGGTATTAATATGATGTTCTTCCCCATTACTCCATAAAATAAGTACTTACCCATGAGTCCCAATCGTCCCAAAACAATATGTACAAGGATATGACTCGACTTAGCAACCATGTAATCAATTAGAAAGTTAACTTGGGGTTTAACAAATAACAATAATGCACTAAAAAATGAGCGCATACACGGAAGGCTAAGGCGATTTGGGTGTACATTTAAGTGGGGTGTAACAAATTCTTCCTTTAAGTAAGATGCTTAAAGTTAGAAACGAAAAGATAGGCTCGGAGGGGTGTACTAGGGGTTTCGTGTACTAAAAATGAGTACAACACAAAGGGTGTGGGAAAAATTAGTTGACTTAACTAGCCAAGTAATATGACTTAAATGGTCAAGTAATTATGATACGGGTTTAACACAAGGGTGATCCTAATGCCTCTTATCATGTAGTAAATCCTACCACACGAATGTAGTCTCACTAGCGGTCTCGGGATGCATCACTAACGCAAGTTCTAGAATCTAAATGCTACCGGTACATTCATAAGCACTAATAATGAATGCTTTTCCTATCAAATCTAAAGGCGAACCTCACATATTTGGGTGGAAAATTTTTCTGAATATACGGTTATGTGCTAGTCATACAATCTCCTATCCATGAGACGCTTGCTATGGCTAAAGTTTCACTCCTAAATGTTGTAAAAAATTTTAAATTTGGCGCTAAAATTACACTAACAAGTATTTCTCATAGTTTTATTACACATCTACTATCAAACAAAACAAACTCAAGCGAAAGTGCATATGTAAGGTATCATCTTTTTACCCTCCCCTTACACTTAGGATGAACATTGTCCCCAATGTTCAAGTAAAGAATGTAAAAGTTAAGAGGTAAAGAGAATGAAATCAAATACTCCCCTGATTCGCTCGGTATGGATTATAGGTTGGCCAGGTTAAATCTTCCTCCAAGAAAATGAACAATCAAAGCTTCCCTTCTAGAATATAAATCATCTTCTTGTCATACATAACCTGTAAATCCTGACAACAATAGACAAGGCAACCTCGCGTAAAATCGGCGGCATCCTATATAAGTTACTAATTCCTAGAAAACGAAGTAAGATATAATGCTTGTGGAATGAAGTTTGCAGATTTCCTGGAGATTATAAAACTTAATAATTCACAAAAACTATAAGACTCCGTTAGAAAAACAAAACCGGTAAAATTTCCAGATTTTAACTCCTGACGCCGTCAAGAGCAATACTCTGACGCCGTCAGAATGGACCTGCAGAAATTCTTATGTTAAGTTTCCGGAAAATTTCTGGAAAAACTTTGTCCTACTTCCTGGAAAATCCTGCAAAACTTCATTATGACTCAATACAAGCATTTGACTCTAAC
Organism: Artemisia argyi; assembly: GCA_030686995.1. NCBI lineage: Eukaryota > Viridiplantae > Streptophyta > Magnoliopsida > Asterales > Asteraceae > Artemisia > Artemisia argyi. The sequence continues at coordinate 21,427,895 of CM060682.1, forward strand.
AAATACGAATATACATGTTCATTAAATATTGTGGAGAATCATGATCGGGTTGTTTCTTAAAAACATATTTGGGGTTTCCCCTTACACTTATCTTTTGCAAAAATACCTTTAGGTTGAAGTTAAGACTAGGCCAAACAACATAATAAAGTATTTCCACGTTTTATTTGAGAAACATGATTAACCAACAATAAAAATAAAACATGCATACGGAAACAAATAACAATCAAACAAATAAAATCACACAAAACATGGGTTGCCTCCCAAGAAGCGCTTTTCTTTATTTACGAGTCTTGTAGCTAGACTCAAAGTCATGGGTTACTACGTGATTTCATCATTTGAAATGATATACCTCATATAATTGCGATCATTACTGTTATGGTGGTAGTGCCTCAATCTATCAATACTCGCAATCACCTTTCCACCTAACTTGCTTCTCAAGTTAGCTACCCCATCTTGGCTCAATCCTTCGATTGTGAATGGCCCATACCACCAAGGACTTGGTTTATCGGGTGGTATTGTTGTTTCTGAGTGTCTCAAGAGTACTAAGTTCCCTTCCTCAAACGGTGTATGATTGCTTTCGTGTTGAGTGTGTTTGAGTTCAATCGGAACCTTATTGCTTTTTCTTCTTTCATCCTTAGCTTTCTTATAGCTTTTGATTCTTGCCTCCCATGCAAGAATTCTATTCTGAACACGAATGGGTGTCGCGCCAATGTTGTTTTTAATCATTCTCCAACTCAAATTCTCATGCCCACTTCGCGGAGTCATGTGGAAGCTAATCTTTCTCTTTCCAGATTTAAGCTCAATCTTCCTATCTTCATACTTAATGACAGCCCTAGCGGTGGTGAGGAATGGTGCCCCAAGGATTATTGGCATGCATCCATCCCCTTTATCATCAATGATCATAAAATCAACGGGGTACATGAATCCTGCAATATTGATTAATACATCTTCTGCGATTCCTAGGGGGTATACGTACGAGTGTCCAACAAGAGATAGCCTAACACGAGTAGATGCTGGCATTTTTGACGTCAGTTGGATGTAAATAGCTAGGGGCATGAGATTTACTTCCGATCCTTGGTCGGCGAAAGCACAAAGATGTTTCAAGTCCCCGATGCTCGTCGGTATTTCAAAATTCCCACATGCTACCTGCTTAGTAGCCACTTTCTGTACCAGTAATCTCTCGACCACTGATCCTCCAGGAAGCGTATCATACTCATCTTCCTCTTCTTTTTCTTTCTCAGGAACTTGTTCGGAGGATTGGTTACGCCTATCCCCCTTAATCCAATTTGTTATGGTGTTTTCGTTTATGTCATGTTTCAGGTAGTAGCTCAAAGGTTGGGACTCAGGCGGTTTTTCTAAGGTCTGTTTAGCAGGAGTTTCTACCTTCTCATTATCTTTATGGACAACGGTGATAGAGTTAACAAATTGGGTGGTGGGAGTGGCGCTTTCTTTCCTTAGCAGTATTCGTTCGGGGGTTTTCTGATTGGCATACTCTTCCAATAGACTCAACATCTCATTCATTTTCTCCTGCATCTCCTCTTTTTGCTTATAAATTGCTTCTTCGAATCTAGCAAGCCGATCAGAGTGTGTTGCCATATATTCTCTCATCCTAGCCTCAAATTCCGAGCTAAGTTCCTCGGGAGGGGAGCAAGGTGGGGTACATCTCTGAAAAGTTTCGACATGTTCTCTAGAAGGTGATTCAGATAATGGTACCGAAGTTGATCTTGAGACAGAATTGACAGTGGCTTGTCTAGGACTTAAGGGTCTCCTTTGCCTTTCCTCAAAATAGTCAACTTTTGCCTCAAGTTTGCATAAGAGTTCATCGGGGATTTCGGTGGTTCCTCCAGATGCCGAGATTGCATTGATGGCTGCTTCTACCGTATGTTTAAATTCCCAAATCTCATTATTATCGACAGCGAGCTCTTCTATAATTGCCCATGACTCCTCAGCATTCTTATCACGCAATTTGCCTCCTGCGGCCCTGTCGATGGTACGCTTAGTGTGATAGTCAACATGGTCGTAGAAAATCTGAACTAATAACCAAAGGTTTATGCCATGATGAGGGATCTTGTGGAAGAGATCCTTAAAACGGGCCCAAGCCTCGTAGAAAGGTTCACCCCGCTGTTGCTCAAACATCAAAATGTCCCTTCTAAGCATTGCAGTCTTTTCTGGCGGAAAGAATTGGGTAAGGAAGCGGTTGGCGAGATTGTCCCATGTGGTGATGGATCCCGCGGGTAAACGCTCAAGCCATTGACTAGCCTGATCTCGTAGAGAGAATGGGAATAGGCGTAAACGGGTAGTCTCTCTAGTTTCAACACCTGGGTCTATGGAATCTACGATTTTGAGGAAGTCCTTAAGGTGTTGGTTTGGATCTTTGGAACGAAGTCCATGGAATGCACATCCGCTTTGCACCAACCGGATGGTGTCGGATCGCAAGGGGGTCACATTGTCTCCGGTGAGCTCAATGGTGTTTCGGTAGCCTTGGTGGCTAGGTCGGGAATACTCTCCTAAGGTTCGGGGCCTGAGGGGTTCTAATGGTGGGTTTTGTTGTGGTGGGATGATGGGTTCAAAGATGTTACCACCTTCCATGATGTCGGATGGTAAAGAGTTACGAACAAAGGCACGAAGAAATAAGATAGACTAAAGAAGACCTAAAAATAAAAATAAAAATCTTACTAGAAAGGAATCTAGCAAGTAGACCTAATAAAAAGAAATCCTAACCTAGACAGTAACTATTCCCCGGGCTGCGGCGCCAAAAACTTGATGCGTGGGAATCGCACCTTGCTTTACCTCTCGAGGGATCTCGAGAAGCTTACAACCCCCACCAGGCAGTGTACCTGATCGTTGTAGTATAGTATAGTGACAAGTACCGGAGGATTGATCGTTCAGCTTAGGAATAGTGTCGCTAGGATTAGAAAACCTAATTAATAGTTTTAAAGGTGAGAGATGATTATTTTTGTATTTTTATATTTTTATAAAAGCAAGTAAAATCTCGGGTTTTGGAAGAGTGGGCGGAATTAGTTGCTATTCAACTAACCCAAAACTAAGATGCAATCAAAATAAAATACTAAAAATGAAAATAAACTAAATTATACTAAGGTTGTGAGCAGTGGTTGGAGAAATTGTGTTTACTTAGACTTCATTACTCCCTAGATATCTTTTACACGTTAATTACTTGTTACACTTGTATGGATGATGGATTGTATTCCTTAATACCATTCGTGGGGTGGCATACATAACTCCCCAACTCTATGAGCTCTTATCTCCTCCTACACCATGACCCAGCACAACTATAGGGATTGTAAACAGTGGCTCATGCATTAAATACAACCAATAAAGACCTAGTACGCCTCGGTTCATGTTTCTTAAGACGTTCAAGCATGTTACCATTTGGAGATCTGCCAGTTTTCTTAAGCCTAACATATAATATCATTCATCCAAAACAAGAATAGACAAGTAATCAACACATAATCAACATCTAGGTTTCATTAGATCTAAGCAAACACAAAAGAGATCTAGCCTAGCATAGTAGAATTGAGACAAGAATAAGAGATAAACAACCAACACATAGACATATTGATTGAATTGAAAGTACACTTATCTCAATTACAATGCAAGGTCTCAAGGGTTTGGAACCCTTGAAAAACCTGTAAAAGAGGCACCAAAATCGTCTTTAGGGTTTCACCAAAACTTCTCTCTTTTTTTAATGAAAAAGCTAGAAAACTATATATAGGAAAAGTAGGCTGACGGCGTCAAGAGTTGCATGTGACACCATCACCTCACCGCCATATACTTCCTCGGACGGCCTTGATCCACTCATGACGGCCTATATGACGCCGTCATCACCCACGATATTTTATTCTTGCCACTTTGACGCCGTCATGAAGCCTTCTGACGCCGTCACCACCTACGGTGTTTAATTCTTCATGTCTGACGCCGTCAGGATGGTAGTCTTGACGCCGTCACCTTGTATCTTCAGCATGGAAATTTGGTACTTAGCCGTTTTCTTCACTTTTATTCTCCAAAAACGTCCAAAATGGCTTCTTTTCCAGAATTCACTCTCCAAACACCTAAAATCACAAAGGGAACGATTTAGGGCAATATTTGATCAAATAAATTCGGATTCGGGCTTAAATGACCGCCTAAAAACGGATCATTTTTCGCCTCATCAAAATCCTTTCTCATTATCAGCCATCCCAAATATATTCTCGGCAGATCTATTTTCTGCTTTTAACGCTTCCGTTTGAGCTTCAAGTATTTGGGACGGTAATGGCGACATGATAGTCATTCCTAATGACCTAACTCGTAATGGTGGTACTCTTTCCTTTCGACTAAGAGCATCAGCAACAACGTTTGCTTTACCAGGGTGGTAGCGAATTTCACAATCATAATCGCTTAGCAACTCAATCCAACGTCGCTGTCTCATATTGAGCTCTTTTTGATTCAAGATGTGTTGTAGACTTTTGTGGTCAGTAAATACAACACACTTGGTTCCGTACAAGTAATGTCTCCATATTCTTAAAGCGAAAACTACAGCACCGAGCTCCAAATCATGGGTAGTGTAGTTTTTCTCATGCTTTTTGAGCTGTCGGGAAGCATAAGCTATCACCTTCTCTCGTTGCATTAACACGGCTCCCAACCCTTTATGTGAGGCGTCACAATAGATGACGAAATCCTCGTTACCTTCCGGTAACGCTAAGATAGGAGCACTACACAACATCTTCTTAAGCAATTGAAACGCTTCCTCTTCTTTATCTCCCCATTCATACGTAACGCTCTTTTGAGTCAATTTGGTCAATGGTTTAGCTATCTTCGAAAATCCCTCAATGAATCTTCGGTAATAACCAGCTAAACCCAAAAATTGACGAACTTCGGTTGGGGTTGTAGGTGCAGCCCAATCTTTTATCACCTCAATCTTAGCAGGATCCACATGGACTCCTTGTCTATCAATCACATGACCCAAAAATTGTACTGTCGGAATCCAAAATTCGCATTTCGTAAACTTGGCATAAAGTTTCTCCTTCCTGAGCAATTCTAAAATGAGTCTTAAATGCTCCTCATGCTCTTTCTCACTCTTTGAATAAATCAGAATGTCATCGATGAATACAATCACAAACTTATCTAAGTAAGGCTTACACACACGATTCATGAGATCCATGAATATTGCTGGTGCGTTAGTCAACCCAAACGGCATCACCTGAAACTCGTAATGCCCGTAACGGGTTCTGAAAGCCGTTTTCGGAATATCTTCCTCGCGAACTCGAAGTTGATGATATCCCGATCTCAAATCGATCTTCGAATACACACTCGATCCTTGAAGTTGATCGAACAAGTCGTCGATCCTAGGTAACGGGTATCGATTCTTCACCGTTAACTTATTCAACTCTCTATAATCAATACACATACGAAACGATCCATCCTTCTTCTTCACAAATAAGACTGGGGCTCCCCAAGGTGAAGAACTTGGTCTTATGAATCCTTTTTCGGCTAACTCCGCCAATTGTTTCGACAACTCTTCCAATTCGGTAGGTGCAAGACGATAAGGTGCTCGTGCTACAGGTGCAGCACCAGGTATCAACTCAATCTGAAACTCCACTTCTCTAGTCGGCGGGATTCCCGGCAAGTCATCGGGAAACACATCAGGAAAATCACGAACTATAGGCACATCTCCAATGCACCTTTCCTTTTTCTTCGTCTCTCCCTTCTCAGAAATTTGAGCTAAGAAAAGGTAACATCCCTTCTCCATTAGCTTCGGTAACTTTGTGCAAGATATAACTGCTAATCGGGATGGGCTCCTAGAATCCTTTCGGTCTCCTAATATATTTAGGACTTCCTTTCTGTATGGTACGCGCACGATCTTCTCGTCGCAAAGTATGTGAGCACGATACTTCGACAACCAATCCATACCAATGATGACATCAAAACTTCCTAACGTGACGGGTAGAAGATCTATGTTGAAAGGATGGTTCAAGAAATTTAACGTACACCCGCGAATGATGGTATTAATCCTTTCTATGTTTCCATTTGCTAACTCAATATCATATCCAATTCCTAAGGCCATCGGGGGTTTTTCTAGTAATGGTGCAAACGTAGTGGACACAAAACTTCTATCGGCACCAGTATCAAATAGTATGGAAGCATAACGATTATTGAGAAGGAACGTACCAGTAACGACGTTCGGATCTTCTCCTCTCTCGTTCCCGAGTGCATACACTCTTCCCTGAGCAGCTCCAGCTTCCACACGTTGGTCCCCATTATCTTGTCGTCCACGGTTTCCTCCAGCTCCACGGTTTCCATAATTGTACCCATTACCACCCGAGCCTTGATTTCCACGGTTCCGCGATTCTCTACACTCATTCCTATAGTGTCCCTTCTTTCCACACCCATAACAAGTAACATCTGCCTTATTTCTCATCTCAGGAGCAGCTTGAACCATAGCAAGAGGTCGAGCTCTACAGTCCCTAGCTGTGTGTCCTTTCCTTGAGCAATTCTGGCATTTCACACTACACCATCCATTATGATGCTGGTGGCAACGATCACACTTGGGTGCGTCATCGTTCTGATTCTTCTTATCTCCATTCCCAATAGCATAAGCCTTAACTTGTCTCTTGCTTCGGTGATCATTATTCTTATAGTGACGGTCCCTCTTTCTCTTTCCATTCTTTTCCTTATCAGCTTCTTCTAATTCTAACGAATCCATAAGTGGTTGAGCAATTGTGATTGCCTCATGGATGTTTGCAGGCCTAGCAGAAATCACATCATTCCTCGTAGCTACAGGTAACCCATCAGTATACCTCTCGATCTTTTGAGTCTCAGTTTTCACCATATCTGGGCACAACAAGGCTAATTCCTGGTAACGACGATTGTAAGTCGCCATGTCAGTACCTTTCACCTTGTGGTTCCAAAACTCAATCTCTAGCTTCTTGACCTCATTCCTTGGGCAATAAGTCTGAATCAGCAAGGACTTAAATTGCTCCCAAGTCATAGCATAAGCTACATCACTCCCAACTGCATTTCGGTAGTTGTTCCACCAAGTCAAAGCTTCATCCTTGAAAGTAAAAGAAGCAAACTTTACCTTCGCATTCTCGGCACAACCACTGACATTAAACACTGACTCAGTCTTCTCAATCCACCTAACCAAGTAAACCACTCCTTCAGTTCCACCAAACTCAATAGGTCCACAAATCTTGAACTCCTTGTATTGACATCCATTTGCACGAACAGGTGGAAAAGTTCCAGCAGAATTGTTGGAATGATTTGACTCAGCTAGTAGTTCAGCAACTCTTTGCTCCACAAGTTGATTGATCAATGCTTGATCCACAGTAGGTGCATTAAGTGGAACATGATCATTGTCTCCCTGAACATCAACATTTTGATTCCTGTTGTTGCGGTTAGTAGTGTCCAGGTTGTCAGGAGTAGGGGTTTCAACATTTCGAGTAGGTCGACGACCTCGGCGAACAGGAGTAGTCACAGCAGGACCAGTTCTGGTAGACCTAACAGGGTTTCGTCGTACAACCATTAATATATTTCCAAGACAATATCAACCACGCAGATAGGAACACAATTCTCCATGTACGCCAAAAACCGTAGAATATCGTACGAGGTCACCATCGTCCATACCAGTAGTGATCGACACTTCGTTCCAAAATACCAAAGACATGATAAATACTAATCGTTCCATACAAGACGAACGTACAATCCGAATATCATGACATAAGAGCTATAATAACTAGCTCTCCTAACCAAATACTCCTTGGCTTATGTAGCAACACAACAACCTGATTCCAAATCGATCTAGCCACGATGCTGGCGTAGACTCCTCAACTCCGATCCCAAACCATCCAAATTCCTCAATAACGATCCCTGCTCAACACGATGTGTATCTCTATCCCTCTAGAGGCCCGCAACCTCCTTTTCTAACACTGTGTTCCTCTGCCACAGCTTGCGATCTCCCTCGCAAGCCGTGAGGAAACCTCTCTGCAGACTCTCTATCTGCTCATGTATCTCTATCATACATGTTCTAATCGCTATCGTCCTGCCCATGACAGTAGTCAAATCAACTCTCAACTCAAAAACAAACTCAGCAATAAACTCAGCAATAATCATATCAAGTCGGTCGGACATCCGCGAGATCCTCTCGCCCTGTGCAGTAATCTGAGCCCACATCCTACCAGTCTCACCTAACTCTGCATGCTCAGCAAAACCTCTGAAGGCGCATCCGATGCCACGGGACTACCAGGTGGTGAATCAAACAAAAACGGATGATCAGGTGAAACCGGCTCTAACGGATGTATCGGGGAATCGGGCTTCGCAGAATGAACTGAATGTGCTAGCGACCCATCATCATCAGGCATATCCTCCTCCTGAGGATCATCCTCTTCCCAATCCTGAGGGTCATCATTCTCTTCCTCATCTTGAGGGTTATCATTCTGCTCACCCGCGTACTCCTCGTCGAAGGGGTACTCCATCACTCGTCATCTCCGAGCAGGTGAACCACGAGGCGATAAAGTCGGCGACGCATACTAACAATAACAATTCTTAATAACGACACGTGCAAGGGAGGCTATGATTTGTGACAACGGCGTAGGGTAGGTGTAAGTGTTTCAAAACAACTTAAATCACAACTCATAATACCATTCCAATATACTCATCAAATAGTTCAATATATAATCTTAATAAAAGAATTTCAAACACCGCATTACTAAAATGTTTATAAAACATATAGACCATATAAATCCTCGAGAACGCCATCTTATTACTAAAATCAATAAACCCCAAATCATCTCAATAAATCCTAAATCTAACAATCATCTCAAATATCTCATAATACCTCAAATAATAGAAGATGCTTCGGCTTGGCGGGCTGGCGGGCGGTGGTCAAGGATCATTTTCTATAAAAATACGGTTATAGTTTAGGCGTTTATTTACCTAGTTCTCTATAACCTGGCTCTGATACCAATCTGTAACACCCCCAAAATTTGATACAGCGGAAGACTCAACAAGCTTTCGGGGTGCTACGGGGATTGGTATCCAACACAAGACAATATAGAAGGAGATAAAGTAAACATAGTAAAAACACAACCAAAACGGGGTTTTAAGGTTTACATTTATCCCAACATCATTCAGAGTCAGGCCCAAAATAAAATAACAATAGGTCCAAATTTAATTATCAGAGTTTTAGAAAAATAGATCCATGAACCGTGTGCCTTGGCCGAGCCTTCCAATCCAAGCATGCACCTCAACACTTAATTACCAGAGAAAACGTGCTAAAAGTCAGCTTTCGCTGGTGAGATCATAGGTTTAAATTCAACTAACAATATAGTGGACATATACGCAAAACGCTTGCTAGCTAGACTAAGGATTCGCTAAAAGCCTGCGGATACCCTCCGCTCTCAACATAACACACGGATACCCTTCCGTACTAACATAGATATTCGGGTAGCCCCCGCAATACCAATAATAACTCGGATAACCTCCGAAGTATTAATAACCTATAGGTGCACACTATAGTATCTAAATAAGTCAACTTTGAATAGTACACACGAAACTATGTGACTAAAGCTGACAGTCTAAATAAGCCAACCTTGAATAGTTGATGAGGCGAAAAATGATCCATTTTTAGGGGGTCATTTAAGCCCGGATCCGAATTTATTTAATCAAATATTGCCCTAAATCGTTCCTTTTGTGATTTTAGGTGTTTGGAGAGTGAATTCTGGAAAAGAAGCCATTTTGGACGTTTTTGGAGCATAAAAGTGAAGAAAACGGCTAAGTACCAAATTTCCATGCTGAAGATACAAGGTGACGGCGTCAAGACTACCATCTTGACGGCGTCAGACATGAAGAATTAAACACCGTAGGTGGTGACGGCGTCAGAAGGCTTCATGACGGCGTCAAAGTGGCAAGAATAAAATACCGTGGGTGATGACGGCGTCACATAGGCCGTCATGAGTGGATCAAGGCCGTCCGAGGAAGTATATGGCGGCGAGGTGACGGCGTCACAAGTAACTCTTGACGCCGTCAGCCTACTTTTCCTATATATAGTTTTCTAGTTTTTTCATTAAAAAAAGAGAAGTTTTGGTGAAACCCTAAAGACGATTTTGGTGCCTCTTTTACAGGTTTTTCAAGGGTTCCAAACCCTTGAGACCTTGCATTGTAATTGAGATAAGTGTACTTTCAATTCAATCAATATGTCTATGTGTTGGTTGTTTATCTCTTGTTCTTGTCTCAATTCTACTATGCTAGGCAAGATCTCTTTTGTGTTTGCTTAGATCTAATGAAACCTAGATGTTGATTATGTGTTGATTACTTGTCTATTCTTGTTTTGGATGAATGATATTATATGTTAGGCTTAAGAAAACTGGCAGATCTCCAAATGGTAACATGCTTGAACGTCTTAAGAAACATGAACCGAGGCGTACTAGGTCTTTATTGGTTGTATTTAATGCATGAGCCACTGTTTACAATCCCTATAGTTGTGCTGGGTCATGGTGTAGGAGGAGATAAGAGCTCATAGAGTTGGGGAGTTATGTATGCCACCCCACGAATGGTATTAAGGAATACAATCCGTCATCCATACAAGTGTAACAAGTAATTAACATGTAAAAGATATCTAGGGAGTAATGAAGTCTAAGTAAACACAATTTCTCCAACCACTGCTCACAACCTTAGTATAATTTAGTTTATTTTCATTTTTATTATTTTAGTTTGATTGCATCTTAGTTTTGGGTTAGTTGATTAGCAACTAATTCCGCCCACTCTTCCAAAACCCGAGATTTTACTTGCTTTTATAAAAATATAAAAATACAAAAATAATCATCTCTCACCTTTAGAACTATTAATTAGGTTTTCTAATCCTAGCGACACTATTCCTAAGCTGAACGATCAATCCTCCGGTACTTGTCACTATACTATACTACAACGATCAGGTACACTGCCTGGTGGGGGTTGTAAGCTTCTCGAGATCCCTCGAGAGGTAAAGCAAGGTGCGATTCCCACGCATCAAGTTTTTGGCGCCGCAGCCCGGGGAATAGTTATTGTCTAGGGTAGGATTTCTTTTTATTAGGTCTACTTGCTAGATTCCTTTCTAGTAAGAATTTTTTTTATTTTTTTTTTAGGTCTTCTTTAGTCTATCTTATTTCTTTGTGCCTCTGTTAGTAAACTAACATCATTGACTATTCCGTTGACCATTATGGAAAACGCGAATCCACCCCTTTCCCCTAGTGAAGTGGCTGTGTTACGTGAACAAATTGAGAGTGAGATTAGGGAGCTTAGAGAGCTTAATAGGTTGATCAAGATTGAACTCGAACATACATTTAGCGACCTAGCAACCGCCTTGTATTCAAATAAGGACCTAGGGCCTAATGACTTTGTGAGTACTGTTGAGAGACTAGAAGAGGAGGAAATGGATCCGAGGCTTAACGACTACTTTAATCTATACCCCACTAAGGAGGAGATTGCATACTATAATAATCTTATTGATAACCCGCGATCTCCCTTCACCATGATTGAACCTAAGATCAAGAGAGGCAATCCTAAGAATGCTAAGATACCATGTATGATTGGATATAGACACATTAGCAATGCCTATATTGACTTTAAATCTCCAATCAACATTATGTCCTCAACGATTTATAATGATATAGTGAACACAAGACTCGAACCTAGAAGGGATCCCAAGTACCCCGGTGGAGTTTGTAACTTTGTCGGGAGAGTTAAAGGTTTACGTGTCTTTGTTGGTAATTTCACTTTTGTTACCGACTTTATGATTGTGGAGGATCTTGCTAATGTCATTGATTGTCGATTATCCAATGTTGTGTTTGGCAAACCATTTGTTGAGGAGTCTAAGTTAGAATATGATGAGATAGAAGGTACGATCCGATTCACAAGTAACACCGATAGTATCACCTATAGGATGCCCAATAAGATGAAAGAATTTCGCTTTATATCTCGTCTTGATCAGGACAACGTTGGTGCTTTTGAGGATATTGATGAGGAGGATAAGAAAAAGGGCATGGATTATGTATGGGAAAAAAGGAGTCTTTACTACAAGGATTGCTTGGCCCTTGGACCAAGGTATAAAGTTGATGAAGAATTTGCCCAAATGATTATGGGGGCGATTGAGAAAAGGTGATGGGTTTCTACAAGGAATACTTACAATCGGAGAGTGGAACCAATGATAAAGTCACGTAGTAACCCATGACTTTGAGTCTAGCTACAAGACTCGTAAATAAAGAAAAGCGCTTCTTGGGAGGCAACCCATGTTTTGTGTGATTTTATTTGTTTGATTATTATTTGTTTCCGTATGCATGTTTTATTTTTATTGTTGGTTAATCATGTTTCTCAAATAAAACGTGGAAATACTTTATTATGTTGTTTGGCCTAGTCTTAACTTCAACCTAAAGGTATTTTTGCAAAAGATAAGTGTAAGGGGAAACCCCAAATATGTTTTTAAGAAACAAACCGATCATGATTCTCCACAATATTTAATGAACATGTATATTCGTATTTGTTAGAGTCAAATGCTTGTATCGAGTCATAATGAAGTTTTGCAGGATTTTCCAGGAAGTAGGACAAAGTTTTTCCAGAAATTTTCCGGAAACTTAACATAAGAATTTCTGCATGTCCATTCTGACGGCGTCAGAGTATTGCTCTTGACGGCGTCAGGAGTTAAAATCTGGAAATTTTACCGGTTTTGTTTTTCTAACGGAGTCTTATAGTTTTTGTGAATTATTAAGTTTTATAATCTCCAGGAAATCTGCAAACTTCATTCCACAAGCATTATATCTTACTTTGTTTTCTAGGATTTAGTAACTTATATAGGATGCCGCCGATTTTACGCGAGGTTGCCTTGTCTATTGTTGTCAGGATTTACAGGTTATGTATGACAAGAAGATGATTTATATTCTGGAAGGGAAGCTTTGATTGTTCATTTTCTTGGAGGAAGATTTAACCTGGCCAACCTATAATCCATACCGAGCGAATCAGGGAAGTATTTGATTTCATTCTCTTTACCTCTTAACTTTTACATTCTTTACTTGAACATTGGGGACAATGTTCATCCTAAGTGTAAGGGGAGGGTAAAAAGATGATACCTTACATATGCACTTTCGCTTGAGTTTGTTTTGTTTGATAGTAGATGTGTAATAAAACTATGAGAAATACCTGTTAGTGTAATTTTAGCGCCAAATTTAAAATTTTTTACAACATTTAGGAGTGAAACTTTAGCCATAGCAAGCGTCTCATGGATAGGAGATTATATGACTAGCACATAACCGTATATTCAGAAAAATTTTCCACCCAAAAATGTGAGGTTCGCCTTTAGATTTGATAGGAAAAGCAATCACTATTGGTGCTTATGAGTGTACCGGTAGCATTTAGATTCTAGAACTTGCGTTAGTGATGCATCCCGAGACCGCTAGTAAGACTACATTCGTGTGGTAGGATTTACTACATGATAAGAGGCATTAGGATCACCCTTGTGTTAAACCCGTATCATAATTACTTGACCATTTAAGTCATATTACTTGGCTAGTTAAGTCAACTAATTTTTCCCACACCCTTAGCGTTGTACTCATTTTTAGTACACGATACCCCTAGTACACCCCTCCGAGCCTATCTTTTCGTTTCTAACTTTAAGCATCTTACTTAAAGGAAGAATTTGTTATACCCCACTTAAATGTACACCCAAATCGCCTTAGCCTTCCGTGTATGCGCTCATTTTTAGTGCATTATTGTTATTTGTTAAACCCTAAGTTAACTTTCTAATTGATTACATGGTTGCTAAGTCGAGTCATATCCTTGTACATATTGTTTTGGGACTATTGGGACTCATGGGTAAGTACTTATTTTATGGAGTAATGGGGAAGAACATCATATTAATACCCCCATATGTACGTTAATCTTAAAAGTGCTCCAAGTGTTTTGATTTTCTTAATTCGAGTCATTAGAATAGTTTAATGTAAAGTATGTAAAGATTCAAGTGTAAGGGGAATGCTCAAACCCCTATGATGTATTATTTTGGATGGTAGGGTAAGAGTGTATGCAAAAAAAAAAAAAAAAAAAAAAAAAAAAAAAAAAAAAAAAAAATAGAAAAAGAAAAAGAGGAAAAAAAAACATACGGACTACCATCCCGTTTTCATTCTATGTTTATTTTATGTTTTTGGTTATTTTTCATTTGATAGCTTAAGTCGAGTCTAGTCTTGGCTTAGCAACGCCATCTTGTACATGTAATTAACCAAGATTGTTAACTCGCCACCAGTAAAACTTCCTTTATCCAACGAAACCGTGTAATTCATATCCCTACACCTAACGTTATAACCCTTTAAAAGACCTCTTTGATAGTTTATCCTAGGTGCTTACGCCATGTGGTGGAGGTTTGATCCTTTCCCAAGCCTATGGTAATCTATTTTGCTATGACAGGTAGTGAGAGATATCTTCCATTTCCATAATGTTATATTACTTTATTACACCCGAGAGATATGAGTATCTAAACACTATTTGTGAGGTGCTAGTGTATGACCTCCGTGCTTGTCTATTGGTCTTTAGTGGAACGATTATTTGTTGTAATTACTTTTATATTAGTGTTAAATGACCCCTAACTTGTCTTTCGAGTAGAATAAAAGCGCATTTGCTTGAGGACAAGCAAATCTCAAGTGTAAGGGTATATGATGAGGCGAAAAATGATCTGTTTTTAGGGGGTCATTTAAGCCCGGATCCGAATTTATTTGATCAAATATTGCCCTAAATCGTTCCTTTTGTGATTTTAGGTGTTTGGAGAGTGAATTCTGGAAAAGAAGCCATTTTGGACGTTTTTGGAGCATAAAAGTGAAGAAAACGGCTAAGTACCAAATTTCCATGCTGAAGATACAAGGTGACGGCGTCAAGACTACCATCTTGACGGCGTCAGACATGAAGAATTAAACACCGTAGGTGGTGACGGCGTCAGAAGGCTTCATGACGGCGTCAAAGTGGCAAGAATAAAATATCGTGGGTGATGACGGCGTCACATAGGCCGTCATGAGTGGATCAAGGCCGTCCGAGGAAGTATATGGCGGCGAGGTGACGGCGTCACAAGTAACTCTTGACGCCGTCAGCCTACTTTTCCTATATATAGTTTTCTAGTTTTTTCATTAAAAAAAGAGAAGTTTTGGTGAAACCCTAAAGACGATTTTGGTGCCTCTTTTACAGGTTTTTCAAGGGTTCCAAACCCTTGAGACCTTGCATTGTAATTGAGATAAGTGTACTTTCAATTCAATCAATATGTCTATGTGTTGGTTGTTTATCTCTTGTTCTTGTCTCAATTCTACTATGCTAGGCAAGATCTCTTTTGTGTTTGCTTAGATCTAATGAAACCTAGATGTTGATTATGTGTTGATTACTTGTCTATTCTTGTTTTGGATGAATGATATTAAGAAAACTGGCAGATCTCCAAATGGTAACATGCTTGAACGTCTTAAGAAACATGAACCGAGGCGTACTAGGTCTTTATTGGTTGTATTTAATGCATGAGCCACTGTTTACAATCCCTATAGTTGTGCTGGGTCATGGTGTAGGAGGAGATAAGAGCTCATAGAGTTGGGGAGTTATGTATGCCACCCCACGAATGGTATTAAGGAATACAATCCGTCATCCATACAAGTGTAACAAGTAATTAACATGTAAAAGATATCTAGGGAGTAATGAAGTCTAAGTAAACACAATTTCTCCAACCACTGCTCACAACCTTAGTATAATTTAGTTTATTTTCATTTTTATTATTTTATTTTGATTGCATCTTAGTTTTGGGTTAGTTGATTAGCAACTAATTCCGCCCACTCTTCCAAAACCCGAGATTTTACTTGCTTTTATAAAAATATAAAAATACAAAAATAATCATTTCTCACCTTTAGAACTATTAATTAGGTTTTCTAATCCTAGCGACACTATTCCTAAGCTGAACGATCAATCCTCCGGTACTTGTCACTATACTATACTACAACGATCAGGTACACTGCCTGGTGGGGGTTGTAAGCTTCTTGAGATCCCTCGAGAGGTAAAGCAAGGTGCGATTCCCACGCATCAATAGTACACACAACAAATATGTGACTAAAGTTGACAATCCACCAATAACCAAATAAGCCAACCTTGAATAGTACACACAATATATATGTGACTAAAGCTGACAATCCATCAATAACCAAATAAGCCAACCTTGAATAGTACACACAAAATGTGTGACTAAAGCTGACAATATATCCTAGTCCATACGCATAGCAAGTTTAGAAAGAATATAAAAGCGATAATAGTCCACGTAAAATAATTTGCACGTTTCTCACCCCAAGTATTGAAAACATAGTTCAAGTGTAAAAAGTGGGGCTATGACTCACCTCAAGTCCAGAAAATAGCAAGACGAGGTAGGTAGAAATAAGACGTATGATAACTCACGAAACAACAACTACGGACTTGGCACGACCTAACAATATTAACTCTTTCAGAAATCATTTCCTCAAATTTATAATATTCCCAAACCCGGACGAGAATCCGTTTTATTTCTGAAAATCCATTTCGTATTAGTTTGGTGTATTTGCGTTTGGTATCCATACGGGTGGTGGGTTGACTCACAACAAACCAAAAAGATCACATATAGAAAGATAAATAAACTATGGATCTAATATTAGCCCAATATATCATTTAAATAAATCGCTAAAGTTTACCAAATCCGTCGATTTGATAATCCTCATATTTATTTACGTAACATACCGTTCCAAGATTACACCCAACCTAAAGCACATAGCACATAATTACTATATAGTATATATCATAGTTTAATAAATTCCTCATATATATCGTCAAATTGGCCAGATTTCCCGATATATACACTCGCAATTTATTACACTTTACATATATACTACAACCTATGGGCGTCGTAGGATACGATGCCCACTAATATATTCATTTCATATAGCCAAATAACCCGGCTCAACCTTACGGTTAAGTGGTTATTTAATTATAGAAAACGTCTATATTAGTCGTCATATATCCGTGACAACACGAACGTCACAAATAATAACTTACCTGGACCCGAGTGACAACGATTTCGCATAACTCAATAAGTTTATCCGTTATATATCCGAAATGACATTTTATTAAATGTTTCATAATTGTCGGGAGTTTCCCGTTTTATAACACAATTTTTATAATAATAATACGTTCAATAATATTACGCCACTTTCATAGCCTAATATATATCTAATTGTATTATTTATAATACGACTCGTGATTATTATTATTATTATTAATATACGCGCTTATATAGTTATATATACGTTATTCACGTATATATATTCATATAACGTTCATATTATCAATAATTATTATTACGAGTTTTATTATTTTCGTTTTAATTTTAATAGTTATTGAGTTATACGAAATGGTCATATGTCCGAGTCATGACTCTCGGCTCATTGTCCAAGTCCAAAAATATAAGTAAAAGTCATAAAATAACCAATCTCCGTCCAATCACAATCTCAAACCACGGGCTACAACATGAGGGTCCGACTACGGCACCCGACTAACCTATCTCCGTCAATCTAACGACCGTCTCACAATCGGTCCCCAATCACACTTACCAATCGACAACAACTCCACAATACCAATAATCATATCCAATGTCGAGACCAAACACGGTCTCGGCCCGCATGAATTCGGCCAAAACAAATCAACCAAAGCCAAATCCAAAACCAAATTACCAATACAAGTTACAAATAAGTAAATATAACCAAGTCACATTCGGGTTGGTTTACCAAGCCAAACCCGGGTCTATACGACTCAACCGAGTCTCGGCTCAATACCACGAGTCGCATGGACTCGAGCCAATCATACAAATTATCATCTAGATCGCAAGAGCAAAATAAGGTAACCATTTGGCCTAATCGACCCAAATGGTCATTCGGCACAAAAACAAATACGCGGCTAAAACCGCGACCCACAAGGGTCGAACCACAACAATTTCTACGAGCTCTAGGCTCGAACCACGACCAAACGAGAACCCCATACGGGTCTCGGCGTGGTCATACGAGCATCAATGGAAACCCCGAGACCACATGGGTCTCGGTTAGCTCGGTTCGAAGGTCAACACCCTCGACAAACAACCAAACAACAATCACCAAGGAGACCAAAGCCACACAAGGGCTCGAACCAAAATAAGCCGAGAGCATAGCTCTCGGTTCCGAGTCAACCACAACCAAAAATCAAGAACCCGGATACCAAACTTAATTTTTATCATTAAAACATCATTTCCCATTAAAAATCAACTCGATTCTCAACGAAATAATCCGTGTAGCCACGGATTAGCACCAATTCGTGGCACCCAAAACCCAAAAATAGCTCCTTCTCACCTTCTTGGACCTCCAAATGCACGGATCTAGTAAAGCTATTAAAAATTCGAACGGATTATTACAAGTTTGATGGTGTTAACGGTGGTTCTAGGGTAAGTATGATATACCAAATGAAAGAGGATGAAGAGAGGAAGAAGATGGTGGTATTAATTTTGTTGGGGGGTCGGTGTAGCGGCGGTGGTGGCCGGAATTGGTGGTCGGCGGCTAGGGTTAAGGAGATGGGGGAGAAGATGAGTTTTGAGAGAGAGGATAAAATGTGAGGGTGAGTGTGTGTGTTGTGTGAACCGGACCAAACACACCCTATATATCTTTTTATTATTTTTCTTTTTTTTAAAGTTATTAATAATAATAATAATAATAATAATAATAATAATAATAATAATAATAATAATAATAATAATAATAATAATAATAATAATAATAATAATAATAATAATATTATTATTACGGTGGTGCGGGTAACGCGGGTAATTGTAAAAACATGTGGCCCGAACCCGAACTCATTTCAAAACTTCAATATCACTCGAGAACATCTCGTAATTAATTAAAAAATATAGTCGGACTCGTTAAGACGAATCATAAACTTTTGTTAGGTAATCCTAGTGCCAAAGTCAACGTAGTACCAAGTGAGAATTCAAACATACATCACCGAGCATTCAATCAAAAATGAATTATGAACATAATTCACGAATTCTATAACGTCATTAATTAAAACTATCCATAAAATAGGTCTTACAAGTTCGTTGTGAAATGAAAATTTCAAATAAAAATTATAAACGAACTTAAATTGTAATGCGGGTTTTTAAAATAGCTCCCTAAACTGCCGGTTGTCACAATTAGTTTCAGTACTATTAATGTGTCTACTCTTAATAAAGGTAGCACTTAGCAACACTCTTCGAATCAGTTCTAGGTAACTTCATACCTTAAAAAGAACACCTGAAAGAACTACTCTTAAAAGAAAAAGATGCAAGTGTGTTACTCACAAGTTTTTCAGATTAAAGATGACATTACTTGCCATCCAATATAGGAATATTGAATAAAAAATGGAAATCTTGTTATTGAATACTCAAAGCCATATTTTTTATGTATCTTGTGTAAAAACCACCAACAAAGAGCAAAGCTTACTAATTTATATTCTTAGAATTGCTCCAATTTTTCTAGGAGCAAATCAACCTTTGACTACCAATCTTTGCTAACCATCAAGGGAACCACTATCTGGCTTCCTATGCATGCTGGTAAATGAAAGACTTATAAACCACTATGTGTCTGAAATGGGTAAACGCGGGATGTAATTGTTTAATAATGTGCCATACAAGTCAAATAGGGAGGGTATATTGTAACAATTAGTATTTAAAACTTATGAACCCATATTTTAAGTTCTATGTTTCCATATTTTATACAATTTGAATATACATACGTGCGGCATAAATCCATATAGTTAACGAAAACAGTCTTTTTTGTGCCTTCTAGAAGAACTTGTGGTGGTCTTAGACTATTCTTCGTCTATCTCCGGCCAATTTAGAGTTGTTCTCACGTAAAATAGGAAAAACTCTGCTTAGGAGCTGCATGCATACAGATGTTATAGAAATAAAAGCTACATGAATTAAACATAAGTTTCCAAAATGCATATGCAAATTTATATGTATCATAACAGCTTACTTGGGCTACATCTTCATTGTATTTTGAGGATGTTTGTTCAGCCATGATCAATTCCATCGAACTTATATATATTGAATATTGAAAACCAAATTGTCTGCAATCTATGAAATGAATTACTCTAATGTGAGATGCAAGTAATATGCATGGAAAGATAAACATGTGTTGAAGTTGATATGATGAGTTTTTCATGAATATTTTAGATGAAAAAATATCGAGCAAGAGGTTCGGATCATACAAAAATTCTCTTAAGGATAGCTATTTATAGTTTAAGATCACTGTCTATTATTGGAATGGTAGATTACAGAAACATGACAAATTAAAACATCATTCGCAATATCTAAAAGTTGTCGTCTGAACTAAAAAATTTATATGTATCATAACAACTTACTTCGGCTACATCTTCATTGTATTCTGAGGATGTTTGTTCAGCCATGATCAATTCAATCGAACTTATATTGAATATCGAAATCCAAAATTGTGTGCAATCTATGTAATTAATTACTATATCATGTGAGATACAAGTAATATGAAAAGATAAAAATGGTTGAAGTTGATATGATGAGTTTTTCATCATTATTTATAGTTTATGATCACTTTCTATTATTGGAATGCTAGACTACATAATAAAAACACCATTCACAATATCTAAAAGTTGATGTCTGAACTACAAAGATCACTGCTCATTCGTTTGGCTGGTTAGCAACCTATTTCCGTCATTTATGATATCGGTGGAACGTATGTGAAGGACATAATTCCGAGTACACCCCTAAGCAAAATCTTCATCATAACTAAAGGAATTGGTAAAAAGAAGTCATGACTTTTGTGACTGAGAAAATTAGTTTCAGTATTATTGTGTCTACTTTTAATAAAGTTAGCACTTAGCAACACTCCTCGAATCAATTCATATGTAATTTCTTACCATAAAAAGAACTATTCTCAAAAGAAAAAGATGCAAGTGTGTTCTTACATTTCAGATTAAATAAGACATTGCTTGCTATCAAATATAGGAATATTGAATAAAAAATGCACACCTTATTATTGAATACTCAAAGCGACACTTTTTGTAAGAATGACATTTTTATCTAAATTCCTTTCGTGTAACCAAAGATATTCTTATTTATTTCCTTTAAATGCTCCATTTCTTTCTCATGCAGCTTCATTGGCCAAACATCACATTACAAAAATAATTATACCCAATTTCCTGTTCGAAGAAAGTTTTATCTGCAATCAAACCGGTATGTCTCTTTTGCTCTCCATCTTTAAGACTTTATTTATATGATTTATCATAGAATAATTAAAAAACGATGCTTATTTAGAAACAAAAAGATATAATGCGTACTACTGTAGTATGGTATGCTTTTTTTATGAATTGATATGTAATATTGGTTGCAAACACATCAATTTTGTATGAAAATGAATGTCCAAAATGAGCAAAGTTACTTACCCAACTCCATACAAACCAAGCCATCTTTAGCTCTTTACATCTTTACACTTGATCATATGACTATAAGCGATACATAAATCACCAAGGTCATATTTGCATATATCTAGTAGTGATTATCATAATGTGTATTGTATTGTACTTGTACTAATATACATTTTTGGAAAATATAACGGAAAGGAATCACTAGCATTAGAAAATGTTCCGTTCTGTAGAAAATTTTTAATTACATTATACTCCTTAACATTATACTATATGCAAACAATTTATAACTATCATCCAACCCCTATGTTGGCTAGTTTTTATTATTATTTTATTTTATTTTATTTTATTTTACACCCCTTAACAATTTACTATTTACTATCATTAAACTAATTTGAATTTGAGAAGAAAGCCACACATCTACTTTATAAAGTGTTTAATGCTAAAAATAATTTAAAGTACGATTAAAATGAGAATTAAGTTGCAACACTTGCGATTTTTTCATTATTTATAAATGCTTGACCCCTTATAATAAAATGTGTTACGGAGTAATTTTGTTTTCTTATAGTTTTGTTTTGTATAACTCTAATACAAACAATTAAGGGTTATCATAAGTTCAATATTAAGACACTTCAAACTTTCAGAAAATATATAAATATTTTAAAATATAGAAAACTTTTGTAGTTGCTTGGTTAGTGTTACAAGACTGTTAAGAACTTGAGATAAATCATTATTATAAAGTACATAATGTTTCGGTTAAACATGCTTACTCCGAAGTTAACCAATGAACCAAAAAAGCGGCGCATGTTAAACATATTTAAGGCCAAAATCAAAATTATATATACACAGTAACATCTTCATAAGTATATCCAAAAAATACGATATAAAACTCCTTAGAATCACGAATATATCAAGAAATTAAATTGATTTCATATAAGAGCTTTACTAAACTCTTCCATCGGTATCCCAAAAGACCCGCTGCAACGCGTGCAAAATAACGTTCCTCGTTGAATACAAGTTACCAGGAGTGTAAACAAGTCAAGCCAAGTTGAACGTACACTATCAAACTCGAAACTCGACTCGAGCTCGACCGAGTATACATTTTCATGCTCGAGCTCGAGCTCATTGATGTAATTGATACTCTCGAACTTGGCTTGGCTCGACTTGATTATCAGCTTTGGAATGTTAGTAACGATATTAATAGAGGTTAAACAGTACTCGAATCGATATATTTGAGCTCAACTCGACTTGCATATATAGTACGAAAAATTCGTAAACATACAAATACATAAGGGTAAAAATGTAAAATTATGAAAAAAGGTAAAAAAAAAAAATAAAATAAAAAATAATAATAAAATAAAATCGTAAACATACGTAGGTAGTTTATTGCACTTTCATATTGTTTTTTATAAACTAAAACCATGTTTTGATAATTCATTTAAGGATTTTATGATATAAATCAAACAGATTCAAATGAAATTAGTATTAAATTTAATTGATAATTTGTTTTAACACGGATATTTCATTAACATAGTTGCAATGGAGTCGCTCAAGCACTTTAGTCATGACCATCTACTAAGCCTTATCCATCTACAAACGAACAAAAACAACGTAATCTCTGATGATGAGGAAGATGAGGAGGAGAAGGAGAAAGATGATGTTGATTTGGTGGTGGAAGACCCGCATGTTGGCCAATGCAATATGTGTAAAGAAGAGATCTACTCATTTCATTTGTGTTACTACAAATGCAACGATTGTGACTACACATTGCACAAATATTGTGCAGAACTTCCCACAACCGAAAAAAACCACCCATTACATCCGGGACATGATCTTACCTTGTCCCAAGAATTTCAGTTTCATGATTCTGATTTTAATTTTGATACTACTACTCATTCTGATTGGAACTGTTTTATCTGCACTCGTACGCATGAAATGTTCTATAATTACCATTGTTCCATCTGCAAATTCAACATGGACATAATATGTGCTACTGCTTCTCAACAAAAAATGGACCACCCAAGTCACCCTCATCCATTACAAAGAATTAACGATCCGATTGTATCCCGCTGCAATGCTTGTGCTAAGGACCATAAAGGTACCTTCTACCAGTGTACCACCTTTTCTTGGTTCAAGATCCACTTGAACTGTGTTTTGCTGCCGGCCAAGTTACAGATCCAACGATTTACTGATAACACATTCTCTCATTCTCATTTACTTACCCTCGCCTATTCATTTCCCTATGCTGAAAAAAAATCTAAATTCTTTCCTTCTTGCAAAGTGTGCGCTGATATTTGCAGAATGGACACGTGGCTTTACAAATGCGATAAATGTCGATATTACGTCCATGTAGATTGTGCGACTTCAAAGAAAGAGCCATTTATGTCTATCTTCATGTCTCCAGGTGAGCAATCTATTATTCTATTTCTTTGTAATTCTTACTATGAAAACTTAAAGATGTTGTTGATCTTAATTAGTTTAACGTTAAACATGTCATTCTTCGATCAGGTCTTGGCAAAACTTATAAAAACTTCAAAGACGAAGATCATCCCAATCTGCTCAAATGTCCATTTCCTGATGAAAGTTGCAACCTTTTAAAGCACCATTTTATCAACCATGAGGATTGTTTTAAGGAAGGAAATAATGAAACAATGCTCAACCATAAAAGTCATCCGCACCAGCTGATTCGTTTTGACACTCATTCTTCATTACGGGAAAATTCTGTTTCTCTTGACGATCCCTTGAAAAGAAGTCAATTATTATGTGATGGATGTGCTAAACCGGTTACAACATTGCCTTTTTACAAGTGTTCTTAATCATGTGATTTTGTTCTTCACGAGTGGTGTGCAAGACTACCTTCAGAAATACAAAACCACCCATTCCATCCAAACCATACGTTTATTCTCCTACCGAAAAACGATCGGAGGCTCGCTAATGTGTTTAAGTGTAAAATTTGTTCATTACCATCAAATGGATTCGTGTATGATTGTACCGAATGCGACGACTTCAGTATTGATATCAATTGCGCCTTCATACAAGAAAAAATCACACATGAAGCCCACCCTAACCATCTCCTCTCAAGATTCGATGCTTCAGCAAACCTAGCAGGTAGGTATTGCAAGGCTTGTTGGTATTATTTAAACAATGATGAGTACATGGGATTCCATTGCCGATCCTGCGATTTTTACTTGCATATCAGATGTGCTTTGTTATTGCCTAGTGAGATTAAACACAGGTTCGATAAGCAGCATCCATTGACTCTAAGATATGAACCAGTTGAGAATCATATTAGCGAATACTTTTGTGGAATTTGTGAGGAAGAATTTGATCCTAATAAGTGGTTTTATCACTGCACTACGTGTGCTGAGTCTATGCATACGGCTTGCGCGCCAATAAAACAAGAATGCAAGCAAGCTATAATTCGAAAGGGTATGGAATCTGTCTTTGACTTTATAAATGTCAAGTTTGGAGAGACGCATGAGATTGAAAGTCACCCACACCGTGTGTCTTTCGTTCAAGGGACAACATATCATGGTTGCTGCAAAAGATGTAACGAGACAATCAAGTCTGATGAGATGATCTTTAAGTGCCTGGAGTGCAAATTTGCAATTCATTATGACTGTGTTGGTTGGAGTCAGAGTAGTAAGAGAATTTGGAATTAAGTGTGTTGTTTCAGAGTCAACTGATTCAGAGGATTTGGAATAAGGTACATGGCACCCAAGTGTCAGACAAGCAGATTACCACGTGTTCACAAATCATGTTGCAGTGGCTTACACGTGTTTTAAGTCATTATTGTACTTTTCTTGTTTGTTTGTGCAATTAAATAATTTTGCTAGTATGAATAAAATCTTTTGTTTATTGATATTAACCACTCTATGTAAACTCTTGTAAGTTGTATGATATACTACAAATACACAAGAAGATGTAAAGGAAGTTTATGTTTTGAGGCTAATATTAGTAATTAATTATAATGGGGGTATTGGAATTGATTTGGCTTTGGTTAATAATTTACAAAGAGACTAGCATCGATCTATATCATGAGAGAGGATCAAGTAAAAAGAACACATCTTTTATATAATAAAATAAAACTCGAAGTAGGACTTTTGTATTTCAAAAAAATCAATTCATTTCTTATTAAGTAATAATTAAATTTAATAAAATTACTTATAAAAGATGTTTTAATTAGGAAAAAAAAACTAAATATTACTTGATATGGAAAAGAAATCTATATAAATTCGTTTTTCCACACCAATATATGAAAAAAAAAAAAAAAAAAAAAATGAAAATAACACATGGGCATGTGGTCTCTTTTTTAATTGTTTTGGACTAAACTTTAATTAAATCTTAGTAAAACGGATTCTCATTCGTTCATAACTAGAAAACCAAAAAACACACGACCATGAACAACAAGCTCACCGAAAATCATCGACCATGAACAACAAGCCCATGCTCCGATTAGTATATCATCTTTTGATTATTGATAATTAAACTACTTTTTCGTGTAGTTACCGTTTCATCGAATCAAGTTAGGTATGGTTAATTTTGTAACTGAGTTTTGTTGATTGTTGGTTTGTTAGTTTACAGTTAATTAGTTTTTGTGTAATTATGATAACGTTACTGCTATGTTGCTACGACTCAAGGGGATTGATTATCGTAGATAGACTAAGTTAGCTGATTCTGAAATTGACCAAGATACTTATAACAGTTTTTGAAACATTTTCTTTAAGGAAATCGAGGTAACAGCTTTTGCAACAAACTTTTTTTTGGGCGCTTTATTCATGCTATTAGTGAACCAACATTTATATACGTGTTGATTTTTGACAAGTCACATATTTATGCAACTGTTTTTAATTCTTTGGTATTCTTTGAATGTAATCCATAATGCACACTAAAGTTTTGGATGTATTTTTTGTTTCTTCGCTTTGTACAGGGAGCAAAATGTCTTGATCCTATGTTTGCTTTTCCTTTTATTCACTTGGGCATACAAAACCATGTCATTTGATAGTTTGACTTTTACAAGTCATCTAAGCAAATCATAAGGTCAGTAAATTCTATCGTCTTTGTTAATTCAGTGAAGGTTTCATCTTTCATCTTTCAAAGTGAATATGGGGTTGTCACACATCTAATCTTACATGCGAAACCCTCATAAACTACATCATTTTGACAAAATCTTCTTTTAACTTGTCATATGAAATTTCCCATCTTTTCTAAAAACCATTCATGGAAGCAATTTTTTCACATCACACTGTTCTAATTGATTTTTTTTTTTTTTTTTTTTTTTTTTTTTTTTTTGAACAGAGTTCTAATTGATTATTCATCTAACAAATCATTTATTAGTTCCACAATGTAATCGTTTATCTAAATTATATAGTTGATCCATCCGGTCCTAGTATTTCTATCTATCTTTGTTGACCATCATTAAGATTGCAAAATCTATTTACCTTTTCACACCTCCATGGCTCCATGATATATATATTAATAAAACTAAATAATGATACTCATCTCAGTGAAGGTGTTTTGTCCATCGCTAATGCATTTCAAAATTTCAAACTTTTATAGGAATTTGAATTATTAAGAAGCTAGATAGATGTGTTTTTATGGTTGAGTAAATTTAGGAAACTAAAACTACGTAGTTTTAATTTGAAGGGTTTCGCATGTAAGCTTAGATGCATAACAGCCTCATATTCACTTTCCGGGTGAGGTTCTTTTCAGAACCAAATACGTTGCGAGAACTAGCATCAATCAATAAGATTTTTTTGAATATTTATTTTTATTATTTAATTTAAAAGGATATTATAGTAAAATTACATTTTTTTTTATTTTTTGAATTTTTTTTAATAAAACACGTTTTTTTAGGTCCTAAATATTAGGAAACCTTTTTTTTTTTTAAATAATTATTTTTCCGGCATGCATAATTTTAAAAGGTAGAGTGCGTATGTGTTTTTTTATATAAGATAAATTTACATATATTTTTATTGTTCAATTGGTTTGGGTGACAAACATATATTTTTATATAAGGTAAATTTACCTTTAATATGTTTTGGCCAAAACTATTTACACAAATGCATTGAATGACAAAATTAATATTTTACTTGTACGTATACATTTCAAAACAAAAACATATACACAAAATTAAAAATAGTGTCACATACAATTCAAATACAAAATTCTAAAACTAAAGAATAAATGAAAGTTTTGTTGATGTATAGCCGTGTCTACTAATCTTCTCGCAACTTCATGCGCTTGTTTCTTTACTCTTTACTTCTTTATCATATCTATTTTCTCGCTGAATAGTATGTACAAAACACATGTGCACTCTTGACATCGCTCATCATACTCACACCTGTAACCACAACTAACATATATGCACAATGTATTTTTTACTTGTTCACAAGAGACCATTTTTATAAATTAGTACAGCCTTAAAACACAAAACACAAGTGCACACTTATATCAGAATTAAACAAAAAAACATACTTATATAATAAATAAAAACATATATGCACTTTCAATACATTTAAATAAAAACACATATGCATAAAAGGCATCAAATTCACCAGAAACTATTAAAACACATGTGCACTCTCAATAACACATATGCACGCCCATTTTATCATTTTAAAAAAGATTTAAAACGCAAAGGATTGTAAATTATAAAACCCAAACTAGATTTCAAAAAAAAAAGAACTTTAACACTTTATGTAACTTTATCCTTCCCATCAGTGTATAACTATCTACAATGCGAGGAATGGAAACCAAAATACAAAATCCTATATAAAATGTGTAAAAAATAAAGGGGGCATAAAGGATATGCGTAAAAAAGATTATTAAGGATGACAGATATCAAAAGCAATGGTCAAAAGCAAAGCACATAAAGCAAAACAATAAACTCATTTTTTTACAAGGAACTGAAGATGGAAAAGGTCACTAAAAATATTTTGAATATCACACTATAGGACCATTCGTAATTAACTTGCACCTTGCGGTCACATGCATGGCCATACGGGGGTACATAGTTTATTTCAAAATCATATATTACTATATTTTTAGGTATGCATATATGCATTTACCATGTTCATCCTCTTCATGTCATACAAGTGACGTTGAAAGCATTTGCGTTCGTTCGTATTAAAGAAGACATGGCCTTTCCTGACTCATAGTACTAAAGAAGACACATTTCAGTCTACCCTTCTTTACCCAATATGTCTCAAGATGTGTTCCAAAAAATAATAATAATAAAAATAAAATAAAAGAGTATCTCAAGATTAAAATTGTAGAGTATGGGTAAAGTAAACGATTATGATTACCTAAAGCTCAATGTCAATATATTCTACTCCCAAGTCTTTAGCATGTAAAAGTGCTTCAAGCCTTTACTTCTCATCACCGTCATATAAACCACCTATCACATTTTGGCCTATACAACAATTACAAAAAAAATCATTACCGAATGCAATAAACAGAGGGAAACAAAACTACTCTTGGTTCCATTGTTCCAAATTAAAAACGAAATCATGGATCTACAATCAACAATAAAAAACGAAAATTTCCTTTTTAAATTTATTCATCAAATTCTTAACATATTAAAACAATTTCACTAACAAGAACAGAAACTAAAAACGATTTACAACATATAATCGAACAACAAAAATCGAAAACCCAATATACATAACTGAAGTCATTTTCAATATATATATCGAGAGAATTCGAACCTTCAAACAGTGATTTGCCAATGATCGTCCTTTTGCAATTAGGGCCCGTTGGGATTTTCTTAGTTTCCATGACAGAGAAGAACCGAGAGTATATTCATGGTGAAATATCTATATATTAAGAGATACTAATACAGGGGCGGCAGTAGATAGTGGTTAGGGTTTGAGAGGCAGAGATGAAGATTGAATTAAAAGGGTGTAAACGGTTTATGGGTTACCATACCTATTTTTATGGAAAAGTTAGTTCCCATTTTGCCGTTAATTTAATTTTTTCTTTCAAATTAAATTACATATATTTTCAAAAATGCCATTGTGCATTATCAAGTTATACAATATGTATTATTAGGAGTAAAAAAAATGGTTCTCGCAGTTCTCGCAATTTATTTGGTTTTAAAAAGAACCCCACACATGCTCAGTAACCTATTGTTTAATTTTTATTATTAGCTATTAAGAATTAGAGATGGGAGTAAAAGTCTATAAGATGAAGTTAAAAGAAAGACGGTTAGTAATCTAATTCACCATTTTTATAGTCATATTTGTTGCAACTATTATGAAAATTTGACATTATTATATTAGTATAGATACTTATGAGAATTGAATTAAAATTCGTGTTTGTGTTGATAGATGTGTGATAATTGTTATTGTACCAAAACTCTGCTAAAGCCAACCAATTCACCCAATTCTTTGGCTGCTCACTTGACATATACCTCAAGTAACATTCTAAGCACCTGTTACCAACTTCAGTCTGACCATCTGTTTGTGGATGGTAGGTTGTGGAAAGCTGTAAAGTGACCCCCAATTTCTTAAACAGCTCCTTCCAAAAAGTGCTAATAAAGATCTTATCTCTGTCACTAGTAATTGTCTTGGGTAAACCATGCAATTTTTATAATGTATCTAAGAAGACCTGAGCAATTTGAGCAACCTTAAAAGGATGTGACAGAGGAATGAAGTGGCCATACTTGCTCAATCTGTCTAAGATCACCAAAATGACTTACTTGCCTTGAGAATTTGGCAGCCCTTCAATGAAATCCATTGAGATATCAGTCCAAATCTTAGTAGGAATGGGTAAAGGCTGTAGCAAACCATGATAAGGAGCAAGATCAGGTTTGTGGCATTGATAAATGGTGCATACTCTCACATATTCTTTGACTGTCTTCTTCATGCCTTTCCAATAGAACATAGATTTCAATCTTTTGTAGGTAGCTTCAATGCCTGAGTGACCCCCCATTGGCTCATCATGATAATACTTGAGCAATTCTTATCTCAAATTCATATCATTTCCAATCACCACTTTGCCATTTCTTCTTAACTCTCCATTCTGCCACTTGAATTTTGAAGGTTTAGCAGGATCATTAGATATGTTGGTGATGATTTTCTGTATACTGAGATCAACTTCCCAACTATCTTTGATTCTTTTCAAGAAATCATTGGAGATATCAGTTATGACCATAGTCTGTAATGATGTGGTAGGCGTTGTCCTGGACAAAGCATCAGCCACCACATTCTCACTTCCTTTTTTGTTAAGTATCTCATAATCATACCCCAACAATTTAGGTAACCACTTGATTTGAAAAGGAGTAGTCAATCTTTGTTCCATGTCACAACTCACCATTTCAGATCATTTCCCAAACTTTGGGAAAACACTATTCATCGTTTTACTATTCATCATTTTCGAGGTCAATTTGATATTCTGATAAACATTTGAGAATTTTACTATTCATTGCCGGAAAAGTTTTCATTATTCACTTTCATTACTCATTTCATCGTAAATTTAGTTTACGGGTATTAAAATTCGCGTAACCGTATGGGTTTAGGTGCGAATTCATTTCATTATCAGTAAGGACATTGCATACGGACTAGAGACAGTCTGCATATCATCATAACAGCATTTTCATGTTATACCACTCTTAGAATTTTCAAATTTATATATTTGATATATTTAACGTTTACGTATAATTATTTATAAATAAACGTTAACACACGGTTAATAAACACGACGAATATATTTAAATATTCCCACAATGGTCCCGACATATTTTTATATCCATTATATCATCATAAAAGTTATAATATTCATTTACCCAGTATTTTGGAAATTTATTTTATTTATAACGTAAGTTTATAAATATTACGATGGTTTTCGTGAAAACTAAACAATAATCATCCGAACACTCAATACTTGTACCCAACGTATTTTTAACATTTTTATGACTTTATTAAGTCCCGACTAACTTGTTAAAATTTATTTTTCGCAAACCCGGTACTCAATGATAACTAAAAACTAACTACGATTACCTAAATTTAACACCTAAAAACCTATACTTATACTACAAATCATCCACTAACTATCCTAAATAAATCAAAGTCCATATTATGGCTTATAAACCCTTTGAAAATCAGCCATGAACCCCCCCCCCCCCCCCCCCCCTTGACCTCATGCATTTATGTGTCCATATAATACAATATAACTATCCTAAATATCTAAAAACACCTAAAACATAACACATACAAATTTCTTGAATCAAAAGCTCTCATCCTCATCTTTTCCATCCCAAAACCCGCGACCCAAATAAGATCCAAGACCAAAATCCATTATTTTTCAAAGATCAAAGCTACAAAGTTGTTCCTTTTATCATTCTAATCAAGATTCTTGCAATATAAACTCAAGTAACACAAGGTTTCTCATCATCTAATCACCCATTAATTCAAAGTGAGTTATCAACTTTATTTTTATGATTTCATCTAATTAACACTTGTATCTTATGGTTTTCATGCTTAATTTCATTTACAAGTTAGCTATACCACATTATTTTTGTTAACTTTTTGAACATACAAACCCTAGATTTTGATATAGGTGTTCCTTTGTTAAATTAACATGATTACTAGTGATTAGGAACCCATGGCACCCTAAGAAGGTGTATGGTAGGATTAGTATAGCTTTGTGGTGTTTGCAAGAGATTTGGTTGAAGTAGAAACTAGTTTTGAACATGAAAAATGGATTTGTAACAAGTATTTATACATTCTGTCTCATTTTTGTAAATCCAGGAAAATCAGTAAACATAAAGGAAACTTTGGCAAAATTTTTAGAAAATACTTTCAAAAATGAATCCGTAGGCGAAAGAACGGATTAAAAAGAGTTTATAACGAAGAAGTTATGATTTTTGCAAGTTTATTGACGAAAAGTATATTTTCTGAAAATACATGCTGTTGGACTTTTTTGTCGGACAAAAAGAGACTTTAGACGTAACCCGGAGGAGCCAAGCTTTCCAAAATATATTACTACATACTAAGACGTAACCGTGGATATAAAGAACAAGTAAAACGGACTTATAACGACAAAGATATTCACGTTTGAATATCGGCAAAACTCATATTATTTTGACAGCTTTTAGAAATAATAACACTAAAACTGCGTAGTAACTCTAGATTTCTAGAAATAATACCAAGTACCCAAATTCATAACTAATGAAGTATTAGTGATTACAAGTATATTTTTATCACTACAAGGCGTTATATCAAGGATTTCAAACCGAGGATTTCAACACTAACATTGATACATACGATATATATATATATATATATATATATATATATATATACACACACACACATTTCAACTAGTTTTATTTTCTAGTTGTCTTATTTTCCTAAGTCCTGGAAAATGTATATTTTTGATAACAACACGTATTTTTCCAAAGAGTAGAGTGGTATAGAAAACATGTGCATGGACATTCATAACATCATTTTGTGATCTAACGAAGATCGTTCATCATTCATATTAGGTTGAGGCAGCTAACCGTTCATTGTTGTTGTTCATTTCACTTCATCACAGTATCATCAGTTTAAGGTGAGTTTTCATAGCCCCGTTTTCAATACAATATTTTGATTTCAAATCCCACGGGGGAATACATTGCATCAATTATTTTAGTACGAGCCCAAGTACCAAAACATATGTACATTGCTTAAGTTGCCTTACCAACCTGTTAAAGTCTCCTATTTATTATCATGGACCGTTAATTTGCCGATTAAGCGAGAGTGAGTGGATAGATCTATCGAGGGTGACGCCTCCATCCGTGGTAGTTATTACCAACAGTAAGCGGATGCATTTCATTTTGACATTTTGGGAGTGTTCTGGTAAAACATTCGGGAGGGGCATATAATTTCATCAGTCATAGCTTCGGGATCATGAGCTTAAGGTCTATTGTACTATTTTACTTGATTTTTATCTTGCACTTATACTTGTGGTGGCCGTACATCATTACATTTTATAAACCTATGGAATTCACCAACATTCGTGTGGACGTTTTAGCAATGTATTTCAGGTTATTAAGGTAGCTCATGTGTCATGCATTTGGACCTTTATGGGGTCGCGGAGTCGACGCGCCTTACCATTATTTCATGCACTTATGTAAACGTTTGATCTAGTAGGACTTGTTTTCATAAACATGCAACACCTTTTGGGGACCTCATATTGTAAACTCTGGATTATTTCAATGATCAAACGAAGTATTTTCCAAACGACAGTTTAGGTCGTTCAATGTAACTGTAACTGTGATGCTATGAGAGACACCCCCAGGTATTCCATTCCGCTGCAAGTCAGTGAAATTGGGGGTGTGACAGATTGGCATCAGAGCTAAGGTTATAGCGAACTAGGATGTATCTTGGACCCTAGACTATAACCACATCAGCATAGCATCTCATCATTTCATCATAAGTGCATAATCATGATACATGTTGTTTCATGCATACCCTGTGCGAGTTATTTATGCTCATATTTGTGTATATATATATATATATATATATATATATATATATATATATATATATATATATATATATATATATATATATATATATATATCATTTTATTGACCTGGTTCACAAGTGACATGTCTTCAGATACTCACCCTGACATCCTTTTATCGGATTCCGACATTGAAGATGCCTTGTCATCTTCCACTACCATTATACCACCAGTTGCACTTACACCACCATTAGCACTATTGGTTTGCTATAGGAACAGGGTTTTCCTATCATTTAGCCCATACGTAGAATGCCTTTTGGTAGAGTATTCAGACTTAATCTTAATGGACTTATTAGGATGTTTATTGCAAGGAAGATAGTATGTTTCTTTCCATCACTAGTAGAGCACTCACTACTCAGGTACTACCACCACCATCAGTTACTTATTACACTATTGGTCGTCCCACAGTGCGTACTTCAGTTTTACCTCTTAGATGTCGTGAGGTAGCGCGAAAGAGGGTAGTATTCCATT
The DNA here is from genome assembly GCA_030686995.1 of Artemisia argyi. NCBI lineage: Eukaryota > Viridiplantae > Streptophyta > Magnoliopsida > Asterales > Asteraceae > Artemisia > Artemisia argyi. The sequence continues at coordinate 21,462,332 of CM060682.1, forward strand.
CACTAGTACCATCATTGTCATTTTCCTTTTCCATTCCCACTTGCCATGAACTAGATAACATCTAGTAGATAACACCAATATCACGGACTCAACAGGAACATCCGCAGATTCTTCAGGAATGGTTCAGAACCTACATTATCTAAGATTTGATAGATGCACAACTTCAGACACCACTTCAGGACTATCTCGACCTTATGATGCCACGAACCTGACTTCACACAGAGGGACACCAGGAAGTCTCTAGACCAGACTTATATCCTCACTAGCTTTTACTATTATCCTAGCCACAGAAAGTGTGGGACATAGTCTAAAGAACTTGTTGTCTTTTGATTGTTGTACAAACAAATATATCAAGTGTGACTCTACTATGTAAGAAATGGTTGTGCTATTTGTGATATCGGTTCACGTAGACCGAAATTTTCATGTATTATATTCATGTGTTGTGAATATGATGACTTTTATTAACTATATATTCTCATGGTCTCTTATGATTTGATGAAGAGAGATTTAAGCAAACCACTCCAAGCATGACGCAAGCTGCTGTTGGACAAGTCATTGCCAAGAACATAGCTACCGCCCTCACTAAGGAACTTACTCACGTGGAATTTATGGGGTGCAATCCTCCCTCCTTTAGCGGAACTAGAGACACAAAGGAATTTCTCAAATGGTTCGAAGAAATAGAAACAATATTTCAATGTGGCGACTGTCGTAAGGAAGACAAGGTTAAGTTCACCACATGCACTTTTCAGGATCATGCCCAGGAATGGTGGACCAAACATATTAAGATGGTGGGAGTTGATGCTGCCTACTCACACTCTTGGGAGAAACTAAGAAGGATGATGAGTATAACATTTTGTGTAGGAAATGTATTACGAGCAAATGAACAGGAAACACTAAACTTTACCATAGTAGGAAATGATGTTGACGAGTACACTACTCATTTTCATGAATTAACACGACTAGGTTCTGCAATGGATAAACCGGAAAGCAAGAAACTTGAAAGGTACATCGGGGGACTCTCCCATGAAATTCGTATGTTGATCATCGCATGGGAACCCGATACCATGTCTGAAGCTATCAAAATGGCGATCGAAGCAAAGGAACTCATAGTTCACGCCGAGACATCAGGAAACAATAGTGACAATAAAAGGAAGTGGAACAACAATCTAGGTTGCAATGCTGCTCAACAATCACCCAAAGGACAAGAAGGGAATAGAGCCTTTGCTGCAGAACTGCACACAAAGAGAAGGTATGCTGGAAAGTTACCTTACTGCAACCTGTGTAATCAACATCACCGAGGTCATTGCAGTAAAACGTGTGGAGTGTGCAAGAAGCGGGGTCATTGGACTGAAGACTGTAGGAAACTCACAAATCAGAAGACCCCAGGGAGTTGCTTCAAATGTGGAAACTTAGGGCATTTCAAGAATGACTGCCCGGAACTAAGGAACAAGGAAAATCAGGAACTTGGAATCAAGACTGAATCGCTCGAGGAATAGCGTGAGCTGTTGAAAGAGAACCGTCAGGATATTAGCAACATCAAGGATAACAACAATGCTTCAGCAGGAGGAGCCTTGTTTCAATATATAAACCGTAGTTCGAGCCCTTTAGGGTTGTATCTTTCCTTTTGTACTTACCGTTGGTACGATGACATAACCTAGTTGTATTAAGCACTTTTCTATCCAATGTAGTATCTATCCTTTGTTACCTCTGTGATAATCATAACCTTCGTTTACTCCATTTTCTATCCCAATTGCTCAAACTTCAATCGTTACGCAACATTTTAGCATTGTCTTATCAGGGATTGGGCTGATTTCGTTTTTGATGAATTAAGTAGACTATTACCATTCGACAAGATTCACCCACGTATCCAATACACCATTCAAGCTATTTTACTATCATATGGGGAAATTGTTTTACTAGAAAAATTTCTGAAGTAAGCTATTTTATTACCATCCTATAAATTGATTTTCTGTCATTACACCAAGTATTTACTATTATTACACGAGGCAATTTTCATGTTATTTGAAAGAAAACATCAGGATACCATTTTTAATAACAATGCGTTGAACACCATCTAAAACTTTTGAGAAAAGTTATGATATTTTGACAAAATCTAACATCGCATCATTAGTCCTCAATTGTACATAACCTGATCACCTATGTAAAATTCAGGAAGGATTATGCCATGAAAGAAATAATTACCTTTTCAAAGGATTGTTAATAACAATCTCCATTTAAAAGTTTTGTAAACAAAGGAACTCTTCCATAAATATCCCTTTTGCCGAACTATCCCTGGATACTTACCCCACCTATCACCCACTTAGCCATTAAGTTGGATTTTCCCATTGACTTCCCTAGGAGAGACTTTCCATATCAATTACAAGTAGGATTCCTCGATACAAGAAAAGCAATGAAAGAATTACAGAACTACTAACCAGGACTGGAAGTATATAGTGATAGAATTCATAACTCAACAACAAATTCTAAGATACTGCGAGACCATCCAAATCATCATCTCTGACTTAGTTGTCAAATTCTATCATTTAAAAGTACTAGCTAGACTAAGCTACAGGATTGAACTCAATATAAATGTCCGCAGGACAACACAATAGAAATAAACCAAGCTTCTAATTGAGACTGTAGAACATTTCATTTAAACATGGCCTCATCCATACATAAACTTTCCTGCAGTAAATTTTCACAAATGACAATTGTTTGAATCAAGAATATCGATGTAGATTCCTCTAAGGCATTATGTCTCTAGAAATTTCAGATAACCTCACCTTCATACCAAGCAAGGGATCAAACCGGAACATATCTCCTCATCTACATGGGAAAACAGAATAGACATTCATCGACGCAACATCAAGTGATACGTTCGCATTGCCAATTACAACGATAAACTATTTCAGGACTTAAGTTAGTCTAAATATCTACGCTTATGGTTTTGCCTAATACCCACTAATAGGCATTATTCAACCTCAGGAACTAAATGTTAAACATCTATACATTTAAGCGAACATTTCCTATTCTACCATTTTATCCTTGTTAGTATTTTCACTTTTAAATAAAGTTGACGCGTTTACATAAATCACATACCTTGTGGAAAAATGATTTCTGAAATTCCTATTTTGAACAAGTACGATCCTTTTGGTCAATCTTTAGCAACACTATTGTACAATGAGAAATATACATAGACATCAAACTTTGATAAACAGTCTTAATCACAACATGTTTGAAAACATTTTTCTATTTCATAACTGATGAGGCAAAAAATGATCCGTTTTTGGGGGGTCATTTAAGCCCGAATTCGAATTTATTTGATCAAATATTGCCCTAAATCGTTCCTTTTGTGATTTTAGGTATTTTGGGAGTGAAATCTGGAAAAGGAAGCAATTCAGACGTTTTTGGAGCATAAAAGTGAAGAAAACGCCAAAGTCTTAATTTTCCATGCTGGGAGCAGTAGGTGACGGCGTCAAGAGTAATTTCCTGACGGCGTCAAGAGCAAAATTCCATGACGGTCCAGAAGAGATTTGACGGCGTCATGAAGGTAGGGCGTCAAGAGTAAAAGTCATGACGGCCTGGAAATGATTAAGTCTTGACGGCGTCAAATGTAGATCAAGGCAGTCCGAGAATAGTTTTGGCGGCGAGGTGACGGCGTCACAAGATTTGTCTTAACGCCGTCACCCCCCTTTTCTTATATATAGTTTTCTAATTTTTCACATTTAGAGAGAGAAGTTTTGGGAGAAACCCTAAGTACGATTTTGGTGTAACTTTACAGGTTTTTCAAGGGTTCCAACCCCTTGATACATTGCATGTGTAATCAAGATAAGTGGTCTTTTAATTCAATCAATATGTCTATGTGTTAGTTGTCTATATCTTTTTCTTGTCTTAATTCCATCATGCTAGGCTAGATCTATCTTGTGTTTGCTTAGATCTAATGAAACCTAGATGTTGATTATGTGTTAATTACTTGTTTATTCTTGTCTTGGATGAATGATTTATATGTTAGGCTTAAGAAAACTGGCAGATCTCCAATTGGTAACATGCTTGAACGTCTTAAGAAACATGAACCGACGCGCACTAGGTCTTTATTGGTTGTATTTAATGCATGAGCCACTGTTTACAATCCCTATAGTTGTGCTGGGCATTGTATAGGAGGAGATAAGAGCTCATAGAATTGGGGAGTTAAGTGTGCCACCCCATGAATGGTATTAAGGGATACGATCCGTCATCCATACAATTATAACAAGTAATTAACGTGTAAAAGATGTCTAGGGAGTAGTGAAATCTAAGTAAACACATTTTCTCCAATTACTGCTCACAACTTTAGTATAATTTAGTTTATTTTCATTTTTAGTATTTTATTTTGATTGCATCTTAGTATTGGGTTAGTTGAATAGCAACTAATTCCGTCCAAATCCTTCAAACCCAAGATTTTTAATTGCTTTCCATAAAATATAAAAATACAAAAAAAAAAAAAAACATCTCTCACCTTTAGAACTAGTATTTAGGTTTTCTAATCCTAGCGACACTATTCCTAGCTGAACGATCAATCCCCCGGTACTTGTCACTATACTATACTACAACGATAAGATACACTGCCTGGTGGGGGTTGTAAGCTTCTCAAGATCCCTTGAGAGGTAAAGCCTGGTGCGATTCCCACGTATCAAGTTTTTGGCGCCGCTGCCGGGGAATAGTTATTGTCTAGGTTAGAATTTCTTTGTATTAGGTCTACTTGCTAGATTCCTTTCTAGTAAGATTTTATATTTATTTTTTTGGTTTTCTTTAGTCTATCTTATTTCTTTGTGCCTTTGTTCGTAACCATTACCATCCGCCATCATGGAAGGTGGTAATATCTTAGATCCCATCATCCCATCACAACCAAACCCACAACAACTAAACCAACCTCCTAGAGCCCGCACCTTAGGAGAATATTCCCAACCAAGCCACAAAGGTTACCGAAACGCCATTGAGCTTCCCAAAGAAGCCATTGTAGCCCACCTGCGACCCGACACCATCCGGTTGGTGCAAAATGGATGTGCATTCCACGGACATGTGTCCGAAGACCCAATTCAATACCTTAAGGACTTTCTTAAAATCGTAGATGCCATTGACCTTAACGGTGCTACTAGAGATACTACCCGACTGCGTCTCTTCCATTTCTCTCTTTGTGACCAAGCTATCCATTGGCTTGATCGTCTACCCGCGGGATCTATCTCGACTTGGGATAATCTCACCACTCGTTTCCTTGCTAAATTTTTCCCACCAGGGAGAACTACCAAGCTAAGGAATGACATCTTGATGTTCCAACAACGTCAAGGTGAAACTCTTTATGAAGCATGGAATCGTTTCAAGGAACTACTCCACAAAGTCCCCCATCATGGCCTCGATCTTTGGTTTCAAATCCAAATCTTTTATGATGGAGTTAATCACCAAACTAGAAAAGCTATAGATCACACTGCCAATGGTAGATTGAGCAAGCTCAGTGTTGATAAGTGCTGGGAGGTCATTGAGGACTTAGCACAATACGAAGAAGAAGAATGGGAGGATCCAATGTTCTTAGAGGAAGGAAGTTTAGATTACATGAATGCAACCCAAGAACCGTTATTTGAGAATATCGAAAGGCAGGTTAAGGAATTGATAAGAGCCGAGATGCCCATGGCTAATCCCTCTGGTTATGTGAATACAGACAGTAAATATACGTTTCCTAAATATTCACGACAAAAGGAATTCGAAGGGATAATGCTGACTTTTGTAAACAACCAAGAGAGGCAAATCCAACAATTAGAAGCCCGCATGGAAAGCACCCGAAGTCTTTTCATGGACTTGGCTGATAAGTTTATATCAAGGATTAAGGAGAAAATTAGGGAAGAAGCTATACCCAAGAAGATCGAAAAGATTTTTGAATTCCCAATCCCTAATGAAACAGGCAGTGATGGGCACAATGAAACACCTCTCTCTGTAAGTTCAGCCCAGAATAACTTCTATTCTCATAAGCTTCCTTTTGAGAAAGGGAACTCTCACGCCTACACCATAACCTCTAAATCACTCAAACCAACCTTGATGCATAAGGTCTCGATGATTTCTCAAACCAAACCCATTATCCATAAAACCTCTTTCCAACATTCCAACTTCAAAACACCAACACTCCACTTCTTTGATGAAAGCAAGTTTGAGTACGAAGATGAAGATGAAGTTGAAATAAAAAAGATGGGAACCGGAGTGGATGAAGAACAGTTAGAGCATACTATTCATGAAAATGGCAAGAGTTCAAATCTTTGTCATAAAACTCTTCTAACTTCAAATCTACCCATCAAACCAAAGGATTCGGGTAACCTAACAATGAAGGTGGTAGACTCTTTCCCCATTCACTCGCCCCCTTCACCTCATGTGGCATATTTTCACCCTAAGGGCGTGTATCGCTACTTTCACCCAAACTTAATTCAAAGTGTAGGGAAGACCTCCCCTATTTCCGTTAAATAAGGGTAGAGTCAGGCTCGTGACTCGAACAAAAACAAGCGCTTCTTGGGAGGCAACCCATGTTTTGTGTGTTTTTATTTGTTTGTTTGTTTGTTTGATTTTATTTGTTTCCTTATGCATGTTTTATTTTTATTGTTTGTGGCTCATGTTTCAAAGTAAATTGTGAAAATGCTTTATTTTGTTTTTAGCTTCGTCTTAATTGCATATAAAGGTATTTTGCAAAAGATAAGTGTAAGGGAGATCCAAATTTGTTTATAAAAACGAAATTGAGCATGAACCACAACAACATTAAATGGACATGTGTATTAGTACTTGTTAGAGTCAAATGCTTGTATCGAGTCATAATGATGTTTTGCAGGATTTATCAGGAAGTAGGACCAAGTTTTTCCAGAAATTTTCCGGAAACTTAACATAAGAATTTCTGCAGATCACTTCTGATGGCGTCAGGAGTTTACTCTTGACGGCGTCAGGTGTAAAAATCTGGAAATTTTACCGGTTTTGTTTTTCTAACGGAGTCTTATGGTTTTTTGTGAATTATTAAGTTTTATAATCTCCAGGAGATCTGCAAACTTCATTCCACAAGCATTATATCTTATCTTGTTTTCTAGGATTTAGTAACTTATATAGGATGCCGCCGATTTTACGCGAGGTTGTCTTGTCTATTTTGTCAGGTTTTACAGGTTACGTATGACAAGAAGATGATTTATATTCTGGAAGGGAAGCTTTGATTGTTCATTTTCTTGGAGGAAGATTTAACCTGGCCACCTTATTATCCATACCGAGCGAATCAGGGGAGTATTTGATTTCATTCTCTTTACTTTTTCACTTTTACATTCTTTACTTGAACATTGGGGACAATGTTCATCTTAAGTATAAGGGGAGGGTAAAAAGATGATACCTTACATATGCACTTTCGCTTGAGTTTGTTTTGTTTAATGGTAGACGTGTAATAAAACTATGAGAAATACTTGTTAGTGCAATTTTAGCATCAAATTTAAAAATTTTTACAACATTTAGGAGTGAAACTTTAGCCATAGCAAGCGTCTCTTGGATAGGAGATTGTATGACTAGCACATAACCGTATATTCAGAAAAATTTTCCACCCAAATATGTGAGATTCGCCTTTAGATTTGATAGGAAAAGCATTTACTATTAGTGCTTATGAGTGTACCGGTAGCATTTAGATTCTAGAACTTGCGTTAGTGATGCATCCCGAGACCGCTAGTGAGGCTACATTCGTGTGGTAGGATTTACTACATGATAAGAGGCATTAGGATTACCCTTGTGTTAAACCCGTATTATAATTACTTGACCATTTAAGTCATATTACTTGGCTAGTTAAGTCAACTAATTTTTCCCACACCCTTAGCGTTGTACTCATTTTTAGTACACGAAACCCCTAGTACACCCCTCCGAGCCTATCTTTTCATTTCTAACTTTAAGCATTTTACTTAAAGGAAGAATTTGTTACACCCCACTTAAATGTACAACCAAATCGCCTTAGCCTTCCGTGTATCCGCTCATTTTTAGTGCATTATTGTTATTTGTTAAAACCCTATGTTAACTTTCTAATTGATTACATGGTTGCTAAGTCGAGTCATATCCTTGTACATATTATTTTGGGACGATTGGGACTCATGGGTAAGTACTTATTTTATGGAGTAATGGGGAAGAACATCATTTATTACCCCCATATGTACGTTAATCTTAAAAGTGCTCAAAGTGTTTTGATTTTCTTAATTCGAGTCATTAGATTAGTTAATTGTAAAGTATGTAAAGATTCAAGTGTAAGGGGAATGCTCAATTCCCTATGATGTATTATTTTGGATGGTAGGGTAAGAGTGTATGCAAAAAAAAAAAAAAAAAAAAAAAAAAAAAAAAAAAAAAAAAAATCGAAAAAAATCAAGAAAAAGAAAAAAAAAATAGAAAAAGGAAAAAGAGAAAAAACATACGGACTACCATCCCGTTTCATTCTATGTTCATTTTGTGTTTTTGTTATTTTTCATTTATTAGCTTAAGTCGAGTCTAGTCTTGGCTTAGCAACGCCACATTGTACATGTAATTAACCAAGATTGTTAACTCGCCACCAGTAAAACTTCCTTTATCCAACAAAACCGTGTATTTCATATCCCTACACCTAACGTTACAACCCTTTAAAAGACCTCTTTGATAGTTTATCCTAGGTGCTTACGCCATGTGGTGGAGGTTTGATCCTTTCCCAAGCCTATGGTAATCTATTTTGCTATGACAGGTAGTGAGAGATATCTTCCGTTTCCATATTGTAATTTACACTTTATTGCACCCGAGAGATGTGAGTATCTAAACACTATTTGTGAGGTGCTTGTGTATGACCTCCGTGCTTGTCTATTGGTCTTTAATGGAACGATTATTTGTTGTAATTACTTTTATATTAGTGTTAAATGACCCCTAACTTGTCTTTTGAGTAGAATAAAAGCGCATTTGCTTGAGGACAAGCAAATCTCAAGTGTAAGGGTATATGATGAGGCGAAAAATGATCCGTTTTTAGGGGGTCATTTAAGCCCGAATTCGAATTTATTTGATCAAATATTGCCCTAAATCGTTCCTTTTGTGATTTTAGGTACTTTGGGAGTGAAATCTGGAAAAGGAAGCAATTCGGACGTTTTTGGAGCATAAAAGTGAAGAAAACGCCAAAGTCTTAATTTTCCATGCTGGGAACAGTAGGTGACGGCGTCAAGAGTAATTTCCTGACGGCGTCAAGAGCAAAATTCCATGACGGTCCAGAAGAGATTTGACGGCGTCATGAAGGTAGGGAGTCAAGAGTAAAAGTCATGACGGCCTAGAAATGATTAAGTCTTGACGGCGTCAAATGTAGATCAAGGCAGTCCGAGAATAGTTTTGGCGGCGAGGTGACGGCGTCACAAAATTTGTCTTGATCCCGTCAGCCTCCTTTTCTTATATATAGTTTTCTAATTTTTCACATTTAGAGAGAGAAGTTTTGGGAGAAACCCTAAGTACGATTTTGGTGTAACTTTACAGGTTTTTCAAGGGTTCCAACCCCTTGATACCTTGCATGTGTAATCAAGATAAGTGTTCTTTTAATTCAATCAATATGTCTATGTGTTGGTTGTCTATATCTTGTTCTTGTCTTAATTCCATCATGCTAGGCTAGATCTATCTTGTGTTTGCTTAGATCTAATGAAACCTAGATGCTGATTATGTGTTAATTACTTGTTTATTCTTGTCTTGGATGAATGATTTATATGTTAGGCTTAAGAAAACTGGCAGATCTCCAATTGGTAACATGCTTGAACGTCTTAAGAAACATGAACCAAAGCGCACTAGGTCTTTATTGGTTGTATTTAATGCATGAGCCACTGTTTACAATCCCTATAGTTGTGCTGGGCATGGTATAGGAGGAGATAAGAGCTCATAGAATTGGGGAGTTAAGTGTGCCACCCCATGAATGGTATTAAGGGATACGATCCGTCATCCATACAATTATAACAAGTAATTAACGTGTAAAAGATGTCTAGGGAGTAGTGAAATCTAAGTAAACACATTTTCTCCAATTACTGCTCACAACTTTAGTATAATTTAGTTTATTTTCATTTTTAGTATTTTATTTTGATTGCATCTTAGTATTGGGTTAGTTGAATAGAAACTAATTCCGCCCAAATCCTTCAAACCCAAGATTTTTAATTGCTTTCCATAAAATATAAAAATACAAAAATAATCATCTCTCACCTTTAGAACTAGTATTTAGGTTTTCTAATCCTAGCGACACTATTCCTAGCTGAACGATCAATCCCCCGGTACTTGTCACTATACTATACTACAACGATCAGGTACACTGCCTGGTGGGGGTTGTAAGCTTCTCAAGATCCCTTGAGAGGTAAAGCCTGGTGCGATTCCCACGTATCAATAACTACTGAAATTTTGAATCAGCTGGAAAAATATTACTAAGTAAATCATTTACCCCATTTTTTTTCTAAATTCGTTTATTCAGAAAAAGATTTCAACCAAAACACACAATCGCGAGATAAATTTCCATAACCAATTTCCTTACAACATCGCTTATGCATTTAGGATTTGTGAGTTGACAATAAAGAATATTTGGAATAGGTGATGAAGGAATTAAGAAGGACATCACAAATTAATCACGAACTTCAGTAGTGGAGACCAAACCCAATAGACAAAGAAGGACACATGTCTTATCATCCGTTGGAAAAAAACACAAGGAATCAAATTGTTACCTATATTCTATCCCTTTCAGATAACGCGAAGTTCGAAGAACCGAACGTTGTGGAATTAGTCACACAGGTTTATTGTACCCATTTCAGTTATTCCTGTTAAGGAAACCGATTCACCTTGGACTTCAGGCAATCATTTCAGGATTTCCTTCAGAAACCCGTTTAGATGTGAACATCACCTATCATCCTCAGACCGAGGGTCAAAGCGAGAGAACAATTCAAACATAGGAAAGTATGCTCAGTGCATGAGTGATTGACCCTAGTAATGGTTGGACTAACCAGTTATCATAAATCAAATTCAATTGCAATCATAGTTATCGCGCGGGCATAGAGACTATACCATTTGAGGCACTCTATGGTCGAGGTGCCAATATCTATTGATGGATCGAAATTTGGAAAAGCCCAACGTACTAGTCTAGTAGGCATTCATGAGATAACCAGGAATTTTCTACAAGTCAAGAATCAGTTACAAGTTCAATAAGTTGTAAACCATTAAAACTTCAAGTTGGTAGGCAGAGATATGTTGAAAGTTCTGCCTAGGAAAGGCATGATATCATTCAGAAAACTTGGAAAGCTAAACCCGATATACACTGGACCATGTAATATTTCAGACAGAGTAGGCCTAGTGGCCGTCAGACTTGAGCCTTGTTAGAGAACAACAGGATTACACAACCATGTATTATCATATCTTCAGACTAGTCACTCATAATTCCATTTGGAAAGGAATCCAACCCAAAGTCAAACATAAACCTTGTAGGAGAACAAGTAGAAATCATGGACAGTTAGGTCGAACAGTTGAAGCAAAGTCGAATTCCTATCGGTAGAGTTCGCTGGAATTCTCGAATATCATCACCTTTTCACCAATACGTTTTCAGAGACCAACATAAACTGAACATCAGGACGAAGTTCCTTTTAGAGGGGAAGACTGTCACAACTCACCATTTCAGGTCATTTCCCAAACTTTGGAAAAACACTATTCATCAAACACTATTCATCAAAACACTATTCATCATTTTACTATTCATCATTTTCGAGGTCAATTTGATATTTTGAGAAACATTTGAGAATTTTACTATTCACTGAACACTATTCATTGCCGGAAAAGTTTTCATTATTCACTTTCATTACTCATTTCATCGTAAATTTAGTTTACGGGTATTAAAATTCGCATAACCGTATGGGTTTAGATGCGAATTCATTTTATTATCAGTAAGGACATTGCATACGGACTAGAGACAGTCTGCATATCATCATAACAGCATTTTCATGTTATACCACTCTTAGAATTTTCAAATTTATATATTTGATATATTTAACGTTTACGTATAATTATTTATAAATAAACGTTAACACACGGTTAATAAACACGATGAATATATTTAAATATTCACACAATGGTCCCGACATATTTTTATATCCATTATATCATCATAAAATTTATAATATTCATTTACCCAGTATTTTGGAAATTTATTTTATTTAAAACATAAGTTTATAAATATTACGACGGTTTTCGTGAAAACTAAACAATAATCACCCGAACACTCAATACTTGTACCCAACGTATTTTTAACATTTTTATGACTTTATTAAGTCCCGACTAACTTGTTAAAATTTATTTCTCGCAAACCCGGTACTCAATGATAACTAAAAACTAACTACGATTACCTAAATTTAACACCTAAAAACCTATACTTATACTACAAATCATCCACTAACTATCCTAAATAAATCAAAGTCCATATTATGGCTTATGAACCCTTTGAAAATCAGCCATGAACCCCCCCCCCCTTGACCTCATGCATTTATGTGTCCATATAATACAATATAACTATCCTAAATATCTAAAAACACCTAAAACATAACACATACAAATTTCTTGAATCAAAAGCTCTCATCCTCATCTTTTCCATCCCAAAACCCATGACCCAAATAAGATCCAAGACCAAAATCCATTATTTTTCAAAGACCAAAGCTACAAAGTTGTTCCTTTTATCATTCTAATCAAGATTCTTGCAATATAAACTCAAGTAACACAAGGTTTCTCATCATCTAATCACCCATTAATTCAAAGTGAGTTATCAACTTTATTTTCATGATTTCATCTAATTAACACTTGTATCTTATGGTTTTCATGCTTAATTTCATGTACAAGTTAGCTATACCACATTATTTATGTTAACTTTTTGAACATACAAACCCTAGATTTTGATTTAGGTGTTCCTTTGTTAAATTAACATGATTACTAGTGATTAGGAACCCATGGCACCCTAAGAAGGTGTATGGTAGGATTAGTATAGCTTTGTGGTGTTTGCAAGAGATTTGGTTGAAGTAGAAACTAGTTTTGAACATGAAAAATGGATTGTAACAAGTATTTATACATTCTGTCCCATTTTTGTAAATCCAGGAAAATCAGTAAACATAAAGGAAACTTTGGAAAAATTTTTAGAAAATACTTTCAAAAATGAATCCGTAGGCGAAAGAACGGATTAAAAAGAGTTTATAACGAAGAAGTTATGATTTTTGCAAGTTTATTGACGAAAAGTATATTTTCTGAAAATACATGCTGTTGGACGTTTTTTGTCGGACAAAAAGAGACTTTAGACGTAACCCGGAGGGGCCAAGCTTTCCAAAATATATTACTACATATTAAGACGTAACCGTGGATATAAAGAACAAGTAAAACGGACTTATAACGACAAAGATATTCACGTTTGAATATCGGCAAAACTCATATTATTTTGACAGCTTTTAGAAATAATAACACTAAAACTGCGTAGTAACTTTAGATTTCTAGAAATAATACCAAGTACCCAAATTCATAACTAATGAAGTATTAGTGATTACAAGTATATTTTTATCACTACAAGGCGTTATATCAAGGATTTCAAACCGAGGATTTCAACACTAACATTGATACATACGATATATATATATATATATATATATACACACACACACACACACACACATTTCAACTAGTTTTATTTTCTAGTTGCCTTATTTTCCTAAGTCCTGGAAAATGTATATTTTTTATAACAACAAGTATTTTTCCAAAGAGTAGAGTGGTATAGAAAACATGTGCATGGACATTCATAACATCATTTTGTGATCTAAAGAAGATCGTTCATCATTCATATTAGGTTGAGGCAGCTAACCGTTCATTGTTGTTGTTCATTTCACTTCATCACAGTATCATCAGTTTAAGGTGAGTTTTCATAGCCCCGTTTTCAATACAATATTTTGATTTCAAATCCCACGGGGGAATACATTGTATCAATTATTTTAGTACGAGCCCAAGTACCAAAACATATGTACATTGCTTAAGTTGCCTTACCAACCTGTTAAAGTCCCCTATTTATTATCATGGACCGTTAATTTGCCGATTAAGCGAGAGTGAGTGGATAGATCTATCGAGGGTGACGCCTCCATCCGTGGTAGTTATTACCAACAGTAAGCGGATGCATTTCATTTTGACATTTTGGGAGTGTTCTGGTAAAACATTCGGGAGGGGCATATAATTTCATCAGTCATAGCTTCGGGATCATGAGCTTAAGGTCTATTGTACTATTTTACTTGATTTTTATCTTGCACTTATACTTGTGGTGGCCGTACATCATTACATTTAATAAACCTATGGAATTCACCAACATTCGTGTTGACGTTTTAGCAATGTATTTCAGGTTATTAAGGTAGCTCATGTGTCATGCATTTGGACCTTTATGGAGTCGCGGAGTCGACGCGCCTTACCATTATTTCATGCACTTATGTAAACGTTTGATCTAGTAGGACTTGTTTTCATAAACATGCAACACCTTTTGGGGACCTCATATTGTAAACTCTGGATTATTTCAATGATCAAACGAAGTATTTTCCAAACAACACTTTAGGTCGTTCAATGTAACTGTAACTGTGATGCTATGACAGACACCCCCAAGTATTCCATTCCGCTGCAAGTCAGTTAAATTGGGGGTGTGACATTCCATTAGGTACTTTAAGCTAAAATGATTAGTCTTGATCTTAAAGTGCCTATCATGGAGATATCCTCCATTTCTCCAATGCATAAACCACATCCCACATCTCTTTTTCATAAGTAGATAAGCCTTTGTGTCTTGGTGCTAATGATTTACTCATGAAAGCAATAGGATGGCCATTTTGTTGTAAGACTGCTCCAATACCTTCATCTGATGCATCTGTTTCAACTACAAGCTCAGCTTTAAAGTTTGGAAGAGCCAAGACAGGTGCATTAACCATAGCCAATTTCAACTTCTTAAATGTTTCCTGAGCAGTATTGCTCCAAACAAATGAATTCTTCTTGAGCAATTCAGTTAAAGGCTTGCTTATGGTAGCATAATTTTTCACAAACCTTCTATAATACCTTGTGTGTCCTAGAGATTCTCTGAGTTTCTTCACATTCACAGGAGTAGGCCATTCTTGCATTGCTTTGACCTTAGATGAGTCTGTGGAAACACCCTGACAAGAAATCTCATGCCCCAAGTACTAAACTTTAGTTGTCCCAAACACATATTTACTAACTTTGGCAAAAAGCTATTGTGACTACATTATCTTTAAGACCATATCCAGGTGTTGAACATGTTCCTCCATATTCTTACTATACACCAAAATGTCATCAAAGAACACTAAAACAAACCTTCTCAAGTAATCTGCAAAAACCTCATTCATTAGAGCTTGAAATGAAGAAGGTGCATTAGTTATTCCACAAGGCATAACTAAGAACTCATAATGGCCTTGATGAGTTCTGAAGGCTATTTTGTGAATGTCTCTTTCATACATTCTTATTTGATGATAACCAGACCTTAAGTCCAGCTTAGTGAACACTTTGGCCCCAAACAACTCATCAATCAACTCCTCAATGACTGGAATTGGGAATTTATCTTTCACAGTGCGCTTATTAAGTTCTCTATAATCAACACACATACTCCAAGATCCATCTTTTTTCTTTACCATTACCACCGGTGAAGAAAAAGAACCGTGACTACTTCTGATGACTCCACTCTCAAGCAGTCTTTAACCATCAACTCAATGGCATCCTTCTGAGAAGGAGTATTTTCTTTTAGAGGTATCATGTGATCATGTTTTCTGTTTGGCGGCAAAGTCTTTGGAACAGCAAAAACTTGTTCATACTTTCTGATTACACCCTTTAAACTTGGATGCATCACTTGCCCCTCAACTTTTGTGCCCATCAAGTCAGCTTGTACACCATTTGCAGGGTATACACATAATGCCATAGAGTACAATTGAGCACTTCCATTCACCATGTGTTTATACATTTGCTTCCCTTTTATCCAATGTACCACAGGGTGAGTCACACCTTTGATAACTACCTTCCTTCCTTTATACATAAACTCCATTCTCAATTCTGAATAGTTGTGAAAACTGTCTCCCAAAGTAGAGAGCCATTGTACTCCCAATACCATATCACAACCTCCCAAAGGAATAAGCATTACATCAATACAAAATGTCTCTCCTTGTATTTGCCAAACCAAACCCTTACACTCCTGATTGCTAGTAAGTGAATTACCACCAGCCACAGATACTAACAGAGGACAAGTTTGTTTGACTGCACAACCCATCCTTTTTGCAGCAGAGATGTCTAAAAAATTTTGAGTACTACCCCCATCAATCAAAATATTGACTGTTTGGTCGTTAAGTTGGCCTTGAACTCTCATGGTGTGATATGTATTAATTCATGATAAAGTGTTTAATGAGATTTATGGTTGTGACTCAAGAACACCATCAGGACTACAACTGTTTTGTTCCTTAGTGACATCTGCAATGGTATTAACCTCATATCCAAACACTCCTTCTGTACATTGGCTATTTGACTATTCTTCTAAACACTCTTGTTCCTCATTTTCAGCCACAATTTCTAAGGAAAAGAGCTGACCACTACACTTGTGACTAGGCACATACTTTTGATCACAATAGAAACACTCCTTTTTTGCCCTTTTTTCTTCCATTTCCTTTTGTTTCAGTCAATAAGGTCTATTACTAATAGCTTTTTGGGTAGTGGCATTATTTCCAAAAGAAGTAATAGGTTTTGCAGGCATATGCACATTCTTATTGACATAACTGACATTGGGAACATACTTTGGAACAGCAGTTGTTGGTGGAGCATACCTTGGCTTAAGAGTGGCATTAGTAGCTTCTTGTAGCTTAGCCATAGAATAAGCTTTGGCTAGGGTTTGCAGCTTGAACATCCTCAATGGCATACTAACCTCCTTCTTTAATCCTTCCATAAACAAACTCACAACATACAACTCAGGTAGATCCACCCTATTCAGTAGCTCTTCAAACACCTCTTGATAGTGTTGCACTGAACTATCCTGCTTCAAATTCTTCAAGTCTCCCATTGGATCTTCATAAATGGAACCAAACCTCTCTAGAAGCTTCTCTTCATACTGCTCCCATAGAGTACCTTCACCATACTTCTTAACATACTGTTGGTGCCAGGTAAGAGCCTTATCATACAGGTGCATAGATGCAAATTCAACCTTCATATCATCTTCAATTCCATCTATTCTAAAAAACTGCGTGCACCTGAAGATCCAACCCTTCACATCCTCTCCATTGAACTTAGGAAATTCAATTTTTGTCATTCTCCCATAGTGTGAACCCCTGTTTTAACTTGTGCCTTCATTACGATGCAAACCTTGCAGAGTCCTAGTTAACACTTGATTCTGAGCCATTAACTCCTTAACCAGAGTCTGCAAGGCCTCTATAGTTGCTGGTAAGGTCTCCGAAGTCAATGGTGGTGTTTCTAACAACCCAGCCCTAGTAGTAACAAGCATTGTGGTTGACTATTGTGTGTTATTTCTAATCAATTGTAATTTTAGCTATTAGTTATCACTCTACACTTCAATTGAGCAATAACCTAACAACTCTAACCGTTCTTGGCCAAATTAAGTCAAGCAAAACTGATCATTAATTCGAAAATAGAGGATTTAAGCACCTATGCGATATTCTCGTGATTGTGATGCGTACTTAACACTTGGTCGTATTGCTGACGGATAACATACAACGAATTAGTGTACCGGTGTAGTACAACTAATTTTCAGCAAATTTTCGTCGGAAATTGACCGGAGAAGACAACAGATTGGCTGGAAAAAATAATGTTCACCGGAAAGTTGATCGGCAATGGCTTTGGTACTACTTGTTGTAATCCACAACTCTTTAACCTAAATATCTAATAGAGGAAGATTCGATACAAGGCTAAATGAGTGAATTATTATACAGGAAATTGAGTTACAGAATTGGGGATAAAGGGAGAATATAAAAAAAAAAAATGAGAGAAGTATTTTACAAATCACAATTATTGAAATGAAGTACAAAATGGTATTTATAGTGAAGTAAGTCGATGGAGGTTGATAACTGGAGAAGGAGGAGCAACCACCAATTTCAATTAGTTACCAAACAGACCCCTCAACTATTGAACTTAGCAAAAGTAACCCATGTAGTTGACTTAAATATATCGAGAGAATTCGAACCTTCAATCAGTGATTTGCCAATGATCGTCCTTTTCCAATTAGGGCACGTTAGGATTTTCTTAGTTTCCATGACAGAGAAGAACCGAGAGTATATTCATGGTGAAATATCTATATATTAAGAGATACTAATACGGGCTGTAGTAAATTGTGGTTGTTTGAGAGGCAGAGATGAAGATTGAATTAAAAGGGTGTAAACGGTTTATGGGTTACCATACCTATTTTTATGGAAAAGTTGGTTCCCATTTTGCCCTTAATATATTTTTTTTTCTTTCAAATCAAATTACATATATTTTCAAAAATGCCATTGTGCATTATCAAGTTATACAATATGTATTATTAGGAGTAAAAAATGGTTCTCGCAGTTCTCGCAATTTATTTGGTTCTAAAAAGAACCCCACACATACTCAGTAACCTATTGTTTAATTTTTATTATTAGCTATTAAGAATTAGAAATGGGAGTAAAAGTCTATAAGATGAAGTTAAAAGAAAGACGATTAGTAATGTAATTTGCCATTTTTATAGTCATATTTGTTGCAACTATTATGAAAATTTGACATAGTATATTAGTATAGATACTTATGAGAATTGAATTAAAATTCATGTTTGTGTTATGAAGTAACTGAAGTGATATGTTAAAATTTTATGATATGATCAGCATCTAGCACGAATATGCTGGCAGAGGAGCGTATCTGGCTCTATCTGCAAGGAGAGAGGATCCTCTACGAGAAGTTTATGACCGGTGTCACCGAATCGAAGCACCGGACATTATCATTGTTGATATAAATAATGTTTGTGAATGTTATTAATATTTCTCAATAAACCTATGTTTTGATAATCACAAAACTTAAATCAAATTAAATCAAGAATAAGACATAAACAAGTATTTGGTGACAAATATTTACTTCTACATCTTATATCACTTAAGGTATGCATAAACTTAGTAACTTATGCATTACATGATCAAAGGAAATTTTATATTAATACATAACATTATATAAAATGATTTTAACATTTTATATATATTTGTAAATCATTTTTGGTAAAGCTTTATTAAACCACAAAAATATGATTTCAAATTTCCAACCAAAAAGGGCAAATTTTATCCAGAGAATCTTTCAAACGTTCAGGAGGGCGGCCCCCTTAATCATTAAGGGGACCGGCCTATAATTAAGGGGACCGGCCACGCTCCCGAACAGTAAAATCTGGCCCTTTAAATACTGGATCATTTTGCACATTTTCCTCACCTTTTGGCACTATAAACTTTCTGATCTAATCCTCTTCTCTAGATCTAAAATCCTTTGATCATATATTTCATAAGTCTTTGTTTCTAAGTGATCCAAAGCTTCATCCATTCAAGTGCAAGAAGAAGAACACTTCTCTACATCCATCTTATTGTAGTGGTGTTGTGTATAGCTAGTTGCATATAGCACTAGTGATAGCTATTTGTTAAGGTGTTGTGAATACTTGTTGATTGTAGAATCTTGGTGTGTTGTAAACTAGTTTAGTAGTAGTGACTTAGTTGTGCATAGAAGAAGGTGTGAAGATTGACTAGGTGTGAAGACGGTGTGAAGTCTTGAAGAAGGTGTGAAGGTGTGATTAAGGTGTGAAGATCACGTGGTGTGATATTTGGTGTGAGATTGGTTCTAGCTACGATTAGAACTCGACATTTAGCTTAGTGTCGTTAACTTGTGTAAGCCAAGGTGTGTAAGGTTTCTCCACCATAAGGAGTTTGTTGACATAGTGAAGAAAACTCTCGAGTGTGGTACTCGGGGAGTGGAGTAGGGCAAGGAAGGTGTCCTTGTAGCTGAACCACTATAAATTCGCGTGTTGTGGTTTGATCTTTCTAACTCTATCTTTTCTTCATTATATTTCAATACTTTCAATATTAGTTTAGACTTGCTCATATTAGTTGCTACTTGAATTCACTTAAGATCGAATCGAAAGTTTTTATAACCAACAAAATATTTTGGAAATAAATTTAAAAGGACGTAAAACTATTCAACCCCCCCTTCTAGTTTTCCACAATTGGTATCAGGAGCCACGTCGAGCAAGATCTTTAAAATATATCGTATTTTAAAACTTGTAACGATCTATGGAATCTGAAAAATATTTAGAAGGGCAATCTATGCAAAGACCACCACTATTTGAAAGTGATGGATTTTTATATTGGAAAAATCGATTCGAAACTTATGTGAAGTCAAAAGATCTAGATCTTTGGCATGTTATTACTAATGGTGATTTTTTACCTATTCAAAATAACCCGGAAACTAAGAAAGATGAAATCGTACCTTTTGAAAAACAAAATGATGCTTTAAAAAGAAAACTTGCTAAAAATAATGAGGCAAAAATGGTTATTTATAATGCGCTACCACGTAAAGAGTACGAAAGGATCTTTATGTGCGAAACCGCAAAAGAAATTTGGAACTCTTTACTAATAACTCACCAAGGTAATAGTCAAGTCAAAGATAATAAGATAGATCTACTTGTTCAACAATACGAGCAATTCACGATTCCGGAAGAGGAATCAATTGACAATGCTTTTGCTAGATTTAACACTATCATCACAAGTTTAAAAGCACTTGATGAGAATTTTTCTAGTAAGAATTTTGTTAGGAAGTTTCTTAGGGCTCTTCATCCAAAATGGCGAGCTAAAGTGACGGCTATTGAAGAATCGAAGAATTTGTCAACTTTGCAACTTGACGAATTAATTGGAAATCTAAAAGTCTACGAAGTCATCATTAAAAAGGACTCCGAAATGGTCAAGGAAAAACGAGAGCAAAGCAAGTCAATTGCCTTGAAAGCTAGAAAGGAATCTAGTGTCGAAGATAGCTCATCTTCCGAAAGTGATGACGAAGAATACGCCATGGCCGTAAGAGATTTCAAGAAATTCTTCAAAAGGCGAGGAAGATTCGTAAGACAACCGTACGACGAAAAGAAAACATTTCAAAAGAGTAAAGATGACAAGAACAACAAGATTGAAAGAAAATGTTTCAAGTGCGGAGATCCAAATCACCTTATTGGAAAATGTCCAATGATGACAAGAGATCAAAATCAAAGAGCATTTGTTGGAGGTGCTTGGAGTGATAGTGATGATGATGAGAATGAAACGACAAAGGAAGAAAAATGTCTCATGGCGAATACACCAAATGAGGTACGTTCCGAAACCGAATATTTTAGTGATGAAAGTATATCATTAGATGAAAAAAATTTAGATAATGAATATATTAAACTATGCAAACTAGGACAACTAGTAATGACCAAAAACAAATCACTAAAATACATTAACAATCAATTAGAAAATGAAGTACTTGAATTAAAAATTAAAATACATCAACTAGAAAAAGGTAAAGAAATTTGTGAAGAATGTAAATCATGTCAAGAGCTTAAAGGTGAAAACGAAATGCTTAGGAAAGAAATTCGCAAACTTGACAAATTTGAAAATAGTAGTCAATCACTTAGTAAAATAATAAGTATTCAAAGAACGTCCGGAGACAAAACCGGCTTAGGATTTAATTCAAATGAGCCTTCAACAAGCGAAATTAAAAATGTAAAATTTGAAAGTGAACTCAAAAACGAAAACCTTTAGAATCTAATCCTAAGTATATACTTATTAATGATAAGAAAATACCTCTTGCCAATGATGAAGAAGTTAAAGATTTTTATAAACCGTCTTTAAAGACCGAAGTAGGATTGTCTAAACCCAAAATAAGATCTAAAACTCCACCACCTAGAAAACCAAATAATTCTCATCCTAGGTCTAAAACACCTCAACCAAGAAGAAATCAAAATAGACAAAACTATAATAACAATAGTAATCAAATGTGGAACTACCAACAAAGCTACAATCCTTGGGGCATTCTACCACCTTTCATGCACCCGAGCCAAATGTTAAACATGTTTGGACCAAATAACTTTGGACCAAAAGGACAATGGAGATCAAATGGCTAGACAAACAATCCTTGAGGCAATCTTGGTTTTTCTCTCAACATAGACTTTTTCAAAGTCTATATTTCATCTTGATGATATTGAAGATTTCTTTTGAAGACCACCGGGTACGCCATTCTTTCACAACTCATTGCCATGCTTAGATAAATATGTATTGTTTGATTTCGTTAATTATCTAGATATAATTTGTCATTGTCTTCTATGTGTTAGAATCACATATATACTTATATATACATATATATATATACTATTATACGTAATATATTAAATATATATACAGATATATATAAATTCACTTGCACATAACCTAGATACGTCATTTGTTGACTTTCTAGAACTCCAAGAAATCGTTCTCTATCGAACCCTTTCTTTCCCCCTCTCACGTTATTCTAGTAAGTCCTCTTTTAGGAGACTCATGATGATGAAGGGATATGAGTCAAGTGGACTTTTATAAGGCAAGAACGTCTTCGCACATGAACACTATGGATGAAACAAACTCCTCTCGACAAGTATATCCTATCTCCGTTACTATCCTTCAAATCTCACTTATCAACCCATCTTTCAAACACACTCATACTTATATATATATATATATATATATATATATATATATATATATATATATATATATATATATATATATATATATATATATATATATATATATATATATATATATATATATATATATATATATATACACTTATTCACATATTCCCGAACACACCTCAAACCCTTCATCAACTTAACACTTTGATCATTTTATCCAAAAATTGTCAAAGGTATATTTTAATTATCGAAACGGTAATTAAAAGTTGTTAAGTATCTTATCATCGTGCCAATAGACATTTACGTATTTTTGATATATTATAAATCTAAGTATATACGTATAAATATTTTTGTTCCAGAAACGAACTCCGCGAAATTTGGAAAATTTCAAAGGCGGCCCCCTTAATGATTAAGGGGACCGGCTTGTTATCGAGGGCGGTCCCCTTAATGTTTAAGGGGGCCGGCCATCTGAGAATATCCAAATCCGTTTTTCCTTCTTATTTCCATTCCCAAACACCCCATTCACTCATTTGTTCCTCCCACTGCTACTGAGTACGAACCAAAACACCCAAAAACTTCAAAATCCTCCATCATATCACCAATCCGGGGTTGTTTCGCAAGGGGCAAACATCAACCAAACATATAACAACATCTTTTGTAAGTTTTCCAACATGCATTTCATCACATTTCATTCGATTTGGCGTCTAATCAATAATTATGCATTTTATTAAAATTCATTTTAATTCAATTATAAGTGTAATTGAAGCTAGAAATTGAACTACCAAATGCTCCCCATAGGATTAGGATGATGTTTAGCAACTCAAAATTAGTATAACATATCATCTTGTCAAAATCTTTAATCGCCCAAAAACCCTAGTCGAATTTTATTTTTCAAAAGGCACATTGTTGATATAACTCTAAAAAACCATTTAAAACTTACTACATTACATTGTTTTAACGCTCTAAACAATCAAAGCACACTTTTCAAATTGTTGGTAAATGATTCATGAAGTCAACATGGGCGTTTGGTTCATGAACAAACCATAACTATACGAAGTTATTTGAAATCTAAAACTTGCTTATAAGCTTTGTTAATAATACTAGAATCAATAGAGGTGATCAAGATATATAATCAATATATATATTGATATTTTTAGGATATTGTTGTCTAGTTAAGGGAGCGTTTGGTTTATCTTTAAAATGATAATTTTGAAAACTAAAATTCGTATTTCAATCTTTTAAACAAGTTTATGTTGCGTCAAACTTTTACGAAATGGAAGATATATAATCTAATATATATCTAGCCTTATTTCGAAATGAATTATGATATCATACCCTTTTGATATTGTACATTCTAAACAAGTTTAAAATCAAAATAAAAGGAACATCATGAAACTACTTCATTAAATATTTTTTTTGTGTCGAAGTAGAATTTCGTTCCACATATATTGCATATAATTATATATATATACATATATATATATATATAAATAATATATGCATGATGGTTGTTTATATTTTAATTCTATTCTTGTTGTTATTTTGTTTAGGTGAAAATGCCTAAGACCACGGTTGGTGATGTATCCAAAACCAAACAATACATTCCAAAAGTTTCTTCTACTCCCGGCATGTCTCCTTCAGTAGCATGTTTCTATCGTCCCATTGAAAATAGAAACATTCACGAAGGACGAATTGTCGATCCATCTTTTTATGAAAATGATCAAACCGAACGAATGTTCACCAATATTCGTTTTGAATGTCTTCTCCAAATCAACGAACCAATCATCCCCCGTTTTATCCTCGACTTCTATAGCCAAGTGACGGTGCAAACCGATCCCTATGGTCATCTCCTCATTTCCTTCATGATTCAAAATCAATTCATCACTCTATCTCTTGCTCAATTTGGGCAAATTCTTAGAATCCCATTCAACGGCCAAGCCGTTTTCTCAAATGAATGGGATCTTTCCACTCTTGAAATAAATCGTCCTCAGGATGGCCCCTACCATTCTGAGATTCCTAGTCCTGAAGACATTCGTCGAATGCTCGAACTAGAACGTCGTACGACTAGTCGAGTAATCAAGTCGAAGAATGTCGATATTCATGCCAATCAAATTCTCCTCAAAGAGCTAAGCCAAGATATGAAGAAGTGGGAAGAAATCATTCGAGAGAATGCGTTTGGTACTGGTGGTCACCGTGATCATGTCACGGCGAGCATTGCCCACATGCTTTATTGTATTATTGCTGAAGAGCAATACAACTTGGCTTATCTTTTTATTCATCGAATCATGTCCGCCAAAAATACCACAAATGCCAATCTTCCTTACGGTATGTTTCTCACACGACTTTACCGTTATGTGATGGAACATTACCCACATCTTCAAAGAGACTACTACGTTCATATCCTTCCTACTTTGAACCAACTTACTCGTGTTCGTACTCATCGTCCTCGTAGTGACAAAGGAAAATCTCGTGTTCCTTTGTACTCTAGGGGTCGTGGTTCTACATCTCATCGTGATGACGATGATGATGAGGAGGAAGACACCTCACGTGTTAGTACTCCATCCCCCACGACCTTTGTTGATGATCTTCCTGACCTTGATTACTCCGAATATTCAATTCCTCTTCCTCACGAACGTACCGATGAACTTCTCTTCACTCGCCAAACCTCCATCATCAATCAACGACAACAAATGCATGAAGAGATGCGAGGAGGATTCAAATCCATTGGGAAGATGTTTAGGAAGATGGTTGGAAAGAAGAAGAAGTAGAAGATTTTGATGTATTGCTACTTATTATGTGTCTTTAATTTGACATTTGTATTGTTTGCTACTTGTCCGACTTACTCGGAAATACTTGTGTTAGCTCTTGTTCATTTCTTGAATAATTTTTAGTCTTTGAACAATTATCATGCTATGCTATGCCTCTTTTCTAATATGAATTATAATATGATAATTTGCATGCAAAATTTGGTTATATATATATATATATTTATATATCATCATTCCTAGTGTATATACTTCTACTAGAGCTTGCTGGAAAAACAAACTTGAAAAATGGCCAAAATCTGCAAATTTTGGGTTTCTGGTCGTCTGGGAAAACACCAGATGGGCGGCCCCCTTAATTCCCTAGGCGGTCCCCTTAATGATTAAGGGGGCCGACATACAATTAAGGGGACCGGCCATCTGGAACTGGATTTACTGTACTCTTTTGCATCATGTGAATCCTTTCTCTAGTTTCAGCTACCATTTCCCATTTTGACCCAACTGATTTTAGAATCTCTTTCCACCATTTCAAACATTTACCTAAATTATCCACTTCCATACTATAAATTCCCTCCATTATCACCATTCTTCATCTCATCATTCATCATATCATCATGACTCCTCCAAGTACCTCAAACTCCAAAACCTCCAAGAAACAAAAACTTGTGGTCATCCCACCAAAACAACTCTTCATTGACTTAACAAATGAAGACAACAAAACACCATCACCTCCACCCAAATGCTCATCCCCAAGTGCACCCAATGCACCATCTAAAACACCTTCCACTCATGGAACTTCTTCATCATCCATACCCTCAACCTCATCAATCAATGACTACATCCACTTACACTTGTCACCACAAGTATCATCACCACCTCCTACACAAGAACCCATGTCTACTCATCTTACCATCTCACTTTCACCAACAACACCACTTGATGCTCATCTCTCATCACCACAAATCTCACCACCATTTTTTACCAATCCAATACCTTGGAGGATGCTTGAATCACATGGTGATTCTTGCCTTTGTTGTATCCACAACCGCACGGTCATCTTTGGCCTTAGAGATGAAATTCAATATATGTTTTCATATATTGAATATTTGCTTACCAACCCACCACCACCACCAACTCCACCATCCTCTCCAATAATCCCACCACCACAATTCTCACCCTCTACTCCACCATCACCATCATGCTCTCCAAATTAAGCATATCACATGCTTAATAAATAAAGTCTTTACCCTCCATTTTGCTTGCAAGCTCTATGAAGTCTATGTACCCTTTGCATGATGATGTATTTCTATTGATGTTAGATTATGAAATTGCTAATATCTTGTACCTTTCTTTGTTTGTACTTGCATTGTTGTGTCTTGACACAACAATTGTTCTAATATGAATGTTTCTTTCTTCTACTATGAATGTTTCTTTCCTTATTACATTATATTTGTGTGCATGTCTATACTTGTGCTTCTAATATTTTTGTTTTGCAAGCATTCCATAGCTCATTCTCTTGGTGCCCCCAAACGAGGGGGAGTACACATCAAGGGGGAGTTTCTACCCGTCAAAATTTTCACGTATGAAAACTTGTCGGCTTAACCTTTTTGATGTTACAAAAAGGGGGAGAAGTACATATGCATTACATGATCAAAGGAAATTTTATATTAATACATAACATTATATAAAATGATTTTAACATTTTATATATATTTGTAAATCATTTTTGGTAAAGCTTTATTAAACCACAAAAATATGATTTCAAATTTCCAACCAAAAAGGGCAAATTTTATCCAGAGAATCTTTTCAAACGTTCAGGAGGGCGGCCCCCTTAATTTTACTAGGCGGCCCCCTTAATCATTAAGGGGACCGGCCTATAATTAAGGGGACCGGCCACGCTCCCGAACAGTAAAATCTGGCCCTTTAAATACTGGATTATTTTGCACATTTTCCTCACCTTTTTGCACTATAAACTTTCTGATCCAATCCTCTTCTCTAGATCTAAAATCCTTTGATCATATATTTCATAAGTCTTTGTTTCTAAGTGATCCAAAGCTTCATCCATTCAAGTGCAAGAAGAAGAACACTTCTCTACATCCATCTTATTGTAGTGGTGTTGTGTATAGCTAGTTGCATATAGCACTAGTGATAGCTATTTGTTAAGGTGTTGTGAATACTTGTTGATTGTAGAATCTTGGTGTGTTGTAAACTAGTTTAGTAGTAGTGACTTAGTTGTGCATAGAAGAAGGTGTGAAGATTGACTAGGTGTGAAGACGGTGTGAAGTCTTGAAGAAGGTGTGAAGGTGTGATTAAGGTGTGAAGATCACGTGGTGTGATATTTGGTGTGAGATTGGTTCTAGCTACGATTAGAACTCGACATTTAGCTTAGTGTCGTTAACTTGTGTAAGCCAAGGTGTGTAAGGTTTCTCCACCATAAGGAGTTTGTTGACATAGTGAAGAAAACTCTCGAGTGTGGTACTCGGGGAGTGGAGTAGGGCAAGGAAGGTGTCCTTGTAGCCGAACCACTATAAATTCACGTGTTGTGGTTTGATCTTTCTAACTCTATCTTTTCTTCATTATATTTCAATACTTTCAATATTAGTTTAGACTTGCTCATATTAGTTGCTACTTGAATTCACTTAAGATCGAATCGAAAGTTTTTATAACCAACAAAATATTTTGGAAATAAATTTAAAAGGACGTAAAACTATTCAACCCCCCCTTCTAGTTTTCCACAATCATCATCCATGCTGATCTGTCCAGTGCCCATGAATCTAAATGAATGGTTGATCAAACTGTTCATCACTTCAATCGGTGTACGAAATAATAGCTTTTTATCATTATATAAAATTCTATCATTATTTGGAAATACTTATTGTGTGATGATCAAGGGTCTTAGAGCACATACCAATGCCGGAGACAAGAAAGTTAGGGGTCTCCACTACTTAATGATAGTGATTGGATGTATGTTCCACCCATGAGGCATTCCATGGTCATCGATCTTGCTGTTCTAATTGAGGTAACCATTTTTTCATTAACAACCTGATTTAAGAAAAAATGGGTCGATTAAAAGTTATGTTTTTATCTCTAACGGGTCAAGTGAGCCCATTCCAACCAGTATCTAAAACAAGTTTTTTTCATGGTAGTTTTACAAATCTGTTTAAAATGAAAAGCTGAGTGGTTTACTTTGTGCTCATAGAAAGTAATTTACGTAGTACAAAGATGCTGCTTTTTCTAATTATGTCATTTTCCTTCACTTTTTTTTCTCCTTAGAAGTTAGATTGTGATAATTTCTCTGTAATTATAGAACTAAAATCTCAATACGAGCCAAAGTCATGGGCATCTTTCATTGGAGACTTGGCAGACTAACATATTTTATCAGGAAACAATGCTTATGTGGTTTTTCAATAAGAGAGCCGAAATAGCTTTATCATGATTGATAACAATGGAATATAAGGGACAAGCAGCCTACCAAACTATCAATGATGATATTATAAATGAGTTGTTAATGAAATTGAGTTAGACTATGACCGGCGATGATATTAGTATTTATGTAAGTAAAAGCAAAGACGTCTCTTCAAGTATAAAGTAGTAGAAGTTATAAAGGTTTTTAAGTCTAAACTAGGTTGTCATATAATTTTGAAGGAATCATTATATTTTTGATATTCAAGTGTAACAATATGTTTCAAGACATCATCCGAAGTGATCAAGACGTTTTGGTCATTGAAGGTGGTTGGTTTTGGCGAAGCGGGTCACCTGTTTAAAGTTTGTGAGATAAGTTTGTACTGGTTAAGTCATGATGGTTGTTAGTTACGATAGATATATGGAATGGTTAAAAGAATACTTATTTTTGTGTGATATTGATGAGTGCTCAAACACTCATCATTTTTTGTCTAATCTGAACTGCAAAACATACAAAAACACTCAGAAATGCATCAAAATACCAAAAATATTTCAAAATTGTGTTTTATATGTTTTAGATGCAAAATGAGCAAAAACAAATGAAAAACGCACAAAGTTTGCAAAATTGGCAGTTTCAGTCCCCCAACTTTCAAAATTTGACAAAACTAGTCCCTGGATATTCAAAATATGGAAAATTATTACCAAAGGTCATTTTGAAATCATAAGTTGTCATATTTAGTCCTTTGGTGAAAAATTGGAAAGTTTTGGAAATTTACAGTTTGGTCCCTGGAGTTACAGATTTTGGCAGATTCAGTCCCTGGTGGGATAATTTTGAAAGAAAAATCACTTTTGGTCCTTGGGAAAGTCACAAAAGCCATTTTTAGTCCTTGGGTAAAATGTTTGGAGAAATTACGGTTTTGGTCCCTGAACTTTCAAATTTGACATAAAAGGACCCCGGGATTTCAATTTTTGGGAAATTACAAATTATGGTCCTTTGGTTTTTGAAACTTGACAAGTATGATTTTTTATATAACTTTGTGAAAATAACAAATTCAGCCCCTCAATTTCAGTTTATTACAAAAATGGTCCTTGTGATTAATGTTTAAACCAAATGGACCTTTAATATTATATAAACCAAACACCACCCAAATCTGACCCAACATTAAACCCCCCAAGCCCATGATCCAGCCCAACCTTCCCACCCTTTTTAATATAACCTGGTCATTGACCAGGTCAACACCCCCAAACCTCGCTACTGTTCACCGTCCCCCACCTCCATGATTTCTGCAATCTGTCTCACCTCCCCCCTCCTCCTTTCCACAAATCCCTCACCAAACCTTCACCAATACTTCCCCCTCCATTTATTACACCAACCCTCCTCAATTAATACCCTTACCAAACTCCCCAACTGCCCATACCAAATTTCCCGCCAAAACCTCTTTCAAAGGTTGTGATCAAAAGAAGCCATCCTACGGTCCAAATTAAAGTGGGAAAAGCAGTGGATGCCTCCAGGTCTATAAAAGAAAAGAAAAGAGAGAAGAAAAGCAAGTAGTGTAGTAGTTAACTTAGTTTAGTGTCGGATTAATGTAAAATGTAGCTTTTTAGTTATTAATTTTAGTTAAAGGAAGCTTGTAACCTGTTTTTTTAGTGTAATGTGAACTTATTGTTGTTTCAATTTCAAGGTTTCTTCGGATAATTCAACTTTTAGAATTTTCAAGTAAAATCCCATTTTTAATTGAATATGAGAATAGTTGTTGTTTACTGTCTACTTATGCTCATTTCAGTTTGTTCATAAGCTCCTGTAAGTGTTTGAGGCATTACAATCCATTTCTACTCAGTTTCATATAAAATAACAATAATACTCAAGAATTTAAACAATCATGTGAAAAAGCCAAAAAGAAGCCAAGAAGATGTGGAACTTGGTTTATAGCTTCAGGTAGATGACTGGCCATCTGTGAGTGTTTCATTCTTGGTTTGGTGCACCAGGGTTAGTGTAAGTCTCCCATTCAGTTTTAAGCTCAAATTTTCTTATTTTGTTATTAGTAGCTTTGGTTGCCAATTGTGCTTGATTTCTATCTAAATTTTGTTCAACCTAGGTTAGTATTAAGTTTAAAATCAGTTTCATAGATTAGATATTGTATTTGCTTCATTGAATCACCAAACAGTACCCAATAAGGGGTGTTTGGTTTATCAGAGTTGGATATGTTAGAGTAGTTTTTTGTAGTTATTTCTTGTTTAAACACACTTCACTAGGTTAAGTTAGTATAGTCTAGGCCTTGTAACTGGTATTCAATAAGCAAAAGTCAAAAAAATCAAAGTAACCCCCCCAACAGTTCACTGTTGGGGATTTGAGATCCAAATCATCCATTATCATTGCATAAGATGTTTATGTAGCTTAATTTGAACTTATTGTAGCTTAATACAACTCTTACAATCATCTTTGATCATCACAAGTCCATTTTAGTCAACTATCTAAGTTTTTTTACAAAAGTCAAAATGTGCACTTTTCAGTTTTTATCAAAATGGTGGGAATTTTATAGAATTTTGTAAAGAGTTCTATGATGTGAAACTTGTTGGGTGCAAAGTCCCCCAGCTTAGCTTTAAGTTCCCCCCTCCATTGTATTTTTGCCATTTTTCTTTGAGCCTCACAACCACTCCAAACCCAGCTGCAGGGCTGCGTACTGCTCTGTCTTAGCAGCACAACAGTCCCAACACCACACTTGGTGGTGGTTTCCAAGCCACCATTTTGGTTCCTTCTAACCCCCCTCCTGGTAGGGTGCATGTTTTGACCATTGGGTTGACCTGAGATCCACTGGGACCCACCTGAATCAAGCCAAAGACTTTGTCCCATTTTCAGTTCCAAAACAAGTTCCAATTGCTTATTTGTTGGCTTTTTGGCTTATTCAATGGTTCCCACTTGCTCTTTCTAGCTTATTTTAGTTCACTCAGCTTATTCATAGCTTATTCTACCATTGTGGCCCCCCTAGCTGCCTACATTGTCATTTTCCCTTGACAGTTGACCAAAGTCAACTGTCACCATAATAAGCTTGTACTTTGCTTATTTTTAAGCTCCTAGAAAGTTGTTTTTGTAAAAGTGTCTTATTTTCAGTAGTGTAACAAGTTTCAAAAAGAAAATTAACAAAAATCCAATTTAATTTCTAAGTGATAGTTTCTATTTAATTTTATTTAAATTTTATTTTTCATTTTTAGATTTTAATTAAGTACTTGTTATTTTTATATGTTTATAAATTACTTCTTATATTAAAGTATTTATAATAATTTTCTCAGATTTTTATTTTATCATTAAGTATTTATTAGAATTAATTTTAGTTTTATTAATTATTAATTAATATTAAGTTTAAAATAGCATAATTAGTTTTTATTAAGCAAAACTTAGTTTTTATATTTTTTATAGCTTTTATATGTTATAAAATAATTTTAGAAATTTTCTTATAATTTTTACTGTTCATTTTCTATTTTTCTTAATTTAAATTAGTTTAATTAGATAATTAGTAATTAATTAATAGAAAAATCACAAAAAGACAAAAATACTTATTTTTATTTTTAAAACTTATTTTTAGTCATTTTATAATTTTAGAAATTTTATTTTCACCTTTTTAGTATTTAAATAATATTATATTGTATTTTAGTTATTTAAGTATTAATAATAAGTATTAAATAGTTTTTAATTAATATTAAATAATTAAATAGTGTAAAAATTAATTTTAATTTTCTAAAAATTTTCTTTTACCTTTTAGTTTGTAAAAAAGTCATTTTCACCCCTTGGGGTTTTCAGATTTCCGTTTTCACTTTTTATTTTGTACGTTTACGTTTTATTTAAACGTGAACGTACGCGTTTTTAGTTTTAAACGTTTCTGGGTTTTCAAACTTTCCCGTCTTGTTTATATAGCTTGTTTAAGCTATTCTCATTGTAGATTCCTGATGAGTGTGTAAATACTCATCATTTTTGTCTTATATGAACTGCCAATACATCCAAAAACACCCAATAATGCATCAAAATACTGAAATTATCTTAAAAGTGTGTTTTATATGGTTTAGATGCAAAATGTTTAAAAATAAATGAAAAACGAACAAAGTTTGCACAATTGGCAGTTTCAGTCCCTCAAGTTTCAAATATTGACAAATCTAGTCCCTGGATATTCAAAATAAGGAAACTTATCACCAAAGGTCATTTTGAAATCATAAAATGTCATATTTAGTCCTTTGGTGAAAAATTGGAAAGTTTTGAGAATTTACGCTTTTGGTCCCTGGAGTTTCAAACATTGGCAGATTTGGTCCCTGGTGGGATATTTTTGAGAGAAAAATCATTTTTGGTCCTTGTAAATTCAAATTGTTCAATATTGGTCCTTGGATAAAATATTTTCACAATTTGGCAATTTTAGTCCCCGGATTTTGAATTTTGACATAAATGGTCCCCGGGAATTTGAAAAATGAAAAAAAAAATGTAATTTATATCCTGGACTTTTGAAAGATGGCATGTTTTACCCTTGAAACAAGTTTGAAAAATTTACAAAAACGGCCCTTGGATTTTCAGAATTACATTATTGGTCCTTGTTGTTTATTAGTTACCAAATGGACTCAAAATACAAACAAACCAAAACACCACCCAATACCACAACCTGATCCACTTCTCAAGCCCAAACCACATCAAATCCGGCCCACCCTAAACTAATAATACTCACCCCCTCGTTGACTTCGGTCAAACCCACAAACCCGTACCACTGTTCATCTTCTCCCTAATCCTCCATTATTCCCCCCCTAATTATCAGGGTAATTTGCTCCCCCCTCCTCACCAAAATCCACAAAACCCTCACCTACACCCATTCATCCCCCCTCCTCATTTAATTGCTCACCTACTCACCAACTCCCACCCAAACTGCTACATACCTTTTTCCCGCCAAAATTGATTCAAGGGTCAGGATCACACAAGAGTCATCCAAGGGCTCTTAGAAGGTGTGGGAAAGTCAAGAGAGACAGCCAGGACCTATAAAAGTGAAAAAAAATGAAGGAAGAAGTAGTAGTTAATGTAGTTTAGGAGTAGTGTAATTTAGTCTCATGTTTTAGCTTAAATTCCAAGTTCTGTTGTAATATTTTGCTTTAAATCCTTGTAATAAGTATTGTCTGTGTTTCTAAAACTCATTTTACAACTTAATTTAAGGTTTTCAGTTTTAACATCCAAGTTAGCAATTTCAGTTACAAATTAAATTTCTTGTTATGGTTGTGAAAGCTGTGGATCCTAGTAAATTGTTGAAGTGTATGGTTTAGAAACCTCATGGGAGGTATAGGTTAGGATAACCTTTGGCTCAGTACAACACTATTTGAAATCATTGTAAGTTTTAATTTCAGTTTTTAGTGTAAACTTGCATCATCTTGTGATTTACAGTTGTAGTGTTTAATTCTGGTTCATCTTTGTTTATTTATGCTTATAATAGCCTATTATACATTTGAATCTTAGTTTCATGGCTTAAATTTGCTAGTTCCTTCACAAAATCTCAAAACAGTTCACATAAAGGTGTGTTTGGTTCTAGCTGCAAATCTGTGTTCCACTTAGGTTTAGGAGTGAAATTAGGTTTCAACAGCTTCCATTAGGTAAATGTAGCATAAGTTAGGCATAAAATCCAGAAGATCAGTGTGAAAAGTCAAAATTAGCCTTTTAAGTCCCCCACAGTCCACTGTGTGGAAATTTAAGACCTACACACCTTCAATTTAGTCTCAAACTAGTAAATGTAGGATAATTTAACTTATTTTAGGTTTAATACAACTTATTCAATCAGTATAATCATCCACAAGTTTAAAAAAGTCAAGCTCTTAAGTTTTCTACAAAAGTCAAATTGTGCACTTTCAGTTTTTCACAAAAGTTCAACAAATTGTTTTGATTTTTGTAATTGCTTTCAAAGGTTGAAACCTGTTTCTATGCATAGTCCATCAGCTCATCTATTGAATTTCATAGTTCTTTGATTTTTGAGATTTTTCCCTTGGGCCCCACATTGAGCCAAAGCAGCTTGCAGGGCAAGGTCTGCTCTGTCTCAGCAGTTGCACACCCACCACCACCACTTTGTGGTGGTGTTCTGACCACCTCAGTGGGCCCCAGGCCACCATCCTTGCACCATTCAACCCTCCCCCTACCAGACTCCATATTTTGACCCTTGGGTTGACCTCACACTCCCTGGGTTCCACCTGATTTACCCCCACAAGTCTGTCCCACTTTTCAGTTGCAAAACAAGTTTCTTAGTGCTTATTTTATGCTTATTGCTTATTCTGAGGTCCATCTTTGCTTTTTCTGGCTTATTCAAGTTATTCTAACTTATATGGACCTGGATTAATCAGAGTGGGCCCCACTTTAAGCCAATTTAGCTTATTTCCTTGTTTGGTCAACTGTGGTCAACTATTGACCCTTTTTGCTTATTATTAAGTTCTAAAAAGTTTGTTTTTATAAAAAGTTTATGTTTTTAGATGTAAAGTAGGTTTTTAAAAGAAAAATCAAGAAAATCAAATTTAAAATTAAGTGATAGTTTCTATTTAATGTAATTTAATTTTAATTTTCATTTTTAAATTTTTATTAAGTACTTGTCATTTTTATATTTTTATTAATTATATCTTATATTAAAGTATTTATATTAATTTTCTTAGATTTTTATTTTCTTATTTAGTATTAATTAGAATTAATTTTAGTTTATTAATTATTAAATAATAATTAGTTTAAAATAGCATATCGAGTTTTTATTAAGTAAAACTTAGTTTTTATATTTTTTATAGCTTTTATATGTTATAAAGTAATTTTAGAAATTTTCTTAGCATTTTTACTGTTCATTTGGTATTTTTCCTAATTTAAAATAGTTAATTAGATAATTAGTAATTAATTAGTAATTAATTAATAAGAAAATCCACAAAAAGACAAAAACACTTATTTTTAATTTTAAAACTTATTTTTAGTTATTTTATAATTTTAGAAATTTTATTTTCACCTTTTTAGTATTTAATTAGTAGTAAATTATATTTAAGTGTTTTTAATATTAATAATAAGTATTAATTAGTATTTAGTTAATATTAAATTATTAATTAGGGTTAAAATTTATTTTCTTTTTCTAAAAATTTTATTTTACTTTCAAGTTTGTAAAAAAGTCATTTTCACCCCCTGGGTGTTTTCAGATTTCACTTTTCACGTTTTATTTCGTACGTTTACGTTTTATTTAAACGTTACGTACGCGTTTTTAGGTTTTTAATCGTTTCTGGTTTTTCTTAGCTTCCCGTCTTATTCAAATAGCTTGTTTAAGCTATTTCGTTGTAAATTCCTTAGTTCAATCAATCTCAAACCCTTTCCCATCCAAATTCACCCGATCACGAAACCGTTTGTTTACAATTCACACCTCGTCGGGACATACGACCCGGGGAAACCACTAAACTTCCGCGGAGCATTGATCTAGGCTGTTTGACTTAGTTGACCATTCTTTGGTTAATTTAAGTTAGGTGGTTCGGGCTCAATCAACTTTTGGCGCCGCTGCCGGGGAGGTTGTGTGCGTATCTAAACGATTTTTCTGATTAGTGTCTTTGGAATTCGTTCCATTGTACATTTATCCATCCTTGTTCATATTTTCAGAAAAAGAAAACACAAAAAGATTTTCCTTCTCATTTATACAAAATGTATTTCCAAAAACCCAAAAATATTCACCTTTACCCTCTCGCACCTTTGATTCTTCATCCCTACCCCTCTCAAACCATTTGATTCTTTCTATGTCTCATCCACACTTTCTGGTTTGCCAGTGGTGTGGTAGTTCTCATGATGGTGGTAATTGCCCCGGTTGTGGCATGGTAGAGTCAGGAAACGGGTCTGTCTATAACCAAGATCCCTATTCTTACCATGACACCACTGATTCATTCCACCAGCTACCACACCATCAGTCTCAGCAGTTTTACTGTTGTGAGTACTGTGGTGGTTCACACTACAGTTCTGATTGTCAATCGGGAAACACGCTTGTCTATGAGCAGTTTCCTGATAACGGTTATGACTCTAGCACGTACAACCCACAGCCTCAACAGTTTTACTGTTGTGATTTCTGTGGAGGTCCACACTTCAGTTCAGATTGTCAAACGGGGAATCCATACCCTTATGACAACTTTGACACACCCTATTACGACCAACCTCCACAGTACGATATGAATCAAGCACTTCTTCCAGAAATGCAAAATCTGATGACAATCGTTGATGAGCTTAAGGGTTTAGTTGACGACTTTGCCCAAAGACATACTCATCAAAAATCCATGGAAGAATTGCTTGCTGAAGAGCAGGCTGCTAGGATAAATTCCCAAGATGAATATGAAAAATCTATTCGGGAATCCATTGCAAGAGAAAAAGCAGCCAAGTCTAGCTCTTTGTTCCGTTTCATTCCTGATGACAGTGATGATGAGGATACACTTGACATCCTTGAATTTTATAAAACTTCAAGTTCATCAGTTGATACCCCAGCAGTTGAGATTCCATCTCAAACAACTGCTAT
Organism: Artemisia argyi; assembly: GCA_030686995.1. Taxonomy (NCBI): domain Eukaryota; kingdom Viridiplantae; phylum Streptophyta; class Magnoliopsida; order Asterales; family Asteraceae; genus Artemisia; species Artemisia argyi. The sequence continues at coordinate 21,499,729 of CM060682.1, forward strand.
CACACCCGAAGTTCACACTCACTTTTTGATCATGGGGGACGAGCATCTTGACACTATTCCTGCAAAGGAATCGGACGAATTCATAAAGTCTAGTGTTGAGATCCTTGTTCCAATCCCAGGAGAGTCACAGGGAACTTTGGATGATATGTGTGATATTCCTTCACCTCTTGAGTGTTCAAACGATCATTTTGAGACCTTCTCAGATTTTAATGATGATTGTACATCTCATGGAGACATTGAGTATATCGAGGCACCACTGCCTCATTCTGATGTTGATCCTCTTCTTGAGGAGTTCGCTGATGAACTTACTCACATCGATCCACTTTCATTGGAAAGTGATGATGGTCTCCTTGATTTCCAAGCCGATCTGGGAGCAATTGAAAGTCTCCTATCTCATGATCTGTCACTCACTTCTGATCCCAGCAGTCCAACAGAGAATAATATTCACTTTGTTTCCGAAACATTCAATACTACTCTCACCAATCCTCTATTTGAATTCGATTCTGAATTCACTTTGATTTCTGATAATCCGCTCTTTGGTACTCAGATTGAGGATTGTGATGAGTCTATTCCGGAACATGAGTTCCCTGATTCACATCTTGTGAATGATTCTCTTCATGAGGAGTTCTCCGGTGAACTCGCTCATCAGTTTGATTGCCCGGGGGGAGATGCTCTCAATTATGAGAATTTGCAAATTCCCACCCACCCTCCCGGGTTGTTTACGAGCTTACCCTTAGAAATCCAAACTCAGGCTACGGAGCCTCCTCTTGAGGAAGAAGATCAAATCATGCTTTTTATCATGATTTTCTTCCTTTTCTTCACCTATAAGGTGACTTCTTCTCTTCTTCACTCCTTCGGGAATGAAGATACTATATTTGATCCCGGCATTTTCATGTATCATTATCTTGAGCCGGATACTTATCTCATCGGTGTGGAACTTTCACGTGCTTCAAATGTTTGTCCAAACATCTTGAATGAAAGTCCGATTGAGATTGCTTCTTCCACATCATGCTTCCCCAAGGACAAATGAATTCGGGATCGAGTCAAGCTAGCGACTCGGTAAACAAAAACAATAGCATGCTTATAGGGTTTTCACCCTAAGTGTGGGGGAGTCCCCCATGCTATGGTTACAAGAGTGAAAAACAAAATGGTGTTTTCCACGCTTAGCTTGTAATGTTGCCCTTTTACGTTCAAAATGTCGGCATAATAGCCGGGATTTTGAATATTGAGGACAATATTCATGCTTAGTGTGGGGGGGTATTCGCTATTCTAGCGAATTTTATCACATTTTACTATATAATACCCCCGTTTTTGCCAAAATTTCAAAAATTTCAAAAAATTTTCACTGGTGCTTCAAAATTTTTGTGGTAATCAGTCCGCCTTGTCTAAGCGACAAAAGGGATTGGCTAGTCTAGGAGCAAACGGCTCTTGGTAAAGACATCTCAAATCCGTTGACGGCTGGCAATTTGCCCAAAATTGTATGGTTCCTCAACTCCCCGAAAACAAATGAGTTGGCTAGCCCGCAAGATTATGGCTTGTGGTAAAGGCCGTGGAAAATCCATAATTGGTAATCAGCTCACCAAGATGTTGACTATTCCATCAAGAGCTGGCTAGTCCAGAAGCAAACGGCTTTTGGTAAAGACTACTCAAATCCGTTGACAGCTGGTGGTTTGCTCAAAATCACACGGTTATCAGGTGTGCCACAGTTCTTACACCTGGCTACTCCAGAAGTGATGGCTTTTGGTAAAGAGTTTTTCAAATCCATCAAGTTTTCAAAAACAGTATTGCTAGGGACTAGCAATAGTTTAGTGTGGGGGATTGATGAGTGTGTAAATACTCATCATTTTTGTCTTATATGAACTGCCAATACATCCAAAAACACCCAATAATGCATCAAAATACTGAAATTATCTTAAAAGTGTGTTTTATATGGTTTAGATGCAAAATGTTTAAAAACAAATGAAAAACGAACAAAGTTTGCACAATTGGCAGTTTCAGTCCCTCAAGTTTCAAATATTGACAAATCTAGTCCCTGGATATTCAAAATAAGGAAACTTATCACCAAAGGTCATTTTGAAATCATAAAATGTCATATTTAGTCCTTTGGTGAAAAATTGGAAAGTTTTGAGAATTTACGCTTTTGGTCCCTGGAGTTTCAAACATTGGCAGATTTGGTCCCTGGTGGGGTATTTTTGAGAGAAAAATCATTTTTGGTCCTTGTAAATTCAAATTGTTCAATATTGGTCCTTGGATAAAATATTTTCACAATTTGGCAATTTTAGTCCCCGGATTTTGAATTTTGACATAAATGGTCCCCGGAAATTTGAAAAATGAAAAAAAAATGTAATTTATATCCTGGACTTTTGAAAGATGGCATGTTTTACCCTTGAAACAAGTTTGAAAAATTTACAAAAACGGCCCTTGGATTTTCAGAATTACATTATTGGTCCTTGTTGTTTATTAGTTACCAAATGGACTCAAAATACAAACAAACCAAAACACCACCCAATACCACAACCTGATCCACTTCTCAAGCCCAAACCACATCAAATCCGGCCCACCCTAAACTAATAATACTCACCCCCTTGTTGACTTCGGTCAAACCCACAAACCCGTACCACTGTTCATCTTCTCCCTAATCCTCCATTATTCCCCCCTAATTATCAGGTTAATTTGCTCCCCCCTCCTCACCAAAATCCACAAAACCCTCACCTACACCCATTCATCCCCCCTCCTCATTTAATTGCTCACCTACTCACCAACTCCCACCCAAACTGCTACATACCTTTTTCCCACCAAAATTGATTCAAGGGTCAGGATCACACAAGAGTCATCCAAGGGCTCTTAGAAGGTGTGGGAAAGTCAAGAGAGACAGCCAGGACCTATAAAAGTGAAAAAAATGAAGGAAGAAGTAGTAGTTAATGTAGTTTAGGAGTAGTGTAATTTAGTCTCATGTTTTAGCTTAAATTCCAAGTTCTGTTGTAATATTTTGCTTTAAATCCTTGTAATAAGTATTGTCTGTGTTTCTAAAACTCATTTTACAACTTAATTTAAGGTTTTCAGTTTTAACATCCAAGTTAGCAATTTCAGTTACAAATTAAATTTCTTGTTATGGTTGTGAAAGCTGTGGATCCTAGTAAATTGTTGAAGTGTATGGTTTAGAAACCTCATGGGAGGTATAGGTTAGGATAACCTTTGGCTCAGTACAACACTATTTGAAATCATTGTAAGTTTTAATTTCAGTTTTTAGTGTAAACTTGCATCATCTTGTGATTTACAGTTGTAGTGTTTAATTCTGGTTCATCTTTGTTTATTTATGCTTATAATAGCCTATTATACATTTGAATCTTAGTTTCATGGCTTAAATTTGCTAGTTCCTTCACAAAATCTCAAAACAGTTCACATAAAGGTGTGTTTGGTTCTAGCTGCAAATCTGTGTTCCACTTAGGTTTAGGAGTGAAATTAGGTTTCAACAGCTTCCATTAGGTAAATGTAGCATAAGTTAGGCATAAAATCCAGAAGGTCAGTGTGAAAAGTCAAAATTAGCCTTTTAAGTCCCCCACAGTCCACTGTGTGGAAATTTAAGACCTACACACCTCCAATTTAGTCTTAAACTAGTAAATGTAGGATAATTTAACTTATTTTAGGTTTAATACAACTTATTCAATCAGTATAATCATCCACAAGTTTAAAAAAGTCAAGCTCTTAAGTTTTCTACAAAAGTCAAATTGTGCACTTTCAGTTTTTCACAAAAGTTCAACAAATTGTTTTGATTTTTGTAATTGCTTTCAAAGGTTGAAACCTGTTTCTATGCATAGTCCATCAGCTCATCTATTGAATTTCATAGTTCTTTGATTTTTGAGATTTTTCCCTTGGGCCCCACATTGAGCCAAAGCAGCTTGCAGGGCAAGGTCTGCTCTGTCTCAGCAGTTGCACACCCACCACCACCACTTTGTGGTGGTGTTCTGACCACCTCAGTGGGCCCCAAGCCACCATCCTTGCACCATTCAACCCTCCCCCTACCAGACTCCATATTTTGACCCTTGGGTTGACCTCACACTCCCTGGGTCCCACCTGATTTACCCCCACAAGTCTGTCCCACTTTTCAGTTGCAAAACAAGTTTCTTAGTGCTTATTTTATGCTTATTGCTTATTCTGAGGTCCATCTTTGCTTTTTCTGGCTTATTCAAGTTATTCTAACTTATATGGACCTGGATTAATCAGAGTGGGCCCCACTTTAAGCCAATTTAGCTTATTTCCTTGTTTGGTCAACTGTGGTCAACTGTTGACCCTTTTTGCTTATTATTAAGTTCTAAAAAGTTTGTTTTTATAAAAAGTTTATGTTTTTAGATGTAAAGTAGGTTTTTAAAAGAAAAATCAGGAAAATCAAATTTAAAATTAAGTGATAGTTTCTATTTAATGTAATTTAATTTTAATATTCATTTTTAAATTTTTATTAAGTACTTGTCATTTTTATATTTTTATTAAATATATCTTATATTAAAGTATTTATATTAATTTTCTTAGATTTTTATTTTCTTATTTAGTATTAATTAGAATTAATTTTAGTTTATTAATTATTAAATAATAATTAGTTTAAAATAGCATATCTAGTTTTTATTAAGTAAAACTTAGTTTTTATATTTTTTATAGCTTTTATATGTTATAAAGTAATTTTAGAAATTTTCTTAGCATTTTTACTGTTCATTTGGTATTTTTCCTAATTTAAAATAGTTAATTAGATAATTAGTAATTAATTAGTAATTAATTAATAAGAAAATCCACAAAAAGACAAAAACACTTATTTTTAATTTTAAAACTTATTTTTAGTTATTTTATAATTTTAGAAATTTTATTTTCACCTTTTTAGTGTTTAATTAGTAGTAAATTATATTTAAGTGTTTTTAATATTAATAATAAGTATTAATTAGTATTTAGTTAATATTAAATTATTAATTAGGGTTAAAATTTATTTTCTTTTTCTAAAAATTTTATTTTACTTTCAAGTTTGTAAAAAAGTCATTTTCACCCCCTGGGTGTTTTCAGATTTCACTTTTCACGTTTTATTTCGTACGTTTACGTTTTATTTAAACGTTACGTACGCGTTTTTAGGTTTTTAATCGTTTCTGGTTTTTCTTAGCTTCCCGTCTTATTCAAATAGCTTGTTTAAGCTATTTCGTTGTAAATTCCTTAGTTCAATCAATCTCAAACCCTTTCCCATCCAAATTCACCCGATCACGAAACCGTTTGTTTACAATTCACACCTCGTCGGGACATACGACCCGGGGAAACCACTAAACTTCCGCGGAGCATTGATCTAGGCTGTTTGACTTAGTTGACCATTCTTTGGTTAATTTAAGTTAGGTGGTTCGGGCTCAATCAACTTTTGGCGCCGCTGCCGGGGAGGTTGTGTGCGTATCTAAACGATTTTTCTGATTAGTGTCTTTGGAATTCGTTCCATTGTACATTTATCCATCCTTGTTCATATTTTCAGAAAAAGAAAACACAAAAAGATTTTCCTTCTCATTTGTACAAAATGTATTTCCAAAAACCCAAAAATATTCACCTTTACCCTCTCGCACCTTTGATTCTTCATCCCTACCCCTCTCAAACCATTTGATTCTTTCTATGTCTCATCCACACTTTCTGGTTTGCCAGTGGTGTGGTAGTTCTCATGATGGTGGTAATTGCCCCGGTTGTGGCATGGTAGAGTCAGGAAACGGGTCTGTCTATAACCAAGATCCCTATTCTTACCATGACACCACTGATTCATTCCACCAGCTACCACACCATCAGTCTCAGCAGTTTTACTGTTGTGAGTACTGTGGTGGTTCACACTACAGTTCTGATTGTCAATCGGGAAACACGCTTGTCTATGAGCAGTTTCCTGATAACGGTTATGACTCTAGCACGTACAACCCACAGCCTCAACAGTTTTACTGTTGTGATTTCTGTGGAGGTCCACACTTCAGTTCAGATTGTCAAACGGGGAATCCATACCCTTGTGACAACTTTGACACACCCTATTACGACCAACCTCCACAGTACGATATGAATCAAGCACTTCTTCCAGAAATGCAAAATCTGATGACAATCGTTGATGAGCTTAAGGGTTTAGTTGACGACTTTGCCCAAAGACATACTCATCAAAAATCCATGGAAGAATTGCTTGCTGAAGAGCAGGCTGCTAGGATAAATTCCCAAGATGAATATGAAAAATCTATTCGGGAATCCATTGCAAGAGAAAAAGCAGCCAAGTCTAGCTCTTTGTTCCGTTTCATTCCTGATGACAGTGATGATGAGGATACACTTGACATCCTTGAATTTTATAAAACTTCAAGTTCATCAGTTGATACCCCAGCAGTTGAGATTCCATCTCAAACAACTGCTATCACACCCGAAGTTCACACTCACTCTTTGATCATGGGGGACGAGCATCTTGACACTATTCCTGCAAAGGAATCGGACGAATTCATAAAGTCTAGTGTTGAGATCCTTGTTCCAATCCCAGGAGAGTCACAGGGAACTTTGGATGATATGTGTGATATTCCTTCACCTCTTGAGTGTTCAAACGATCATTTTGAGACCTTCTCAGATTTTAATGATGATTGTACATCTCATGGAGACATTGAGTATATCGAGGCACCACTGCCTCATTCTGATGTTGATCCTCTTCTTGAGGAGTTCGCTGATGAACTTACTCACATCGATCCACTTTCATTGGAAAGTGATGATGGTCTCCTTGATTTCCAAGCCGATCTGGGAGCAATTGAAAGTCTCCTATCTCATGATCTGTCACTCACTTCTGATCCCAGCAGTCCAACAGAGAATAATATTCACTTTGTTTCCGAAACATTCAATATTACTCTCACCAATCCTCTATTTGAATTCGATTCTGAATTCACTTTGATTTCTGATAATCCGCTCTTTGGTACTCAGATTGAGGATTGTGATGAGTCTATTCCGGAACATGAGTTCCCTGATTCACATCTTGTGAATGATTCTCTTCATGAGGAGTTCTCCAGTGAACTCGCTCATCAGTTTGATTGCCCGGGGGGAGATGCTCTCAATTATGAGAATTTGCAAATTCCCACCCACCCTCCCGGGTTGTTTACGAGCTTACCCTTAGAAATCCAAACTCAGGCTACGGAGCCTCCTCTTGAGGAAGAAGATCAAATCATGCTTTTTATCATGATTTTCTTCCTTTTCTTCACCTATAAGGTGACTTCTTCTCTTCTTCACTCCTTCGGGAATGAAGATACTATATTTGATCCCGGCATTTTCATGTATCATTATCTTGAGCCGGATACTTATCTCATCGGTGTGGAACTTTCACGTGCTTCAAATGTTTGTCCAAACATCTTGAATGAAAGTCCGATTGAGATTGCTTCTTCCACATCATGCTTCCCCAAGGACAAATGAATTCGGGATCGAGTCAAGCTAGCGACTCGGTAAACAAAAACAATAGCATGCTTATAGGGTTTTCACCCTAAGTGTGGGGGAGTCCCCCATGCTATGGTTACAAGAGTGAAAAACAAAATGGTGTTTTCCACGCTTAGCTTGTAATGTTGCCCTTTTACGTTCAAAATGTCGGCATAATAGCCGGGATTTTGAATATTGAGGACAATATTCATGCTTAGTGTGGGGGGGTATTCGCTATTCTAGCGAATTTTATCACATTTTACTATATAATACCCTCGTTTTTGCCAAAATTTCAAATATTTCAAAAAATTTTCACTGGTGCTTCAAAATTTTTGTAGTAATCAGTCCGCCTTGTCTAAGCGACAAAAGGGATTGGCTAGTCCAGGAGCAAACGGCTCTTGGTAAATACATCTCAAATCCGTTGACGGCTGGCAATTTGCCCAAAATTGTATGGTTCCTCAACTCCCCGAAAACAAATGAGTTGGCTAGCCCGCAAGATTATGGCTTGTGGTAAAGGCCGTGGAAAATCCATAATTGGTAATCAGCTCACCAAGATGTTGACTATTCCATCAAGAGCTGGCTAGTCCAGAAGCAAACGACTTTTGGTAAAGACTACTCAAATCCGTTGACAGCTGGTGGTTTGCTCAAAATCACACGGTTATCAGGTGTGCCACAGTTCTTACACCTGGCTACTCCAGAAGTGATGGCTTTTGGTAAAGAGTTTTTCAAATCCATCAAGTTTTCAAAACAGTATTGCTAGGGACTAGCAATAGTTTAGTGTGGGGGATTGATGAGTGTGTAAATACTCATCATTTTTGTCTTATATGAACTGCCAATACATCCAAAAACACCCAATAATGCATCAAAATACTGAAATTATCTTAAAAGTGTGTTTTATATGGTTTAGATGCAAAATGTTTAAAAACAAATGAAAAACGAACAAAGTTTGCACAATTGGCAGTTTCAGTCCCTCAAGTTTCAAATATTGACAAATCTAGTCCCTGGATATTCAAAATAAGGAAACTTATCACCAAAGGTCATTTTGAAATCATAAAATGTCATATTTAGTCCTTTGGTGAAAAATTGGAAAGTTTTGAGAATTTACGCTTTTGGTCCCTGGAGTTTCAAACATTGGCAGATTTGGTCCCTGGTGGGGTATTTTTGAGAGAAAAATCATTTTTGGTCCTTGTAAATTCAAATTGTTCAATATTGGTCCTTGGATAAAATATTTTCACAATTTGGCAATTTTAGTCCCCGGATTTTGAATTTTGACATAAATGGTCCCCGGAAATTTGAAAAATGAAAAAAAAAATGTAATTTATATCCTGGACTTTTGAAAGATGGCATGTTTTACCCTTGAAACAAGTTTGAAAAATTTACAAAAACGGCCCTTGGATTTTCAGAATTACATTATTGGTCCTTGTTGTTTATTAGTTACCAAATGGACTCAAAATACAAACAAACCAAAACACCACCCAATACCACAACCTGATCCACTTCTCAAGCCCAAACCACATCAAATCCGGCCCACCCTAAACTAATAATACTCACCCCCTCGTTGACTTCGGTCAAACCCACAAACCCGTACCACTGTTCATCTTCTCCCTAATCCTCCATTATTCCCCCCTAATTATCAGGGTAATTTGCTCCCCCCTCCTCACCAAAATCCACAAAACCCTCACCTACACCCATTCATCCCCCCTCCTCATTTAATTGCTCACCTACTCACCAACTCCCACCCAAACTGCTACATACCTTTTTCCCACCAAAATTGATTCAAGGGTCAGGATCACACAAGAGTCATCCAAGGGCTCTTAGAAGGTGTGGGAAAGTCAAGAGAGACAGCCAGGACCTATAAAAGTGAAAAAAAATGAAGGAAGAAGTAGTAGTTAATGTAGTTTAGGAGTAGTGTAATTTAGTCTCATGTTTTAGCTTAAATTCCAAGTTCTGTTGTAATATTTTGCTTTAAATCCTTGTAATAAGTATTGTCTGTGTTTCTAAAACTCATTTTACAACTTAATTTAAGGTTTTCAGTTTTAACATCCAAGTTAGCAATTTCAGTTACAAATTAAATTTCTTGTTATGGTTGTGAAAGCTGTGGATCCTAGTAAATTGTTGAAGTGTATGGTTTAGAAACCTCATGGGAGGTATAGGTTAGGATAACCTTTGGCTCAGTACAACACTATTTGAAATCATTGTAAGTTTTAATTTCAATTTTTAGTGTAAACTTGCATCATCTTGTGATTTACAGTTGTAGTGTTTAATTCTGGTTCATCTTTGTTTATTTATGCTTATAATAGCCTATTATACATTTGAATCTTAGTTTCATGGCTTAAATTTGCTAGTTCCTTCACAAAATCTCAAAACAGTTCACATAAAGGTGTGTTTGGTTCTAGCTGCAAATCTGTGTTCCACTTAGGTTTAGGAGTGAAATTAGGTTTCAACAGCTTCCATTAGGTAAATGTAGCATAAGTTAGGCATAAAATCCAGAAGGTCAGTGTGAAAAGTCAAAATTAGCCTTTTAAGTCCCCCACAGTCCACTGTGTGGAAATTTAAGACCTACACACCTTCAATTTACTCTTAAACTAGTAAATGTAGGATAATTTAACTTATTTTAGGTTTAATACAACTTATTCAATCAGTATAATCATCCACAAGTTTAAAAAAGTCAAGCTCTTAAGTTTTCTACAAAAGTCAAATTGTGCACTTTCAGTTTTTCACAAAAGTTCAACAAATTGTTTTGATTTTTGTAATTGCTTTCAAAGGTTGAAACCTGTTTCTATGCATAGTCCATCAGCTCATCTATTGAATTTCATAGTTCTTTGATTTTTGAGATTTTTCCCTTGGGCCCCACATTGAGCCAAAGCAGCTTGCAGGGCAAGGTCTGCTCTGTCTCAGCAGTTGCACACCCACCACCACCACTTTGTGGTGGTGTTCTGACCACCTCAGTGGGCCCCAGGCCACCATCCTTGCACCATTCAACCCTCCCCCTACCAGACTCCATATTTTGACCCTTGGGTTGACCTCACACTCCCTGGGTCCCACCTGATTTACCCCCACAAGTCTGTCCCACTTTTTAGTTGCAAAACAAGTTTCTTAGTGCTTATTTTATGCTTATTGCTTATTCTGAGGTCCATCTTTGCTTTTTCTGGCTTATTCAAGTTATTCTAACTTATATGGACCTGGATTAATCAGTGTGGGCCCCACTTTAAGCCAATTTAGCTTATTTCCTTGTTTGGTCAACTGTGGTCAACTGTTGACCCTTTTTGCTTATTATTAAGTTCTAAAAAGTTTGTTTTTATAAAAAGTTTATGTTTTTAGATGTAAAGTAGGTTTTTAAAAGAAAAATCAAGAAAATCAAATTTAAAATTAAGTGATAGTTTCTATTTAATGTAATTTAATTTTAATTTTCATTTTTAAATTTTTATTAAGTACTTGTCATTTTTATATTTTTATTAATTATATCTTATATTAAAGTATTTATATTAATTTTCTTAGATTTTTATTTTCTTATTTAGTATTAATTAGAATTAATTTTAGTTTATTAATTATTAAATAATAATTAGTTTAAAATAGCATATCTAGTTTTTATTAAGTAAAACTTAGTTTTTATATTTTTTATAGCTTTTATATGTTATAAAGTAATTTTAGAAATTTTCTTAGCATTTTTACTGTTCATTTGGTATTTTTCCTAATTTAAAATAGTTAATTAGATAATTAGTAATTAATTAGTAATTAATTAATAAGAAAATCCACAAAAAGACAAAAACACTTATTTTTAATTTTAAAACTTATTTTTAGTTATTTTATAATTTTAGAAATTTTATTTTCACCTTTTTAGTATTTAATTAGTAGTAAATTATATTTAAGTGTTTTTAATATTAATAATAAGTATTAATTAGTATTTAGTTAATATTAAATTATTAATTAGGGTTAAAATTTATTTTCTTTTTCTAAAAATTTTATTTTACTTTCAAGTTTGTAAAAAAGTCATTTTCACCCCCTGGGTGTTTTCAGATTTCACTTTTCACGTTTTATTTCGTACGTTTACGTTTTATTTAAACGTTACGTACGCGTTTTTAGGTTTTTAATCGTTTCTGGTTTTTCTTAGCTTCCCGTCTTATTCAAATAGCTTGTTTAAGCTATTTCGTTGTAAATTCCTTAGTTCAATCAATCTCAAACCCTTTCCCATCCAAATTCACCCGATCACGAAACCGTTTGTTTACAATTCACACCTCGTCGGGACATACGACCCGGGGAAACCACTAAACTTCCGCGGAGCATTGATCTAGACTGTTTGACTTAGTTGACCATTCTTTGGTTAATTTAAGTTAGGTGGTTCGGGCTCAATCAATTCCGTAGTTCAATCAATCACAAACCCTTTTTTCATCCAAATTTACCCGATCACGAAACCGTTTGTTAACAATTCACACCTCGTCGGGACATAACGACCCGGGGAAACCACTATATTCCGCGGAGCATTGACTCTAGGCAGTTTGACTTTGTTGACCATCCCTGGTCAATTTAGGTTGACTGTTTAGCATCAATCAATTTTTGGCGCCGCTGCCGGGGAGGTTGTGAGCGTTTTCTAAACGGTTTTTCTGATTAGTGACTTTGGAATTCGTTCCATTGTACATTTATCCATTCTTGTTCATACCTTTTCATAAAAAACCCAAAAATATTTTTCCTTACCCTCTATCCATTTGATTCTACCTTCTTATACCCATCTCATGTATAATTCTTATGACGTCTCTCGGCTACACGTGTTTTCACTGTAAAAGCCCGATTGAGAACGGATTTCGTTGTCTCCGGTGTATTTGTGAGAAATGTGACAATAATTGTAGTAACAGATTTTGTGTTTTGTGCAATCTGTTCATAAGTCCAAATTCTCTCAATGATTCACCAAATTCTTCCAACTGCCCTTCACAGCCCGAGATACGTGCTATTAATGACAAACCGTCAAGAATTGATTCTAACCTTTCACGGTTTACGGTTAAAAGTTTGTCAAGCATACGTACAGAGCTTAGGGCAGTGGCTGAAAAGAACGACTTGCCCAATCTTCACGTTTATCAAGAACCAAAACCCGAGACCATAACGGAAGTGGTGGAAATTGCTAGCTCTAAGAGCACACCACTTGTCCCACCTCCGGATTTTATTCCTTGTGTTGGTTGTGGTGAGCCACTTTTTGGTTTACTATGTCGTTGGTGTACATGTGTACAATGTGGTAATGATATTCAAAACGGGAGTTGTTTGTTTTGTGGGCCGAGTAATTCATTTGCTTATGATCCTAATCAAAACTCATTCAACGACTCTTCAAATTTTTCCAATTACCCCTCACATTCATACGAGCAAGAATCATATTACCCAAATTTCAATGATGCTTCGTATCAAGATACACCAAGCCAGACTCAACAGTTTTACTGTTGTGAGTACTGTGGAGGTCCACACACTAGCTCTGATTGTCAAACAGGGAATCCATTTTCTTGTAACAATTACGACTATTCGTTTCAAGACCCACCTCCACAGTACCAAACTACCCAAGCAACTCCTCAATTTCCGCAAGACCTTTGTGATGAGGTTCTTGATGCATTTAAAAAATTTAAGGAGGGGTTGGCTACTACATCGTTTCAAGATTCTCGTGAAAAATCAATGGCAGAATTACTTGCTGAAGAACGAGAAGCTAGAAACGAAAAGAGCATGGAAGAATTACTTGCTGAGCAAAGAGCGGCTAAAATACGTGCCAATCTTCGCTATGCTGCTCTTTATGATGACGATGATGACAGTGATGATGATGAAGATAACATTGTCATTATTCAAAACGATTCATCAGATTCGTCAGTTGTGATTCCTTCCATGGGTAATCAGGGAGGAAATGATGAGACGGAGAAATTACTAGCAGAAGATCAAATGGAACTCGTACAATCCATGAATGCTAGCTCCTCTCCACTCCCTCAGTCTGCTATCACACCCGAAGTTCACACTCACTCTCTGAGCATGGGGGATGAGCATCTTAGCACTGTTCCTAATAAGGAATCGGACGAATTAATAAAGTCTAGTGTTGAGATCCTTATCCCAATCCCAAGAGAGTCACAGGGAACTTTGGATGAGATGTGTGATATTCCTTCCCCCATTGAGTGTACTAAAGATCAATTTGAGACTTTCTCAGATTTTAGCAATGATTGTACATCTCATGGAGACATTGAGTATGTTGAGGCACCACTGCCTCATTCTGATGTTGATCCTCTTCTCGAGGAGTTCGCTGATGAACTTGCTCACATCGATCCACTTTCCTTGGAAAGTGTTGATGATCTCCTTGACTTCCAAGCCGATCTGGGAGAAATTGAAAGTCTCCTACATCATGATCCGTCACTCACTTCTTATCCCAGCAGTCCAATAGAGAATGATAATCTCTTTGTTCCCGAAACTTTCAACACTACTCTCACCAATCAACTATTTGAATTCGATTCTGAATTCACTTTGATTTCTGATAATCCACTCTTTGATATTCAGAATGAGGATTGTGATGAGTCTATTTCGGAACATGAATACACAAATTCACATCTTGTGAATGATTCTCTTCATGAGGAGTTCTCCGGTGAACTCGCTCATCAGTTTGATAGCCCGGGGGGAGATGCTCTCAATTATGAGAATTTGCAAATTCCCACCCACCCTCCCGGGTTGTTTACGAGCTTACCCTTTGAAATCCAAACTCAGGCTATTGAGCCTCCTCTTGAGGAAGAAGATCAAATCATGCTTTTTATCATGATTTTCTTCCTTTTCTTCACCTACAGGGTGACTTCTTCCCTTCTTCACTCCTTCAGGAGTGAGGACACTATATTTGATCCCGGCATTTTCATGTATCATTATCTTGAGCCGGATACTTATCTCATCGGTGTGGAACTTTCACGTGCTTCAAATGTTTGTCTAAACATCTTGAATGAAAGTCCGATTGAGATTATTTCTTCCACATCATGCTTCCCCAAGGACAAATGAATTCGGGGTCGAGTCAAGCTAATGACTCGGTAAACAAAAACAGTAGCATGCTTATAGGGTTTTCACCCTAAGTGTGGGGGAGTCCCCCATGCTATGGTTACAAGAGTGAAAAACAAAATGGTGTTTTCCACGCTTAGCTTGTAATGTTGCCCTTTTACGTTCAAAATGTCGGCATAATAGCCGGGATTTTGAATATTGAGGACAATATTCATGATAAGTGTGGGGGGGTATTCGCTATTCTAGCGAATTTTATCACATTTTACTATATAATACCCCCGTTTTAGCCAAAATTTCAAAAAATTTTAAAAATTTTCACTGGTGCTTCAAAATTTTTGTGGTAATCAGTCCGCCTTGTCTAACCGACAAAAGGGATTGGCTAGTCCAGGAGCAAACGGCTCTTGGTAAAGACATATCAAATCCGTTGACGGCTTGCAATTTGCCCAAAATTGTATGGTTCCTCAACTCCCCAAAAACAAATGAGTTGGCTAGCCCGCAAGTTTATGGCTTGTGGTAAAGGCCGTGGAAAATCCATAATTGGTAATCAGCTCACCAAGATGTTGACTATTCCATCAAGAGCTGGCTAGTCCATAAGCAAACGGCTTTTGGTAAAGACTAATCAAATCCGTTGATAGCTGGTGGTTTGCTCAAAATCACACGGTTATCAGGTGTGCCACAGTTCTTACACCTGGCTACTCCAGAAGTGATGGATTTTGGTAAAGAGTTTTTCAAATCCATCAAGTTTTCAAAACAGTATTGCTAGGGACTAGCAATAGTTTAGTGTGGGGGATTGATGAGTGCTCAAACACTCATCATTTTTTGTCTAATCTGAACTGCAAAACATACAAAAACACTCAGAAATGCATCAAAATACCAAAAATATTTCAAAATTGTGTTTTATATGTTTTAGATGCAAAATGAGCAAAAACAAATGAAAAACGCACAAAGTTTGTAAAATTGGCAGTTTCAGTCCCCCAACTTTCAAAAATTAACAAAACTAGTCCCTGGATATTCAAAATATGGAAAATTATTACCAAAAGTCATTTTGAAATCATAAGTTGTCATATTTAGTCCTTTGGTGAAAAATTGGAAAGTTTTAGAAATTTACAGTTTGGTCCCTGGAGTTACAGATTTTGGCAGATTCAGTCCCTGGTGGGATAATTTTGAAAGAAAAATCACTTTTGGTCCTTGGGAAAGTCACAAAAGCCATTTTTAGTCCTTGGGTAAAATGTTTGGAGAAATTACGGTTTTGGTCCCTGAACTTTCAAATTTGACATAAAAGGACCCCGGGATTTCAATTTTTGGGAAATTACAAATTATGGTCCTTTGGTTTTTGAAACTTGACAAGTATGATTTTTTATATAACTTTGTGAAAATAACAAATTCAGCCCCTCAATTTCAGTTTATTACAAAAATGGTCCTTGTGATTAATGTTTAAACCAAATGGACCTTTAATATTATATAAACCAAACACCACCCAAATCTGACCCAACATTAAACCCCCCAAGCCCATGATCCAGCCCAACCTTCCCACCCTTTTTAATATAACCTGGTCATTGACCAGGTCAACACCCCCAAACCTCGCTACTGTTCACCGTCCCCCACCTCCATGATTTCTGCAATCTGTCTCACCTCCCCCCCTCCTCCTTTCCACAAATCCCTCACCAAACCTTCACCAATACTTCCCCCTCCATTTATTACACCAACCCTCCTCAATTAATACCCTTACCAAACTCCCCAACTGCCCATACCAAATTTCCCGCCAAAACCTCTTTCAAAGGTTGTGATCAAAAGAAGCCATCCTACGGTCCAAATTAAAGTGGGAAAAGCAGTGGATGCCTCCAGGTCTATAAAAGAAAAGAAAAGAGAGAAGAAAAGCAAGTAGTGTAGTAGTTAACTTAGTTTAGTGTCGGATTAATGTAAAATGTAGCTTTTCAGTTATTAATTTTAGTTAAAGGAAGCTTATAACCTGTTTTTTTAGTGTAATGTGAACTTATTGTTGTTTCAATTTCAAGGTTTCTTCGGATAATTCAACTTTTAGAATTTTCAAGTAAAATCCCATTTTTAATTGAATATGAGAATAGTTGTTGTTTACTGTCTACTTATGCTCATTTCAGTTTGTTCATAAGCTCCTGTAAGTGTTTGAGGCATTACAATCCATTTCTACTCAGTTTCATATAAAATAACAATAATACTCAAGAATTTAAACAATCATGTGAAAAAGCCAAAAAGAAGCCAAGAAGATGTGGAACTTGGTTTATAGCTTCAGGTAGATGACTGGCCATCTGTGAGTGTTTCATTCTTGGTTTGGTGCACCAGGGTTAGTGTAAGTCTCCCATTCAGTTTTAAGCTCAAATTTTCTTATTTTGTTATTAGTAGCTTTGGTTGCCAATTGTGCTTGATTTCTATCTAAATTTTGTTCAACCTAGGTTAGTATTAAGTTTAAAATCAGTTTCATAGATTAGATATTGTATTTGCTTCATTGAATCACCAAACAGTACCCAATAAGGGGTGTTTGGTTTATCAGAGTTGGATATGTTAGAGTAGTTTTTTGTAGTTATTTCTTGTTTAAACACACTTCACTAGGTTAAGTTAGTATAGTCTAGGCCTTGTAACTGGTATTCAATAAGCAAAAGTCAAAAAAATCAAAGTAACCCCCCCAACAGTTCACTGTTGGGGATTTGAGATCCAAATCATCCATTATCATTGCATAAGATGTTTATGTAGCTTAATTTGAACTTATTGTAGCTTAATACAACTCTTACAATCATCTCTGATCATCACAAGTCCATTTTAGTCAACTATCTAAGTTTTTTTACAAAAGTCAAAATGTGCACTTTTCAGTTTTTATCAAAATGGTGGGAATTTTATAGAATTTTGTAAAGAGTTCTATGATGTGAAACTTGTTGGGTGCAAAGTCCCCCAGCTTAGCTTTAAGTTCCCCCCTCCATTGTATTTTTGCCATTTTTCTTTGAGCCTCACAACCACTCCAAACCCAGCTGCAGGGCTGCGTACTGCTCTGTCTCAGCAGCACAACAGTCCCAACACCACACTTGGTGGTGGTTTCCAAGCCACCATTTTGGTTCCTTCTAACCCCCCTCCTGGTAGGGTGCATGTTTTGACCATTGGGTTGACCTGAGATCCACTGGGACCCACCTGAATCAAGCCAAAGACTTTGTCCCATTTTCAGTTCCAAAACAAGTTCCAATTGCTTATTTGTTGGCTTTTTGGCTTATTCAATGGTTCCCACTTGCTCTTTCTAGCTTATTTTAGTTCACTCAGCTTATTCATAGCTTATTCTACCATTGTGGCCCCCCTAGCTGCCTACATTGTCATTTTCCCTTGACAGTTGACCAAAGTCAACTGTCACCATAATAAGCTTGTACTTTGCTTATTTTTAAGCTCCTAGAAAGTTGTTTTTGTAAAAGTGTCTTATTTTCAGTAGTGTAACAAGTTTCAAAAAGAAAATTAACAAAAATCCAATTTAATTTCTAAGTGATAGTTTCTATTTAATTTTATTTAAATTTTATTTTTCATTTTTAGATTTTAATTAAGTACTTGTTATTTTTATATGTTTATTAATTACTTCTTATATTAAAGTATTTATAATAATTTTCTTAGATTTTTATTTTATCATTAAGTATTTATTAGAATTAATTTTAGTTTTATTAATTATTAATTAATATTAAGTTTAGAATAGCATAATTAGTTTTTATTAAGCAAAACTTAGTTTTTATATTTTTTATAGCTTTTATATGTTATAAAATAATTTTAGAAATTTTCTTATAATTTTTACTGTTCATTTTCTATTTTTCTTAATTTAAATTAGTTTAATTAGATAATTAGTAATTAATTAATAGAAAAATCACAAAAAGACAAAAATTCTTATTTTTATTTTTAAAACTTATTTTTAGTCATTTTATAATTTTAGAAATTTTATTTTCACCTTTTTAGTATTTAAATAATATTATATTGTTTTTTAGTTATTTAAGTATTAATAATAAGTATTAAATAGTTTTTAATTAATATTAAATAATTAAATAGTGTAAAAATTAATTTTAATTTTCTAAAAATTTTCTTTTACCTTTTAGTTTGTAAAAAAGTCATTTTCACCCCCTGGGGGTTTTCAGATTTCCGTTTTCACTTTTTATTTTGTACGTTTACGTTTTATTTAAACGTGAACGTACGCGTTTTTAGTTTTAAACGTTTCTGAGTTTTCAAACTTTCCCGTCTTGTTTATATAGCTTGTTTAAGCTATTCTCATTGTAGATTTCGTAGTTCAATCAATCACAAACCCTTTTTTCATCCAAATTCACCCGATCACGAAACCGTTTATTAACAATTCACACCTCGTCGGGACATAACGACCCGGGGAAACCACTATATTCCGCGGAGCATTGACTCTAGGCAGTTTGACTTTGTTGACCATCCCTGGTCAATTTAGGTTGACTGTTTAGCATTAATCAGATATATATGCACATTTTGTGTATACAATCATACCTCATTTACACACTCATTCAAACAAATTGAATAGCTTACTATATGTAATTACCGGAACAAATATCATCATATACTATTTTATCAGTAATATTGTACACGAGAGATATGTTAGGTCACGAAGAAAGCTATTTAGAACACAATGAGTTTAGCCCACATAACAAGAACTTTTGTTATACTCATAATGAATTTTAATACAACCTGTTTGTTATACTGATTACACAAAGGATAAGGATCCTCTCATCTATCTATAATACTATAAGATTCAGTCATATAATTTATTGTGTAGGCATCAAGATTGCATAGAGTACAAGATAGCTAATGCTCGGAATTCAATGCAGCCTCACAATAACTATACAATCATGAAAGGAGATGAAGTGCAAGAGTTGCCCGAATTGATCACATGGCATTTAGTATAGAATTAAAAGTCGGTTAGATGAAGTGCAAGGGTTGCGAAAGGTTGCAAAAATAATTAATGATTTAATCTAATTCATGTCTATATAAACCGGCCAAAATTACATTTAGTATGTACATTTGAAGATGATTCACACATCTTTTAGATCTTTGATTGTTGGTAGCGGTATGTAAATCCTCTTTTGCAACATTTTGGAGATGACTCACACATCTTTTAGATCTTTGTAATTAACTTGGTCTTCTTTTTTCTCAATTTAGTTATCACACGCAGGTATCATGAAAATCACACAAGATCATGCATGCTCAGATAAATGGAATCAAAGATTGGGATACCAACTATTTTCTTTGTTTCTTACATATTTAGGTAATTGTTATAGATAAGCATATGTATATATATATATATATATATATATATATATATATATATATATATATATATATGTGTGTGTGTGTGTGTGTATGTATGTATTATGTTAATGCATTTTCATATACAAGTAATTTATGTGCGTTTTCTATTGATGTAGCTCACATGTGCGAATTGATTCAAGAAAATGTGCACGAGTATGTATGTAAAGTAACATTTAAATTGTTAAATGACACTTTTTAGCGTGATTAGTTTATGTAAGTAGTTGCTTTCGAATGCTCTTTGAGAATATTAGAATGAATTTATCATGTGCAATTGAATTATTATTGAAAAGAAGAAGATCCGCGCATCGCAAAGTGTTTTCTTTTTCTATATGTAGAATCAGTAGTGAGAAACCAATATTTACGCCCATTAAATGAGTTTGCCATAATAGCAAAACACGACATATTAAAAATATCATATTGAATAATGAATAGAAAGGAAAAAATACATAATTTTGACTTAAAGCCGTTTGTAAATTATAATATCAAATAAAAAAGTTGAATTTTAAACATAAGGAAAAGTTCAAACTTTTATCGAAAAACAAAACCGGTGCATTTAATGTGAATTGATCACATGATATTTAGTAATTAGTATAGAATTAAAAGTTGGTTATGGATTGAGATGAAGTTGAAAAGGTTGCAAGAATAATTGATGATTTAACCTAGTGCAATATATATAGATATATGTATTATGTTAATGCATT
This sequence comes from Artemisia argyi, assembly GCA_030686995.1. Lineage (NCBI taxonomy): Eukaryota > Viridiplantae > Streptophyta > Magnoliopsida > Asterales > Asteraceae > Artemisia > Artemisia argyi. The sequence continues at coordinate 21,520,161 of CM060682.1, forward strand.
TCATATACAAGTAATTTATGTGTGTTTTCTATTGATGTAGCTCACATGTGCGAATTGATTCAAAAAAATGTGTACGAGCATGTATGTAAAGCAACATTTAAATGATTAAATGATACTTTTTTGCGTGATTAGTTTATGTAAGCGTGCAACTTGAATAATGAATATAAAAGAAAAAGTACATAATTTTTGCTCGAACCCATTTGTAAATTAAAAAAATTAAGTTTAAAACATAATAGTGGAGTCCAAAGGTTTTAAGAATTATTAATAGTGTGTTAATTAATATTCATTTGGTTAGCTATTTAGAATTGAGTTTATTGATAAAATTTATCAATATTAGTTAGACTTCAATGTTAATTTTCAATGAAATTAGTTGTACAATAAAATGAGATGAAGCTAAAAAGGTTTGTAACGATTTTTAAACAGTTTATGTGGCATTATTATATATACATTATTACACAAACTTTAACTTACAAACTTAATAAAGAAAATATTTAACGCACATTAAACTATGACCAATTAGATAGACCCCGTGTGCTTCATATTACCTTGCAAAAACTATCTAACGGACAAGTATTATAGGGCTAAGTAATAGACCAAAAGAAACAAAGCCATTTTTTTTTATCATGCAAATAAGTAATAGGCCAAAAGAAACGAAGTCATCACAACTTAATAACCAAAAGCTCATTTATAAAATACAACACAAAAAACCAAAACAATATCAAACATTTTTAAATTTTAATACAAGAAAGTCAAAACGTTTCATACAACACAGAAAAAATACGCGATAAACAATTAGATTCGAAGCCTGTGCGTAGCACGGGTTCTGCATGCCTCGTGTTTATTTAAACATGAGAGGTAATGTTGTGCTTCATCTGATTGTACATTGTCATTATTGCCACACATTTATTTTATTTTAATTCAAATGTACAATCAAAACAAACACAACATTACCTCTCATGTTCAAATGAACATGAGATGATCTTTATCCTTATCAAAACCAACAACTCTGAAATATTAGAAAGGCTTTGAAGAAAAAAGCTGCACATGCTAAGTAAGCATTTACATCTTATAAATAATTTATTTATCAGACATAATACGATACAAAAATATTATGTTAAAACCCCGTGTGTGCACGACTATTATAACTAGTTTCATTAAAAAAAATCCATTTGGTAAAAAATCTCTAAAAATTGACAAGTAGAAGCTTAGGGAATAAAACATTGTGGAAAAGAAAATTTTAAAAGACGATTTTCTTACGCTAGTTTTTATAAAAATAAAAAGAGATAATTATATGGAAATGTATCTAACTTGTCAACTTTTGTAGTTTTGTGTAGTCTACTATTTTTTTGTAGTTCCATGTTAGAATTATTAAGCATGACAATCATATAAACAGGTAAACACATATGCGGAAGCGTAGGAACAACTATAACATATAAAAGATTAACATAAATATAAACAAGAACGTACCGTGGGATTCTAGCTGAACAAGAATCAAACTTTATTAAACTTGAACAAGATGATGAACCCTAATTAGGGTTTATGTGAATCAATGATTAACCCCTTATCGTTTAGTTAATCGATTCTTTGATAATAACTATAATGAGTTATTACCTCGTTCTTGTACACACAAATTAATAACGAATAAAAGAGATTGCAAGATCAAAACACTAGGTATTTTTCTTTATAAAAAACTCGACCCAAAAACCTTAGGGTTGTTTGGTTCGATCGGCTAGGAGAAAAGAAAAGCTTTAGGTTAATGTGTGTGCACAAAAGATATGAAAGAATGAACCTAAGCCTTATATATATACTAGATGAAACTTAGGGAACAAGTTAGGGCAAAGGGAGTCCCCTTTGGATTGGGGTTCGACCGGCCATGCACACCACAAGTGTGTTCCGGAACCTTCTTGTCTTCTAAATACATTCTAGTCCATTTTCTTTTCATTTAACGATAGTTAGTCCATACGGTTAACAACTAACAACCGTTAGTCCTTTCTAGTGTTAAAATAATTATATATATATATATATATATATATATATATATATATATATATATATATACAACATTTAATATATATACTAATTATTATACTTTTATTCTCATTTGTAATGTGTGCAATTCTGATGTCTCGGGTTCGATACTAGTCATATGTTTATTAATATTTATCCACAAACTCTAACACCATGTACTCAAATTTTGAATTCACTTAGTTTCGCGTAACATGTTGTGTATACTATTTGGCCATTTTTTATAGTTCCACGTACTCAACTTTTGGGTATATCCGTCAATAGTGCACACAACTGATCACCCGATACACAGAACTAAGTGAATTCAAAAGTTGAGTACATGAAACTAAATAAATAAATAAAAAAAAAAAAAAAAAAAAAAAAAAAAGCTACGCAAAGCTACAAAAGGTGATAAGCTAGATACATTTCCATGTAATTAACCCAAACAAAAAGAGTGACGACGTTAAGAAGTAATGAAAAAAATGATAGAACATAAAGTTTACGTAATCTTTTTCATCACCAAAAAGTTATGTTTTAACTTTCTTTTCAACTATCGGTGATTATTCTGTTTCTCATTTGTTGTAAAACATTTTTGATTATGGTGACTAGTAAAGCCCATGCCGGGAAGCCTAAGAAAATGTCCATTATGAAGTAGGGATTGCAATTACATAGAAAAGTATAACAAATAAGTAATAGTAAACACCCTTTATTAGTTGCAGTTATCAAAAAGAAGTACGTAACGAAAAAAGTAGAAAACTTAGGTAATCGCAAACACTAAGTTATTATGTCATGTCAATGCTCGCAATATCTTGGGCTCACGTCTCACATCTTCAATGGCTATGGCTATTCCGATCTATAAAAACATAGCAAAACCAAGTCCGAACACTTCAAATTTGCAATCAAGTAGGATGTTAGAGTTGAGATCCATGAAGAACCCATACATGCTATAAAACCAATCAACAAATCCTAACCATACAATCCGATTTGATCCAAAGGCTTAGATTAAATCTAATATTTACACTTTAGGGGCAAAAAAGACAATTACATAAACAAAAAAAAATCAATACCTTCACTCCTTCCCCAAAAAAAAATTAGGGCAAAAAAACACACACACAAAAAACCCCAATCATCCTCCAATCCGCCACCCAGGGGCGGTGCTGAGAACGTCAAAAAAAAATTAGGCCCGGCACGAAAAAAAAAGTGCCCCTATATTATAATATCCATAGACCATAATCAAGTACGAAAAGCCAAAAATACGAACAAAAATTATTCTTGCAACAAAAGTATTACTTCTACAAAATAAAATATATTTAAGTAAACCGTGCTGTTCTTCTCGCGTTTTTTGAGGCAAAGTCTTCGATCAACGATTCATAATTCATGTTCTCCAACATATCGCTCTCTATAGAAATCATTGCTAATCCATTCCGTCTATCTTGGGTCATTTGTCAAATATCAATTACTCAATTTGAGTATATACTGTTTATGTATTAAAATTGATAACTAGGCAAAATTGATAACTAAAAAAAATTAAAATTGATAACTAGGCAAAATTGATTACATGTTACTTGATATCAGCCCTTCACCCTTTTGTCCCTTCACAATCGTTTTTGACTTTTTGGATTAAATGATTAATAGGGTTTATTTTTAGTTCCCCTTAGTGGGTTGGGCCTAGTATAGATCTCTAATGACACCTTCACCATCGTCAATTCACCACCTTCAATCCGTCAATCGACCACCGTCAATCCGCCACCTTCAATTCCGTCAATTTTAATTATAGATCTCTAATGACACCTTCACCATCGTCAAATCCGTCATCACGCCGTCATCACTTTAGGTTCGGATATTGTTATTGCTGAGAGAATGGTGGATGATGAGGTTATGGATGAAGCATGTTATGGATGAAGTTGTTGATGATCCAGAAAAATAAACAAAAATCATATATGATTCAAAAAGAATCATATATGATTCATTATGAATCATATGTGATTCATAATGAATCATATGTGATTGTTTTTTAATCATATGTGATTCAAATAAAATCACATGTTACAGATATTAAACTTATAGAAAAGACATGAAATAGACAATTTTCATAAGAATCTGCTTCAACATGAAAATAGACAATTTTCATAAGAATCTGCTTCAACATAAAAAAAAGTATTCAATCAAGATCCTTATAACAATTTTCCAACAACGCAATAAAAATGAATAAATATCCAAATCTAAACAAAGTATGTTATTCAAGGAGCGATAGTCGCTTGTTCGGCCGCACCATTTCTCGTTGCTTGTTCACTTGCATTAGTTCCATCCTCATCTTGCTCATCTGAATCACCCTCTTCCTCATCATCACGATCTTCATCAGTGTCACCATCTTCCTCATCATCACGATCTTCAATAGAACAGGAGGATTTTGTTTAACAGGAGCAGGTTTAGGACGACTATGCCAATATGAAGATCTTCAAGTTCAACCTTCTCACGAGATATACTTGAAAGCTTTTCATTAATCATCCTGCAAAAACTCTGAAAAAAAATCAGATAAGACATGTCACAAAATAGATAAAACATGCAACTGGAATCATATATGATTGTATCAGAATCATATATGATTTTATCAAAAATCATATATGATTTTGGATACCTAATCCAAACTCCAAAGAGTGCATTGTGGATATATTTGAGGAGGAAGGAGGTATGATGTAAAGCCTCTTTTTTGCCATTAGGCAGTCGAATCATATGTAACATGCAGCGCTTTGTTTTCTAATCCAAATCTATTAAGAAGAAATAAAAAACTGGTAGGCAGACTGATTTACCCTATTATAGTTAGATCGAGCTTGCTTACTAAATCTAGGAACTAAGTTAACATAAGGAAACAACCTAAATTCCCCACCTGAAACTAAATTCAGACACTTGTATAAGTAACAAAATAAGCAACGCCTATTGCTAATATACACAAATCACATATAACATCAATATAAACACTAAAACATCAGTAAAATCACATATAACATCAGTATAAGCTAGAATCATATATGATTTTTGTAAGAATCACATGTGATTCTAGTATAATCATATATGATTCTACTAAAACCATATATGGTTTTGCAAAAACATCAATATAAGCACTAAAACATCAGTAAAATCATAAAAACATCAGTATAAGCAAATGTTTCAAGAGCTCCGTAGTACCAGATGTCTCATAATATTGTATGGAACTGAAAAATCATACAATTGTTTTGTTTAGCATCAAATGTGAATAGTTTGCGATCAAAAAATCTTAAGCTAAACTAATAAATTTCATTTAGGCATTTTATCAAACACTTTAGCTCCATATAAGAATAATAAGATTAAAAAATCGAAACAAAGGGATAAACACATCCTAATCAGATATTCCAAACTCATATAAGCTTCAAAGAGACTATGGTTGATGAACACAAGATAACTACTTGACAAAAATCAATGACAATTTAATACATGCAAGCACAATAACAAGATAAGCACAAATTACCTCAAGTTCTAAACTGAACTAATCACAAATCTAACATAATATTAGATAGATTTGACGAATCTAGGTTTTCATCACTTATATGTAAATTCCGACGATGACGACGGTGATGGTGACGAGTCACGGTGAGGACGGTGTAGTAACGGTGGCCGATGATAGTAACGGTGGCTGGTGATAGTGACGGTGGGATGATGGTGATGGTGCAGGTCGTTGAGAGAGAGAGGGGGAAAAGATCTCTGAATGATGCAGTTAAGTTAGGAGGAAAAAGAGAGGTCGGGAATGACCACATTGCCCCTATCATTAATATAAAAAGAAAAAAGAAAACAAAAAATGATTACTATGAACCATGGATGGTGAAATAGATGGATGGACGAGATGAAGTGTTGGGTTCTTTGGTAAAAGTTGGTTCTATATGGAACTTTTGGCTAGGATGTTATTTATAATTTGACAAGATTATGGTTGTAATGGTTGGTGAGACATCCACCTCTTGAACACGGTAAAACATTCTTCAGACTTGTACTCGCGGCAGTGTGCCCCCACCTGCAACGTAACGACACCTATTTAATAAATAAAAAATCAGCACTAACGATTTGTAACACTAAGGTTTCTTAACTTCACGGCGGCATACGTCATCATTTCGGAATAAGTCTTAGTGTACCTATCGAGTTATTTGACGACAATTTAGTGTGACTATAAGTTTATAATGGCACGTATATCATTTTAGCAATCCTAACTCCTGAAAACACAGTCTAAGCAAAAAAGAAATATTTGAACTTGATATGCAAACATCATCATCTTAAACCACCAATCCACAAAAAAAGCAGGTTTAATTTTTGACATCAAAATCATTACTTTCCAATACTTCCAGTTGTGGGTGGCAATTTCTGACACGACACGAACCCTGACCTGAAATTGACACTAAAATTACAGGTTCGGGTTGAGTCTAAATAAATTTCGGGTCGGGTTTGGGTCAACCCATCTAACACGTTTATTAAATACGCCAGGTTCGGATTGGTAATAAATTAAGCAGGTCGACCCGCCAACCTGTTTAAGATTTTTTTTTCTTAAATTAAAAATTATTTATAATTTATTATACGGGTTAAACGGGTCGACCCTCAAACCCCTTTAACATGTTTAACTTATGTAATGTGCCAACTTTTGTATATAAAACGGATTAATTGGGTCAACCCGAAATACGTTTGACATATTCAACCCATGTACCTATTTAACCCGCCAACCCAAGTATATATACGGGTTAAATGGGTCAGGTTCAGGTTATGTGTAAATAGGTTAGGGTTGACATAGCTGACCCGATGCTTTAAATGGGTCAGGTTCGGGTTGAGGTTTTCCGACCCGCCAACCAAAACTCGACCCGAATTGCCACCCCTACTTCCGGCATGTAAAACTTCTAAAACCAGTTAAGCAATCAACTTTCCCCAAATTTTCCATAATCCACAAAAACCCCAATAACACAAATCAAAACTATATATAAAAGAAGAGTAGCAATAAACAATTAACCAAAAGACAAAAGTTACATGAATAACAAAATCACACAACCGTTCTCCAATCCGTCATTAAAACATTTTATCAAACACCTCATATGCGATTTAAAACATTAAACTGCAATCCGTCAATAAAACATTTTATCAAACACCTCATATGCGATTTAAAACATTAATCTAGCAATTTAAAAACAAATTATTAAAAAGAAACTAATTTTAAGAATTAGGGTTAAAATACTTACATAAATTTTATAGACTTATTGACCTGATTTGACCTGCCTAGGCGAGATGTTGACCGCCTTTTGACCAAAAAGCCTAATTCGTCCGCCTAGATTCAAATCGCCACTGTAAGTGACTGCATAGGCTGCTTTTTACTGGTTTTTAAAGAAGAACTTATAAATAAGATACTAGTAGCGTACCTGCGCGTTGCAGCGGTGGGTACCCTGAAATTAAAATTTTCGGTGAATCATGTATTTTAGTTTATTATGTTCGTTTTTGACAATAAATATTTGTATATCAAGACGTTTAGCCCGTGCTTGTTCGGGCTCGAGCCCGTTTGGCCCGCACCTGTTCGGGCTCAAGCCCATTTGGCCCGTTGCCCATTTGGGCTTGAATATTTGTATAATGTGCTTTATTATTTGTATTAGTGACATTTAATGCAGGAATTGTGTTTAATTTGGCTGTACAATATGCTTGATAATTTGTATCTATACTCTCTAATAAACACGAATAATGTACAAGCCCACTAAAACGCATTTTGCATTAAATTTTCTGATGTGTGTGAGATCTCATTAGCTGTATGTTTAATGCGTACAACTTGCCACTGCAATTGTTTTTTTAAAAGAAAATCAAAAAAGTCAAATCAATCCCATTTATGCTATTGAAGCAATCTTCCTCAACACGCTCCAATATCAATTCACAATAAGTTTCAATTTTTGCACCGATTAAAAAAGGCACACAAAACAGTTTTGATTTGATTATACCAGGCTCAACATCCATAAGAAGTCGACTATGGCACTAGGATTTTTGCTATCCAGATCTTAAAATCGGTAATTATCACTCTTGCTATGATTATGCCAGTGATTTTGGTATTCCTCTATCTTTTTGGATGTTTATATTTGTAATTTTTGTGTCCACGATTCTATATTCATCTATTCTTTGTGATCATTGTTGTAGGTGATGGCGAATGAATAACCTTTCAACAATCAAATTTAAGGTGATTATATCAAATTTTAAGTGTGAATTTTAACTTGCACGTCAAGTGTTTGATGAAATATCATTGGTCCATCTTTGTTTTCTATTATGAGTTTTTGTATTATTTTGTTGTAGGCATTGGCAAAGTGAACTGGGCTCACACATGAGTATTATGATTTGACAATCCGGTAAGTAATTAATTGCATGAAACTTTAATTTGTGTTTTTATACCTCCAAATTCTTCTTACAAGAGTAAGTAATTGTTTTGAATGCCAAATAAATATTTATTTTGTATGTTATACAAAAATTATGATTAATGAATTGCATTTATTTTCCTCATCATATAGGATTTGCGGTTGGATAAACGGGTGGTTAGTCTTTCTATAGTTTATGCCCACGATTAGTGTTTACTTCATTTTATGGTATCACAAATTGTCTCTTTAAAATGTCCTATTATTTCGCATCAAGTCTGTGTGGAGATTGTTTATGTTTGTCATTAGATAATATGGGCCCGACCTCATTCATTTGCATTAAGTCAGTGAAGGATGCCTCTAGAGTTGAAATTGAAATTTTTGTTGTTAAAGTACTGTTTTACGTATCTTAAAGTAAATAGCATGTTCGTTTTTTGCTTACTTTTAGGCTATATGTGATTGCTTATTTGAATAACTACTTTCAATCATGGATTATGAATCATCTTCTAAGGTAAAACAAGGTATTAAGCATATTAAGCACTTGCATTCTCTTTAATAAGTATTGACACTAATGTCCCAAATAGGGTATTTATTTATTTGGCAAATAGATTAACGGGACAAGGTGTATTGACTTTAAATACTTATGCTAATAATTAACTGATTTCAAAGATTTAGTTTATATTTATATTTTTGTTTTTTTAGGCTTCCATGTTGTTGATTCTGCAAGCTTCGTCATAGGTAAGTGCCTCGAATGTTTTTATGATCTAAGTTTTATCAATAGACTTCTAAGAGCACAAGAAAACTTGAGTGGGGATAATATTGTAAGGTTTAAGTCATCATCACGAACTGAATTTCCCTTTTTCAGCCCCAACAACTTGACATGACATTGACTCAATTACGAAATTCTCATAAGTCATAAACAATAATAAAATGGAACACATTTTTCGTTCAAAGTTTTCATCATTTAGCAATAATCAATTTGAAGGAGTTCGGAAGATAAAAGCTGGACATAACCCTGCAACATGGATGTTTGAGGTTGTCGTTTGTGATAAAAATGGTAATATCTCAAAAAATGCTACAAACGTTGTCTTATTCGTTGCAGATTCAGTATATTAGAATTGAGATCAGAGTGCCCGAATATGGTTGGACAACACAGAAGGTTTTCGACCTCATGAACGTCATTGTAAATGGAGGTAAAATCAGTTCTTTAAACCAATTCTTGATTGGCTATTAGTGACTAAGTAATCGCTTTCCTTTTTGCAGTGTGTGCCATCGTTTTTGGATTTCATATGCATGTCTTCACTTTGCATCCCAAGGTGAGCAGACTGTTTTACATTATCTTTTCATATGAAGTTGAATATTTTTAGCTCTCAGGTTCATTGTTGCCCCTATCTATTAGGCTCAAACATGTCTCCATCAAAGGGTCACTTTTAGTTATGTGGAAGTAACAATGTTCATATGTGCTATAAAACATTTTTATTATGTGGGTCAATTTTTATCATGTGAATTAAGGTTTGACCAAGAATCCTATGTACTTGTGTGCAGAAATATGAAGATGGGACCTAAAAAATAAAAAATAGGATAAAAGTAATTGGTAATTCCTTTTTTATGTATCATTGTATCCTGGTCGTTGGGTTTGACATGTGTGCTAAAGTGTCACATGTGATTTCTTTGATTATTAATCAGCTATCAGCATGATTACTACTACATTACCACTTTGAGTTGCATGATTTGGTCCCATTTACTTGTGAATGGGTCTTTTTGGGTTATTTCTTTTCTAATGGGTCATCAAAATAAACAGCTGAAAGTCACACAAAGTGTATCTATAGTCCGTATAATAATATAATATCTTAAATCATTATTTGAGATAACATTCTTAGTATGATACATGAATGTCACCCATTGACTTTTAAGGGGTGTTTCGGGCTGATTCCAAACAGCAGTTTGAAGGGGGAGATGGGGTCGTTTGAAGGGGTGTTTGGATTTGCTTAAAAACTGCAGTTTAACGGTTGCTTGTGCAAGGCTGCAAAATTGCAATTTATAGGGATTTTTGGAATTTTGGGTATGCCTTTCAAGGTGTGTTTGGGGCTTTTCAGGGGTGTTTGTGACTGCTGCAGAACTGCAGTTTCAAATGCAGACCAAGTAACACATTCATTCTTTGACTAATTACCTAAAAAACATCACATAAAATTTAATGAATAATTACGTAAAAGAGTTATACTTTATTTTTCATTGTTCATTTATTCAAGTTCATGTGCAGGATCAAGGAACACATTCATTGCAGCTATGCCAACATTGACCAGATGTTCAGCGGAGACAAAATTTTATGGTGTTTTCAAGAAGAAAAAGAAACCTGCCACTCTACAAAGAAGAAATTCTCTGGTATCAACAACAAACGGGAATAATATTTCTTTTGGAGTACCCCAATTATATGTAGGTATAAACACTCTACAACAAATCCGTACATAACTTGAAGTTCTAGAAAAAATAATCATAACCCTATTAAGAAACTTTTAATCTGCTCATTTTTCAGACGGTTTATCAAAGAAGTTCAAACTCACCCCTGGTTTGTGTTTAGAAGTGATTCAACAATGAGTCCACAGCTTACAAGATCGTGTTTCGTTATCTTGCTGCTGGTGCGATTGTTGCCACTCTTCATGTTGCTTTGGAAACGAATTAAAGCAATTCATTTTGGGTATAACTGAGTTAACACCAAATGCAGTGCAAGTTTTAAGAGCTGCAGATAAGTTAGAGCAAGATCTTGTGCAGATAGCAGTTGAAGACTCAGTTGATAGTTTGTGATAGTGATGAACTGATGATAGTGGGAAGGCAATCATTCGTGAGATGCCACCATTCGAAGCTGAAGTTGCTATTGCTAATTTAGTTTAAGTTGGACCAAGTTGTGATTAGATTGATTGAAGGAGTGGATAGACAGAAATCTTCAACAAGAGGTGTGTCCTAATATATTGGATTTTCGTTAGTATATACTGCATTTTTAATTTCTTTTTCTTTTTGTGCGTCTGATGTGCATAAAACCTCTTATATACATGCATTTTGGGGTGTTTAACATTGTGTTTTCAAAATGATTATATGATTATTGTGTTCAAAGGTTGCAGAAAATCAGTTTCCATTGATTATTTAGGGGCCTGAATCATCTTAGGGGTATCATTGATTATCTAAGGCAAAAACAAAACTACTTTATTACCCCTCATTTTACTCTATTTTTGTCTCCCTTTTTAATTTATTTACTTTATGATAAAAACAATACCACCCCCCTTATTTTCATCGCTAGAGTTCTTTTGTTGCTTCAATAGATTGGAAACAAATTGTCATATTTTGAATTCAGACAATATAACAATTTATAAAAATGTCAGGTCATTTTAACTCAATAAGCCTTGAATGTTTCAAATTTTCTAAGCCATAAACATTGTTGTTTATTGCACTTCAAAATGCAGAAGCACATATAAATACTATCCCGTAATTCATAAAGTGAAGGAAAAGCAGGAAGCATCAAATAAATCTTTTGAAGAAGAATTTTCAAGGTATTGATTCCAGGATTGTAGATAAAAGATCAACTTTAACTTTCAGGTAAAAAAGTCATTGTTAAGAAAGCTAAACGATCCAGAAAGCCTTTAAGGCCTCTTTCTTTTAGGGTCAACTGTTCGAATTGTATATAAAATGTATTTATTTAAAATATGTTTCTAAAGAAGTAATATTTGTTTCAAAAAAAAAAAATAAACACTTTGAAATAAGTAGCTTATCGTAATCTGCATATATAACCTAAAAATAAGCATATTGGTATATATAGTTTGGATAACAGAAACATAAAAATAAGCAGAAAAAAAAGAAGTCAATCCCAAACAACCCCTAAGTTAGAAAATAAAAACTTGGTTGTAAGGGTAGAATACATCGTTCTTGCAGTCCGGATATACTTTGTTCACTGGTATATTGGATCAAGATATACCTCTGGCAAAAGGTTCATGGGACGTTTTCTATCTTTGGTTATGGTTTACTAGAGATTAGGCTGAAGAGTCACTCATACCAATATTTTTGTTAATGTTGTCATTATGTGTATCAGCTTGATAATGATAAAGCTCATAGAGCATCCAAACGTCATATGGTGCGTGAAAATGGACGCAGAGAAGCTGTTGCTCAGAACTTATTAGAGGGTGAGAATGGAGAGACCATTAGTGATGTATCTACTCATGGTGACAGCCACAGAGGTCCTTTGCCCAGAATGAGTTCCCTTGATTCCATGGAAGCATGGGTAATCAACAAAAGGGGAAAAACTGTACTATGTACTGATAAGTTTGTTGTATACATCCCGCTAGCATTCCTCTCTTTTTACATGGTTACTGTATTCTACTTTTTCGCCATTTGTTTGGTTTATTTGACCTCTTTCTGGGTGAGACCTGGTTACCTAGAAAACAAACTTAGATGTTCGCAAGGGAGGGAAACTTAGACTATTTAACATTCAGAAAGATAGTTTAATTTATCATTCAAAAAGGATACACACTAACTCTTGATCATCCTACTGCTATACCTTATATAATACTGAAGATATTAAGTGTACTTGAATGATCTATGGATAGGTTAGGCTCAGGAAGTACCAAGTACTCCAAATGACATTTGACAAGGGTATTTGCAACGGGCAGACTTTTTTGGCCACATTTTTTATGACATGTTATTGTGAAAAAATGTGATTACAAAAAGTTTTATTATAACAAGTGTCAGTTGGTCCATTAGCGATGGGAAAACATATGATATAAGTTTCAGATCATGATTATTACCGCCAGTATATAATGGATTTTTTATTCTGAAAATTCACATAAGTATTAACTTAGCATGAGAATTATATTCTATACATTTTTTGTTTAGTTTGCTTATGAATATTTTAACCACCATTTTGGTTGAACACACAACGTTTGTGTATTTGTTAATCATGGTGGAAGACTTGTGAATGATGTCTCCTCCTGAAGGTCTACATGAATTTTCGCAACTGGGCTAGAGTCATTGGTTTACTTTAAGAGATCTTTAACTTGCAATAAATTGGTTTACGAAAGAGAATGTTCTCGATGAAGGTGGATATGGTGGTGTTTATTGTGGAACATATTTTAAACCATTTTTTACCATTACATCTTATAAACAATTTCCTTTACTTTGATTTTTTTTCTTCATATTTAGTTGTTCACGGAACGAACATAGACTAATCAAGTGTTTGACGTTGACTGCATAGCTTTGCTCTCCAAGATTATCTTATAAACAATTTCCTATTACTTTGACTTTTTTTCTTCATATTTAGCTGTTCAAAGAACGAACATGGACTAATCAAGTGTTTGACGTTGACTGCATAGCTTGCTATCCATGATTACCTACCAGTTGGAGAAGACGATGACGATACGTGCACTTTTATTTTCTTAATAGTTACAAACCAAATTTTTTATCGTATCATTGACATATTACTTATTATTCTTTTTAAAAAGTAATGATACCTATTTATGTTCATTGTTGTTTGTTAATTTATTCACAGACACAACTCTTTAATGAATAGTTCTTTTCAAGATACTCGTGATTTCACGGGTCTATAAGCTATGATTATATAAATTGAAGATGCACCAAATTATAAAATCAAGTTTTTGGGTAGAATATACCTCCCCTCTATTAATGAATTTGGACTTTGTGATTTTATGTGTCATATAGTTACTTGGAATCTGTTAAAGATCACTTTTTAAGGAAGATACAAAGGCATTGTTTAGTGTAGCACTACGCCACTACCCATAACATAATTTATGCCAATATTTGTAAAGATACAAACGAAAAACCTTCAAATGAATTAAGATCACCACATGGACAACTATATATTGTTGTGTCAAGAGTCAAAAGCAAAAGCTGTTTGAAGGTTTTCGTTTGTGATAGGGCAAATAATATAAAAAGGTAACATACTTGCCACAATTTATTCGATTGGGTAGTGAACTACAAAATTTCCCATTTGGCACTATTAACTTGTCTTTTTTTCTTTTTCTGGGTATTTTTGGACAATTTTGCCCTTCGGGAAAAAAAATTTGTATTAGCTATAAGGGGCAAAATTGTCCAAAAATTTTACAAAATACCCAGAAAAAGAAAAAAAGACAAGTTAATAGTGCCAAATGGGAAATTTTGTAGTTCACTACCCAATCGAAGAAATTGTGGCAAGTATGTTACCTTTTTATATTATTTGCCCTTTGTGATAAATATGGTAATATCTCAAAAAATGCTACAAACGTTGTCTATAAAGTTTTTTTTTTTTTTTTTTTTTTTTTTTTTTTTTTTTTTTTTTTGCATTAAAGTGAAGGTTATTAGCAAAACATTTTTTTTTATAAATAAGGTAAGGTTGGTTAATTGTCATGGGATACAAAATAAGATATTTCATGCAGACAACACCGTATTTGTTTCTCACTTTTCATGCGGACACCACAAAATATTTCATACTCATTACTTTATACACCTGATCTACTATAACATTATCCATTGATGGGAAGAGTTAGAAAAGTCATATGAAACAAGATCAATGTGGTGACTGTATATAGGTTTTTAGGTAATCCACGGGACTTCTATTCAAGCACAAATCATTAATGGGGCACATTTTGAAAAGAAGGTTATCATACGTGCAAGGCCAGATGTCCTTTTCTACCTTTGGTAGACCCGGAAGCAGCCTCTCTACCTTAGGTATGGGTAAGGCTGTCTACGTCTCAACCTCCCCCATACACCGTGGAAGACGGTATTAGGAGTTACTTTACTTTTTTATACCACGATTGAGAATTACTCCATCTGATAAACGTTTACCTATAAAATCATGAGGAAACAATATCCCATTTTGGTGTCATTCATCATGACAATAAACAAGAGCCAAAGGCAATCGCTTTCAAAAGTCGGATTGTATTTGCCACGTCCTGTTTTCACGAGGGACGGAGCCAGGACTAAATATGACCGGGTGCATAAAAAAAATGAACACTAATACTAGAAACATATTTTGTAACAATTCGCAATTTCAGGTTAATTTCTATTCCCGGAAAATTTCACTATTCACTTTTACTATTCATTTTTCCCGAAACTTGATTTTTGTTTCTTGGCCTCGAGTGATAAATCATTTCCATGACAAATTAAAAGTTTAACTTTCATAAGCTCATTTTCGTGAAAGTTAAAAAGGAATTACACGTTTTAGGGTAAAACGTCATTCAGAAATTCTACGCACAACGAAACTCGACCGCGTTAAGTGACCCCGCATCAGAAAAATGTTTGACACACTCATGATTTATTTGAGAATTAATCGTGACTGAGAAAAACATGACCAAAATAAGCCTCGGCCGTGAAAAACTGGAATTTTCAGCTTTTAAGCGTTTTTACTCAGCCGTAACTTTAGCCTATACTTGAACCGCGTTTCTAAGACAATTTGAGTTTTCAACTTATTAGAAAAAGTCAACATATTTTTCCCTCCTCCTTTGACCAAAAATCATTCCTTGATTTTATAAGTCATTCCTTGATTTTTAGGCTTACGGTTTGATGTCTAAAAGACATTTAATACCAACCGACACTAGACTGAGCCCAGTCTAGACATTATAAGTCTTTTTAAATCATTTTTATCCTATTAGAAAAGTAACATTTTACTTTTCTCAATTTTACGCAATATTCGTACGTTTTACGTATTACGCGTTTTAGACCCGTGTTTCCAGTTTTAGCAGGGTTTTACCACCCAAATGGAACCTACCACTCATTTTATATTTTATTATGGAACATATGGATATGTTTAACAATACTTTCAAATTCTATAATTTTACGACACCCGGTTTTACGTTTCGTGGCCTAAAAACTTACGGTTAGCAACTTACGGAGTCAAAACTAGCTACATACTTAGGATATTATCATCCAAGACCAAGTCACCCTTTCTTATCCTCTTGAAACCGACTTAGGGGGGGGGGAGTCACCCTTTAGGTGTCTTGATCTCCTTCCTTGAGCCTTAGGATGTATACATGTGTATAAGCTTCCTAAATATCCTATAAGACTTCATCTAAGACTTGGCAACTCATAAGAACTCATCTCTTCCTTTTTCTCTCTATAGCAACGACCAAACACACCCTAAAACACCCCATTTGATCATTGATCTTGCTTATTCAATCCATCACAAGTTCAAGGCATAGTTCCTAGTTGATCCTTAACACCTTTCAACCATAAAATCACCATAAAACACCACAAAAACTCATCAAATTTCCAAGTGTTCTTAGTGAAGATTTTTACTAAGGCTTGTTTTTGTGATAGATTAGTGTTTATCAAGGGATTATAAGATAGGGTTTTTGATATGGAAGCTTGGCTATGGTTGGAAAATATTTGAAAGATTAAGTAGTAATTCTTGGTTTTGATCTTGGTTCTAGTTAGTTTCTTCACAAGTTGTAAGCAAACTCTAATACACTTCCTTACTTAAATATCATATTCATGCTATTTACATATCATTCATGCTATATATTGTCTTGTTATCATGTCCATGATGTATAAAAGTGAGCAAAACAAGTTATTGTTATTGATTGTTAAAACAAGTTATTAAAACAAGTAAACTAGTGATTTTCTTGGTAAGACCTGATCAAAATGGTAAAAATATGATATTGGATCATTATATATTACATTAGAGGACTTAACAAGGAAATCATAGCAATTTGAACCACCTAAAACGAGTATACGAGTCAAAAGTTACGCCCATTTGAAGTTACCAAAGATTTCCGGCAAAACTGCCTAAACCATACTGTTTTGCATTCTGACTTTTTGAAAGTCACCCTTCTGGTCCGATACATTAAAAAGTTAAAACACGAAAGTTGTCCGGAACGCCTTTTTCGTTCAGGAACAAAGAAGCTCGAGCCCTAAAAACGCTTTCCGAGTGATAAAATTCTTCAAATTCTAAACAGCCCATTTTTAGGCCAAAGTCACTATATTATGGTTATACTTTAAAAGGAACAAGAGGTCTTATGACTTATAATCAAGACCACAACCATGGCTAGAGCCAAGGTTGTGTCTCATGACCTTGGAACAAGGACCAAAGGTCATGGCTAGGCCATGACGAAATGACCATGTAAGCTTACTTAGGCGTAAACATGAACCAAAGTATTGGCGATAACTTGAACAAGCAACTTGGATCTACTTCATCTAAAGGAACCATGAGATATTACAAAGAGAAAATGGTCATACAAGACTTATGAAACTACCCCTAATAACAATCTTCATGTACTAATAAACTTTCCTAAGTTTATTCAAATATCGGACATGTAACTTTTCGGATCAAAACATATATATATATACTTTATCAACTACTACAATAGTAGGGAGCCTCATGTGAGGAGTTCATTATGTAAGCCGTCGAGTTGAGTTGTGGATTTACGAATTAAAGTGTCCTGGCTCCTCGAACGTTTACTACATGACTTCTGAATTATGTCGGCCCAAACGGTAGTAAACGATATATAAACTATACATGTTTCATGAATCATTTCTTTCAAAGACTTACACTATACATCATACCACATCATGGAATAAATGCAAGACATATATTGGCATGTTTATGTTTCCTTAGACATTATTCCAAACCTAAGTTACAACAATTATTCTAGGTTGCTCGTAGAAGTTCTTACGGCATATCTATCATTCTCATTATACATCATGCAACTCAAGGTGAGTTCATAGCCCCACTTTACATTACTTCAATGTTTTACAAACCCTTGGGGGGAATACATGCTATTATTTTTCTACTCGAACACAATGCTTTCTACTGTATGCTATTCAACTATGTTTTATTATCACTAAGTAACATCCTTGCCAAACCAAGATCCCTTATTATGAACCATTTAATCACTTGCGAGGGTTACTTGCAAGTGAGCGCGAATATTGTGAATAGGCCTATTGGGATTGACGAATCCCATTTGTTTTGACTAAGTTCAAACAAATGCATTAATATTTGAGACATTAGGTATGACGGCAAAGTACCTACCGGGATAAATCTGCCGATCGATATTGGTACACGTTAACGTTTTGGTGTCATAAGCTTAGTGAATTAATAACCTTTCCGGGCATATAACAACGTAGCCCATCTTTGTTTTCCAAACATTGGTGTGCGTCTATAGCTCACACTACGATTATTGTGTTCAAACGATTTAACTACAAACACTACGATTATTGTGTTCAAACGATTTAACTACAAACACTACGATTATTGTGTTCAACGATTTAACTACCAACACATTGTGTTCAAACATTAAACAAACTCTATGAATATCACTCAACCTTTGTGTTGACCTCTCAAGCATGTATTTCAGGTTCATGACGATCAAGGATGGCACGGAAGGGCACGGATACTCAAGAGGGCTATAAATTTTATTATCATTCAAAAACACATTTATTATACATTGTAAACATGGAACCATTTGGGACCTCATTTTGTAATCTCTGATATTTATACAATTTGAATGATAAATCTTTTAAAACGACTCAATTGGAGTTCGTTTTCTATTATTGTGACTATTGTGCCGTCGAGTAACACCCAGTTTGAATTCCGCTGCATCCATGAATTGGGGGTGTTACATATTTCGATGGACCGGGTGCATTTAAGATAACTTTAGGAAAAATTGATGGCTTTTTCAAAAATTTACATTACATTGAAAAAATCCATGGGGTGCCTGGGCACCTGCGGGAACCCCCTGGCTCCGTCCCTGGTTTCACACATGGACAGCTATATGTGGCTCTTTCACGTGTCAAAAACAAAAAAATGTTTGAAGGTTGTTGTTTCAGATGCGGATGGTAACCTATCAAAAAGTACTATAAATGTTGTATATAAAGAAGTTCTTCAAGGTCTTTGATCAAACGGTCAATAGGTATGTACAATATACATATTACATGTTTTGTGGCATTTTTCTTATTTACACTTATTATAAATGCCAAACTTCTTTTACTTACATTTTTCTATACTTATTAGATGTTCACGGAATAAACCTTTTGTTGAAGTGTTAGAAGGGTCACTACATGCATTTGCTTCTCAAGACAAACATATTGGAGATCAAGAGGCAATGAATGTTTATTACACAAATATTTATATGCATTGTATTTTTAAACTTTCAGACACTTATAACTTATTATTCCATTACAAGAAAATTTCATAGCGTCTACGTTCGTTGTTCTTTCTTACTTTATTCATGTACTTAGCATTTTTTTAATCAAAAACCCTCTAAAATCCCGTGGATGCCACGGGTCTATAAGCTAGTTTCTTATGTAAGGGGTGTTTTAATAATTGTGTTAATTGTATTTATTGATCAGTTAATTAATTGACTACATTAAATATCATTAATGTGGTTTTTTTTTAATATGTGCATTAAAGTGGTGTACACTATGCTTCTTTTCTTGTAAGCCTAAAAAAATTTACAAGCATTGAAAGCTATAATTGTAACAATCCAGACTTTTTAAAGACACTTAATTTTCTAGGCTTTTAGTTATATGTGTATGCATATTTCCAATTAAAGAAATGTTTTTGGTCTTAAACATTTTAAGACTTCTAAATATAGATGTGCTAAATACATTATAAGGTAGTATATATATGAGGTGTTTAACTTTTTCTTAATGTCCTGGGTATTGAAATTTCTTAACTCACCTAGAAAAAAAAAGTGTTTCTTTTTTGCTTAATACAATTAAAAAATCTTTGGGCTTGTTTCCGTGCTTGTTAACTCAAAATTACTCACAACATTTTCTTTTATTCTCTCTCTTCTCCACAAATACCCTCATTGTTTCTTTGTATTCCACACGTACCCATGGATGGCAACGGGTCAGGTTCGGGGCGGGTTTTAGTGTACCCGTACCCGTTTATAATATCCAAACCCGTATTCCGCCCCATTACCCGCCGGTAGGGATGGCAAAAAAATCCGTACCCGATGGAGACCCGATCCCCAAACCCGATTTGACTGGGGAATCCTCGAGTTGACCGAGGATAGGGCTGGGGATGGGGAATCCTCTAAAATATTAAACCGGAGATGGGAAAGGGAACGGGGATAACATAAATCCCCGAATCCGGCCCCGACCCCGATCTTTCTAGTGTATAATTATTTAAAATTTATATGTTTTATCCATATTCGATTAACTTGTGTACTTACATGTACATATGTTTATGAGTATCGGCATGTATGTTTATATGCATATATAATATTTATAGGATCAAACACATTTAGATTTAGAAGTAGAAGTAACAATTACATATTACTTAACTATTTTGTCTGAATACACAGATATGATACATATTGTTTTTATATTATCTTTGATGTTATAATGTTTACGATGCTTTAAAGTTTATAACTATGTGTGATGTACGTTTGTTGAGGTACTTTATGAGTCAAAATTCTTTATATTTTCGACGAGTTGGTGTAATTTTTATGTTATTTCATAAGGATGGAGAATCCCCGAATCCCCGCGGGGATCCCCCATCCCCATTGGGGATGGGGATGTAAAGCAATTCCCCAATGGGGATGGGGACGGGGATGGGGATTGAGAGTGTAAAACGGGGATGGGGATGGTAAGTACAATCCCCAACATTCCCCGCCCCATTGCCATCCCTACCCACCGGGTACCAGATTAATATTATCCATCGGTTTTTTGGGTTTCCCCGTAGGTTTCGGTTATCCCCAATTAAATAATATATGAACAAAATGACGGAATTAAGATTAAGTCACACTAAAATCCACCGAAAAAACTAAGAAAAACACCATAATATATTCAATTTTTTTTAAGTTAAAGAAAATGAATATCGTATCAAACGATTTAATACTTTTGAATAATTCATGTATAAAATAAAATATGTTATGTAGATTCGGGTAAACGGATACGGGTAATCGGGCGGGTATTACTAAAACTCGTACCCGAACCCATACCTGGCTAAAAAATTATATCAATACCCAAAACCGTATCCAAACCCTCCAACCCGCCCCCGAACCCAATCCAACCGGTTCGGGTTTCGGTTTTCCCCGTCGGTTTCGGGTGCTTTTGCCATCTCTACACCTACCTCCCATGGTAGCCAAGATAACTCCACCATCATCTCCGGTTCAATCCGCCGTCGTAAAAGTTACAACCCCGTCATCTCCACTCTAATCCGCCGTACAAGTTACGACCCCTGTCTCCGACAGATTTTCTTCATGTCGACTTCATCATTGTATGAATGGATCTGTCGCTGTACAAGCTACATCTACCTTTAAATGAGTATTTTCTTCTCCTTTAAACTTCTTTTCTCAAAAACATATCGGTTGATATGAATGGATGAGTTTTGTTTCTAAATTGTTGTTATATAAGATGGCGTATGTATTAGGATGGACTTCATTAGAATTTTTATTCTAATAAGATGGAACCGAATATTTGATTGTTTGAGTTTAATATGTTAAGAAAGGGTAAATCGGATAATTAAATTTTTTAAGATGGTCATTCGTATGAAAAAGAAATGGGTATATCTTCAAATGGTTCTTTCTCCAAAAAGGATTATTAATCTAAAAACTATTTCCAAACAGAAAAAAAAAAAAAAAAAAAAATCCATATTCACTTCTAGGGAACCGTAATAAAGCAACAATAACTAGTTTGAGCCTTTTATACCAGTCGCCTACTCTAGCTTGTTGGCTATTTACTTTGACTTCATTGACTTTTAAAGATCCAGATGAGCAATCAATTATTCCATTTCTTTTAAAAAAATACATATTCACAACGATGAGCCGCTGGAGGATATGGATCACCGCCTAACCCAAATAGAGTAACAGAACAGAAATAACTGCCACTTTGCAAAAAAAATCCATTTTTTACCAGAGAATGAGAAATGGGGTGTGTTGGTTTTTGCAGGGTTGGTTTGGGTGTACTTAACTGCTAGGCCTGGTGTGTTGATTGGTGCTATTGATACTTATGTTTTGGCTAATGTGCAGAGGGTTTTTGATGTAATCTCAGGGAGGAGAGGTTTAAAAAGTAGTGATTTTTTGATTGGGGAGAAATTGGGTGAGGGGTCTTTTGGGGTCGTGTATTCGGGTGTCGTTGTGCCGAAAGGTTTTAGTGTGGAAGATAGAGTTAGGATTAGTGGGAGTAAGAGGAGACAGTTGGAGAAAGATGATAGGTTTAAGGACAAAGTTATTCTTAAACAGGTGACTCAAATTTGCTGTTTTTATATTATGATTTTGGTTTAAGCGTTTTGTATGATTGTTTAGTCTTTTTGGTTTAAGCGTTTTGTATGATTGATTAGTCTTTTTGGTTTAAGTGAAACTTAAACGAGAGTTATTTGATTATTTAGAGGCCAAATAATAAGTTTTGATGATTAGTTGGAACGATACTGATTCTGATAAATGAAACATTTAGGTGGTACTTTGGATTGCCTATTGCCTTTGAGAATGTTTAGGATTGATTATTGAAACTGTTTTTTTGGTTACTTGGGGTGAGATAAGCAGTTTGAATTATGAGGGTGAGAGTTGCTTATTCCTAATTGCTTATCTGTTTTTTTCAAAAAGCGCAAGCAATTTTAGTGTAAAAATTCTTTGATTATTTGAAGGTCAGTAATCATTTTACGTGTGAAGTAGTCGCAAATTGCAACTACTTAATCTCGGATGGCCTCGCATTTGGCACCATGATGCAAATTCCTAAACGTAATGCAATGATGCGCACATTTTTTAACCAATTACAATAAAACTGAATTTAGAGGGTGTTTGGGATTGCTGTTTTTTCTTCTTCTGCTTAAAAAAAGTGCTTTTATATGATCATTTAGGGGTCAACTTTATACATTACTCCTTAGATAATCATAAGTTGTGAAACACTCAACCAACTAGCTATCTGACTATGATCATTTAATAGTTTCTAAACAGAATGCCAAACACCCTTAGCAACCCAAATTATTGAAACTCATACTAGATTTCTTATTTCCACATGCTTAATTTGGTTTCATTATTTCATAGGTAAAGTTTGAGTCCAAGTTGCTAAAATTTAAGTGATATAAGTCCTTCATATGATTGTCAATTCATAATTTGAGTAATGTAATTTACTAGGTAAAAGTTGGAGTTCAAGGTGCTATAGAATGCGGTGATTTTGAAGAATGGTTTAATTACAGGCTGTCACTAGCAGCTCCCGACACATGTGCGGAGTTTCTTGGGAGTTTTGTTGCTGATAAAACTGATTCATTATTCACAAAGGGCGAGAAGTGGCTCGTATGGAAATTTGAGGTAAATGATATTCTTTCATATGCATGTAGCTTCGCATAGATTCGATATTTGAGAAGTTCAGATATGCGTTTTGAAAACGGTATATGCATGTATTATATTATGTTTTAATGGGGAATAACGTAGGGAGATCGCGACCTTGGTGAATACATGAAAGACCGATTCTTCCCGTTAAACTTGGAATCACTTATGTTCGGACAAGTCTTGCAAGGACTTGAATCCATTCAACGAAACGTATTGATAATCAAATAAATAATGAGGCAAATAATTTCATCACTCAAGAAAATTCACGACACTGGTATAGTTCACCGAGATGTGAAACCAGCAAACTTAGTGGTAACTAAAAAGGGACGGATCAAGCTTATTGATTTTGGTGCAGCCACCGACTTAAGGATTGGAAAAAACTATGTACCTGATAAAGGTCTTCTTGACCCGGATTATTGTCCACCGGAACTTTATGTGTTACCGGAAGAAACACCTTCACCGCCTCCTGAACCTGTTGCAGCTCTTCTATCTCCGATTCTTTGGCAGGTGCTATACTTTTTCATATTTCGAATTTTAGATATTGTGTATAACGTTTCTTATACAACTTAATTAATAGTATAGTCTAAGAGTTAGTTGTGTAAAATAGCAACATAGTTTTTGAATTATCGTAACTGATTTTCTAATTTGTACGTAAACGCCAATTAAGCAATTCAGTTCTAAAATGATCAAATTCATGTTTTGAGGAATTTATGAGAGGGTTCAGGTTTAGGATATCATTTATCGAGTAGGAATTAGTTATTGAAGAATAGGACAAAAGATCAATGATGAACAATTTCTTCACTGGTAAAAATCTCGTTAAAATAGGACATACTAAAACCGAAACCCTTGTTAAATTCCTCACAATATGACGTTGATACATTACTGCCTGTTCCTGCGTGACTATACAAAAAGCATAAACTTTTCATTGGTATGTTTATTTTATCCGCTATTATATATCTTTCAAGTGCTAAATACACTATTTTGACCATTTTTGTAGCTAACAGTCCCGATCTTTTCGACATGTATTCCGCTGGAATCGTACTAATGCAAATGGCTATACCATCCTTACGATCTACTGCAGCGTTAAAGAACTTCAATCTTGAACTAAAAACGGTGAATTATGGCTTAAAAAGATGGAGGGAAAAAACTCGAACTAGACCGGATATAAGTGTTCTTGATCTGGATTCAGGTAGAGGATGGGACTTGGCCACAAAACTTATTTCAGAACGGGGGTCTTTGCGTAGAGGTCGTTTATCAGCTGCAGATGCTTTGAGGCATCCGTATTTCTTGTTGGGTGGTGATCAAGCTGCTTCTGTTCTTTCAAAATTGAGCTTTTCTAAGTAGAAAGTCAAGATGGGTCAGTTAGTCAGGGATTTGACTAAAAAAGTCAAAGAAAGAAGTCATATTCTTTGCTGGTGTAAAGCTTTTGTATCATTTTTATCCGATGTAACATTACTTAATCCTTAATGAATCCATCGTAAATAATTTATTATATGGAAATATTTGTTGAGGAACAAAACCAATCTTGATGTGGGCAACCGACCTCCCAGAACCACACTGTAAGGAAAATCAAAACAATACAATTTAGTATCAAATGTGTCAATTCTCATACAACCAGACGCAACACATTACTTATATATAAAAAGTCAAAAAATGGACAGGATTGTCATTAGAGGTCAATGTGTCGAGACCCGTTGACATGTCATAATATTGACTTGTTTCCAACATGCACTTATTTTGACCAGGGGCGGAGGCATGTGTAAGCCAGGGGTAGCGGTCGCTACCTCTGAACTTTTACCCGGTAGTATAATTTTAGCGATTTTTGGCGATTTTTGGCCATTTTTTGGCGATTTCGCTACCCCTGAAACAAATTTTCGCTACCCCTAAACAAATTTTTGTATTTCGCTACCCCTAAACTTGGCTCCTGGCTCCGCCACTGATTTTGACCCATTATCTAACCTGCATGATCTGTCCATCCTCAAAATTAAAGTATCTAGACTTCTACAACCATTGCATATGACATATTCGTCTACAATCAAAATCATTAACTTTAGAAAAATATAAGGAAACTGGAAAGTTGACAAAATTGGAAAGTTGGTTACCTGAACTTGCAAAAAATTTTATTCGGTACACGAAACTGGAAAAGGTGACAAGTTAGATACATTTATAAATGATTATCCCAATACTTTATAAGGCCCATGTGAGATAACAACTAAATTCAACTCGTTTATAAGTAAATGGGTCGAAATTGGCAGCATTGTGTGTAATAACATTTAGAACACAAAATGTTGTTTTAGAGATATATGTACCTGCCCCCAGATTGGAACTTCTATTGTTCATCATACCCATCTAAGAAAACAAAGATAAATAAATTAAGGGCATCTCGAGTTATACAAAGTGCATTTAACAACAAGACTGTGTATAAAGAAGATCTACTAGTTTTTTCTTCTTTTTTTTTATAGCAGCAAATGCATTTTCCACTCCATCATCAAGTGCAAGAAACAACAGAAATACAAGTTTGCCATTTAGACCCGAGTACACCCCTAAACAAAATCTTCATCATAGCTAAAGGAATAGGTAAAAAGAACTCTAGTCACATTACAATAGTCATGACTTTTGTGATTGAGAAAATTAGTTTCAGTACTATTGGTGTGTCTTATTAATTATAGTTTTTTTGTGATTGCATTACCAAGTATTACTGCACACTGTTTACTGCGACACATTATTTACATATGTTTTGGTATTGTGAGAGAAATAAAACTGTCACCATAACCTCGTTATAGGCCGGGGCTACTTCTAATAAATATGTGCTTCTTGCTGTTACAAAACAAACCATTTGTCTTACATTGCATAAAAACTGTTTAATATAGTTAGCAACACTCTTCGAATCAGTTCTAGGTAACTTCTTACCTTAAAAAGAATACCTGAAAGAAGTATTCTTAAAAGAAAAAGATGCAAGTGTGTTACTCACAACAAAGAAGACATTGCTTGCCATCAAGTTTAGGAATAGTGAATAAAAAAATGCACAGCTTGTTATTGAATACTCAAAGCGATACTTTTTGATGTATCTTGTGTAAAAACCACCAACAAAGAGCAAAGCTTACTGATTTATCTTATTAGAATTCCTTCAAATTTTTTAGGAGCGAATCGACCCTTGACCACAATCTTTGCTGACCATTAAGGGAACCGTTTGTTCCCATTTCAGCCAGTAGGAATGTCATCACATGATCTGGCTGCCTATGCATGCTGGTAAATGGAAAGACTTATAAACCACTATCTGTCTGAAATGGGTGAATCCAGGCTGTAATTGTTTGATAATGGGCCATACGGGTCAAATAGGGCGGGTCTTTTGTAGGAATGAGTATTTAAAACTTATGAACCCATGTTTTGTGCCTTCTCAAAGAACTTGTGGTGGTCTTATGACTGTTCTTCGTCTATCTCCAGCCAATTCAGGGTGTTCTCTCGTAAAATATGCAAAACTCTGCTTAGGAGCTGCATGCAGATGTTGTAGAAATAAAAAGCTACTCCATGATTATGTTATTATACCTCAAAAACAATAATCTTGTGATAAACATTGACTTATCATACACACCTCTCCATATTGAAAATCTCTATCACTTCCTTCCCATGGAAATTAAATGGTAACAATATGATTTTAATTAAACATAAGTTTCCAAAATGCATATGCAAATTTCTATGTATCTTCTTTGTATTCTGAGGATGTTTGTTCAGCCATGACCAATTCAATAGAGGTTATATTGATTATTGAAATCCAAATTGTGTGCAATCTATATGATGAGTTTTTCATCTTTATTTTAGATGCAAAAATACCAAGCAAGATATTCGGATCATACAAAAATTCTCTTAAAGATCACTTTCTATTATTGGAATGGTAGATTGCAGATTAAAAAGATTATCCGCAATATCTAAAAGCTGTCGTCTGAAGTACAAGATCAATGCTTGTTTGTTTGGCTGATTAGCAGCTTATTTCAGTTGTTTATGATATCAATGGAAAGTATGTGAAGAACTCTAGTCACATTACAATAGTCATGACTTTTGTGACTGAGAAAATTAGTTTCATTACTATTGAAGTGTCTACTTTTAATAAAGGTAGCACTTAGCAACACTCTTCGAATCAGTTCTAGGTAACTTCTTACTTTAAAAAGAACACATGAAAGAACTACTCTTAAAAGAAAAAGATGCAAGTGTGTTACTCACAAGACTTTCAGATTAAAGATGACATTACTTGCCATCCAATATAAGAATATTGAATAAAAAATGCACATCTTGTTATTGAATACTCAAAGCCATACTCTTGATGTATTTTGTGTAAAAACCGTCAACAAAGAGCAAAGCTTACTGATGTGTATCTTCTTTAAAAAAACCTACATGAATATGTTATTACATCTCAAAACAAAAAGAATACCTTAAAGAACTTTTTACCATAAAAAGAATACCTTAAAGAACTATTCTCAAAAGAAAAAGAAGTGTGTTCTTACATTTAAGATTAAAAAGACATTGCTTGCTATCAAACATAGGAATATTGTGTAAAAAAATGCACAACTTGTTATTGAATACTCAAAACCATACTTTTTGTAGGAATGAGATTTCTTATCAATGCTAAATTCCTTTCGTGTAACCCAAAATATTCTTATTTATTTCTTATAAATAATCCATTTGTTTCCCATCTTCATTGCCCAAACATCACATTACAAACAAATTTATAACCAATTTCCTGTTTGAAGAAACTTTTGTCTGCAATAAGGCTGGTATGTCTCTTTTACTTCCATCATTATGAGTTTGCATATATATGCCTTAACTTTGAATCACAGACAAACTCGTTGCTTATTTAGAAATAAATATATATGTGTAGCATGCTCTTTTCATGAAACGGAATGTCCAAAATGAGCAAAGTTACTTACCCAACTCCATACAAACCAAGCCATCTTTAGCTCTTTACGTCTGTACACTCCATCATATGACTATAAGCAACACATAATCACCAGTCATATATGCATATATATAGTAGTGATCATCATATTGTGTATTGTATTATATTAATTTACATTTATGGAAAATATAACGGAATGGAACACTATTATTAGAAAATGTTCCATTCCGTTATTAAGGTTTCATAAATGCCCCCTTAATTTTGAAAGCAATTTATAAGAGTATCCATTATGGTAAATCTTTTACAATGGTTTATACAATGACACATATAATTTTTAGACCTTAATTTTGGCATTATAAACCGACATTCACTATAGTATAAATATTTACTACTTTATAAAATGTCTTATATAACAAATGCATTTAATGTATTGAATTTATAAAGAAATTTAAGAATTATGACTTTTTCATGTCACATAAACATGAAATGAGTGTTAAGTTTCTTACAATAGTACTTTAATAACAGTTTATCATAGTTGATGCTTTTATAAAAAGTGATAAGTTTCCTACAATAATACCTTAATAACGTATGTTTACAAGTTTCTTACAATAATACCTTAATAACGGTTTACCATAGGCCTCAATTCATAGTGTAGTTGAAATGAAGCATAAACTTTTTCATTTTTTTTAAACATTTTTATAAACCCACCATAGTAGATGTTATAAGGTTTTTCTTTACAACCTCTAAGATAAGAACTTTTTTAATTACATTTATACCCCTTAACATTATACTATGTACAAACAATTTATAAGCATCATCCAACCCCTAGGTTGAGTACTTTTTTTATTTTTCTCCCCTTAACAATTTACTATTTACTACCATTTTATAACTATCATTTCTGTTAAACTAATTTGAATTTGAGAAGAAAGCCAAACATCTACTTTATAAAATGTTTAATGCGAAAATTAATTTAAAATACGATTAAAATGAGAATTAAATTGCAACACTTGCGTTTTTTTAATTATTTATAAATCGCTTAAGCATATAAAAGAGAGAGAAAACGTTTGACCCCTTATAATAAAATGTGTTACGGAGTAATTTTTTTTTCTTCTTTTCTTGCAGTTCTGTTTTGTTTAACTCTACAAACAATTAAGGGTTTAGATTTTGAAATTAATAATTTTAATAAAATTTTCTAAAACATGATTATCATAATTAAGTTCAATATTAAGACACTTTAAACTTTCAGAAAATATATAAATATTTCAAAATATAGAAAACTTTTTTAGTTGCTTGGTTAGTGTGACAAGACAACTTGAGATAAATCATTATAAAGTTAACCAATGAACCAAAAAAGCTGCTCATGTTAACATATTTAAGGCCAAAATCAAAATTATACACAATAACATCTTCATAATTATATCCACCAAAATACGAATCTATTAAACTTCTTATAATCACGAATATATCAAGAAATTAAATTGATTTCATATAAGAGCTTTACTACACTCTTCGATTCGGTATCCCAAAATACCCGTTGCAACGTGTGCAAAATAACGTTCCTCGTCGAATACAAGCTACTAGAAGTGTAAACAAGTCGAGCCAACTTGAACTCTATCAAACTCAAAACTCGACTCGAGCTTGACCGAGTATACATTTTCATGCTCGAGCTCGAGCTCATTGATGTAATTGATAATCTCGAACTTGGTTTGGCTCGACTCGATTATCAGTTTTGGAATGTTTGTAACGATATTAATAAAGGTTAAAAAATACTCGAATCGAATCAATCGATATATATGAGCTCAACTCGACTTGCGTATATAGTACGAAAAATTCGTAAACATAAATATACATAAGGGTAAAAATGTAAAATTATGTGAAAATGTAAAAAAAATTCGTAAACATACGTCTGTAGTTTATTGCACTATTTGCATATTGTTTTTTATAAACTAAAACCATGTTTGATAATTCATTTAAGGATTTTATGATATAAATCAAACAGATTCAAATGAAATTAGTATTAAATTTAATTGATAATTTGTTTTAACACGGATATTTCATTAACATAGTTGCAATGGAGTCGCTCCAACACTTTAGTCATGACCATCTGCTAAGCCTTATCCATATACAAACGAACAAAAACAACGTAAACTCTGATGATGACAACGAGGATGAGGAGGAGGAGAAAGATGACGTTAATTTGGTGGTAGAAGACCCGCATGTTGGCCAATGCAACATGTGTAAAGAAGAGATCTACTCGTTTCATTTGTGTTACTACAAATGCAACGATTGTGACTACACGTTGCACAAATATTGTGCAGAACTTCCCACAACTGAAAAAAACCACCCTTTACATCCGGGACATGATCTTACCTTGTCCCAAGGTAATCAGTTTCATGATTCTGATTTTGGATCTAAAGTTACTTTTGTGTCGATATGTGTTATCTGCCATGGTAAGCATGAAATGTTTTATAATTATCATTGTTCCATTTGCAAATTCACCATGGACATAATATGTGCTACTGCTTCTCAACAAAAAATTGACCACCCAAGTCACCCTCATCCATTACAAAGAATTAACGAGCCGATTGTATCCGGCTGCAATGCTAAGGACCATAAAGGTACCTTCTTCCAATGTACCACCTGTTCTTGGTTCAAGATCCACTTGACCTGTGTTTTGCTGCCGGCCAAGTTACAGATCGACCGATTTACTGATAACACATTCTCTCATTCTCATTTACTTACCCTCGCCTATTCATTTCCCTATGATGAATCAAAATCAAAATTCTTTCCTCTTTGCAAACTCTGCGCTGGTTATTTAAAACTTTTCGCGTGGCTTTACAAATGCGATAAATGTCGATATTACGTCCATGTAGATTGTGCGACTGGAAAGAAAGAACCATTTATGTCTATCTTCATGTCTTCAGGTGAGCAATCTATTGTTCTATTTCTTTGTAATTCTTACTATGAAGAATAGAAGACGTTGTTAATCTTAATTTGTCTAATATTAAACATGTCATTCGTCGATCAGGTCTTGGCAAAACTTATAAAAACTTCAAAGACGAAGATCATCCGAATCTGCTCAAATGTCCATTTCCTGATGAAAGTTGCAGCCTTTTAAAGCACCATTTTATCAACCACGAGGAGCGTTTTAAGAAAGGAAATAATGAAAGAATGCTCAAACATAAAAGTCATCCGCACCGGCTGATTCGTTTTGACACTGATTCTTTATTACGGGAAAATTCTGTTTCTCTTCATGATCCCATGAAAAGAAGTCAATTATTATGTGATGGATGTGCTAAGCCGGTTACAAAATTGCCTTTTTACAAGTGTTCTCAATCATGTGATTTTGTTCTTCACGAGTGGTGTGTGAGGCTACCTTCAGAAATAAAAAACCACCCATTCCATCCGAATCATACGCTTGCTCTCCTACCAAAAATCGATGGGTGGCTCGCTGATGTGTTTAAGTGTGATATTTGTTCATTACCATCAGATGGATTCGTGTATGATTGTCGCGAATGCTCGTTCAGTATTGATATCAATTGCGCCTTCATACCAGAAAAAATCACACATGAAGCTCACCCTAACCATCTCCTCTCAAGAATCGATGCTTCAGTAAACCTAGAAGATAGGTTATGCATGGCTTGTTTTTTTCATTTTGACAATAAGCGCATGGGATTCCATTGCCGATCCTGCGATTTCTACTTGCATATAGACTGTGCTTTGATATTGCCTAGAATGATTATACACAGGTTCGATAAGCAGCATCCATTGACTCTAAGATACGAACCAGTTGAGAATCATATTAGCCAATACTTTTGTGAAATTTGTGAGGAAGAATTAGACCCGATTCGTAAGTGGTTTTATCACTGCACTACGTGTGCTGAGTCTATGCATACGGCTTGCGCGCCAATAAAACACGAATGCAAGCAAGCAATAATTCGAAAGGAAATGTATGGTGACTTTGACTTTATCAATGTCAAGTTTGGAGGGACGTATGAGATTGAAAGTCACCCTCACCGTGTGTCCTTCATTCAAGGGACAACATATCATGGTTGCTGCGAAAGATGTAGTGAGACAATCGAGTCTGATGAGATGATCTTTAAGTGCCTGGAGTGCAATTTTGCAATTCATTACAAGTGTGTTGGCGATCTCTTTTTGAGTGAGAGGATTTGGAATTAAGGTTACATGGCACCACGTGTCAAACATGTAGATTAGCACGTGTTCACAATTCATGTTGCAATGGTTTACACTTGTTTGAAGTCATTGTTGTTCTTTTGTTTGTTTGTTCAATTAAATAATTTCGTCGATCATGAATAAAATCTTATGTTTATTGGTATTAACCACTTTATGAAAACTCTTGTATTATAATTATGTCTATGTATTATTAATACTTCGGAGACAAATTTGAAAACATAATTACTACAAAAATCTGGGCCAAAATCTTAGAAAGAATTAGTGAAGTAGTAAGAATTAGATGATAGATAGTTGGCCAATTTTACGATTACCGTTTATTATCACGGTTTCATGTAATTTGTATAAATAGTTATCAATAAAGTCAAAAGACTTTTGAGGTTTTCATTGTTTAACATGGTATTATAGCATGTTTGATCTTGAAAGCTAGTCGGCCAGGCAACGCCACCTCTTTAAGACCCCGTCAAGCTTATATCTCTTTCAATAATTTTATATTTTTATTCTTTAATATCATTCTTGTTCTTTAAACCTTACTGTTGTCACACTCTTTCCACTCCTTTCTTTATTGTTATTTTCTTTTTTCTTTTTCTTTAACTAACTTTAATTTGGTATTATGCCCATGATTCACAAAAGAAGCTATTTGCTATCTTCTTTTCGTAGCCTTCTACCGCACTTCTTTTTTTTCAATTCCAAATCATATCTTTGTTTTGAATTATGTGGGTGAGAGTTGCATGTTACGTTCCTAACCGTTTATCTGGTTATTTTGAAAAGTGCAAGCAATTCTGATAATCAATCATAAACACTCCTTTAGTGTAAAATTTGTTTGATAATTTGAAGGTCAGTAATCAGTATATGTTAGTAGTTGCAATAAAACTGATTTTGATTATATGATCATTCAGGGGTCGACTTTACACATTACTCCTAAAATAATCATAAGTTGTGAATCACTCAACCAACTAGCTATCTGATTATGATTATTTCATACTAGACGAGTACCCGTGCATAGTAACGGGATTTTATAGCGGTAGATAATTATAGTGATATTTTGGTTGCACATAATGTTACACAAAACACTTAACGAAAATATAATTATAACTATTTGCCGCTATAAAATAACGCTATGCACGGGTGCTCATCTAGCAGATAATTAATCTAATAATAAAATTTGACACGATATATAAAATAACTTATTACTATGATAAGAAAAGTATGTGTCACTCAACTTGTTAGTATTTTGTCTGAATCATACTGCAAGATATGTATTTCGATGGCCTTAGTATTATAAAACATGTCATGTTATAATGCATGTTAAAGGAATTTGTATAATATTTTTTATATACTTTTGTTGAATCCTACTTATGTTGTGTCCCTAAGAATGTTTGTCTTGAACACATTTGGTCGATTAACATTTTTTGATTTTAAACTCTAATACGTCAAACTATACTCTTCAATTTATAAACAAACACCAGCAAAAATTCACTGCTCCTTTTAATAGATGACACTACCATTGAAACGCTGAATATATACCAGTTACTACATTCTAATCGAAAGAATTTTAAAGATGGCTAAATATGTGACGCCTATTTTTAAGAATTATGATATGGGGGAGTACGGTAAATATTATTGTGGTGGCTTGGATTTTAAAATGGACATAGTTTGTGCTACCATGTCCCAACAAACAAAGGACCACGACCACCCGAGTCACCTTCACCAATTGGTTTGTACGTTCAGACAGATGGTATCTCATATATTGCAGTGCTTGCGGTAATGAGCATTGAGGAATCTTTTACCAATGTACGACTTGTTCGATCTTCTTGCCAGAAAAGTTACTCATTAAAAGAGGCTTCTAATCATACTCACTCATTTACATCCGCTCACCCTTGCCTATCCTTTCCCTCTCACAATCAAAAATCTAAATACAGTCCTAGCAGCAGAATAAATCTGTGGTAGACTGGTGGTATGTTTCGTTATTGGTATTGGCTTTACAAATGTGACAAATGTCGATACTACGTTAATTTCGATTGTGCAAGCTCAGTAAGGGAGTCAGTCATGTCCATCTTCATGCCACCTGGTGAGTGTGAAAAACTAATTACAACACTACCCTTGTACAAGTGTTCTCAAGATGTTCGACAATGTGATTTTCTTCTTCATGAGTAGTGTGTCGTGTGCCTGATTACCTTTGGAAATACAAGACCACCCATGTCATCCAGAGCATACATTGTTAATTTCTTAAATCAAAGCATCTTATGAGCCCCAATGGTGTGTTTTCTTGTGACATTTTGTGTTTAGAATATATTGGATTTGGGTATGAATGAAAGAGTGCATCTTGTGTATTGATGTTAATTGTGTGTTTATGCCTAAAGAGTTTACACCCTAAGTGCACCCTAACCATCTCCTTACACAGATTTCATATCTAAAAAACATGAGTAGTGTAAAACATGTGGAGAATTCGTAAAACGCTTCAAAGGGCCAGTTCGAGTGCCGCTGCATGCAAGTTCTACATGGATACAAAATGTGCTTTGTTATTGCCTAGACTGATTATACGCAAGTTCAATTAGGATCCATTGACTCTTAAGATATGATCCAGTTGAGAATTGAACCATATTAGCAAATACTTTTGTGAAATTTGTGAGGAAGAATCTTACTCGGTAAGTGGTTCTATCATTGCACTACGTGTCTTGATCAATCTATGCGAGCACGCTATGTATCCATGCAATTTCTTCAAAATTTGTCTTTAAGTTATCAATATCAGAGGTTTGGAGGGACGTTTAACATTGAAGGTCACCCTCACCTCTCCTTTCTTCAAGGAACGAAGTATCATGGTAACTGCATAGTTTGTACTGATTACAGGCCCTGAATTGAGGTCCAAGATGATCTTTAAGTGCCTGCAGAGTGAGTTTGCCGTGCATACTCGGTGTCTTTATCGACATTTCCGTAACCTTGCCAACAGATTGCAAGATTAGGTCTATGGAACTATATATGGTATCTAACATGCTGCATGTTTCTATCATTCTATGGTTTTCGCATGTGTACAGCCCTGCAATTACGTGTACTTTTGTTAGTAGTTTGCTCAATCAAATAACCTTTTTCTTTAACCAACTATGAACTTTTGGCCGACTAATTTATGGTGATTGAACCCGCCGCCGCACAAATTCAAACAAGGTAAAACCTACTTGTACTTTTTGTTGTTAGTTTGCCCAATCAAATAATTTCAATATATAGTCTATATGTTGATTGGTATCAACCACTTGATATATGTAAAATCATATATATGAAGAGAAATTTATATGCAACTAATGTAACCTATTGATTGATTGTGTCACATTGACATCACCCTTATATATGACACCTTGATGACTACCTGCACTTTGATACCATTTCTCTTAACATCAAGTTAAAATCATGATTCAGTTGTCATATATATAGTAGACAAAGAAAATTTATAAGGTATCAGAATTCGAATATTAAAATTTGTTTAGCTTCTATATTTCATATCAAACGAGTTGGGCACCGGTCCGCCGCGTTGCGGCGGGGCGTCATAGTTGGCGCTTATTTTTTAGAGAAGATTGGAGTAGTCTCAGTGATCATCTGCAATATAATTTGATTGCAATCTCCAAATTAGCGATGGTCGTCTTTCATATATAAAGCACAAAAACAGGCATGTAATAATAGTGGAAATTAAAATTTCATACATATCTAACTTTACTTTAGAATGCTGTGACACTTAAAAATGTGGAACCTTGAGATATACTTCACTGGATATATCTGAGGGGCAGTAAAGGAAGGTGACATAATACGAAGGTGACTTACACAACTTTTTGCGAGGTGCATAAATGAAGCATTTGCCAGAACGTGTATTCAATATCCATTTGTTGCCACTACAATGTACCAGAAAATAAAGAAAGATACAAGTGTTAGAAAGCCAATAACAGATCATCTAAAAAGTTGTCTAACCAATGACTTGCATTTAACAAAAACACCACGACATTTCATTCTTATGATTGCATTAAACCAATAAAACACCTATTGTTGCCTGACCAATACGATTCATCACTTTCAATATAATATCTTTATCATGTTCACTTATTTGTAAACTGTGAATGAAGCTATCAAAAGCGATCTACTTAAGTTACCAATTACAAATACTGGTCAAGCTAAGAAAACATGCTGACACAGATATTCAAGTCACCTATTGAATGTTACTGTAATTTCAACTTCTTTATCAAGACTTAGAGGGTGTTTGGCATTGCATTTTGATACCGATTATTGCGCTTTGAAAACGCAGATAATCAGTTTTGAGTGTATGCATAATCAAATCCAAACACTACAATTCAAAATCACATTTTGTAACAGCTCATTATCTGATTTTGAGTTTTCAAAAAGCATAATCTATTTCAATAAGCAATCCCAAACATCCCCTTAGACGTAACTGAACTTAAGCTACAAAAGGACCACCACCTGTTTTGACCCGTTACCTAATTTGATCAACCCGCTTATTTTGTAACGTAATATAAAATATAAGCAAAGAAACGCATACCTGTATATCAGGCGAAGGGTTCCAATCAGGGTCAAAGATTGAGTCTTTTAGCAACTTAGCATGCATAAGATTTGTTCCCAGGCTACCAAAAAGCTCTTTTAAGCTAAAGAAAATGTGCGACGTTGTTGTCAATAGATGCCTCCTGGGATAGCCTGAAATTCAGACATTTCTGTCAACATAGATCCATGTTTGGTATATATATATATAGGTCGTTTAATCCATGATTGTATTCTCAGATCATTAGTTTAATATTAAAAGGTATAAGCATATTTTAGGATTGTCAATTTGCTAACGGCAGACATTTTCACAGGCATGTTTGTAGTGGTATTTTCACACACATTTTCACAAATCTGAAAACTAAATTTTAACCTGAATTATAAACCGACAACGGTTTCACAAATATGAAACCTGAATTTTAACCTGAATTATAAACCAATAGCGACAGAAATTTTGACCACCGTAAAAAATTAATCTTCAAAAGATAGGTAAGTACGGATTAAATAAACATAATCAAATGGGCGTTTAAACGACTACTTGTTACACGGAAGAAATAAGTGGGTTGTTTTTTGTGTTACATGCATAGTTTGTGTCTTTCGACTACTTGTTACACAGTAAGCAGAAAATTTATAGCACCTCAAATAAAACATATATACTTGGTCATGCTGCTTGTAGCCATTCAAGAGCTAATCCATTTGAAATCCTAACAAATGTAAACATACAAACTTCAATTCTAAAAGCTAAAGTCATAAAAATTTACCTGTAGTTTCTAAGTATTCTCACAATATGTCAAGTGAGTTCCTTGTCAACACAATATGTCGAGTGATTTCCCAAGCAGCAGGGTTCATTTGAATATCTAGTAGATCATTCCCCAACAGCCTGCTTCTCTTCCAAGATGAGTGAAATTTGAAATTCAGTTATCTTTGTAGACACATCTTTCCTGATTGGAAATGGCACAGTCAAGTAGTAAGCCTGAAATAGGACGTAAAATAGAATGTTATGGAAGTCGGTGGAGTTTATCCCTTATAAAAAAATCAGACCTGGGCCAAAGACATCATCACTTTTTGGGCTAAGGCATAAGTTTTGGGTTGGAAAAAAAGCTCGGAGTCCAACATATGTACTGTTACATACACGACGTCGTTTCAAACGACATTTAGTATATATAGTAATATATGACCAAATGAAACACCTACGGCCTTAGCATAAAACTCGAAAAACTAATGATCACCTAATTGAAACATGTATATCTATAAAGTTACTTATAAAAACATGTATATCTATAAAGTTATTTATCTTTGACTACATTCATGAACATTCAGAAAAGGAAAGTGAAATCACAAATGTTTATCGAAAACAACTTCTTCTTGATCTCAAATGCTCAAATATATTACTTTGGAAGTCATAGCTCTTTTAACAAAGCACTTAATAGTGCTGCATATAAATGAACACATCTGCATATATCTCTGAAATGATTGACTAAATGTTAAATATGATGACATCAGCTACAGCCTACAACTCTTACCTTTTGAGCAAAAAGATTATAGCTTTAATAGTAAAACTTTAGCATATACATCTAATAATTCAATGCATTAAACTTTCATAATCATAAAGCTTTGACATTACAACCGATATTATCTAAACATCAAGTATTTTCCACAATAATTTTTTTTGAGGTAGCTGTAATGTACCCAAACCTATGACTACGTATAAGATACTAAAATATTGCAACAGGAATTGGAAATCTACCTCAATGCCAAGTCAAATCACATCAGCACCCTCTCTTTGCAATAGCCATTCTAATCTACCATCGTGTTCAATCAAAATATTCCTGCACACAAATAAATGGTTTCTCAATCAGTTTGAAAGTTTTACACTGGTGGAGTTACACTTTCATTCCACACGTATATAGACAATCATTAAATAATATTGTGAGAGGGACAAACCACTACCTTGATATATTTGTCAAGGACAACTGCACTTTCAAAGCACACAATAAAGTAAGTCGGACACCTTTCGACATAAAGTGTGCAATAACATATTATGACATTTGAATCTGATGAAAAATATCGCAAGCATGTTACCTGCTGGTGCGCGCGTCTGTTGGCTCGTTTTCTGTCCCTAAATATCGGCTGGCTGAAGCAGAGGTGCTTTGACATTCATGACCATATAGGCTGTGATCACATATAGTACTATTCAGCAAATGTAAACCGACACGGAAATAATCATTAGCCATCAGTAACTTCCCCATCTTACTCTTTAATCTTTTTATCTTTCTCCTCTACCAAATTCTGGAATCACAATATGAGAAAGGGCTCTTAGAGTTACGCAAAAACCCCTCGTTTAACTCGGTGCAAATCGATTGACACAAAACGGGGAAAATAAATAAACATAATAATTAGCTTAATTTAGTTCGGTGTTCAATATATCCTTAATCCATTCGGTGTTCAAGATCAGTGACGGATATAAACACAACAAATGATTATGAGCTGAGAATCTTAGTACCATTTGAAAGATTATCATAATTTTAACTACAAAAAAAAAAAAAAAAAAAAAATGCAAAGACCATTCCGTCAAGCTTTTTACACAGTCGGTAACCTGACAGACCCAAATAATAACAATTGACTGAACGGACCGAAGTATTTGTGTGTGTTGAGATTTTAGGCGGTGGTATAGATGAAGGAGATGGATGGAGAGAGTTCTAGAGTTCTGGAGACTGAACGGATGGACTATGATCTGTGTGGTGTAAATGAAGGAGATGGATCGGGAGGCGATGTATTGGTAGGCCAGTTAGCCCAAAAAAACGGCGGGAGCCCAATACACCGTTTCAAACGGCTTTTAATATATACAAGATTGGCGACGGTTTCCGCGTTGCAGGCGTGTCTGTTTATTCCATCAAATATTTTTTCAGTGGTTGCACGGCTGTTTATCGCCGCGTTGCAGGCGTGTCTGTTTATTCCGTCAAATATTTTTTCAGTGGTTGCACGGCCAGTGGCGAAGCTTGAGAATTCTAAGTGGGAGGTCGGGATCTAAATTTTTTTTTCCTAACGCTATTTTTCGGGTAATATGTTCGGGTCAGTGATTCGATTCGGGTCAGGTCAAAACTTAAATACTATTATTATATAAAAAAAAGTTTCAATCACTAAAAAACTAAACATTTGTCCAAGACAACTAAACATTAAAAAGGAGACAAACGGTTGGTACCTGGTTCGATTGATTGGAGAAATTAGAGATCAGCCCTTCGACCTTTAAGACCCTTGAATTCTTCGATTATGGACTCCGAATCAAACTTGTCAGCAATTTCTTTTTCTATGTAAATCACCATACTGTTTGCTAGATTGTCATCTAACATCTTATTACGTAGGCGATTCTTGAATATCTTCATTGCCGAAAATCCCCTCTCTGTTGTTGCAGTCGAAACCGGAAGTGTCAAGAGTAGCCGACACACTCTTTCAACCAAATCGTACATGATATTTTTCCCACTTTCTACAAGAGTTTGGCAGAGATCAGAAAGAGTTGCTACCTCACTTAACTTGGCATTATTTATCCTTTCAACTTGAAAAGTCTCCAATTGACCAACTAATTGATTTCTCTCCTGCTCAGTAAAGTCCGCAGGATAATATTTCTCAACAAGAAGAACAATGTGATCAATGTTAATCTTTTTTGAACATAAAGTCGAACCAAGAGATAACAACTCCATTGATTGCTCACTGAATCTAGAATCCAACTCTTGTATTTGCTTATCCAATGTCTCCATAAACAAATCTACTCGGTAAAAATGTTCAAATGTAACATGAAGATCTTTTTTACGAGGCCGATACCGGGTAGATCTATATGGAGCACTCATATCGGGCATCTCTATTTCATGTCTTTGACAAAAAAAAAATAACTTCCTCAATTAAAGAATCCCATCCATTGTTTCTAAAATTATTTAGACTAACCTTTGTGGCTGAAACTAAATCCATTGCATTAAGGATGTCTTGGGATTTCTTTTGTAATCCTTGACAAAGTGCATCAGTCTTTTGCATCACATTTTTCATCATGTGAAGAACAAACACAAACTCAAATGACTTCAAGTAACTATAAGCAATACTAGCATCTCCACGTTGAGTACGGGTATTACGAGTAGTGTCGTCCATTATTCCCTTGAGAACAGCCCGAGTGACATCAAACATGTTAACCAAACTACAAATGGATTTAAAATGGGAACCCCAACGTGTATCCCCGGCCCTTCTTAATGTCCCAACCTGGTTTTTACCTTTTCCCGATTTGATTTCACCCAACGCCAGTAAATTTTTAATCTCAATTGCCTTTGCCTTTTGTAACTCATCGTGACGCTTACTAGAAGCACAAACCACATTTATTACAAAAGCTAAGTACTCAAAGAACTGGTGTACCGGATCAACTTCCTTTGAGACACAAACCAAGGCAAGTTGTAACCTGTGATAAAAAAAAATGTCAACTCCATATATGTATTTTTAGTCAAACCTAAAAAAGAACAAACAACAATACAAAAGTAAGTAACCTGTGAGCAAAGCAATGAACGTAATATGCATAAGGACTATACTGCCGAACGAGTGCCTGTAAGCCGTTCCATTCCCCACTCATATTGCTAGCACCATCATAACCTTGACCACGAATTTTTCCGGTATCAAATTTGTGATTCAAAAGTTTATTCCACAAACTAGCCTTTAAAGTCGCCGCAACAGTATCCTCGACATGAACTAAATCCAAGAACCTTTCCCGTATCACCCCTTTCGCATCAACAAATCTTAAGACTATGGCCATTTGCTCTTTTTTGGATTCATCTCGTGACTCATCAACCATGACACAAAACCATGAATCCCCCACTTCTTCCCGTATATACCTTCTCACTTTATTTGCCAAAATACTAAGAACTTCTTGTTGGATATCGGAAGATGTATACTTGGAATTATAAGAAGCATTTAAAATAACATTTCCAAGATCATCATTATAAAAAGCTAATAGTTTTAGCAATTCAAGAAAGTTACCTCGATTCTTTGAATTGGAAGATTCATCATGTCCTCGTAAAGCACAAGCTTGGTATGTTAACCAACGAACTACATCAATTGTGCCTTTCAATCTTAAACGGTTTTTCCTTTTTTCCTCTTCACTTTGTTTTTCTATGAAATTTTCAATGTGTGCTTCTTGATTCACTAAATTAGACACAAACACAAATGCCTTTTTGTGTGTTGCAGATTTAAGGTGCTTCAACAAAGGACATTTATTCCCATCATTACATTTTTTCCAATTGTCAAATCCGTCACAACTAAATGCACTATGACCACTTTGCTCATTTGGTTTCTCCTTATACAAATAACATAGAAAACAATAAGCCTTGTGTGTTGTTGGAGAATACTCTAACCAATTAGGGAACATACCAAACCAAGCAAATTTAAATCGACGAAGATTATTCTTTGGACCTCTAGGCTTATACTCTTCAAGCTTAGGTTGATACACTCCAAATGATATATATGCTAGCCTTACTTGCTCACGTGCCTCAACCGGATATTTCCACATTTCAAGTCGTTTAGCAGGATCTCTTTCTAGGCTACTAACATCAAATGGTTGTTGTTCATTGCATTTAGCTTGTGGAATATCAGATGGTTGTTCATTGCAAGTATCCGGACCAATAACCGGTTCGCTTGTTGAACCTTTTTGACGTTTACTCTCTTGAATTTCAACATCAATTCCTTCTACTTGTTGTTCTTCGTTCTTTCTTTTAAAAAATGAAGTTATGGTTTTATTCTTCACCATATTCACAATGTATAAATCTGTAAACCTACATAAATTGCAAATAACTTATATTAGTGATTTAGTGGTATCCTAATTTCTAATTCACAATCTATAAATGTGGTCCTAACTCCTAGTCCTAATTTCTAATTCACAATCTGTAAATCTCATCCTAATTTCTAATTCACAAATAACTTATAAATTAAACAATATGAGATTGATGGATTTAACAATTAACATACCTTCGCCTTTTGTGAAATAGAGAGAAAGCAGCCAAGCGCCGGCCAAGCAGCCAAGCAGTTAGCAGCCAAGCAGGCAGCAGCCAAGGAGATGAGCAGCCGAGCAGGGCCAGGGGCACTTCGAACTTCGAAGGGGACAGCCGGACAGGGGAGGGTTTCTCAGGTTCTGGGTTTGGGAGGATGGATTTGAGATTTGGTTTATGTGGGGGTGGGTCGATTGTGAGGTGGGAGGGTTAATTAGAATATTAGATCCGGTTTTTTTTTTTTTTTTTTTTTTTTTTTTTTTTTTTTTTTTTTTTTTTTTTTTTTTATGGGCTAAATAACTAAATAAGTAATGGTAATGGATCAATTTTTTTTTTTAAGATGGGCTTATATAAATGTAATGGATCAATTTTTTTTTCTAAAACTATGGGGGGTCGAAACCAAATATACCGAAATTTTTCTACACGAAAACTATATACCCCCTATATCGCAAAAAAAATTTTGGGGGGTCAGGCGCCCCCCCCCCCCCCCCCCCCCCCCCGCGCCCCTATTAAGCTGCGCCACTGTGCACGGCTGTTTATCACCGCGTTGCGGGCAGGCCTGTTTTCTTTCCTATTGTATTACAGACGGATTTGCGAATGCAAATGCAAATGCAAACACCACCTTACTAATATATGAGCAGTCAACAATATGAAATTCACAACGTGTACGGCAATAATTAATCCTAAAACGTCCCCCAAAAGCAGTCTCAATAAGCAATCTTGAAAAAACTCTATAAGCACTTACACTAATAAGCAATGCTAAACAGGCATATGTTACATGTTCATCTCGAGGCCTATTATTTGACAGACAACACTAAACACTCTTGTGAAGCTTATTTTCTCCAAACTAAACTCATTGTAAATATCTCGTAATTGACATTGCATCGGCGAGGTATTATACAAATCTATGTTACTCCAACTATTTATTTCCAATACCATGACAAATAAAGCTTTCAAAACCTCCAATAATGGTTGCGGAGATGCTTCCCACTCATGGCCTTTATTTTGTTTTGCTTCCGATTTTGCTACAGTTTCAGCTCGCCCTCGAGCATATTCTGGTGTGTGCTTCGTCCACTGCTGCCCGCATCTAGCC
This sequence comes from Artemisia argyi, assembly GCA_030686995.1. Taxonomy (NCBI): domain Eukaryota; kingdom Viridiplantae; phylum Streptophyta; class Magnoliopsida; order Asterales; family Asteraceae; genus Artemisia; species Artemisia argyi. The sequence goes on from CM060682.1 coordinate 21,564,524, forward strand.
TTTTCCTGGTTGCACACAAAACAGTTCATTAGTGAACTGAACATTAACAGCAAAAAAAATAGTCATGTTAACAACCGGGTCAAATAAAATATAAACATTTTTCATATGTATCCAAATCTTGAAACTCATGTGCCTACAAACATTCACAATGCTAGAAACGACTTGTGTTGTGACACAACCTTAAAAACGCGGCAGACAACTTTTTTGATACTCAAGATTTATGCTTTCTGGAAACATGATGAGTGTGTAAATACTCATCATTTTATACCAATCTGAGCTGCCAAAACATCCAAAAACACTCAAATATGCTTCAAAATACTTAAAATATCTTAGAAGTGTGTTTTATATGTTTCAAATGCAAAATGATCAAAAACAGATGAAAAACATATAAAGTTTGCATAATTGGCAGTTTCAGTCCCTCAAGTTTTAAAAGTTGTCAAAACTAGTCCCTGGTTATTCTAAAAACATGAAAAAGTCACCAAAGGTCCTTTTTAATCACAAAGTTACATATTTAGTCCTTTGGTGCAAAGTTTCACAAAATTACAAGTTTAGTCCCTATACTTTGGAAATTGACATAAATGGTCCCTGATTGTAAAAACTTTGAGAAAATCAATTTTGGTCCTTGTGCTATTAATCTTTTGCAGGAATGGTCCTTGGTGTGAAGTTTGGTGAAATTACATAATTGGTCCCTGAAGTTTGGTGAATTGGCAGAAAAGGTCCTTGGAGATATTAAAATGGAAAATTATGCAATTTAGGTCCTTGGTTTATCACATATGGCAAGAATAGTCCTTTAAATATATTTTAGAAGCCTGCCAATTCAGACCCTCAACTTTGCACAAATTACAACTTTGGTCCTTGTGTAACAATAAAACCAAACGGACCCTTATTATTAAATCCCAACAAAACCAAACCCAACACTCAACAGCCCACCCTTTAACCCTTTTTGTCCAAGCCCAAAATGCAATCCAGCCCAATCCACCCCTAAATAATAAAACGGGGTCAACCCGTTTGACCAATACCACTCCCATCTCTTTTCCCTCTCCCATTACCACCTCCACCACTGCTACTAAAACCACCATGGTTTCACCTCCAAAACCACCACCACCTGTCCACCCAGCTCACACCTTATCCCTCCACCTCTCCACACTTCCCAATACAAATTTATGCCCTTAAATTCCTCACACGCAACCCCAACTGACCTGTGGAAACTTTGGCGCCAAGTTATAAATTTAAACGGCCAGGATTAAATTGACCATTTCAAGGGCTCAGATGTGTTGGGAAAGTGTCAGAGGGTCCCACTAAACCCTAATTATCATCTACAAAAGGAAGAAGAAGCAGGGATGAAGTGTATTAGTGTATCTTTAGCTTAGTTTAGTCGTTGTAGTGTAATTTTCCTATTTCAGTTGTATTTTCAATCTCTAAAGCTTGTACTCAATTAAATTAATGCAACTTAATCTTTCTTAAACCTTGAATTACCTGTTTGTTCATCAAATTCATAATTAGCATTTTTAAGTGAAATCGACAATTTCACTTAACATTGTTATTTGTTGTTATTATAGGACTCTTGAGCTTGTATAAGCTCTGACAAAGCTTGAATAAGTCTTAGAAACCTTAATTATCAATTTCACCTTATAAATAGAAAAATACAAAAAATTCCAATAAATAAAGAAAAAATAAAAAATTAGTGATTGAGGAAGAATAGAAGCTGAAGCATGATGAAAAATGGATGGTTTCTGGTTTAGAACCTTTTGGGAGGTGATAGGTTGGTTACTTGTTCATGGTTATGTGTTTCTCATCTTGTCATCAATTGTAAGCTAATTCTTAATTTTTAGCCTAATTAGTTTTTATTGTTTCTACAGTATAATTTTACTTCAAATAGTTTAATTGTTATTCACTTAATCTGTTTTAGTAAGAAAAATCATAGTTGTAGTTTAATAATTAAAAGTTTTAGTGTAAAAATAGTCTTAAAGGAGTGTTTGGATTATCTGTTTAAGCCATGTTCATGGTTGTTATTGTTGTTGTTTGTTATTGCAGGATGTTAGTTTAAGTCTAAATAGGTTTAATCAGTCATAAAATTGGTATCTCATTAGTTACAAAGTCAAAATACACATTTACATACCATAGTAGTTAACTGTGTGGGCTTGACACTCCCAAATCAGTCATACATGCTCATATTTTGTTGTAATTGCATAAATTAGTTTTATTATATCATATAACATCAATCTCAGTTAGTTTAGAAGGATCAAAGTTCAACAAAGTCAAAATTCAAGTTTCTATCAAAAAGTCAAATTAGGCATAAACTCAGTTTTTTCCAAATATTGGGGAAATTGTTTTGAATTTTGTATAAGGATTTAGGACTTGAAATTTGTTCTTACTTGTTGTCTACCACCTCTACTTCAGTGTCCCATTGTTCTTTTATTTTTAGGATTTTTCTTGTGGACCCCACCTTTATCCAAAGTAGGCTGCAGGGAGGAATACCTCCCCTGCACCAGCAGAACTCAGTCTACACCACCACCTTTGGTGGTGGCTGCAGCCCACCTCAGTGGGTCCCACATGCTATAAATAGTTTCTCCCAACCCCCTCCTAGTAGACTTCCTGTTTTGACCAATAGTTTGACCTGAATCATTGTGGACCCCACTTGGAATTGCTCATAAACTCTGTCCCAATTCTGAGTGACATTTGGTATTTGGAAGTGCTTATTTGAGCTCAATTGCTTATATTATGAGCTTATTCAGTTGAAACTTGCTTAAACAAGTTCAAATAACTCAGTTAAATAAGAATAATCCATAGTGGGTCCCACACAAGCTCATTTGAGCTTATTTGCTTCTTTGGTCAACCAAAGTCAACTGTGGAGCTAATAAGCTTCTACAATGCTTAATTTTAAGCTATAAAATAGTTGTTTTTACAAAAGTTAGTTATTTTTAGATATAAAATAGATTTGTAAAATAAAAATCAAGAAAAACCAATATAAAAATAAGTGATAGTTTCTATTTAATATAATTTAATTTTAATTTTCATTTTTAGATTTTTATTAAGTAAGTTGTATTTTTATATTTTTATTAATTTCCTTTTATATTAAAGTATTTTTAATAATTTTCTCAGATTTTTATTTTGTCATTTAGTATTTATTAGAATTAAAATTAGTTTTATTAATAATTAATCAATAATTAAGTATTAAATAGCATAATTGGTTTTTATAAAGTAACACCTAGATTTTATATTTTTCCTAGCTTTTATAAGTCATAAAACATTTTTAGAAATTTTCTTGTAATTTTTACTGTTCATTTACTAGTTTTTATAATTTAAATAGTTTAATTGGTAATTAATTAATAATTAGAATAATAATTAGTAAATTAATTAAAAATACTTAAAATAAAGGTTTTATAATTTTTTAGGATTTCTATGATGTTTAATTAGATTTGTAAAAATCTTCTTAATTATCTAAGTCTTTTTAGTATTTTTAATAATTTAAAATCATATAATTAGTTAATTAATAATTAAATAGTAATTAATTAATAATAAATAGATAAGTAGTCTTAAAAATATAATTTTGTTTTTAAAATAAGTTTTATAATATTTTAGACTTTTAGAAATTTTAATTTTATTTTTCCAGACTTATTTTACATTTTCTTATTTATTAGTGTATTATTAAATAATTAATAATAGTTATTAAATAATAATAATTAATTAAATAATTAGTAATTATAAAATAAATATTTTAAGTTTATTTAATTTGCATTTAAGCCCCTAGGGCATACAAATTCCTACTTTAGTTAAAATCGTTTTTGTTTCGTACGTTTACGTAGATTTAAATTAAACGTACGCGTTTTTAGTTATTAAACGTTTTTAGATATCTAGGTTTCACGTAACTGTTCATATAGCTTATTTAAGCTATTTTGTTTTATAAAACCTTAGATTAATCACTCACACACACTTTATTCATATCCCTGTTCATAATCACCGATCACAGATTCGTTTTTATACCATCACAATCTCGTTGGGACATTACAACCCGGGGAAACACTGTATTCTACGGAAGCATTGGCTTGATTAGTTTGACTTTTACGGTTGACCATTCACAAGTGGTTGACTAATAAAAGTTGACTAGTTTAGACTCAATCAAAACACGTACCATGATTACTCGATATACTATTGGAATTCGACATCCCTACATATAAACAGTAGCAAAAAATAGAGATTAGTATGGTCAACATGTCAATTATTAGTAATAAAACATCTTTCAATGTATAGAAATAGTAAGATGTTACCTTATTAATTACTAATAGAAGACGAAATACTTGACAATGGCAGTGCAAAACTTCACAAAGATCTAAAAAAAATGACTGATATATGCAGAGAGACTCCACTATATATACTGAATTTCTAGAGAAAAAACGTCAAATACGTGTGGGGCTATATATGGGCTTATTATTATCAGCATATAGAAGATTATAAGTTTACTTTTGAAATATGGGCATGTAGAGAAAAGCCATACATGTGGCTGCACAATAATTTTTCTCAATTACATTGTGTATTGAAAAGATTCCTAACAGGTTTATGTTTCACCATAACTAAAAGTATCAAGATAAAAACCTTTGTTTCCATCAGACTGTAAACCTGCTCATTTCAGCCCCTACATCAGACCCCAAGCGCACCCATGAACGCTGCATTGCGGGCTCGGCAGTTTATTTTGCGACGTTTGGGTCGTCCTCATTGCCTGCATACGAACAATAGTTTTCCCGATGATAAGATCGGCGCTATTCAAGCCCACCTGAACTGGTATAACTAATGATGTTTTGGTTACCCACATTTCCATCAATAAGGCAGTTCTGAGCTCAATGTTGCTGATTTAAATTGGTTTTTCTGCTCAAACATTTCACTGCATTTACAAAACGATAGATGAATGAGCATAAAATGTATGAGATAGAAAAACTGTGTTAAACAGATTATGCAGATGGTATAAGGACACATAATTTCATCAGGGACTGAAATGCTATTGAATATATCAGAACTGTAAAAAAGATAGATTTTAATATATAAGGTCTTCTATGAAATGGGTCAAAACTGGTAATTTCCTATTCAGGTCGAACAACAGGCTTTGATGCACTTTAGTCCAAAGTTGTCCTCCAAAGTACACTATTGACGATTTTAGAATAATTTGACCCATTTTTTTGCAGCCATGTTTGTTTTTGTTAAGGCAAACTAAGTATCTAACGCTATACACACCGCAAATCTATCGCACATGTCCTAGACAGGACTTGAACCCACAACCATTTTATCCATTTAAGACGTCAGAGATAAAACATTACCCGAATTGACCCATTCAAAAGTAATTGGTCGAGATTGCCATCTCTAGAAAAAGTGACTTTCTAGGTTGATAAGCTTGAACTACAGTTCAACTGTTATGGAAAGCAGTATTGTCGATCTATTTGACTGGCCCAATTTGAACCAAATAAATATTAGTGGGTTATTACCTTCTTTTTAGCGTTTGCATCCTCTTCAACTTCATCATCTTCGTCGTCATCATCACCGTCATCATTATCTTCCACATCTTCAATCTCATATTCATCGTTCTCAGCAGCCTCGCCAGTAAACCAAGAGACAACATGAGGAATGATTTTGTCTCGAATGGTTGATCTAAAAAGTAAACATGTATCGATATTTAGGTCTCATTAGAACATGTGTAATTTAGAAGCTTGACATAATAACACAAAATTTGGTTTCACCCCTAAAAGCAGCTAACTACGGTAAGTTGATACAATTAGAGGCAGAACACCAAGAATTATTTGAAAACATTTTTCAGACAAATAAAGAAGTAATCAAGCAAATACATATCTTAACCAAATATGTCATTCTGAGCTCTTTATTTCTAGAAATGCACAAACGGAACACGTACCCAATGTCATAATCTTGTTCCATTTGATTCTGAAGCAGTTCAGCCTGTTAAACATCATGGAATGATGTTAGAAAAAGCAATCTAATACTTTTAATAAATCAATCTATTTCCTGTAAAGACTTATGTTAATCGAAAAATAATACTTGTAAATAAACAGAAGCTGGTACCATTCGTCTCGGAATTAGAGCAAAAGATCGACAACAATGAAAAGAGAAGGACCTTCAATTCTTGCGCGTCGATGTGTAGCGTTGGTATGTAAATCAGTAGAAGCTGGTAGTATTCGTCTCGCACTTCCTGAACCAATAACGATTGCTAGTGTATTAGCATTACATGCTCTGCTTTTCGTATAATGTTTAAAGAGGAAGCAAATATCCGATACTGAAAATGCAGGTATTCAAGTATATGTGAATACATAGTGTAACTTTCCTACATTCAATGTTTGTATCGATTGGTAGTGTATCAGTATTACGTTATCTGCATTTCATATTTCGTTTAAAGAGAGTAAATATCTGATGCTAAGAATGCAAAAGTTACCCGTGTTCTTCTCTGTTTGTGTATGTCCATTATCTGCACGCACGTCGCCACACACATAACGATATCCAAATGCAAAAGCAAAAGCTCGCCTACGATGCCTGTGACCTTCTATTTAATGCGAGCAAATGATCTGGTAAGTTGTGCAATGACTCATTAAAACCTACAAAAATAGTAAACCGTGAAATGTTGTTGTGGCATAAATAATCTTTTAAATACCACACGCAATAGCTTTAGACATTCAAAATAAATTATGGCATTTAATTCTAGTAATTATGCGACCGCCCTGCCTATAGTGGAAGTAAAAGGTCGGGCATATGCTGGCGTGTATGCAACGTTCACAGGAACCTCAATATCGGCTAGGTTCATCGGGGGCGTATTATTACCTGGAATATAAACATTAGTATTTATCAGTTTACCTATACATCATTACATATCTGGAAAAACAAACGCGAATATGCGAAGGTACTTGAGAATATAAAAAACACCATAAGAATAACTAACTTACATGTGAGAATATCTTCATTACTGATGAATGGCAAAACCCGTTTCTCAAAAACCGATTGGTGTTCCCATGGCGTCTAATGGCACACCACCACTAACATGAGTTATGCCGACCGAATGCTCATGTATACTCCATTTGAATCCACCACTTTTGACACCACGAACCCCTCTATTGGCTGTAGATATATGATAGATTGTGCAACAATTTTTTTTCAATACTACTAAAACCCATACGAATATCAAGATACAACTTACATATACCTACAAACCTCTCTCACAGATCAATCCCCTGTCTTCACTGGTCTTTTTCTTAAACCTGATGATGAGTGTGTAAATACTCATCATTTTATCCCAATCTGAACTGCCAAAACATCCAAAAACACTCAAATATGCATCAAAATACTGAAATTATCTCAAAAGTGTGTTTTATATGTTTCAGATGCAAAATAATCAAAAACAGATAAAAAAAAAGAACAAAGTTTGCATAATTGGCAGTTTCAGTCCCTCAACTTTCAGAACTTGTCAAAACTAGTCCCTGGTTATTCTAAAACATGAAAAAGTCACCAAAGGTCCTTTTTGAATCACAAATTACATATTTAGTCCTTTGGCGTAAAGTTTCACAAAATTACAAGTTTAGTCCCTCAACTTTGCAAAATTGACAAAAATGGTCCCTGGGATGTAAAAACTTTGAGAAAATCAATTTTGGTCCTTGTACTAATCTTCTATGGCAAGAATAGTCCTTGGTTGGAAAGTTTGGTGAAATTACATGTTTGGTCCCTGAAGTTTGCAAGATTGGCAGAAAATACCCTTGGAATTGGAAAAATGCAAAAATGATCCTTGGGTTATTCATACTTGGCAGGTTTAGTCCTTTTGAGAACTTTGGGTGATGGCAAATCAGGCCCTCAATTTTCAGAACTTTGCAAATTTGGTCCTTGTGGTTTCCTAGTTAATAAAACAAACGGACCCTTATTATTATCCAAAGCCCAATCCAAACCAAACAAACACAAACAGCCCACCCTACCCTTTTTATCCCTGGCCCAACCAAAAGCCCAAATCCCGACCCTTAATATTATTACCAGGGTCAAACGGTCAACCCCGCCAAAACCACTCTCCACTGTTCATCTCCCTCACACAGACAATACCACTTCCACCTCCCTGGTTTCACCACCCCAACTTGCTACAACCTTTCACACCATGTCCCCTCCACCTACACATCTATCCAAGACCCATTTAATGCCTGATAAACCTCTCCAAGCAACCACAGACCTTTTGGCGCCAAAAAGCAATTTTAAACGGCTAGGATGATTCTGACTAAATCAAGGGCTTAAAATTGGTGGGATAGTCTCAAAAGTCTGCAAGGACCTCAAAATATCTCTATAAGAGAAGAAAGAAGCCAGAAAGAAGATTATTAGATTAGTTTAGTTTTAGAGAAAATCGTATTAGTGTAATCTTAGTTTTTAATTGTAATTCTTAGCTTAAATCAGTTGTAATCATCAATTCCAGTGTAATCTCATCTTTAATTAATCATAATTTCAAGTTTCCTTTAGAAAAATTAGATTTGGCAAAATTAGAGTATAATTGACAATTTGCTTTAATTTTGTTCATTGTTGTTGTTTGTTGGTTCTCTTAGCTCACATAAGCCTTGACAAAGCTTGTTAAGCTATTAGAAACTCTAATAAGCAGTTTAGAATAAAAAAAACTCAAAAATACAAGAAAATCAAAGAAAATAGAAAATAAAATAAAAATTAGTGTGTGAGGTGATTGAAGAATGGAGCATGGTGATTTCTGGATGACCATGGTTTAGTTGCTTCTTGGGAAGCTTTAGGAAGTTAGTTTGGTTCTTGGTACTTCATTTCTCAGTCTTGGACATTTTTGTAATCTATTTTCTTAATTTTGGTACTTTACTGTTCTTGTATCTCATATGCTTTGATCTTTGTGTTTTCCCGGTTAGTTGTTGTTGTTAAGTATTATTATAGTTTAATATTGCCTTATTGTTCATTAGATTAGGTGTTGCTTAAAATTGAATTATCACAGCTTAAAATACATATTTGACAAACTTGTGTTTCATGCTTGTGGTGTGGATGATTTATGCTCATTTGATCTTATATAATCATAATATAGTCTTTGGAATCAGTGTGGTGGTTTAAAGTTACCATTTGCTTTGAAAATCATAAATTGATATATATAATGGGAACTAAGGAAGGTGGTTCTACTCCTATAGTTGAGAAAATTAGTAAGCTTGAAAAGCTACTTATCGATGGGAAAACTACCCTTTTGGATGATAAAGGTGTTCCTATTCCGTCTGCATCTGCCAATAAGAGGGCTAACCCATTCTCTAAGGTGGGTGATATTGTGGTTACTGATAGTGATGAGGAGGAGGTTCTTAACACGTTCGACGAATCAGCAAATCTTTTTGGTGGAGGTCATGAGCGTGAAGATGAGTTGGATGACTATGATGATTACTCGAAGCAAATTTATGATCTTCCAGGGGAATTGGATGCTCTTAACGCCATTTATGGCTTTAATCTCCAAGGTCGTAGGAAGTAGGTTATATTTTTGTCCGAGTCTTTAAAATGGTTTGTTTTCTTGTCTAGAAAATTGGAAGTATCTTGTTATGTAAGCCTTTCGCCTATGTAACGGGCTGAGATATGAGAATCACTCATATCCGTTGTACTTAAATGTTTTTGGAGTAATATATTTACCGGGTCGTTGACCTTTTACCCAAAAAAATAAAGGGCTGTTTAGATTAAGTGATATGGATGTGGTATAGGCTGCTTGTGTTGTTGTTCTTGTGTGATGTATGATACAATATCATCTACTGTCACATTTAAACCATAAAATACAGTGCTACTTTAGTATAAAGTCAAAATCACACTAAGATCCTTGTAACTTGTAATTTGTTTAAGTTTTAAAGTCCATATTCTACATACTAGCTTAGAACTTGTTACTCTAGCTTAATTTCATGATCTTATAGCTTAACATATCATAATTAGTCCATAAATTCGTATAGAAGTTCATATAAGTCAACATATTAGTTCATAGTAAAAGTCAAAATTTTCTGACAATAGATTTTTGAATAAAATAGATAATTTTCCCTAGGCTTTAATATTGAATTTCAGTACTTATGCTTTTAAGGTATTAAAATATTGTTGCTAATCTTCATTAGGGTATTTTTGTTTATTTTTTATCTATTTGATAAACTGCTTAATTGTTGCTTATCATTTAGCACTTTTTAGAAAATGTGCCCTGTGCACAGGATAATTTGCATATTTCATAAGCATGCATAGAGTTCATTAGTGGGTCCCACCTCAAGCTTTTTAGCTTTTTGAGAAGCTTATCAGTCCAGCTTGTAGGATCAGTGCTTATTTGCTCATTTCTAGCTTATTAGGTAGGGCTGCAACAAGCTTAAACCTTGCCCATTTTCCATATATAACCTGAGCACTCAGGTTTTATACCCAAGTTCCAAGGGCCACCCAAGCTTCATTAATAAGCCATAAGCCTAGCTTATTGGCTTATTTCAAATTTGACCAGGTCAGCTTGGAAGGTCAAGGTTCAATTTGGACCCCCTTCACCTCTGTGGACCCCACAGAGGTCTAAAGGTGCCTAGTTTGGCCTGTTTTGGTCTGAGGTTATTTGGTAGTGCTTATTTGTTATTTACAACTTATTAAGTGTGCTTATTTGGTTCCCTTGTGCCTATATCTGTTTTTTATCATTAGTAGTGTGCTTATTTTGATCTGTGGCTTCTGATTGTAACTTATTCAAGCTACCACAAGTCCTAATAAGCTTAAACTTACACTGTCAAGCATTTTGGAGTGCACACAGCTTATTAATAAGCTACAACATAAGTGCCTTTATTAAAGTTAGTTATTTTAAGTATTAAAATAGTTTTGTAAAAGAAAAATTAAGAAAAACCAAATTTAAGAAAAGTGATAGCTTCTATTTAAGCCATTTGGCTTATTTTCAGCTTTTTCAATAAGCTATTCTCATTTTTATAATTTTCATAGGTTCCTGTAGTTATAAGATAATTTTAGAAAAAGTGTTAGATTTTTCATTGTTCATTTGCTATTTTTCATAATTTAAATTAGTTTTTAATGATTAATAAATAGTTAATAATTAATAATAATTAGATAAAAAGTCTTAAAAATATACTTTCTGTTTCAAAATTAGTTTTATATTATTTTAGATTTTTCCAAGTTTAAATTTTATTTTTCTAAGTTAAAATCATAATTATTTGTATTTTAGGATAATTTAAATAATTAATAAATAATTAAATAATAGTAATTAATTAATAATAAATACATAAATAGTGTGAAAAATATAATTTTAGTTTTAAAATAAGTTTTATATTATTTTAGATTTTTCTAAGTTTTAATTTTATTTTTCTAGACTCATTTTACATTTTCTTATTATTTAGTGTACTATTAAATAGTTAAAAATAGTTTTTAATTAATAATAATTAATTAAATAGTTGTAAAAATAACTTTAATTTTCCAATAATTTTCTTATATCATTAGAATTGTAAATATCATTTTCATATCCGTAGGCTTTTTATTTCTTAAAACTCACTTTTTATTTCGTACGTTTACGTAGATTTAGATTAAACGTACGCGTTTTTAGGTTTTAAACGTTTTTGGGTAATTAGGTTTCACGTAATCATTCAAATAGCTTATTTAAGCTATTTTGTTTTATAAATCCTTAGATTAATCACTCACTTATACCCTTTCCTGTTCATAATCACCCGATCACAGATTCGTTTTTAATACCTTCGCACACCTCGTTGGGACATAACGACCCGGGGAAACACTGTATTCCACGGAAGCATTGGCCTAAGCTGTTTGACTTTTATGGTTGACCATTCACAAGTGGTTGACTAATAATTATCTGACTGTTTCAGACCAATCACCTGACCCTGTGGTTTAAGTGTCAACTTTCACATACCTACATATACATATTTCATTATGTTGTAAACAGTGGGAAAAAAAATTATTGTTTTAATTGTAGGTGGAAGCATGATATACAACCTTTTACTATTTTCGAATTGCCGCTTCCTGGTCAGCGCATATCTCAAAGACCTACACGCCCAAGATTATGCTACATCATGTAAATCTCCATATGACTATCCTCCTTGTCTCCTCATTTATGCAATCACCTGGTATATATAAATTCTCTTCTACGTCTTTCACGCATTCCTACAGAAGTCGATAAAAATAATATTTCTTATTAAGGAATAATGCAAGCATATTGAATAAAAAGTTGCAGTTGATAAATTTTTAGTATAGCAACTAAAAAAATATATGAAGTAGAAAAATTGTGAGCAAACATAGTCATTTCACTCGTATTTTTAGTTTCACAGTTGGCCTATTTTAGTTTCATATACTTGATATAAAAAAACTTACCTGAATAATCAGTGCTGCGATAATAGTGGTCAGTGCATCATCAGCTGTATTCACATCAGTTGCAGGTGCCTGAATTTTGTCATTGTGTAGGTATACTGAGCCAGGAACGAATGTTTGGCATGTTCCATGCCATGTTGCAAGAGCTGTCAAATAATGTGAAAATAAATCAGATCAAACTGAAAGACATGAAACCATATGATATAGACTGAATATTAACTGCAAAGAGAAAAATATAACTAAAAAGATTCCACAAAACCTTTGGTGTATATGGTGTTTCGGTATACAAACTTTCGTGACCAGGCAAACCCGCATCCTTATCTTGCAACTGAAAACAAATTACATGGCCGAAAAATTCTGCAAGTAAATCAAGATATGTTTTACTGTGTTCGATAGATAAGTTTCATACCTGTATGTGTGCGTAACTGAAACAAATGTTTTTGTAAATAGATCAGTACTGCCCGATGCAAGGACATTCCAGCAGGCTCGCTTAAAGGCTGTCCTTAGATGCACCTTTGTCTTAACGAAACCGCATAAATAAACCAAGTGTTCCTCGACCGTGCATCGCTTCTTACAATCAACATACCTAATCAAAAAAAATTAAAGCTTACATCTACCGCACTCTATAAACATCTCACATTATGACTAATGTTCCTCGCCCGTGCATCGCTTCTTCATGGGATCTTCTTCATTCTCCATCTTGTAAAGAAAACTTAAAAAACTACACCCTAAATAAATAAATTACAAATACATTTTTCATTTAAGCATTTCATCAAACGGTTTATGTGCAACCAATTTCCTTCATGAATAAGCAGTAAGCAAATCAAATAAGCTACAAAATTATCCAAAACCATAATGAAAATCAAATAACCACATAAGCTGGAAAAAAATAAATTCATCCAAATACCCCTAACAAAACAACAAAACCACCCTAAGCCATAAGCAAAATCAAATAAGCCAATAAGCTGTGGTAATAAGTTTCCAATCAAAACCCTAAACAGTATATCATAATCAAATCCAACCAAATCGAAGGTATACCTTTATGAGAACACTAATAAAGAACCCAACCAACCGACCCCCACCATCACCATAAAAGAAAATCGGTAGCCTTCAAACGACACCAACCTCCTGGCATGGCTGCTACCACAATCTTGCAGTGGGTACCCCGCCAAGATACGGGAGTCAGCGTCGCAGATAAAAAAAACTTACAAACACCGCCTCTGATGAATGTTGCTGGAAACTTGGTGATGTGTGTGGTGGATTCTAGAGATTTGACCTTTATATAAAACCGGATCAAAGAAAAGCAAGCTAAGGTTAGGAATCAAGTAGAAGCAGGCTAAGGTTAGGGATCAAGTAGAAGCAGGCTAATGAAGAGGGCTTTAGTAGCCCACACTTTTGGCGGGAAAAGCCCGGTGCAAAACGGCGACGTACGCATCGGGGTTTAATATAAACTTTAATATTAATGATTCATTGTGTTATCAACTATACAGATTATTACATACTAGGCAAGTATCCACACATAAAGACCGAAATTTAAAGCGTCGACTGATTATAGTTTATGAAATTTTAGTTAAGTGTTTTGTGTATGCACTACAAGAAACAGGAGAACAGGCGACAAATGTATTCCCGTCGACACAATGTCGACGGGACGGTGCAGAAAATGACAAAAATTTTGATTGACCGAAGCCAAGTGCGTTGAATTTTACGGGTTAATATGATCCCGTCGACATGTCGACGAGACCATATTGGTCAAAATTTCCAACCTCAATAATTGTCAAAACTTAAGCGCGAACTTATCCCGCCTTTATAATCCCGTCGACATGTCGACAAGATAATATTAAAAATGAATTATTACGTAATTAACGTTTAATTAGCGTTAATTACGTGTTTGGTTTAACGGTCCCGTCGACATGTCGACGGGATTATAAAGTAAAAATAAATAATACTAAATTAGTGGTCAATATAAATGGCGGGATTTTTCCCGCGTGCTTTTTCCCGTCGACATGTCGACGGGATTATCTCCCCAAATATTCTTCCTATATATGTTCCCACAAAAACATTCCCGTCTCATTTTTTACCTATATACATTCTCACAAAATCATTTCCGTTTGATTTTACACATACATTCTTGATTCTCACAAATAAGTCAATCGTCAATTCTTACAAGACACACATGACTTGGCGTGGTTGCAGAGTTGAAGAGGAGTACTCAAAAATCTTGTCACACGAGCTCCTCTTTAATGAAGTTATGTTAACTTTTGGTCATGCAGTTTATGATAAATATGGTTCTTTTAAGGACGCTGAACCGTGGATGAGAGACAAGATTATCGAATGGTGTAGGAAAAAGTCGTACTACAAAAAGTACATGGAAGAGCTAGATGCTGCTGAAGCTCAAGTTGTTGCTGTTGGAGGTGACGACGAAGCTGAAAGCACGTTGGAAACCAAACTTGATAATATGGGAAATAGGGTCACAAATCTTGAAGCTACATTTGCACATATCAAGGAAATGAGAGCAAGGAAGCGAAAAGATGGTGCGAGTTCGAGTAAAGTGGGAAGTAGCCGGAAAAAAAAACGGGTTGTTTCGTTTGATCTGTTCTTTTGGTTGTCGAGTTGTTTAGTTTGAGTTGTTTCGTTTGGTTGTCGAGTTGTTTAGTTTGAGTTGTTTCCTTTGGTTGTCGAGTTGTTTAGTTTGAGTCTGTATGAAAATGCATGTGGTTGAGAACTCTTGCTTGTTTTAAATAAACAGTTTGCCTTCGTGTTTGATAATTGTGATATTGTTCGTTCAGTTCTATTATTTGTGCGTATGAATTTAAAATATAAAGGACGTTCAACATCAGTTACCACAACAACAACAACATTTTATTAAACAACAACAATAATATCAACAACAGCAAACAACATCAACAACAACAACAACAACAACAACAACAACAACAATAACAACGATAACAGCAACAACAACGATAATAGCAACAACAACAACAACAGTACTACATATGAAATTTATCCATGTCACCTAAAAGAAAGGTTGTAAAAATTGCTAGGCGCTAGTGAGGCGGTCGGGTAGGGCCTAGCTATTAATCGGGGATTAATCGAATTGGAATTTGTATGCATAAAATTGGAATTTTAGATATTATATTATATTATATGTATGATATAAGAACAATGCATCGAAATTCAAATATTTCAAGCGTTAAAATATTAAACATAATACATAATTCTTCAAAGTCCAAAGTTAAACATAGATATTACTCGGTTTTTTTTACCATTTTTAAGGGATCTTTGACCGATCTTGTCCGATAAGTCTGTTTTTTGACCAATTTTTAAGTGATTTTGTCCAATTTTTAAGCGATTTTATTGACCCATTTTTAAGCGATTTTATCCGATTAGACCTATTTTGTCCGATTAATCGGTTTGTTGATCGATTTTTAAGCGATCATTGACCAAACCGATTAAATAGGCCGATTATGATAAATCAAGGCGCTTAGTGAGCGATCAGCGATTATGCGGGGATTAATCGGCCGCCTGGGCCGATTTTTACAACAGAGGTAAAAGGTCACGGAGTATTGCATCCGACTGACATGCGTGGTCGTGGTTGTCGGGATACGTTGCCATGTCAAGTTTTGCCTCCAACATCCTTAACCTTGTCTCTAGCACCTGTTTTTGTGCCTCCAGCATGTTTATTCTAGGATCTTTTTCGTGACAGTTTGAGCACCTTGTTGGAGCAGATCCAAAACCGCTTGATGTTGAGCAGATCCAGAACCGCTTGATGTTGAGGCTCTAAGAGAAGCGGACATTTTGGCGATTCGTTCCTCCTTTCATAAAAAGAAATTGCATCCATATTTCGTTGTCCCACCCTGTTAAAGAGTAAAAACTATTAATTTTAACAACTAACAAAATTATTTATATAATACACAAAAAAGTATGTAAATGTTCACCATCGAGAAAGGACACACATAGTATTGTTGACCCCTTGAGTGAGGTCTATGCGATTCTCGCAATATTACGTATCCTCGTTAACAAGGACAAGGAAAAGCTTCATATTCCACCATATTCACCATGATAACAGTGTGTGTTAAGTGAGGTTGAGTGGTTGTGAGTGGTGGAATCGTGACCGGGGTGGCCCGATCTACAAGTTGAGGTGATAAAAGGTGGTGGCCGGAAAAAATTCTGATGGCCGGAAACTGCTAGTGTCGCCGGAAAATGGAAACTGCTAGAGTGAGAGAGAGAGAGAGAGAGAGAGAGAGAGAGAGAGAGAGAGAGAGAGAGAGAGAGAGAAAGAGAGAGAGAGAGAGAGAGATGAGTGTGTGTGTGTGTGTGTGTGTGTGTGTGTATGTATGTATGTTTATATATATTAGTTAGATCTCATGAACCCACTCAATGAACTCCGGTCACTGAACCCCCTGATCGTTTAACATCTCAACTCGTTCGTGTATAGTCATATCATCTCGACTCGTTCGTTTAACATCTCGTGTATAACCATATCATCCCGACTCGTTCGTTTAACATCTCGTGTATAACCATATCATCTCGACTCGTTCGTTTAACATCTCGTGTATAACCATAGTATCTCGGATCGTTCGTTTAACATCTCGTGTACAACCATAACATCTCAACTCGTTCGTTTAACATCTCGTGTATAACCATATCATCTCGACTCGTTCGTTTAACATCTCGTGTATAATCATAGTATCTCGGATCGTTCGTTTAACATCTCGTGTACAACCATAACAAAGATACTCCGGCTGATATCTTGACTTCAATGGTGCACCTGATTTTACAGATCCTCCTAAAAAAGATACTCCAGCTGATATCTTGACTCAACTTGCAATATTGCCCACACGTTTGCCGGGGAAACATCCAGATTATGGGGGTGGGAAGATAAAACATAATACTACAACCGACCTGAACTGGACTAAACGGTCTATTTTCTAAGAGCTTGAATATTGGTCTTCTCTTTCTCTAAAACACAATTTGGATGTCATGCATATTGAAAAAAATGTGTTGGAGAGTATCTTGAACACTTTGTTAATGAATGAGAAATCTAAAGACACCGCCAAGGCAAGACAAGACTTGCAAGCTTTGGGCATTCGACGGGAGTTGTGGCTCGGAAACAAACAAAACGGGAAGTGCTCGAAGCCTCATGCTAAGTTCTCCCTCACACCCGATAAAAGAAAATTGTTCTGTCAATACATCAAAACAGTTAAACTACAAGATGGGTTCGGATCCAAGTTCAAGTCGAAAGTGACTAAAGATGATAACAATATAACAGGCATGAAGTCGCATGACTGTCATATAATGATGCAACGATTACTTCCTTATGGACTTCAGCAATACTTGGACGCACAGACTTATGCACCATTGATCGAGCTTTGTTCATTCTTTAAGCAAATTTGCGCCCGAACTTTGATGGTGAATGACATGGTGAAAGCTAATGACCAGATGATCAATATTTTATGCAGACTCGAACAAATATATCCTCCTGCTTTTTTCGACTTTATGATTCACTTGGTTATGCATTTACCTGAAGAGGCTCTTCAAGGCGGGCCTGTTTTATTCCGGTGGATGTATCCATTTGAAAGATACATGAAGAAGCTAAAAAACTATGTACGAAATAAAGCTAAGCCGGAAGGTTCAATAGCGGAGGGTTATGTTGCAGACGAAGCATTAACTTTTTGTTCTCGGTATTTTTGGGGTGAAATTGGGACGAAATTTAACCGTCCCACTGCATCTGAGGGCTGTCCTCGCCCAACAAGTGATTTACAGTTGTTCCGATCACTATGTAAAAAGTCTGGTAAAGAGACAATTATTCTGTTAGGTCTCCCAGAAATGAAGAAAGTGATATGGTATGTACTTCACAACAGTCCTGAGATCGACGCGTACATGAACGAGTTCCAGAGGTACGCGTTTTTATTTTGAAATTTCTTTTTCCCAAGTTATCTTTTTGATTAATTCTAATATCATGAACATTTTCAGTGAACGTCCTAAAAGCGACATGCAGCAAGAATTTCCTAGATCGTTTGAGTTGAAGGTAAACTTATTATATGTATTTCCTTGTATAAATAATGACTATATTACTCATCTCACTCATCTCTATGTATTCTTATCTTTGTTCATAGATCGGTAATCTTTACACAGCCAATGACCCAAGATGTACTCCCGACTTATTCACTTTGGCTTGTGGACCATCATCGACCGCAACCTCAGTCAACTCTTGCGTAGTCAATGGTGCAAAGTTTGTCGTACACAGCCGCGATGTAAAACGTATAACTCAGAACAACGGAATTTGTTCACCTGGCGAGAAGGAAGGAGAAATGTATTGTGGTTAACTAGAAGGAATTTTGGAGTTTGCGTATACCCAGTTCAAAGTAGTGTTCTTTCGAGTTAAGTGGTTCGACTTAGCCAAAAGAGGTAGAGTCGAACGTTATAACACTAGAAACAACATGACTCAAATTTGGGCATGTAGCACAGCGTTTGAAGATCAACCTTACCTTCTCGCAACACAAGCAAAACAAGTCTTCTACCTTGAAGATCCTGCCAGACGACTACCCCATTGGAAGGTCATCCAAGAAGTGAATCACAACACAACATGGGATGTCATCGTGGTAGAAGACAATGATGATGTGATACATGGCAATAACTCATCTAATCTCCAACTGTTTGCTAATTTGGATGCTTTGGAATTGTCCCCCTTAAATATTGATGGTCAATCAACATTAGTTGAGGCACCACCACCAATCATTCCTGTTGATGACGACGATGATTTTATTGATGATGAAGACGACGATCTTTATGATTTAGTAGATTCTGATCCAAACAATTCTGATGATGAAGTTGAAGTTGCGACTGATGTTGTTTATGACAGTGATGTTGATTTAGCAGATTGATCTTAAATTTTTGTAAAACGACACTTATTTGAATGAAATTGTTATGGATTGTTTAAATGTGTATATTTATTTCGAATGTGTATGTATTTGAATGTGTGCATGCTTATGTTAATTTGTTCATGTATTTCTATACGTTATTCAACTTGTAGTTTTACAGATGGCAGCAGCAGTCGCCCGTGGTCATGGTGGTGATGGTGCCGGTGACCCACCACCTTCCCCTACCCGTCAGATTGATAGCGGTTGTCGTGGTGGTGTTAAGAAACTTAAACTTGATCAATTGAATTTTGTTACTTGTTATTTTTTGACGTTTTCACTCACTTCATTTGTAGGATCGCGTTGACGACGACCTCGACGAGGAGGTAGGGCTAGCGGTGGAGGAGACAGGGGTGGAGGTCGGGCTGGCGACATGCCACAGACCCGTCAAGCCAACAAGAACGTAGCGCTCAGGAAAGCCAAAGAGTTACATGGCCCGCAATCGATCGAGTTTGAGACTAAGGATCAGGAGACGTATGATCATGCCGGGCCCAACCGCGCATGGTTCAGTAACTACGTTGGCGAGCTAGTTAGGATCTTGCCGTTGCACTATCCCTCTTGGCACGATCTTGAGAAAGCGACTCGGGCTGCCTTCATGAACCGACTCGGGGTCAGTTATTTTATTTTCCTTTTAATTATATCTCTATATTAAAATATTTGAATGTGTACATTTATTTAAATTTGTTTAATTGTGTATATTTATTTAAATTTGTTTATTTATTTGTATCTTTATGTTAATATTAACTATATTTGATTGCAGGAATTCTTCGACTTGGAGACCCATAGGCGCAAGGACGACTGGGAACTTATAAAGAACAGCCTCAATCAATATATAGCTAAGCGCTACTCCGACAATAAAGGCATCATGAAGAAAACTTATTTTACCCTGAAGGGTGGGGCTGGGGCGGCGGATGTCATACGACAAAACCCTCCTCCGAACCTTGAGCCGTCGATGTGGGAGCAACACATGAGGTTCTACCTCAATGAGAAGAACATGAAGCGAGCTGCGGTGAATAAGGAGAACCGAAAGAAGAACAAGGTGTACAGCCGCCACGGTTCCAAGTCCTTAGCCGCTATTCGCCACGAATATGTAAGACACATTTTATTTTTATAAAAGTATTTTATTTTTATAAAATTATTTAATATTAATTATATATTAATTAAAAATTTTAATTATATAAAAGTAATTAATTTTAATTTTTTAAAAATATTTAAGTTTAATTAAAATATATATAGTATTTGATTTGTCATTTTTAATTAGTTTCATCTTATATGCATGTGTATATACAGTTTCAGGACAACAAGGACAAGCAGTACCCATCACTCATCCAGAACTTTTACGACACACACTGCTACGAGGATGGTGCTTGGTTGCAGGATGAGACGCGGGTTCAATATGTAAGTAACGTTTTTTTTTAATTTATTATTTATTTATTTATTTCCCCAAACACGCACTTTAATGATTCATTGAAACATAATCTTGTAATTAACCCGACATATATATTAATTTTCTCAATTTTTTTCAACTAAATAGGAAGAGATGGTTCGGCTGAGAGATCTGGGAGCGAATACGCCTGAAGGGGTGGCGTACACAGAGGAACAGATACTTGCCATGGTTCTGAAGGGCAAGCAGCGGGGCCATATTGCCAGACGGGGTAGGGTAGTACCCGGCCTGAGGAGGCCACCGTTACCATACACCCCGCCTCCACCTCCAGATATGTACAGTGTGATAATATTAATTACAGATTACTCATGACTCAATTTATGTATTGCAATGGCTGTTTTTAAATTTTGATTATTTCGTTTTTAGGTGTTGCCGAGATGTCTGCTGAGCTTGCTGCAGCTCAAAAGAAGATTGTTGAGGCTGAGAAGAAGAGCCGGGAAGATGTTGAAGAACGCAAGACCATGATGAAGAATCTCGATTTGTTGATGGGTTTTGCCTCGACCAACCCGCAATGGTCTCAGTATATTAGTCAGGTGGATTCTCAGCATGTGGATGGCTCGGGCAGTGGAGCTGGCGGGAGCGGGAGTGGAGCTGGCGGGAGCGATGATATCGATGTGGATGGTGATAGTGATCATGATGAGTGACTTGGGGATGTACTTATGGTTGAAATAATATATTTGCGATCCTTATCTTAGTATTTTGTACTTTAACCTTTTGGCGGCTTGAACATCGCGGGTATTGAAACATTTATCGATATGGCAGCTGGGTTTAGATATTAACACACCCCGTTTTGTAGACTTTATATGTTTTAATGCATTTTGAGGGTGTTTAGTGATAATTTGAAAGTGTTTTAGCCGATGTCGAGTTGTATGTGTTAGGACATGTTGATATTAAGTGGTTATAGTTTATGGTTACAGGTTTTGGTATTAAAGGTTTTGGTAGATTTTTTTGGAAAATTTTCTGGAAAAAATCTGGAATATTGCTGGTTTTGCAGCCTGCAGTTACCAGTATATAATATTGGTACCGTCGACATGTCGATGGCACCGTCAAACGAAAAAAATTTGATTGTTTAATGATGCAGTCGACATGTCGACGACATCATTAATAAAAAAATATTGGTGGTTTAATAAGGCCGTTGACGTGTTGACGGGATAATTAAACAAACGTTGACCAACACGTTGACCCGTAAAATTGTTCCCGTCAACATGTTGACGGGATAGTATAAACTTAATTAACGTTTAAGAATTAATTTGTTAATAACATATACAAATCCCGTCGACATGTCGACGGGAACAATTTGACGGACAAAGGACTTATTTGACTGAAAAATGAAGTGGGACCCACAATGTCGATGGCGATTGTCGATGGCAATGCTGTTCCTGGCGGGGCATCGCCGTTGTCATGATCCCGTCAACATGACGACGGCAAAGTATAATGCCGTCGACATGACGACGGCAACGTCGTAAAAAAGTCGACGGGGAAAGTGTCGATCCTACTAGTGATGGAATGTAAGAATATTGTTTATTGGGTCCAATTTTCAATGCTAGGTAATTACAGAAGGAAATTATATAGACTTATAGTATAAAATAAGAAAGAATAATAGAGAATAGGAATAGATTAGTAATTTAACTGTTCTCACTATAAAAGTTTTTAAATAAATACGTTTTCTCTGTATAGTAAAGAACAAGGAAAGTAACATTTTTATTTTTTAGTCATTGTAATATTTCTCATATTAAATGTTTAATCTCCCAAATACAAAAACTTTCAATAGAGAGAGAAATGGACTATGTGAGAGAGAAAAAAGAGAACGTTCAATTTCAGGATAACCCAAACCTAGGACGGAACAGTGAGAGCGAGAGAGTGTTTGAAAGAGCGAGGCACACGGAAAGAAGATGGCAATACAATGGCAAATCTCTAGGAGCTAAGTATACTGGTGGAAAACGGGATTCATCGGCATCGTTTATGTTTCACAATTTTCCGGATCAGTGGGGCATGGGAAATTTGTGGATGCATTTCAAGAAACACGGGGTGGTATACGACATGTTCATGGTGCAAAAAAGACTTTGGAATGGGCAGCGGCTTGGATTTGTCCGTTTCAAAGACATCATTGATGTAGAAGAACTACTGAGAAGGTTATGTAATATTAAGATAGGTAATGAGAACTTAAGGGTGTATATCGCATACGAAAAGCGTACAAAGGAAGGAGATGGATGGACACGCAACAGAATGAGTACGGGAGGTGCAAAAAGAAGTGGAGAAACTGTCTGTAATGGAACTAGAGTACATGGAGAGTATGGTGTTCGAATGAAGAATAAGAGATTTGATGTGCGTGACAATAGGAGGTACAGCGACGTTGTTAATGGGGTGAAGCAGACAACATGGTATGGAAAAAAGGATTTTGGTGAGAAACCAATACCAAAGGAAAACAAGGTGATCGAAATAGGTATGGGGGACATAGATACAGAGGTGCTTAGCCGAGGTTTGATTGGCGAAGTAAAAAAGCTTAGCTTTTTAGAGAAACTTCCAGAGATATGCAAGATGATGGGTCTGGAAAAGGTTGAAATAAAGATAATGGGGGGGGGGGGGGGGACTGGAGATCATTTTATCTTTGATAAAAAAGAAACGGCTAAGAACATTTTACGGGATACAAACCACGGGATACGTAGGTGGGTGCATAAGTTGAGGATGTGGAATGAGTAGTATTATAAACAGTCAGGAAGATTGACATGGATTAATATCGTTGGCATCCCGATAACATGTTGGAGGGAGTCGGTCTTCAAAAGGATTGTGGCATGGTACAGTCGTCGAGATGAATAATTGTAAACTCGAGGGTAACCAAAACATCATCGTTGGAAGAGTTCTTATTCACACAGTTGCCAGGGATTTAATAACGGAAAACTTACATGTGACGCACAAAGGTAAGTTTTTTTAAAGTTATGGTTAAAGAAGAGATAAGGGACTTAATGGAATGCAAATTTGATGAAAAGAAAAGTGTTCAAGAACATGAAAACGGAAAAGAAAAGAGCAAGGGTGTTGACCATATGGAGGAGGATAATGACGAAGGTGAATCAGATGAAGATGACGGGGAAACTGATGATAATGAAGGTAATGATGAAACCGGAGATAGTAATGGGGATAACGACGGTGGAGGGGACGATGGCAGTGGTACAAGATTACGGCGAGAATGATACGAGAACCAAGGTTTGCAGGATGACGAGGGGTCTAGAGTATCCTCGGAAATCAAAATTAAAGATACTTTTGATGATGAAAATGACATATCATATGCAAAAGCGGCTGATAGATTTCCCGAGGCATACAAAGATGTGAGAAGGACAGAGGCTGACTTAGAAGATATAAACAAAACAGGTGGTAAAGATTCGCTGAACAAGGATGAGGAAAAAGTTACGAAAAGTAAAAGTAAAAGTCAGACTCAGACTAGGATAAATAATTTTGAAGAAGATGGGCCTAGTAATGAAAATTTTGTAGAGGTCCATTCTGATGTGAATCCTAGTGAGAATTTATGTGAGGCCCAAATTGAAAATGAAACAGTTAAGGTTAATGGGCTGAAGACAAACCAAGTGGTGGGGATCCAAGAATGTAATCAGCCTTTTGTATTTCATGGAAATACTTGCTGGGATCAAGGCAAGGTAACAAATATAAAAGAAAAAGAAAATGAACAAGTGGTAGAGGAGTTAAGGTGCAAAGCACACATGGTACAGGAGATTAATACCATTGAGATAAAAGGTCAAAAAGAGGGAAGAAGAAGAGCAAAAAGACTTGATTCACCTCCAATTGCGCTTGGCAGCGGGGTGTTATGTATCAAAAGAAAAGAAAAATGGCGGATGATGGGGATTTTGAAGGAAGCAATTATGGGATCTTATTCTCTCATGGAATTAGTGATAGCAAGGAAAGTTCCAGGAAAAAGGTGGGTAGAAGAAGTTATAGTAAAGCAAAGAAAGTGGCTAGAAGTGTGCATATGATGGGTAATGGTGATGATGGAGAAGAAAACAATGAGGTATTGTCAGACAAGTATAAAGCATTCTACGAGACTGAGGAAAATGATGGGGTGTTGAAGACTTTTGGAGAGATAGATAAAGAAGATTCGAAAGTGCAAGCATGTTCTATAAGTGAAGAGATGGTTAGGGAAATTGGAGAACAGATAGGGGTTACGTGGGTAGAGACAAATGATGTGAAGAACGGTGCAAAAACGAATGAGTATCAAGATAAAGTTGTAATTGGAGACGAACAACAACAGCCGTTGTAATGATTTGTGGTATGTTTTTTGTTCGATCATTTAATTTGTATTAATGAAGATTATAACGTTAAATGTTAGAGGTATAGGAGTAGATGGAAAACTCGGGTGGATTAAATCGATCATTAGGGACGAATGCCCAGATGTGATCGGTTTGCAAGAAACAAAAAGTGGGCCAATAGAGGAGTGTTGGGTGGAAGAGGTATGGGGAAATAGAAATTTTGGGTATTCTCAGCTCGAATCAAATGGTAGATCAGGGGGCATTATTCTTATTTGGGATGTGAACATATTTGTATGTAAGGAAGCTATAGGAGATGATAGATTCATTGCAATTAGAGGTGATTGGAAAGGATTAAGTGAGGATATGTACTTGGTATGCTTATACGGGCCACATATATCTGGACAGAAGACATCATTATGGAATAGGTTAGCGGGATTAATAGAGAGGAAGTCTGGCGCATGGTGTATATTTGGTGATTTTAATGTGGTTAGAAGACTCGACGATAGGATGAACTCACAAGTTAATGTAAAGGAGATAGATGAGTTTAATGAGTTTATTAACGTAACACGGTTGGTAGAAATACCTATGGGAGGGAGGAAATTTACTCGTGTTAGTGACGATGGTTTAAAATTTAGCAAGTTAGATAGGTTTCTCGTGAATGAAACTTTCAAGAATATGTGGGTAAATCTTTCCGTGGTGACATTAGATCAGAAATTATCAGACCATTGTCCTATTGTGTTAAAAGACATGGACTTGGATTTTGGTCCTAAACCTTTCCGGTTTTTTGATATCTGGCTAGATGAGGTTGATATAGATCAGGTGGTGATGAATGCTTGGAACAAGACGGTAAAGGGGTCAAGAGCAGATTGTAGGTTTAGGGATAAATTAAAGAACGTGAAGATGGATCTGAAAGCATGGAGTAAAAATAGGTTCGTGGCACATAATGAGAAGATAGAGGAATATAAACGAGAAGCTTTGAAGTGGGAACTGGAGGCGGAGAATAGACACCTTAGTGATGCTGAGATGGACTCATGGATGGAGGCAAGAAGGCTATGGGTTGAGAAGGATAAGGAAAAAGCTAGTATGTTGCGTCAAAAAGCTAGGATCAGGTGGGACGTCGAAGGAGATGAAAACACGAAGTTTTTTCATGCTTACTTGAAAAGAAAAAACAATAAGAATTGCATTAGAGGGCTTATGGTGGATGGGGTGTGGAGTGAAGTACCTAATGTCATTAAACGGGAGGTGTTTAATTTTTATAATAACATCTTCACAGATGGGCCAAGGCCGCGACCAAGGTTTGTCTCTGATAGAGTTTCGAAAATATCAGTGGCAGAAAGTAAAATGTTAAAAGATTCTTTTAATGAAAAGGAGGTTTGGGATGCGGTTTGCGGGTGCGGGGGTGATAAGGCCCCCAAACCGGATGGCTTTAATTTTAAGTTTATTAGAAGGTATTGGGATATTATCAAAGGAGATCTACTGGAGGCAATTAGATGGTTCTGGGATAGAATGGAGATCTCAAAAGGTTGTAATCCTTCATTTATAACCTTGATACCGAAAGTACCAGACCCGGTCGGACTTGGAGAATTCCGTCCCATTAGTTTAATAGGATGCTATTATAAAGTTGTTTCAAAAATTCTTGCGGAGAGGGTGAAGAAAGTGGTTGGAAGTGTAGTTGGGGAGATGCAGAATGCGTTTATCAAAGGTAGGTTTATATTAGATGGGGTACTTATTGCAAACGAGACGGTTGAATACTTAAAGAAAAATAAAGAGAAAGGTCTGATATTTAAAGTTGATTTCGAGAAGGCTTATGATAGCATCAATTGGGCATTCTTGAGTAATATGATGGGAAGAATGGGGTTTGGGGATAGATGGTGTAAATGGATTGAAAATTGCTTGAAGTCTTCTTCGACGTCAATTTTAGTCAATCGGTCTCCAACAGATGAGTTTAGGTTGGAGAGAGGTGTTAGACAAGGTGATCCGTTATCTCCATTCTTATTTATTTTAGCGGCATAAGGGCTTAATGTTTTGGTGAGTGAAGCAGTTGAAAAAGGTATTTTTAAAGGGGTATTGGTGGGTAAGATGTCACAGGTTAAAGATGGTGTTTTACTTAAAATATGAAACTTATAGATTTTTGTTCACTTTTTACCCAGAAATTTGAATCACTCGAATCCGATATAATATGGGTAAGATATCACAGGTTAAAGATGGTGTTTTACTCATAGTTGTTGCATACAAGGTGTTTGATAAAATGTCTAGCTTAGATTTTTAGTGTTAAAATTGAGCTAAATGCACTAATTTTTGCCCCACAACGCATCATTAATCATTTTATTAAGACAAAAATACACCGTTGGTCCCTAAACTTTCAACGAAACATCGCCATGGCCCTTAACTTTTCAAAATCGTCGCCAGGCGTCCAAAACTATGGATTTTGAGGCCGAATGCGTCCCTTGACCAGAAATGGGGAGGTCAACGCTAAGTTTTAGTTATTTTTCCAAGGGCAATATAGTCCAACCACATTTACAACTAGCGTATGGTTTATGTCTAACCCGACATTGTATTAAATTCTATAAAATCCTCAACTATCAACAACGCAGCACACATAGATTCAATCAAAATAACTAAGAATGGCACAAAACGATAAGGGGAAGGGTTTGTACACTGGGTTGAGGAAAGAGGATTGCTCCAAGGAACATCGTTTGGGTGCTAAGAAGGAGAAGAAAGAGGCTGCCGACAATGTGTTACCAAAGTTTGATGATTTGGAAACAAGGATTACAAAACTTGAAGCTCTATTTAAATATCTAAATGAAAGGAAGGAATTGAAGGAAAATGGTGATAGGGAAAGTTGTGGGTCTAGCTAAGTGTATGTTTAGATGGTAGTGAAGTTTGTAATGGTTGTCAACATGAGATCAATCAATAAAAATCTGGGTTTTGAATAAATTATATTGTTTGGCAATCAATATTTTTCATGTTGTTGTTAATTCTTTAGTTTGACTGTTACAAGTCAATTTGGCAGTTTGATTATTAGATGTTTAAGTAATTAAACGATTTGCCTTTTTAACCATAGTAGCTGTTTGGATTAGCAATTGCATATTGGAGTTACATAATAAAATATGTAAAGCATTTGCATTTTTAACACATGTAACCTTGTACGATTACAGGGTATGGTTTGAACATAGGTTCATCAAATGTTAAGTGGCCACTGTGTTTGGTTTTGCTGATACAAAGGTGTGATCGATTGTGGTGCGTATACCATCACATTTAGCATTTGGTTTGTTTGACTTTTTAAATGTCAAGTAATAGCTAATATGTACAGCCATAAAATTATACTCCGTAATGTATTAGACAACATGAGAATGACTTAACACATTCACTATTAAGCATTTAGCATATTTGGATAGTTTGACTTATAGTAGTCAACTGGTCAAACAATGTCTGATACAACTTAAAAATGACTTAAAACATTGTTTGATACATGGTTCTACTACTAATTAACACAAAATTGGAGAAGACAATGCGACCTCTACTGCACAGCCATCACCTGATGAACCTTCTAACGATATACATACTAGAACTGGATTATCAACATACAAAAACATTCATCCTGTCACTGATGGTCAAACTGCAAATGTGCCTGGAAAAACAAGTATCCAAACACCAAATATTCAAGTTATATAAGGTATAATTGGTGCAACGTAATATAAAACACAAGCTATGCAATTCAAAATTGAAAACTTACTTAGGATGGCTTGTTGGCACAAAGGCCTATTATGCAATTGGTAATCTTTTCACTACTTTTAAAACGTTTATTAGCACCACTAGGCACAACATCACAATCACCAGGACCATCAGCAATATTTTCCCCATCAAAACCAGGAATTTCAACCATTATAGCCTTCCCGTTCCCATCAAAACCTCGCTTATAAGTTTTTACAACTTCCTCGCCCTTTTCCTCTTGCAAATCGTCCTCTTCCATAATCAGCTTACCCTTTCCCTTATTTTTGAAGCTTTTGTCATGGATAACATCTTTTTCCTGTTTGCTGGTTTTGTCATGGATAACATCTTTTCCCTCTTTGATAACAACACCAAACTGCAATTTGTTCTTATTTATACCCTTCCATTTACGGCGAGTCATAAAAGGTCTCCCACTTGACATTCTGAAGTTAGCATCTTCCTCTAACCAACCCACAACCTCAAAACCAATGTTTTCCAAGTAAAATACTGCTAACATCTGGGGCCTATGTACCACAAAGATATCAACTGACTCATGTGTTTCCGCAAAATCATATAGCTTAAGGACATCCTGGTCCCTATAAATCAAGTGCAACCCATTTTCTAGCGATTTATTTGGATGACAGAAAAACACCGCCCATTTTAGTTCCTTAATCTCTGATAATAGATTATCTAGGGTTGAACTAAAGATACCCCTATCATACCTAAAAGCATTCACATTAATAATGGATCCGCCTTCATACCTGAGTGAGGTATATTCAAATCTCCCATTTGTGTGAATCCGGAACAATACTTCTCCTTCATCTTCTGGTTCTGAACATTTAAATGTTGTCACAAATATGTTCCTTTCCATTAACTTGCATCAACGTTGTTTCTCACAATGTGGAATGACTGATTTTTCTATGTATTGGGTTATTATGAAACCTTTTAGGGTTAAGTTGGTCGGGTCATTAGGTCAGGTTTATTGGGGCGTTACCCAAACGAAAAACTTAAGCGTATTGGACAATTTTTGTCTCATTTCGCCCTTGGTCCCCAACCTTGCCAACGTTGACGTTTGTATACTTAAAATTCCCGCCATTTAATAACTTTGCTCTTTACGATATACTAATATCAATTTTGGTCCCTGAATTTGTAACATCATCAGTTCAGTGAGTATTTAAGGGCCCATACCCCAAAGGTTTTGCATACCAAACACACAATTAAGTTACTTCTCAAACATAAAACACAAAAAAAATGTCAGAATTCCCACGCCTACAGGAACTTGCAACCACCATCGGTTACCACAAACTTTTTGCTAGCATTGCTCTGTACTATCAACGCAAGAACAACAAGGATATAGAGCTTGCAAAAGGACTCCTCAAGTGTTATGTGGATTTGGTTCATGTGACCCACGAAACCCAAGAGTTTATGGCTGAACTAGAAGGATGGCGTACTTCCCTTATGTCATGGAGGCTTCTACAAGATCTTAAAAAGATTCAAAATAAAAATGTCATCAAGGCTATGGAGATTAACAAGATGATTACTGAAACCCATGCTCAGGTGTGGGGCAGGAACAATTTCATTGATTTTCTTAGGAAAACTTGATTTTGTTGTTAATCAGTAATGGTGAAACATTTAGTGTGTAATGTTTGTTATCTTTTGGGCCTTATGAATTATGTATTTTGCTTGATCATCTAGTATCACACTATCATGTACTTTTGATCTATGTTATCGAATGAAATGAAGATATGTTTAGCTTAATCCGCTTTTGTTTTTGGTTTTTGTTTGTTGCTTGTATAGCTTAATCACTTATTGACATTGGTGTTATATGTTTGGTCCTTCGTGAAACAGTGTAAACTTACAAATTTCGTATGTTTCGTCCCTTACCACGTCTTATGGTTACCATAAAGCTTTATGGATGCTTTTATAAGTACGGTTGTATTTTGACCATTAGTATCCCCAAATTCAAATTCAAAATAAGTCTAGTATTTCCCCCCTGAAATTGCTTATCAATGGGTAGATCTAGATCTTGTAAACAGATGAAATGCTCTAATTGTCAGACCATTGGACATAATAAGAGAAGGTGTCACAAGGAACGATCTCCACAACCCCAAAACGAAAGTAACATATGAGGAAAAAAAGTCATGTTGATGGGAGAAGGCAGCAGGTATGCTAACATTCATCGTATGATTGACTGATGATCTATTGTGTTTAAATAGGATATGATGTATCCATATTTTAATTTTTAATTTTTTTATCAGTGGATGGATGAAGAGGAGATAAGGCAGGCTATGGAACAAGAGATTCTTGAATCTCTTTTTTTACAAGAAGAAGAATATAAAAGGTTGGATGAAGATGAGGAGCAGTTAAGCCTAGCAGAAGAAGCATTCCACAAGTTTTTGAAAGGAGAGAAAATGTACAAACTACCTGAACAACAACAGGAACCTCATCTGGATAACTTTCTACTAAGATATGAGGAAAATGTGGCAGCTTATGAAGATGGCTGGAACTCTGACAAGGAGCGGGAGCTGAGCAGATTGGAAGCTCAGTTAGATGTATAGAGGTTTGCGAGCTTTGATTCTTACGATGACGGTTACGACTCAAACAACTCTCAGACTTGGGATCACCCGGAATACAATTGAAGTTTAAGTTTGTGATGTTGGTACTTTGCTATAGTCAACAATTTAAAAAACCTGTAGGCTTTTGGCTGTATTCTATTCATTTACTCGTCTCTTTAATACTACCTAATTGTTCAACAACCTCTTTGAACCTTTATCCTTTTTGCATGTATTATATAATACCTTATCATCAACTCTTTATTTATTCTATTACTTTTCACAATGGATCCACAAAATGGTTGCCAATTGGTCTGCAGTGACTGTTGGACTGAAAAGGAAAACAGGGCTGGATTGATGTTCTTTGCAAGGCGTCCACCTTACAAAGATTTCATGTGGTATACTTGTCCATCGTGCCTTGAAAATGGGAACCCCATCTTACACCACAAGAGCTGATGTTACAGGGGAAAAGACAACTACAACCGATCGTGGTGGGTATATGATTGGCTTAGGTGTTAATTATTCTAGCAGAGGTCGTGCTAACATGGGCAGTGGTGATGAACAAAGTGAAGCAACTACAACGACAACTACAACTACAACTAAAACAACAAGTGGAGTATGCCCAAGTGAATCAGCTAGTGAAGAATCTGCAAGTGAAACACCTACTCAAGGACCTACAACTCATAAACCAACTGATGAAAGTGCTAGTCATTTACCCAAGTGAATGAGGAGCAAGAAATTCTATGTTGTCTTTCAGTTTAATAAATGCAATTGAACTGATATGTTGTAATTCATATGTTATAACAATGCAGTTTGGTTACTATTTTGTTTTTTGGGTATATGTTGACTTTAATAGTCAAATTAAGTTATTCCAAACACTACAATATACTACATATGCGATTGCAAACTAAAAACCGTAAACAAGTAAAGAAACAATGTCAAATCCAACTATTTCATTAGCCATCATCATCCCAAAAAATTAACATCTTCATTACATAAACCACTAAAAATAACAAGTGAACTTTTTGATGGGGGACTTGATATTCATAGTGGGACAATTGAGGTCCTTAGGGGGAGGCACATACCAATGTTTCCTCTTATTGCTGCTGCTTACCTTTGCCGCAACAAGACCTAGTACAACATTTGTAACCATTTTACTTGGTTTTAGACTTTTATGAACAATGGTGCTAACAGTTTGTGCATTTGATGCATCAACCTCTTTTCCTTTAGAATTGGTATCTGGAAATACAACAAAAACACAAGGACATCAGATTTTAACCATTACTACTATCCTACTTTTCAATCACTATGTCAATGACACAAATAGAGTAAACTAAACTAACCTTTGATCACTTCGGCTTCTTTGGCAAATCTGCATAAATCTTCATACATCTCATCAGACATTTCATCACTTTCTAACCAACTAACACCATATTTTGCCTTCACATACTCTACCATCTTATCCGTCACTCGTGGCTTACTAAGCTCCATGTGTGCCATTCTTTGGATTTTTTTCCTTTTGTTTATGGAATAACTATGGGTAGCGTTGTTGAGGGTTGTTTTCAGTATATGTTGTAAGTTACAATGTGTATGATACATCATCGGGACTTACTAAAAAATCAATGGTTAGTTATGGGTTTATTGGTTCCCGCGAAATAATTAATAAGCGTATATGAGAAGTTGTGGTCAAGTTGCATAGGCAAAAACTATATAAGAACACAGTTGGTCCCTTAAATTGAATGTCGGGTTAGACATAAACCATACACTAGTTGTAAATGTGATTGGACTATATTGCCCTTGGAAAAATAACTAAAACTTAGCGTTGACCTCCCCATTTCTGGTCAAGGGACTCATACGGCCTCAAAATCCATAGTTTTGGACGCCTGGCGACGATTTTGAAAAGTTAAGGGCCATGGCGATGTTTCGTGGAAAGTTTAGGGACCAACGGTGTATTTTTGTCTTTTATTAATGTAAGATTTAAAAAGTGATGTTATTTAATAGTTAAGGTTTTTAACTATTAAAACTGATGAACCAAACTAATGAACTGATGAACTAAACCAAAACTGATGAACCAAACCAAACTGTTTAAAAAAAAAGAGCATAAAACCAAAACTGATGAACCTAACCAAAACTGAAACTATGATTGATGAACCAAGCAAAAACTATTGAAAAAAAAACATAAAATCAAAACTGATGAACCAAACCAAACTGTTTAAAAAAAAGCGTAAAACCAAAACTGATGAACCTAACCAAAACTGAAAATATGATTGATGAACCAAACTAAAACTGTTGAAAAAAAAAACATAAAACCAAAACTGATGAACCAAATCAAACATAGTTTCATCGGTTTAGTTTGGTTCATCAATCATAGTTTCAGCTTAACATGTTGGTGTTTGTTTTGTTTTGTTCATCAATTTATTTTGGTTCATCTATCATAGTTTCAGTTTTGGTTTGATTCTTTTTTTTTTCAACAGTTTTGGTTTGGTTCATCAATCATAGTTTCAATTTTGATTTGGTTCATCAGTTTTAGTTTTATGCTTTTTTTTCAAAAGTTTTTGTTTGGTTCATCAATCATAGTTTCAGATTTGGCTAGGTTCATCAGTTTTGGTTTTATGTTTTTTTTTTCAAACAGTTGTGGTTTGGTTCATCAGTTTTAATAGTTAAAAACTTTAACAATTAAAAAACATCACTTTTTGAGTCTTACATTAATAAAATGATTTATGATGCGTTGTGGGACAAAAATTAGTTCATTTAGCTCAATTTTAATACTAAAAATTTAAGCTAAACATTTCATCAAACACCTTGTGTACAA
This sequence comes from Artemisia argyi, assembly GCA_030686995.1. NCBI lineage: Eukaryota > Viridiplantae > Streptophyta > Magnoliopsida > Asterales > Asteraceae > Artemisia > Artemisia argyi. Next base: position 21,598,540 of record CM060682.1, read on the forward strand.
CAAATATGACTAAAACGTCATATTTAACGTGCGATATCTCACTCATATCATATTGGATTTGAGTGATTCAAATTTCTAGGTAAAGAGTTAATCAAAATCTAAAACTTTTGTGTTTTAAGTATTTTATAATTCGGCAATTTTTAAGGTAAAAAATAGGGTCGAAAATAACAAAAACATCAAGAAAATCATTACCCAATAAATATGTCAAAAAAAAGTTTCGAAATAATTAAAAAGATTTATACCAAATTAGAGAGAATCAAATTTTAAAAATTATGATGAAATCAGTTTTTTAAAAAAGTTTGTCGTTTAAGAGATATGTGCTGATACGACCCGGTTAGGGGTTGTATCGGGATAGGGCACCACTTCAAGCGTGTGCAAGCTCCTTAAGAAAATAGAGAGAATAAGACTAGAGAATTACTTGACAAACTTGATTGATTCATTCATAATAATGATTCGGTATATATAACCGAATAACCCTAGCTTGTAAAACAAGTCAAACATAAAGATATATTTAAACAATAACACTTTCCTAATATGACTCAAACACATATCCTAAATTAATGTAACATGACATAAAGCTCGGGGTGTATCATTCCCCACTCCTTCGAAATCACCTTGTCCTCAAGGTGTGGTCTTGAAAAATTTCTCTTGATTCCGGGATCCCATATCTTAGTCCTATCTTCCACTCCCATAGTTCTCTTATCTTCCGCTACCGCAACAAACACCTTTTTCCTCTTCCGCCTTCCACTACCTTGGACATAACACAACATAATTATTCCGCCTTCCGCTACCCATGCCGTAACACTCCTCACTCCTTCAAAAATCACCTTGCCCTCAAGGTGATACAAAGAATATGCAGATTGAGAGTCTGTTAATTCCTCGCTTAAATCCAAATTTATTTCATCCAAACGACCATCAAATTCACCACCTCCACCCTTAAGTAGCGATATCACTATATTCGACTCATCTTCGTCAACCCTACACGCTTCACCACCACCCACAACAACATCTTTCACAATTTTTTTATTTTCTAAAAATTCGCTAAACTCACTACGAACTTCCACATTACTCTCACCAATATCAAATACTTCGTTTATCACGCTACTAACCTCAATAACACGAATATCTTCATTAGCATCTAAGGACTCTTTAATCACATATGGAGCTTCTTCACTTGGCCATGATAGAACGATATCTATTTTCTCTTCAATGTTCAGATTTTTCCTTGCAATTATCTCAAAACGAGCCTCCATTATACGGGCCATGGAATAGGCTTCTCCTAAAGTTGTAGGCGCTAACCTTAAGAGTGCACATTGTAGAAGCGGTTTAAATCCCGATATATAAATCGATTTAAATAAAGATTCTGAGATCCCTGTTACTTGAGAAAATAGAGAGAATAAGACTAGAGAATTACTTGACAAACTTGATTGATTCATTCATAATAATGATTCGGTATATATAACCGAATAACCCTAGCTTGTAAAACAAGTCAAACATAAAGATATATTTAAACAATAACACTTTCCTAATATGACTCAAACACATATCCTAAATTAATGTAACATGACATAAAGCTCGGGGTGTATCATTCCCCACTCCTTCGAAATCACCTTGTCCTCAAGGTGTGGTCTTGAAAAATTTCTCTTGATTCCGGGATCCCATATCTTAGTCCTATCTTTCACTCCCATAGTTCTCTTATCTTCCGCTACCGCAACAAACACCTTTTTCCTCTTCCGCCTTCCACTACCTTGGACATAACACAACATAATTATTCCGCCTTCCGCTACCCATGCCGTAACACTCCTCACTCCTTCAAAAATCACCTTGCCCTCAAGGTGATACAAAGAATATGCAGATTGAGAGTCTGTTAATTCCTCGCTTAAATCCAAATTTATTTCATCCAAACGACCATCAAATTCACCACCTCCACCCTTAAGTGTCGATATCACTCTATTCAACTCATCCTCACCAATCTTGAGCGCTTCGCCACCACCCACAACCTCTTCAACTCCCATATATTCATCAGCATTCAATGACCCTTCAGCCTTAGGTAAAGCAAATTCACCCTCTAATGGTAGAATAACATCTATTTTCTTTTCCTTTGCAATTGTCTCAAAACGAACCTCGGTGATACGAGCTTTGAAGAAGTCTTCTCCCAAAGTTAAAGGATTGGACCTCAAAAATTCCCAAATATCTAGGTTCGCGAAGCGTGTTTCCGCCGCACGGGTCAATGAAAAAGCTTCGTCTAGAGTTTTGGGATTTGACCGTAAGAGTAAACATTGTAGATCCAGTTTAAGTCCGGAGACATAAAACGATATAAGTAAAGACTCTGAGATCATTGTTACTCGATTTGCAAGTACCACAAACTCACTCTCATATTCGGCCACCGTACCCATTTGCAAGAGCTTAGAGAGTGCGTATTCCGCGTCCTGATCACTGCCGCCTGATTCCATGAATAATAACTCGAAGAACAAATTTTTTTCTGATGAATAGTGCCGATGAACAGTACTCGTGAATAGTACTCGATGAACAGTAACTTTTTTTTTTTTGAATTGGAACCCTAATCAAAAACCCTCCCAACGAGAGCTCTCAATGAAAGCACCAATTGATACGACCCGGTTAGGGGTTGTATCGGGATAGGGCACCACTTCAAGCGTGTGCAAGCTCCTTAAGAAAATAGAGAGAATAAGACTAGAGAATTACTTGACAAACTTGATTGATTCATTCATAATAATGATTCGGTATATATAACCAAATAACCCTAACTTGTAAAACAAGTCAAACATAAAGATATATTTAAACAATAACACTTTCCTAATATGACTCAAACACATATCCTAAATTAATGTAACATGACATAAAGCTCGGGGTGTATCATGTGCCTTTGAAATTTGAGGCGGAAAAGGAAAAAAATGATTATTTTACAATTTTGCCAATAGGCGGATTTTTTAAATAAAATAGGTGAAGGACACTTGTCAAGTGATGCTTTTTAAATTAGTCTCACTTTTGATCCAATACCATACCCTCATTGTTTCTTTCTATTCCACACCTAACTCCCATGGCAGCCAAGATAACTCCACCATCATCTCCGGTTCAATCCGCCGTCGTACAAGTTACAACCCCGTCATCTCCACTCTAATCCGCTGTACAAGTTACGACCCCTGTCTCCGACAGATTTTCTTCATGTCGACTTCATCATTGTATGAATGGATCTGTCGCCGTACAAGCTACATCTACCTTTAAAATGAGCATTTTCTTCTCCTTTAAACTACTTTTCTCAAAAACATATCGGTTGATATGAATGGATGAGTTTTGTTTCTAAATTGTTGTTATATATAAGATGGTGTATTAGGATGGACTTCATTAGAATTTTTATTCTAAAAAGATGGAACCGAATATTTGATTGTTTGAGTTTAATATGTTAAGAAAGGGTAAATCGGACAATTAAATTTTTTAAAATGGTCATTCGTATGAAAAATAAACGGGTATATTATCTTCTCAAATGGTTCTTTCTCCAAAAAGAATTAATCTAAACAGAAACTATTTCCAAACAGTAAAAAAAAGAAACAACCCCATATTCACTTTCTAGGGAACCGTAAGAAAGCAACAATAACTAGTTTGAGCCTTTTATACCAGTCGCCTATTCTTGCTTGTTGGCTATTTACTTTGACTTCGTTGACTTTTAAAGATCCAGGTGAGCAATCTATTATTCCATTTCTTTTAAACATCCAGCCACGGCACAACGATGAGCTGCGGGAGGATATGGATCACCGCCTAACCCAAATAGAGTAACCAATTCTTTAATAGAACAGAAATAACTGCCACTTTGCAAAATTTTTTTTGAAAGTTTTCAAACAGTCTTTACCAGAGAATGAGAAGAGAGGTATGTTGGTCTTTGCAGGGTTGGTTTGGGTGTACTTAACTGCTAGGCCTGGTGTGTTGATTGGTGCTATTGATACTTATGTTTTGGCTAATGTGCAGAGGGTTTTTGATGTAATGTCAGGGAGGAGAGGTTTAAAATTTTTTGATTGGGGAGAAATTGGGTGAGGGGTCTTTTTGGCTGGTGTATTCAGGTGTCGTCGTGCCGAAAGGTTTTACTGTGGAAGATAGAGTTAGGATTAGTGGGAGTAAGAGGAGACAATTGGAGAAAAATGATAGGTTTAAGGACAAAGTTATTCTTAAACAGGTGACTAAAATTTGCGGTTTTTATATTAAGATTTTGGTTTAAGCGTTTTGTATGATTGATTAGTCTTTTTGGTTTAAGGTTTCGAGACAATTAGTGTTTAGTTTTTTGGTATAGTGAAACTTAAACGAGAGTTATTTGATTATTTAGAGGCCAAATAATAAGTTTTGATGATTAGTTGTAACGATACTGATTCTGATAAATGAGACATTTAGGTGGTACTTTGGATTGCCTATTGCTTTTGAGAATGTTTAGGATTGATTATTCAAACTGTTTTTCTGGTTACTTGGGGTGAGATATGCAGTTTGAATTATGAGGGTGAGAGTTGCTTATTCCTAATTGCTTATCTGTTTTTTTCAAAAACCGCAAGCAATTTTAGTGTAAAAATTCTTTGATTATTTGAAGGTCAGTAATCAGTTTATGTGTGAAGTAGTTGCAAATTGCAACTACTTAATCTCGGAAGGCCTCGCATTAGGCACCATGATGCAAAATCCTAAACGTAATGCAATGATGCGTGCATTTTTTAACTAATTACAATAAAACTGAATTTAGAGGGTGTTTGGGATTGCTGTTTTGGAAGTAATTTTTTAAGGAGAAAGTTATTCTTAAACAGGTGACTAAGATTCGCGGTTTTGGAAGTAATTTTTTGACGATTGTGTTTTAGGATTGATGTTTAGAACTATATATCTGCGTATTGTGCTTTGATACAACACGAAAACAGTTTAGAGGGTGTTTGTGATTGCTTATTGATACTGCTTATTTCAAAAAGAATAAGCAGTTTTAGACTTTAGTAAGCAATTTCAGTTTTAGTAGGAAGTCATTAAGGTTGCTTATTAATACTGTTTTTTTCTGATTTTTTCAACAAGTATAAGCAGTTTTAGTAAACTGATTCTGATTATTTGAGCACTCGATTGTTTAGAGATTAAGTTAGTAAGTTAGTTTAAGATTAAACGCAACAAAACTGATTTTGATGCTATGCTCATTTATGTGTCATTTACACGATTATTCCTTAAATTAATCAGAATTTGCTAAACATTCATTTACCTGGGAATTATCCGTTTACCCAAAAAAACCACTTGGTTACTTCTAGAATGCAATGCCAAACACTCCCTTTGGCACCCAGTTTATTGAAAGTCATAATTTAGTTTCATAATTTCTTTGGTAAAGTTTGGAGTTCAAGTTGCTTTGGATTTATTGAATTAAGCATGTTGTACGATTATATATTTATAATTTGAGTAATGTAATGTACTAGGTAAAAGTTGGAGTTCAAGGTGCTATAGAATGTGGTGATTTTGAAGAATGGTTTAACTACAGGTTGTCACGAGCAGCTCCCGACACATGTGCCGAGTTTCTAGGGAGCTTTGTTGCCGATAAAACTAATTCGTTATTTACCAAGGGCGAGAAATGGCTTGTATGGAAATTTGAGGTAAATGATTTTTCTTTCGTATTCATATAGTTTCAATTCACATAGATTTGATATTGAGAAGTTTAGATGTGCGTTTTGAAACCGATATATGCATGTCTAATATTATGTTTTAATGGGTAATAACGTAGGGAGATCGCGACCTTGGTGAATACATGAAAGACCGATTCTTCCCGTTAAACTTGGAATCACTCATGTTCGGACAAGTCTTGCAAGGACTTGAATCCATACAGCGAAACGCATTGATAATCAAACAAATAATGAGGCAAATAATTTCATCCCTCAAGAAAATTCACGACACTGGTATAGTTCACCGAGATGTGAAACCAGCTAACTTAGTGGTAACTAAAAAGGGACGGATCAAGCTTATTGATTTTGGTGCAGCCACTGACTTAAGGATTGGAAAAACTACGTACCTGATAAAGGTCTTCTTGATCCGGATTATTGTCCACCGGAACTTTATGTGTTACCCGAAGAAACACCGTCACCGCCTCCAGAACCCGTTGCAGCTCTTTTATCTCCGATTCTTTGGCAGGTGCTATACCTTTTCATATTTTGAATTTTAGATATTGTGTATAATGTTTTTTATACATCTTAATTAATAGTACAGAGAGGAGTTAGTTGTGTAAAATAGCAACATAGTTTTTGACTTATCATAACTGATTTTTTAATTTGTACTTAAACGCAAAGTAAACAATTCAGTTCTAAAATGATCAAATTCATCTTTTGAGGAATTCATGAGAGGGTTCAGGTTTAGGATATCATTTATCGAGTAGGAATTAGTTATTGAAGAATAGGACAAAAGATCAACGATGAATGATTTCTTCACCGGTCGTGTGTATACTACGTAGTAATAAAAACCTCATTAAAATAGGACATACTAAACAACTCTTGTTAAATGCCTCACAATATGACATGGATACATTACTGCTTGTTCTTGCATGACTATACAGAAAGCATAAACTTTTCATCGATATGTATATTTTATCCGCTCTTATACATCTTTCAAGTGCTAAATACACTATTTTGACCATTTTTGCAGCTAAACAGTCCCGATCTTTTCGACATGTATTCTGCTGGAATCGTACTAATGCAAATGGCTATACCATCCTTACGATCTACTGCAGCGTTAAAGAACTTTAATCTTGAACTAAAAACAGTGAATTACGACTTAAAAAGATGGAGGGAAAAAACTCGAACAAGACCCGATATAAGTGTTCTTGATCTGGATTCAGGTAGAGGATGGGACTTGGCCACAAAACTTATTTCAGAACGAGGGTCTTTGCGTAGAGGTCGTTTATCAGCTGCAGATGCTTTGAGGCATCCGTATTTCTTGTTGGGCGGTGATCAAGCTGCTTCCGTTCTTTCAAAATTGAGGTTTTCTAAGTAGAAAGTCAAGATGGGTCAGTTAGTCAGGGATTTGACTAAAAAAGTCAAAGAAAGAAGTCATATTCTTTGCTGGTGTAAAGCTTTGGTATCAATTTTATCTGATGTAACATTACTTAATCCTGAATGAATCTATCGTATATAATTTATTATATGGAAATATTTGTTGAGGAACAAAACGAGTCTTGATGGGGGTAACCGACCTCCCAGAACCACACTGTAAAAAAAATCAAAACAATACAATTTAGTATTAAATTAAGAAAACAAAGATAAATAAATTAAGGGCATCTCGAGTTATACAAAGTGCATTTAACAACAAGACTCTGTATAAAGAAGATCTACTAGTTTTTTCTTCTTTTTTTTTTTTATAGCAGCAAATGCATTTTCCACTCCATCATCAAGTGCAAGAAACAACAGAAATACAAGTTTGCCATTTAGACCCGAGTACACCCCTAAACAAAATCTTCATCATAGCTAAAGGAATAGGTAAAAAGAACTCTAGTCACATTACAATAGTCATGACTTTTGTGATTGAGAAAATTAGTTTCAGTACTATTGGTGTGTCTTATTAATTATAGTTTTTTTGTGATTGCATTACCAAGTATTACTGCACACTGTTACAGCGACACATTATTTACATATGTTTTGGTATTGTGAGAGAAATAAAACTGTCACCATAACCTCGTTATAGGCCGGGGCTACTTCTAATAAATATGTGCTTCTTGCTGTTACAAAACAAACCATTTGTCTTACATTGCATAAAAACTGTTTAATATAGTTAGCAACACTCTTCGAATCAGTTCTAGGTAACTTCTTACCTTAAAAAGAATACCTGAAAGAAGTATTCTTAAAAGAAAAAGATGCAAGTGTGTTACTCACAACAAAGAAGACATTGCTTGCCATCAAGTTTAGGAATATTGAATAAAAAAATGCACAGCTTGTTAATGAATACTCAAAGCCATACTTTTTTATGTATCTTGTGTAAAAACCACCAACAAAGAGCAAAGTTTACTGATTTATCTTATTAGAATTCCTTCAAATTTTTTAGGAGCGAATCGACCCTTGACCACCAATCTTTGCTGACCATCAAGGGAACCGTTTGTTCCCATTTCAGACAGTAGGAATGTCATCACATGATCTGGCTGCCTATGCATGCTGGTAAATGGAAAGACTTATAAACCACTATCTGTCTGAAATGGGTGAATCCAGGCTGTAATTGTTTGATTATGGGCCATATGGGTCAAATAGGGCGGGTCTTTTGTAGGAATGTGTATTTAAAACTTATGAACCCATGTTTTGTGCCTTCTCAAAGAACTTGTGGTGGTCTTATGACTGTTCTTCGTCTATCTCCAGCCAATTCAGGGTTGTTCTCTCGTAAAATATGAAAAACTCTGCTTGGGAGCTGCATACAGATGTTATAGAAATAAAAGGCTACTCCATGATTATGTTATTATATCTCAAAAACAAAAATCCTGCGATAAACATTGACTTATCATACACACCTCTCCATATTGAAAATCTCTATCACCTCCTTCCCATGGAAATTAAATGGTAATAATATGATGGGATTTTAATTAAACATATGTTTCCAAAATGCATATGCAAATTTCTATTTATCATAGCAACTTACTTTGGCTACATCTTCTTTGTATTCTAAGGATGTTTGTTCAGCCATGACCAATTCAATCGAGCGTATATTCTCTTAAAAATGAGTTTTTCATCTTTATTTTAGATGCAAAAATACCAAGCAAGAGATTCGGATCATACAAAAAATCTCTTAAAGATAGCTATTTATAGTTTAAGATCACTTTCTATTATTGGAATGATAGATTGCAGAATAAAAACATCATTCGCAATATCTAAAAGATGTCATCTGAAGACTGAAGTACAAGATCATTGCTTGTTCGCTTGGCTGATTAGCAGCTTATTTCGGTTGTTTATGATATCAATGGAAAGTATGTGAAGGACATAATTCCATGACACTGGAGTACACCCCCTAAACAAAATTTTCATCATAGGTAAAGGAATAGGTAAAAAGAACTCTAGTCACATTACAATAGTCATGACTTTTGTGACTGAGAAAATTAGTTTCATTACTATTGATGTGTCTACTTTTAATAAAGGTAACTTCTTACCTTAAAAAGAACACCTGAAAGAACTACTCTTAAAAGAAAAAGATGCAAGTGTATTACTCACAAGACTTTCAGATTAAAGATGACATTACTTGCCATCCAATATAGGCATATTAAATAAAAAATGCACATCTTGTTATTGAATACTCAAAGCCATACTTTTTGATGTATCTTGTGTAAAAACCGTCAACAAAGAGCAAAGCTTACTGATGTATCTTCTTAAAATTCCTTCAAAATTACCCTTGGCCACCAATCTTTGCTGACCATCAAGGGAACCGCTTGTCCCCATTTCAGTCAGTAGGAATGTCATCACATGATCTGGCTGCCGATGCATTCTGGTAAATGGAAAGACTTATAAAAAGCTATTTTTCTGAAATGGGTAAATATGAAAAACCCTGCTTAGGAGTTGCATACAGATGTTATATAAATAAAAAACCTACATGAATATGTTATTACATCTCAAAAACAAAAATCCTACGATAAATGCTAACTTATCATACAACCTCTCCATATTGATAATCTCTATCACTTCCATCCCATGGTAATTTTGCTCGCGAGTTCTTTGCATCTTTTTCATCCTCAGTAACATTCCCTGCAGGATCACACGAAACTTATATATTTATTGGAAATGTTAAGATGGACGGGCCATAGGGTGAGGGCTGACCCACAAACATTTTTTCGTACATTCTTCCTAGAATTACTTATGAACACAAATACTCTATTATTACAACAATAATCAAATAAACTACTGAGGATGTTGATATGGCCCATTTGAGATAACACGCAAACTCATTTAGAAGTAAATGGGTCAACTCATGACCACTAATATATCTGATAACATCAATAATACAAAATGGTGTTTTTGAGAAATATGCACTTGCCCCCGAATGGGAATTTCCATCACTCATCTAAGATCAACACATTAAGGTCGACTCAAGTTTCACAAAGTGTCAAAGTGCATACACTGAGAATGCGAGAAGACGGTGTTTAAAGACTAGTTGTTTTCTTCTTCTTCTTTTTCATACCAGCAAATGCATTTTCCACTCTATCATCAACTGTAAGGAACAACACAAGTCCATACAAAGCGTTGATGATAAATTTTTATTTGTGAAATATAAGTTTGACATTAAAAATTTAATGATGATTATTAGTTAAGTGACTCATGTGATAGGTTATCGATCTTGTCGGATACATGATCATCGTCCCCATTTTCCTGGATCACGACCTTTTTCTTCTTCTTTTTCTTTGTGGGATCAAATGGGGCAATCTTCAAGCGAAAAAAAAAAAAAAAAAAAAAAAAAAAAAAAAATCATCAAGAACTATTGAGCAAATTAAATGGATATGCAAATTTCTATGTATCATAACAACCTACTTCGGCTGCATCTTCTTTGTATTCTGAGGATGTTTGCTACATCTTCTTTATTATTATAGATGCAAAAATACCGAGCAAGAGATTCGCATCATACATAAAATCTCTTCAAGCAAGCTATTTATAGTTTATGATCACTTTCTGTAATTGGAATGCTAGATTACAGAATAAAAACTACAAAGATCACTGCTCGTTCGTTTGGCTGGTTAGCAACCTATTTCCGTTATTTATGATATCGGTGGAAAGAATGTGAAGGACATAATTCCATGAGACCCGAGTACACCCCTAAACAAAATAGTCGTGACTTTTGTGACCGAGAAAATTAGTTTCAATACTATTGGTGTGTCTACTTTTAATCAAGTTAGCACTTAGCAACACTCCTCGAATCAACTCATAGGTAACTTCTTACCATAAAAAGAATACCTTAAAGAACTGTTCTCAAAAGAAAAAGAAGTGTGTTCTTACATTTAAGATTAAAAAGACATTGCTTGCTATCAAACATAGGAATATTGTATAAAAAAATGCACAACTTGTTATTGAATACTCAAAACCATACTTTTTGTAGGAATGAGATTTCTTATCAATGTTAAATTCCTTTCGTGTAACCCAAAATATTCTTATTTATTTCTTATAAATAATCCATTTGTTTCCCATCTTCATTGCCCAAACATCACATTACAAACAAATTCATATCCAATTTCCTGTTTGAAGAAAGTTTTGTCTGCAATAAGACTGGTATGTTTATTTTGCTTCCATCTTTATGAGTTTGTATATATGCCTTAACTTTTGAATCATAAACAAACTCGTTGCTTATTTAGAAACAAATATATATGGTATAGTATGCTCTTTTCATGAAGCGGAATGTCCAAAATGAGCAAAGTTACTTACCCAACTCCATACAAACCAAGCCATCTTTAGCTCTTTACGTCTTTACACTCCATCATATGACTATAAGCCACACATAATCACCACAGTCATATATGCATATGTCTAGTAGTGATCATCATATTGTGTATTGTATTATATTAATTTACATTTATGGAAAATATAACGGAATGGAACACTATTATTAGAAAATGTTCCGTTCCGTTATTGGTTTCATAAATGTCCCCTTAATTTTGAAAAGCAATTTATAAGAGTATCCATTATGGTAAATCTTTTACAATGGTTTATACAATGACACATATAATTTTTAGACCTTAATTTTGGCATTATAAACCGACATTCACTATAGTATAAATCTTTACTACTTTATAAAATGTCTTATATAACAAATGCATTTAATATATTGAATTTATAAAGAGATTTAAGAATTATGATTTTTTCATGTCACATAAACATGAAATGAGTGTTAAGTTTCTTACAATAGTACCTTAATAACGGTTTATCATAGTGGATGCTCTTATAAAAAGTGTTAAGTTTCCTACAATAGTACCTTAATAACGTATGTTTACGAGTTTCTTACAATAATACCTTAATAACGGTTTACCATAGGCCTCAATTCATAGTGTAGTTGAAATGAAGCATAAACTTTTTCATCTTTTTTAAACATTTTTATAAACCCACCATAGTATATGTTATAAGGTTTTTCTTTACAACCTCTAAGATAAGAACTTTTTTAATTACATTTATACCCCTTAACATTATACTATATACAAACAATTTATAAGCATCATTCAACCCCTAGGTTGAGTACTTTTTTTATTTTTCACCCCTTAACAATTTACTATTTACTACCATTTTATAACTATCATTTCTATTAAAATAGTTTGAATTTGAGAAGAAAGCCAAACATCTACTTTATAAAATGTTTAATGCGAAAATTAATTTAAAATATGATTAAAATGAGATTAAATTGCAACACTTGCGTTTTTTTAATTATTTATAAATCGCTTAAGCATATAAAAGACAGAGAAAACGTTTGACCCCTTATAATAAAATGTGTTACAGAGTAATTTTTTTTCTCTTCTTGTAGTTCTGTTTTGTTTAACTCTAATACAAACAATTAAGGGTTTAGATTTTGAAATTAATAATTTTTATAAAATTTTCTAAAACATGATTATCATAATTAAGTTCAATATTAAGACACTTCAAACTTTCAGAAAATATATAAATATTTTAAAATGTAGAAAACTTTTTTACTTGCTTGGTTAGTGTTACAAGACTGTTGAGAACTTGAGATAAATCATTATAAAGTTAACCAATGAAGCAAAAAAGCTGCTCATGTTAACATATTTAAGGCCAAAATCAAAATTATACACAATAACATCTTCATAATTATATCCACCAAAATACGAATCTATAAAACTTTTTATAATCACGAATATATCAAGAAATTAAATTGATTTCATATAAGAGCTTTACTACACTCTTCGATTCGGTATCCCAAAATACCCATTGCAACGCGTGCAAAATAACGTTCCTCGTCGAATACAAGTTACTAGAAGTTTAAACAAGTCGAGCCAAGTTGAACACTATCAAACTCAAAACTCGACTCGAGCTTGACCGAGTATACATTTTCATGCTTGAGCTCGAGCTCATTGTTGTAATTGATAAACTCGAACTTGGTTTGGCTCGACTCGATTATCAGTTTTGGAATGTTTGTAACGATATTAATAGAGGTTAAAAAAAATACTCGAATCGATATATTTGAGTTCAACTCGACTTGCGTATATAGTACGAAAAATTCGTAAACATAAATATACATAAGGGTAAAAATGTAAAATTATGTGAAAATGTAAAAAAATTCGTAAACATGCGTCTGTAGTTTATTGCACTATTTGCATATCTTTTATATAATAAAATAAAACCCCTATTGGGAATTTTCCATTTCAAAAAAATGCATTAATACCTTATTTAGTAATAATTGTATTTAAAAAAAAATTATTTTCTTATTAAGTAAGATTTTATATTTATCCATAACACAAGTAGAAGATAAATACAAAAAATATAGATAAAATGCAATTAAGACAAGTAGAAGATAAATATAAAAAATATAGATAAGATGCAATTAATATTAGTATTAAAATTTTTAAATAATTATATTTAATAATAAAAAATTATAGTTAAACATCATAAATCAAACAAAAAAAAATTAAATTATTTGTTTTTCAATAAATAAAAATATATGTTTCAAAAAATTTTAAAAAAAACCCGCGCGTGCGCGGGCATTATAACTAGTTGTTTTTTATAAACTAAAACCATGTTTTGATAATTCATTTAAGGATTTTATGATATAAATCAAACATATTCAAATTTTTTAAGTATAACTGATAATTTGTTTTAACACGGATGTTTCATTAATATAGTTGCAATGGAATCGCTCCAACACTTTAGTCATGACCATCTGCTAAGCCTTATCCATCTACAAACGAACAAAAACAACGTAAATTCTGATGATGACGAGGAGGAGGAGAAGGAGAAAGATGACGTTGATTTGGTGGTGGAAGACCCGCATGTTGGCCAATGCAACATGTGTAAAGAAGAGATCTACTCGTTTCATTTGTGTTACTACAAATGCAACGATTGTGACTACACATTGCACAAATATTGTGCAGAACTTCCTACAACCGAAAACAACCACCCATTACATCCGGGGCATGATCTTACCTTGTCCCAAGGGGATCAGTTTCGTGAACCTGAATTAGAAAATACGCTTTTTGATTATTCTGAGCGGCGATGTTTTATCTGCAATCATAATCATAAAATGTTTTATAATTACCATTGTTCCATCTGCAAATTCAACATGGACATAATATGTGCTACTGCTTCTCAACAAAAAATGGACCACCCAAGTCACCCTCATCCATTACAAAGAATTAACGAGCCGATTGTATCCCGCTGCAATGCTTGTGCTAATGACCATAAAGGTACCTTCTATCAATGTACCACCTGTTCTTGGTTCAAGATCCACTTGAACTGTGCTTTGCTACCGGCCAACTTACAGATCCAACGATTTACTGATAATGCATTCTCTCATTCTCATTTACTTACCCTCGCCTATTCATTTCCCTATGATGAACAAAAATCTAAATTCTTTCCTCGTTGCAAAGTCTGCGCTAAATTTTTCAGCCAAATCATGAAGTGGCTTTACAAATGCGATAAATGTCGATATTACGTCCATGTAGATTGTGCGATTTCAAAGAAAGATCCATTTATGTCTATCTTCATGTCTCCAGGTGAGCAATCTATTATTCTATTTCTTTATAATTCTTACTATGAAGAATTGAAGATTTTGTTAGTTTAACGCTAAACATGTCATTAATCGATCAGGTCTTGGCAAAACTTATAAAAACTTCAAAGACGAAGATCATCCTAATTTGCTCAAATGTCCATTTCCTGATGAAAGTTGCAACCTTTTAAAGCACCATTTTATCAACCATGAGGAGTGTTTTAAGGAAGGAAATAATGAAACAATGCTCAACCATGAAAGTCATCCGCACCAGCTGATCCGTTTTGACACTCATTCTTCATTGCGGGAAAAATCTGTTTCTCTTGATGATCCCTTGAAAAGAAGTCAATTATTATGTGATGGATGTGTTAAACCGGTTACAACATTGCCTTTTTACAAGTGTTCTCAATCATGTGATTTTGTTCTTCACGAGTGGTGTGTGAGACTACCTCCAGAAATACAAAACCACCCATTCCATCCGAACCATACTCTTGTTCTCCTACCAAAAAACGATCGGTGGCTCGCTGATGTGTTTTATTGTGAAATTTGTTCATTACCATCAAATGGATTCGTGTATGATTGTAAGGAATGCGACGACTTCTGTATTGATATCAATTGCGCCTTCGTACCAGAAAATATCACACATGAAGCTCACCCTAACCATCTCCTCTTAAGAATCGATGCTTCAGTAAACCTGGAAGATAGGTTATGCAAGGCTTGTTGGTTTACTTTTGCCAAGTGTTTGGGATTCCATTGCCGATCTTGCGATTTCTACTTGCATCCACAATGTGCTCTATTATTGCCTAGAATGATTAAACACAGGTTCGATAAGCAGCATCCATTGACTCTAAGATATGAACCAGTTGAAAATCATATTAGCGAATACTTCTGTGTAATTTGTGAGGAACAAATGTCGGAGAAAATGTGGTTTTATCACTGCACTACGTGTGCTGAGTCTATGCATACGGCTTGCGCGCCAATAAAACACGAATGCAAGCAAGCTATACATCGCAAGTATATGGAATCTGTCTTTGACTTTATCAATGTCAAGTTTGGAAGGACGTATGAGATTGCAAGTCACCCTCACCGTGTGTCCTTCATTCAAGGGACAACATATCATGGTTGCTGCAAAATATGTAGTGAGACAATCGAGTCTGATCAGATGATCTTTAAGTGCCTGGAGTGCAAATTTGCAATTCATGATGATTGTGTTGCTGGTCGCGTTCGGTGTAAGAGAATTTGGAATTAAGGTACATGGCACCACGTGTCAAACATGTAGATTAGCACGTATTCACAATTCATGTTGCAATGGTTTACACTTGTTTGAAGTCATTGTTGTACTTTTCTTGTTTGTTTGTGCAATTAAATAATTTCGCTAGTTGAATATGATTAAAATCTTATGTTTAATGGTGAACTCTTGTTCCCTTCTATATATTATAGAACATCATTTCCAAATATTTTATCTGCCAACCTGGAGCGAATTGAACAAAAAAAACATTTGTTTTTCCGAATATTAAAAAAAAAAAAAAAAAAAAAAAAAAAAAAAAAAAAAAAAACTTACAAAAAACACCCTGATCTTCTTAATATTTTTTTATATAACAAACTTTATTTGCCAAATATCTAACAGATACTTACCAGTTTCCTGAATAAAAAAAATACTGGCAAAAAGGCATCTCGATAACTAACAAAACAAGTCCAATATTGATATACTTTTGACGTACATACGATATAAAGAATGTTGAAGTTTAATATATACATAGTTTCTAAATAAAAGAATTTTTAAAATGCACTCTTAACCTATCAAATAACTTTAAAATTATCTTAAATTTTTTTAAAACTATAAGAGTCAAAATTAGCCTCGCCGCAACGGCCCAACACAACATTCATTCCAAAAAAGTACGTCATACGACAATTACAAATATAGTTTGATACAACATTTGTACCAAACATATACAACACGTGTCGGCAAAAAACATATCACGATCTCACAACAAGAAGCCCCGTCCAAATATTATTCGTAAATAATTATCACCAAAATTCCTCGAAAATTCCCGCTGCAATGCAGCGAAAGCCTTCCCACTTGTATTATAATTATAACGGCTCATTTTGTATTTTAGTAAGTAGTTACACAGATCATTTTAGAAATTATAAACAATGCAAACTTTGATACCATGTGATCATTTTAGAAATTTGTGGCGTTTTTTTTTTTTTTTTTTTTTTTTTTTTTTTTAATGTTTCTTTTTTTCATCAAGCGCATACTTTATTCATGAATCATGACATCAAAAGTGAAACGCAATACTCAAATAATATACGGCACTGTTATTTAATAAGCGGTGATAAATAGACATGAGTTTCACTTCCAACAATGCTTTACTTATTCAATCGCTACTGTTTTAAATCAGGACATTTGAAAATAATGATTTAGGGTGCGTTTGGTATCCTCTAATCGGAATGGAAGAATGAATATCATTCCGATTCAAAGTGTTTGGTATCCAGGAATGACTATCAAAAGTAGAAATGATATACAAATATATTCCATACTTGATAGGCACCAAAAGTGTAGTATATGATTGTTTCATTCCCGGCTCACTACTTCCCCTCACATAATTTATACTTAACACTTTTATCTAATTATCCTACCAAACAACATTTATGAGATTGATACCTCAACTTATAGTTATTCCTATTCCACTCCTATATCAAATCCATACCGATTATCATTCCGGACAACAAACCAAACGACACCTTATAGTCATACATATTTGAGAGATTCTGTAGACAACTTTCTGAGAACGAACATTAACAGCAACTTCCTTAGTCTCCTGTATATTCAAAATTAAAGATAATAAAGTTTCATGATTTTATTATATAAAAGTATGAAAAAATCTCATTATTAAATCAGTCGGATAGTGGTTTACCTGAACTCCTGAAGGGATTCAGTATCGATGGTTGGATGTCCATTTTTATCAAGGATTGAGCAACATATGTTTTAGAAAAAACGTGCTGAGTTATTTCGAGACGATAAGTCACATAAAGTGGATATTTTTATGAAGCGACATTTAACAGTTTCTGTTATTAACAGACATACAGTCATACAGAATTCTTATAATCAATCCCAAACAGTCGTTCGCCGTTACACCCCTTTGGTGTATAAAATCTATCAATGATTTCAGGATACATGTTCTAATGGCCAAACTCATAAGTATATCTTACACACACTGTGTTTGGGAAACAAAATGGGATTGCCAATTTGTACCTAAAATTAGCAAATAAGCAGTTGTAATTATTTACGGCGTCCAAACAGTTTATCTTCATATTGTATTTTGTCTGTGTGTGTGTGTGTGGGGGGGGGGGGGGGGGGGGGGGGAGGATTAAGGAGTTTTCAATAAGCAAATTGGGACATGTTTTTCAAAGTGTTTTTATTTTACCATTACATCTAAAAACCTGATATTGTTCTCCTTCCTCTTCCTTTTCCCATCCTTCCTAACAGTTCCACTAACTCCTTTTTCTTCCTTTTCCCACCCTGGACATCATAAAAGAGTAATAAGTTGTTGAATTGATATGACATTGTATATTACGTATATGTATCGACCTACCTAACAGTTCTGAGGCTGACAACAAATTCAAACATCCGCAAAACTGGTTTTTTAAATGCAATAGATATGGAGCAGCAAACATTCTCGATTTTGAATTATATGAAACAAATTTTGTAAATTCGAAATATAATATGATTGGTATACCAGTTTCTCTGATTTCACGCCGTTATGCTCCGGAAATTAAATATTCAATTAGAAGCGCGATGCAGACAGGAGCAAAGGGTATAAGTAGTTGATACCTTGCAGCTAGGAAATGCAGGAAATCGCCCTTCTGTTGCCTCCTCCACCATGTCCATTATGCGGCGCCGTCCACATAGCATTCATCCATCGATTTTTTCACAGCACACACGTACCTCAAATCACAACAGGTAATGCAACTTCACGGAAATTAAACAACCTGGTTATCTGTTGTTTATGTGTCGTATGTGGGGTGATAGGGTATCCTGATAGCAATTAGAAGTCACGAGTATGAACGCTTTCAGATCGATTAAATTGGAGTGGATACCAATTAACGACCGGATAAAATCTAATTGATTCAAGTTTGTGTATATTATTCTGTTTTGCAAATCAGAAGCGTTTCTATATTCTTCTGTTTCTGTATATTCCACTAGAAACGGGATTTAGGGTTAACTGCCTTTTGGCAGTTTCAAGGTTTCAAGCTGTCAAATTTAGTCCCTCAATTTCCGAAAATATAATTTTCTGAGGAATTTTTTACATAGCAACTTAGGGTTAACTGCCTTGGACCCTGCCAGGGGCTGCCGCCCCTTGGACCCTGCTTCTCTCAGGGGCGTTGCCCCCGAACCCCCACCAAGGGGGCTACCGCCCCCTTGGAACCCCCGTTAGTCCAGTTAATATTCATATAAGTGTCGACCCTTATATGCATATTAAACTCAATCTATTTTACACTAAAATACCAACATTATCTTCAGCTGGTATGATCTCCAATTGATCTCCTCACTTCCGTCGGAAGCCTCATCCTCCACCTAACCGTCATCAACATCCTCTGCAGAAGGCGGTGAGGTTTATAAAGCAAAGAAAAAAAATACAAAAAAAAATAAAGGCCGGGGTGGATCATACCTCTTCTGGGTTGACAATATTTTTGAGCTTGTGCCAATGGTGGAAGCCATCGGTTATATTGTTGCTGCAAGTCCGGCATCTGTTGTAGTACCAGCCTTTGGATGTGCCTACAAACATTCACAAAAAATAAACATCAGTCGATCATTGAAATGCGTACTCAAACTGAGACTCAAACCCGCAAGACAAAGAAATCACCTTCATTTAGTTGACGTTTGAATAATTGAAGCGGACCGGTGTCATTATAACAACCTCTTGCATTTACCTACAAAAAAAAAAAAAAAAAAAAGCATGAAATCATTAGTAGCCGTTTCAGCATATGTTTATATGTAATGACGTATAAGAAATCATCATTTCCTCCATATGAATTACTAATAATAACAACATAAGCAGCTTAAAATTCTATATATATATAACGCCAAAAGTTCTTTATAGATCCAACTTTTACCATAAAACCCATCAAGCAATCTTAGTCACTCATTTTTTTTTATAAAGATAAAAAATAAACTTCCACTCTTTTTCTAAAACTTAAATATTTCACAAACCGTAAATCGTCAAGCTACAAAAAAAATACCATTGCGACGAGAATTAAATTATCTTTTTATAGACATGCATTGTTATATACTTTCGACGAACTTTTTTTTCGACGAACTTTTTTTTCATCCAGAAAAATCATATATGATTCGTAAGAATCATATATGATTCGCTTTTAACAAATCATATATGATTCTTACGAATCATATATGATTCGTAAGAATCATATATGATTCGTAAGAATCGAATCATATATGATTTTTTACGAATCATATATGATTTTTACGAATCATATATGATTCTTTCTGGGCAGAAATTAAAAAAAAAAAAAAAAAAAAAAAAAAAAAAAAAAAAAAAGTTCGTCGAAAGTATATAACAATGCATATCTATATAAAGATCATTTAATTTTCGTCGCGATGGTATTTTTTTTGTAGCTTGAAGATTTACCGTTTGCAAGATATGTTGTTTTGAAAAAAAAAGTGAAAAATATAAATGAGTGGCTATGATTGGTTGATAGGGTCTATGGGTTCTTCATGGATCTCAACTCTATATATAACAATCTCCACAGACGGTGCCAAATAAAAAATTGATTTACCTTGGGCCTAACTTATTAGCCCATGCGCATATATTTACCCCACCAAATCTAACCTTCAATATTTAACAACCAATCCACTTATCCTATAGTTGAAGCCCAACTAGCATAAACCGAAAACCTTCATTATTATACCGAAATGTTAAAATTAGTGAGTCATTTTCTTCAATTAACGTTTACCAAAATGTGCTTTATAAAATTTATAAAAAAAATTCATCTATAGAATCATCTTTTATGTTAAAAAGTACAAATAGTGATATACAGGACGCGTATGAGCCATCGTTTGTAGGAGGTTGAAAAATAGATTGCAAGCATGGGAGTATTGCCTATTGAGAATTCTTTGCGAGGTAGCATTTAACAAAACCATGACATTTTACATATACGCTTCAAAGTATCACATATGCATTTCAACAATATCGTGGTAAAGAAGAAATAGAAGGGCGTTAGCTTAAATCGTTGCATGTTGGCGCTGAAATGGGGGCTGAAACACATAGGTTTAGGTGCTGAAATGGACGGTTCCGAAGCTGAAACGGATGAGTACAGGAACCCGCCGTAACGCGGCGGGGCATCCCCCTTGTTATATATAAAGATAGAAACCCTAATAAGAAAATTTGGGATTTGTGAATAAAACGGTGGTGGTGGTGGTGGTGGTGGTGGTGGCGGCGGCGGTTAAAAAGAGGGTTTTATTACCTAACAAGAATAAATGAATTAGCAGCAAAATCAATGAACTTTACGATCTCTTCAACGATTCATCAAACAGTTTAGGGGCATCAGACACCTAAATGAACTCCAGGGCAGCACAAAAAATAAAAATCAAACTGCTAACTTCATCAAGAAACCAAAACCCCAAAGACCTAAATGAGATTATATAAAGTAATCAATACCAGTACCCCAAAGACTGAAGTTGGTTTACTGCTATTTTATGACAACGGGGAAGATTATAGAAGGTCTCGATGGAGATGTGAGGGCGGTTTCTTGTAGCTTCTTTTCCGTCATCTATATCATCATCTAATTGAGGCGGTGGGATAGTATCCAGATAAGTTGAACCGAATATCGGGCTAACACTGGGCTTTCATGGGGTTATAAGGCCACACTGTTGGGCTGTTACGGAAATTATATTTTATGCAAGTTCGCTGGAAGTGACCAATCAGAAAGCACCGACTCGGTGTGCTATAATATATACAAGGAATTGGTATATATCGATAACTTCATATAATCAGTATATATCGATACTACATATAAATAATATTAAAAAAAATGTGTGTAACTACCAAAAGAGTAGGAAAATTCGACAATAGATGCTAGATTTGTAATTAGTAAACCTTGAGCTGCTACAACTGAGCTGATGCAAATAATCTTCCGGCTTGCCAGAATCCGAAACACACAGCCATTTGAGGCTCCAAAGTGAACACATTTCAACCTTCAAACCGGCGTATTTAAGCCCCTAAAGCCTTGCATCTTAGACCCCAGTTCAGCTCGGAAACGCGAAGCTCAAACCCTCGTTCCAAAACTCAAAAGGCATCCATTTCAGCCCCTAGTTGAGCCCCTAAACTCGCCCGTTTCAGCATCTAACCGCACCAACGTCTGTACCCATTTCAGTACCGAAATCCACCCTTTTGACCCTCGATTTCTCCCCCCAGGCCTACCCTTTACAGCCGCCAAAACGCACACCCATTATAGGCCCCTAACTCATCCATTTCAGCTTCCAAACCCACCCATTTGAGCCCATAAACCCATGTGTTTGAGCCCCCATTTTAACACCAGCATACAACGATTGAAGGCCTAGTTTCATCACCTTAAACACCCTGATTTCAACCCCTACTTCAGAACCCGATCGAACCCTTTTTAGCATACAAACGCACCAACGACAACCCCCATTTCAGCACCAAAGAAGATATTTAAATCTGATATAATAACTTCATTGTTGTTCCTACAAATACCGACATCGCGAGTCTACTAAACACCTTCCTCATACTCCTTATGGTCTTCTGCCTGATATTAAAGTAAGTGATACTCATAAGTTTTGCTATTTTTTTGTCTACAATTTATACCTTTAAAATTAACCAAATCAAATAACTATAGTAGATCTCACCCATAACCCATGGTCCTGAACTGACCCATCCTCGTATTCCACATGCTGTGCCGCCTGATA
The DNA here is from genome assembly GCA_030686995.1 of Artemisia argyi. Lineage (NCBI taxonomy): Eukaryota > Viridiplantae > Streptophyta > Magnoliopsida > Asterales > Asteraceae > Artemisia > Artemisia argyi. The sequence goes on from CM060682.1 coordinate 21,621,152, forward strand.
CGTTCTTCCTAATTAGCCATGAACTGACCCGTGGTCATGGACGGACCCACATTGGAACCGGGTGTGGCACGGGCCACACCCTATTTTATGTCACGAAGTGTAAATTTTTGATAAAATGTGACATTTTTTGGCACGTGCAACCCCCAATTTTTTTGATAAATTCTTCATTGGGTAACTTTAGTACTCATAATCATAAAAGAAAAAATTGTGCAACACCCTCTGATGAGTATCTAAATACTCATCATTTTATACCAATCAGAGCTGCCAAAACATACAAAAACACTCAAATGTGCATCAAAATACTTAAAATATCTTAAAAGTGTGTTTTATATGTTTTAAATGCAAAATATGCAAAAACAGATGAAAAACGTACAAAGTTTGCATAATTGGCAGTTTCAGTCCCTCAAGTTTCATAAATTGGCAAAACTAGTCCCTGGTTATTCTAAAAACATGAAAATGTCACCAAAGGTCCTTTTTAATCACAAAGTTACATATTTAGTCCTTTGGTGCAAAGTTTCACAAAATTACAAGTTTAGTCCCTGTACTTTGGAAATTGACATAAATGGTCCCTAGGATGTAAAAACTTTGAGAAATTCAATTTTGGTCCTTGTACTAATAATCTTTTGCAGGAATGGTCCTTGGTTGGAAAGATTGGTGAAATTACATGTTTGGTCCCTGAAGTTTCACAGTTTGGCAGAAAAGGTCCCCGGTATTGAAATATTGGGAAATTACATTTTGGGTCCTTGGGTTATTCAATATTGGCAAAAATGGTCCTTATTAATAAATTTGGAAAGTTACAAAGCCAGCCCTCAAAATTCTGCAAATTACATTTTTGGTCCTTATGTTATTAAAACCAACCGGACCCTTAATTAAAATACCCAAAACCAAACTAAATCCAATCCACAACAAAAACCAGCCCACCCATTTCCCTTTCCTAGGCCCAAACTAATCCCAGCCCACACCCTAATAATAAAACCAGGTCAAACCCCCGTTTGACCAATACCACCCCTTTCATCCTTCCCTCCCAAAACCACCATCACCACTGCTACCCAAACCACCCTGGTATTCCACCTCCACCTCACCTTCCTAGCTCTCCCACATGTCTTACCCACTCCCATCCACCTCCACAACATTCCAAATACCTTGAAAACCTCTCCACGCATAACACTGACACCCAAGACCTTTTGGCGCGAAAAAACGTTTTAAACGGCTAGGATTAATCAGACATCCAAGGGCTCTAAATGGTGGTGGGAAATCATTAACTTTAGAACAATAATTTTTTACCTGAACTTGAAAGTTGACAAAATTGGAAAGTTGGTTACCTGAACTTGCAAAAAATTTTATTCGGTACCCGAAACTGGAAAAGGTGACAAGTTAGATACATTTATAAATGATTATCCCAATACTTTATAAGGCCCGTGTGAGATAACAACTAAATTCAACTCGTTTATAAGTAAATGGGTCGAAATTGGCAGTATTGTGTGTAATAACATTTAGAACACAAAATGTTGTTTTAGAGATATATGTACCTGCCCCAGATTGGAACTTCTATTGTTCATTTAACAACAAGACTCTGTATAAAGAAGATCTACTAGTTTTTTCTTCTTTTTTTTTTTATAGCAGCAAATGCATTTTCCACTCCATCATCAAGTGCAAGAAACAACAGAAATACAAGTTTGCCATTTAGACCCGAGTACACCCCTAAACAAAATCTTCATCATAGCTAAAGGAATAGGTAAAAAGAACTCTAGTCACATTACAATAGTCATGACTTTTGTGATTGAGAAAATTAGTTTCAGTACTATTGGTGTGTCTTATTAATTATAGTTTTTTTGTGATTGCATTACCAAGTATTACTGCACACTGTTACAGCGACACATTATTTACATATGTTTTGGTATTGTGAGAGAAATAAAACTGTCACCATAACCTCGTTATAGGCCGGGGCTACTTCTAATAAATATGTGCTTCTTGCTGTTACAAAACAAACCATTTGTCTTACATTGCATAAAAACTGTTTAATATAGTTAGCAACACTCTTCGAATCAGTTCTAGGTAACTTCTTACCTTAAAAAGAATACCTGAAAGAAGTATTCTTAAAAGAAAAAGATGCAAGTGTGTTACTCACAACAAAGAAGACATTGCTTGCCATCAAGTTTAGGAATATTGAATAAAAAAATGCACAGCTTGTTAATGAATACTCAAAGCCATACTTTTTTATGTATCTTGTGTAAAAACCACCAACAAAGAGCAAAGTTTACTGATTTATCTTATTAGAATTCCTTCAAATTTTTTAGGAGCGAATCGACCCTTGACCACCAATCTTTGCTGACCATCAAGGGAACCGTTTGTTCCCATTTCAGACAGTAGGAATGTCATCACATGATCTGGCTGCCTATGCATGCTGGTAAATGGAAAGACTTATAAACCACTATCTGTCTGAAATGGGTGAATCCAGGCTGTAATTGTTTGATTATGGGCCATATGGGTCAAATAGGGCGGGTCTTTTGTAGGAATGTGTATTTAAAACTTATGAACCCATGTTTTGTGCCTTCTCAAAGAACTTGTGGTGGTCTTATGACTGTTCTTCGTCTATCTCCAGCCAATTCAGGGTTGTTCTCTCGTAAAATATGAAAAACTCTGCTTGGGAGCTGCATACAGATGTTATAGAAATAAAAGGCTACTCCATGATTATGTTATTATATCTCAAAAACAAAAATCCTGCGATAAACATTGACTTATCATACACACCTCTCCATATTGAAAATCTCTATCACCTCCTTCCCATGGAAATTAAATGGTAATAATATGATGGGATTTTAATTAAACATATGTTTCCAAAATGCATATGCAAATTTCTATTTATCATAGCAACTTACTTTGGCTACATCTTCTTTGTATTCTAAGGATGTTTGTTCAGCCATGACCAATTCAATCGAGCGTATATTCTCTTAAAAATGAGTTTTTCATCTTTATTTTAGATGCAAAAATACCAAGCAAGAGATTCGGATCATACAAAAAATCTCTTAAAGATAGCTATTTATAGTTTAAGATCACTTTCTATTATTGGAATGGTAGATTGCAGAATAAAAACATCATTCGCAATATCTAAAAGATGTCATCTGAAGACTGAAGTACAAGATCATTGCTTGTTCGCTTGGCTGATTAGCAGCTTACTTCGGTTGTTTATGATATCAATGGAAAGTATGTGAAGGACATAATTCCATGACACTGGAGTACACCCCCTAAACAAAATTTTCATCATAGGTAAAGGAATAGGTAAAAAGAACTCTAGTCACATTACAATAGTCATGACTTTTGTGACTGAGAAAATTAGTTTCATTACTATTGATGTGTCTACTTTTAATAAAGGTAACTTCTTACCTTAAAAAGAACACCTGAAAGAACTACTCTTAAAAGAAAAAGATGCAAGTGTATTACTCACAAGACTTTCAGATTAAAGATGACATTACTTGCCATCCAATATAGGCATATTAAATAAAAAATGCACATCTTGTTATTGAATACTCAAAGCCATACTTTTTGATGTATCTTGTGTAAAAACCGTCAACAAAGAGCAAAGCTTACTGATGTATCTTCTTAAAATTCCTTCAAAATTACCCTTGGCCACCAATCTTTGCTGACCATCAAGGGAACCGCTTGTCCCCATTTCAGTCAGTAGGAATGTCATCACATGATCTGGCTGCCGATGCATTCTGGTAAATGGAAAGACTTATAAAAAGCTATTTTTCTGAAATGGGTAAATATGAAAAACCCTGCTTAGGAGTTGCATACAGATGTTATATAAATAAAAAACCTACATGAATATGTTATTACATCTCAAAAACAAAAATCCTACGATAAATGCTAACTTATCATACAACCTCTCCATATTGATAATCTCTATCACTTCCATCCCATGGTAATTTTGCTCGCGAGTTCTTTGCATCTTTTTCATCCTCAGTAACATTCCCTGCAGGATCACACGAAACTTATATATTTATTGGAAATGTTAAGATGGACGGGCCATAGGGTGAGGGCTGACCCACAAACATTTTTTCGTACATTCTTCCTAGAATTACTTATGAACACAAATACTCTATTATTACAACAATAATCAAATAAACTACTGAGGATGTTGATATGGCCCATTTGAGATAACACGCAAACTCATTTAGAAGTAAATGGGTCAACTCATGACCACTAATATATCTGATAACATCAATAATACAAAATGGTGTTTTTGAGAAATATGCACTTGCCCCCGAATGGGAATTTCCATCACTCATCTAAGATCAACACATTAAGGTCGACTCAAGTTTCACAAAGTGTCAAAGTGCATACACTGAGAATGCGAGAAGACGGTGTTTAAAGACTAGTTGTTTTCTTCTTCTTCTTTTTCATACCAGCAAATGCATTTTCCACTCTATCATCAACTGTAAGGAACAACACAAGTCCATACAAAGCGTTGATGATAAATTTTTATTTGTGAAATATAAGTTTGACATTAAAAATTTAATGATGATTATTAGTTAAGTGACTCATGTGATAGGTTATCGATCTTGTCGGATACATGATCATCGTCCCCATTTTCCTGGATCACGACCTTTTTCTTCTTCTTTTTCTTTGTGGGATCAAATGGGGCAATCTTCAAGCGAAAAAAAAAAAAAAAAAAAAAAAAAAAAAAAAAATCATCAAGAACTATTGAGCAAATTAAATGGATATGCAAATTTCTATGTATCATAACAACCTACTTCGGCTGCATCTTCTTTGTATTCTGAGGATGTTTGCTACATCTTCTTTATTATTATAGATGCAAAAATACCGAGCAAGAGATTCGCATCATACATAAAATCTCTTCAAGCAAGCTATTTATAGTTTATGATCACTTTCTGTAATTGGAATGCTAGATTACAGAATAAAAACTACAAAGATCACTGCTCGTTCGTTTGGCTGGTTAGCAACCTATTTCCGTTATTTATGATATCGGTGGAAAGAATGTGAAGGACATAATTCCATGAGACCCGAGTACACCCCTAAACAAAATAGTCGTGACTTTTGTGACCGAGAAAATTAGTTTCAATACTATTGGTGTGTCTACTTTTAATCAAGTTAGCACTTAGCAACACTCCTCGAATCAACTCATAGGTAACTTCTTACCATAAAAAGAATACCTTAAAGAACTGTTCTCAAAAGAAAAAGAAGTGTGTTCTTACATTTAAGATTAAAAAGACATTGCTTGCTATCAAACATAGGAATATTGTATAAAAAAATGCACAACTTGTTATTGAATACTCAAAACCATACTTTTTGTAGGAATGAGATTTCTTATCAATGTTAAATTCCTTTCGTGTAACCCAAAATATTCTTATTTATTTCTTATAAATAATCCATTTGTTTCCCATCTTCATTGCCCAAACATCACATTACAAACAAATTCATATCCAATTTCCTGTTTGAAGAAAGTTTTGTCTGCAATAAGACTGGTATGTTTATTTTGCTTCCATCTTTATGAGTTTGTATATATGCCTTAACTTTTGAATCATAAACAAACTCGTTGCTTATTTAGAAACAAATATATATGGTATAGTATGCTCTTTTCATGAAGCGGAATGTCCAAAATGAGCAAAGTTACTTACCCAACTCCATACAAACCAAGCCATCTTTAGCTCTTTACGTCTTTACACTCCATCATATGACTATAAGCCACACATAATCACCACAGTCATATATGCATATGTCTAGTAGTGATCATCATATTGTGTATTGTATTATATTAATTTACATTTATGGAAAATATAACGGAATGGAACACTATTATTAGAAAATGTTCCGTTCCGTTATTGGTTTCATAAATGTCCCCTTAATTTTGAAAAGCAATTTATAAGAGTATCCATTATGGTAAATCTTTTACAATGGTTTATACAATGACACATATAATTTTTAGACCTTAATTTTGGCATTATAAACCGACATTCACTATAGTATAAATCTTTACTACTTTATAAAATGTCTTATATAACAAATGCATTTAATATATTGAATTTATAAAGAGATTTAAGAATTATGATTTTTTCATGTCACATAAACATGAAATGAGTGTTAAGTTTCTTACAATAGTACCTTAATAACGGTTTATCATAGTGGATGCTCTTATAAAAAGTGTTAAGTTTCCTACAATAGTACCTTAATAACGTATGTTTACGAGTTTCTTACAATAATACCTTAATAACGGTTTACCATAGGCCTCAATTCATAGTGTAGTTGAAATGAAGCATAAACTTTTTCATCTTTTTTAAACATTTTTATAAACCCACCATAGTATATGTTATAAGGTTTTTCTTTACAACCTCTAAGATAAGAACTTTTTTAATTACATTTATACCCCTTAACATTATACTATATACAAACAATTTATAAGCATCATTCAACCCCTAGGTTGAGTACTTTTTTTATTTTTCACCCCTTAACAATTTACTATTTACTACCATTTTATAACTATCATTTCTATTAAAATAGTTTGAATTTGAGAAGAAAGCCAAACATCTACTTTATAAAATGTTTAATGCGAAAATTAATTTAAAATATGATTAAAATGAGATTAAATTGCAACACTTGCGTTTTTTTAATTATTTATAAATCGCTTAAGCATATAAAAGACAGAGAAAACGTTTGACCCCTTATAATAAAATGTGTTACGGAGTAATTTTTTTTCTCTTCTTGTAGTTCTGTTTTGTTTAACTCTAATACAAACAATTAAGGGTTTAGATTTTGAAATTAATAATTTTTATAAAATTTTCTAAAACATGATTATCATAATTAAGTTCAATATTAAGACACTTCAAACTTTCAGAAAATATATAAATATTTTAAAATGTAGAAAACTTTTTTACTTGCTTGGTTAGTGTTACAAGACTGTTGAGAACTTGAGATAAATCATTATAAAGTTAACCAATGAAGCAAAAAAGCTGCTCATGTTAACATATTTAAGGCCAAAATCAAAATTATACACAATAACATCTTCATAATTATATCCACCAAAATACGAATCTATAAAACTTTTTATAATCACGAATATATCAAGAAATTAAATTGATTTCATATAAGAGCTTTACTACACTCTTCGATTCGGTATCCCAAAATACCCATTGCAACGCGTGCAAAATAACGTTCCTCGTCGAATACAAGTTACTAGAAGTTTAAACAAGTCGAGCCAAGTTGAACACTATCAAACTCAAAACTCGACTCGAGCTTGACCGAGTATACATTTTCATGCTTGAGCTCGAGCTCATTGTTGTAATTGATAAACTCGAACTTGGTTTGGCTCGACTCGATTATCAGTTTTGGAATGTTTGTAACGATATTAATAGAGGTTAAAAAAAATACTCGAATCGATATATTTGAGTTCAACTCGACTTGCGTATATAGTACGAAAAATTCGTAAACATAAATATACATAAGGGTAAAAATGTAAAATTATGTGAAAATGTAAAAAAATTCGTAAACATGCGTCTGTAGTTTATTGCACTATTTGCATATCTTTTATATAATAAAATAAAACCCCTATTGGGAATTTTCCATTTCAAAAAAATGCATTAATACCTTATTTAGTAATAATTGTATTTAAAAAAAAATTATTTTCTTATTAAGTAAGATTTTATATTTATCCATAACACAAGTAGAAGATAAATACAAAAAATATAGATAAAATGCAATTAAGACAAGTAGAAGATAAATATAAAAAATATAGATAAGATGCAATTAATATTAGTATTAAAATTTTTAAATAATTATATTTAATAATAAAAAATTATAGTTAAACATCATAAATCAAACAAAAAAAAATTAAATTATTTGTTTTTCAATAAATAAAAATATATGTTTCAAAAAATTTAAAAAAAAAACCCGCGCGTGCGCGGGCATTATAACTAGTTGTTTTTTATAAACTAAAACCATGTTTTGATAATTCATTTAAGGATTTTATGATATAAATCAAACATATTCAAATTTTTTAAGTATAACTGATAATTTGTTTTAACACGGATGTTTCATTAATATAGTTGCAATGGAATCGCTCCAACACTTTAGTCATGACCATCTGCTAAGCCTTATCCATCTACAAACGAACAAAAACAACGTAAATTCTGATGATGACGAGGAGGAGGAGAAGGAGAAAGATGACGTTGATTTGGTGGTGGAAGACCCGCATGTTGGCCAATGCAACATGTGTAAAGAAGAGATCTACTCGTTTCATTTGTGTTACTACAAATGCAACGATTGTGACTACACATTGCACAAATATTGTGCAGAACTTCCTACAACCGAAAACAACCACCCATTACATCCGGGGCATGATCTTACCTTGTCCCAAGGGGATCAGTTTCGTGAACCTGAATTAGAAAATACGCTTTTTGATTATTCTGAGCGGCGATGTTTTATCTGCAATCATAATCATAAAATGTTTTATAATTACCATTGTTCCATCTGCAAATTCAACATGGACATAATATGTGCTACTGCTTCTCAACAAAAAATGGACCACCCAAGTCACCCTCATCCATTACAAAGAATTAACGAGCCGATTGTATCCCGCTGCAATGCTTGTGCTAATGACCATAAAGGTACCTTCTATCAATGTACCACCTGTTCTTGGTTCAAGATCCACTTGAACTGTGCTTTGCTACCGGCCAACTTACAGATCCAACGATTTACTGATAATGCATTCTCTCATTCTCATTTACTTACCCTCGCCTATTCATTTCCCTATGATGAACAAAAATCTAAATTCTTTCCTCGTTGCAAAGTCTGCGCTAAATTTTTCAGCCAAATCATGAAGTGGCTTTACAAATGCGATAAATGTCGATATTACGTCCATGTAGATTGTGCGATTTCAAAGAAAGATCCATTTATGTCTATCTTCATGTCTCCAGGTGAGCAATCTATTATTCTATTTCTTTATAATTCTTACTATGAAGAATTGAAGATTTTGTTAGTTTAACGCTAAACATGTCATTAATCGATCAGGTCTTGGCAAAACTTATAAAAACTTCAAAGACGAAGATCATCCTAATTTGCTCAAATGTCCATTTCCTGATGAAAGTTGCAACCTTTTAAAGCACCATTTTATCAACCATGAGGAGTGTTTTAAGGAAGGAAATAATGAAACAATGCTCAACCATGAAAGTCATCCGCACCAGCTGATCCGTTTTGACACTCATTCTTCATTGCGGGAAAAATCTGTTTCTCTTGATGATCCCTTGAAAAGAAGTCAATTATTATGTGATGGATGTGTTAAACCGGTTACAACATTGCCTTTTTACAAGTGTTCTCAATCATGTGATTTTGTTCTTCACGAGTGGTGTGTGAGACTACCTCCAGAAATACAAAACCACCCATTCCATCCGAACCATACTCTTGTTCTCCTACCAAAAAACGATCGGTGGCTCGCTGATGTGTTTTATTGTGAAATTTGTTCATTACCATCAAATGGATTCGTGTATGATTGTAAGGAATGCGACGACTTCTGTATTGATATCAATTGCGCCTTCGTACCAGAAAATATCACACATGAAGCTCACCCTAACCATCTCCTCTTAAGAATCGATGCTTCAGTAAACCTGGAAGATAGGTTATGCAAGGCTTGTTGGTTTACTTTTGCCAAGTGTTTGGGATTCCATTGCCGATCTTGCGATTTCTACTTGCATCCACAATGTGCTCTATTATTGCCTAGAATGATTAAACACAGGTTCGATAAGCAGCATCCATTGACTCTAAGATATGAACCAGTTGAAAATCATATTAGCGAATACTTCTGTGTAATTTGTGAGGAACAAATGTCGGAGAAAATGTGGTTTTATCACTGCACTACGTGTGCTGAGTCTATGCATACGGCTTGCGCGCCAATAAAACACGAATGCAAGCAAGCTATACATCGCAAGTATATGGAATCTGTCTTTGACTTTATCAATGTCAAGTTTGGAAGGACGTATGAGATTGCAAGTCACCCTCACCGTGTGTCCTTCATTCAAGGGACAACATATCATGGTTGCTGCAAAATATGTAGTGAGACAATCGAGTCTGATCAGATGATCTTTAAGTGCCTGGAGTGCAAATTTGCAATTCATGATGATTGTGTTGCTGGTCGCGTTCGGTGTAAGAGAATTTGGAATTAAGGTACATGGCACCACGTGTCAAACATGTAGATTAGCACGTGTTCACAATTCATGTTGCAATGGTTTACACTTGTTTGAAGTCATTGTTGTACTTTTCTTGTTTGTTTGTGCAATTAAATAATTTCGCTAGTTGAATATGATTAAAATCTTATGTTTAATGGTGAACTCTTGTTCCCTTCTATATATTATAGAACATCATTTCCAAATATTTTATCTGCCAACCTGGAGCGAATTGAACAAAAAAAACATTTGTTTTTCCGAATATTAAAAAAAAAAAAAAAAAAAAAAAAAAACAACTTACAAAAAACACCCTGATCTTCTTAATATTTTTTTATATAACAAACTTTATTTGCCAAATATCTAACAGATACTTACCAGTTTCCTGAATAAAAAAAATACTGGCAAAAAGGCATCTCGATAACTAACAAAACAAGTCCAATATTGATATACTTTTGACGTACATACGATATAAAGAATGTTGAAGTTTAATATATACATAGTTTCTAAATAAAAGAATTTTTAAAATGCACTCTTAACCTATCAAATAACTTTAAAATTATCTTAAATTTTTTTAAAACTATAAGAGTCAAAATTAGTCTCGCCGCAACGGCCCAACACAACATTCATTCCAAAAAAGTACGTCATACGACAATTACAAATATAGTTTGATACAACATTTGTACCAAACATATACAACACGTGTCGGCAAAAAACATATCACGATCTCACAACAAGAAGCCCCGTCCAAATATTATTCGTAAATAATTATCACCAAAATTCCTCGAAAATTCCCGCTGCAATGCAGCGAAAGCCTTCCCACTTGTATTATAATTATAACGGCTCATTTTGTATTTTAGTAAGTAGTTACACAGATCATTTTAGAAATTATAAACAATGCAAACTTTGATACCATGTGATCATTTTAGAAATTTGTGGCGTTTTTTTTTTTTTTTTTTTTTTTTTTTTTTTTTTAATGTTTCTTTTTTTCATCAAGCGCATACTTTATTCATGAATCATGACATCAAAAGTGAAACGCAATACTCAAATAATATACGGCACTGTTATTTAATAAGCGGTGATAAATAGACATGAGTTTCACTTCCAACAATGCTTTACTTATTCAATCGCTACTGTTTTAAATCAGGACATTTGAAAATAATGATTTAGGGTGCGTTTGGTATCCTCTAATCGGAATGGAAGAATGAATATCATTCCGATTCAAAGTGTTTGGTATCCAGGAATGACTATCAAAAGTAGAAATGATATACAAATATATTCCATACTTGATAGGCACCAAAAGTGTAGTATATGATTGTTTCATTCCCGGCTCACTACTTCCCCTCACATAATTTATACTTAACACTTTTATCTAATTATCCTACCAAACAACATTTATGAGATTGATACCTCAACTTATAGTTATTCCTATTCCACTCCTATATCAAATCCATACCGATTATCATTCCGGACAACAAACCAAACGACACCTTATAGTCATACATATTTGAGAGATTCTGTAGACAACTTTCTGAGAACGAACATTAACAGCAACTTCCTTAGTCTCCTGTATATTCAAAATTAAAGATAATAAAGTTTCATGATTTTATTATATAAAAGTATGAAAAAATCTCATTATTAAATCAGTCGGATAGTGGTTTACCTGAACTCCTGAAGGGATTCAGTATCGATGGTTGGATGTCCATTTTTATCAAGGATTGAGCAACATATGTTTTAGAAAAAACGTGCTGAGTTATTTCGAGACGATAAGTCACATAAAGTGGATATTTTTATGAAGCGACATTTAACAGTTTCTGTTATTAACAGACATACAGTCATACAGAATTCTTATAATCAATCCCAAACAGTCGTTCGCCGTTACACCCCTTTGGTGTATAAAATCTATCAATGATTTCAGGATACATGTTCTAATGGCCAAACTCATAAGTATATCTTACACACACTGTGTTTGGGAAACAAAATGGGATTGCCAATTTGTACCTAAAATTAGCAAATAAGCAGTTGTAATTATTTACGGCGTCCAAACAGTTTATCTTCATATTGTATTTTGTCTGTGTGTGTGTGTGTGGGGGGGGGGGGGGGGGGGGGGGGGGGAGGATTAAGGAGTTTTCAATAAGCAAATTGGGACATGTTTTTCAAAGTGTTTTTATTTTACCATTACATCTAAAAACCTGATATTGTTCTCCTTCCTCTTCCTTTTCCCATCCTTCCTAACAGTTCCACTAACTCCTTTTTCTTCCTTTTCCCACCCTGGACATCATAAAAGAGTAATAAGTTGTTGAATTGATATGACATTGTATATTACGTATATGTATCGACCTACCTAACAGTTCTGAGGCTGACAACAAATTCAAACATCCGCAAAACTGGTTTTTTAAATGCAATAGATATGGAGCAGCAAACATTCTCGATTTTGAATTATATGAAACAAATTTTGTAAATTCGAAATATAATATGATTGGTATACCAGTTTCTCTGATTTCACGCCGTTATGCTCCGGAAATTAAATATTCAATTAGAAGCGCGATGCAGACAGGAGCAAAGGGTATAAGTAGTTGATACCTTGCAGCTAGGAAATGCAGGAAATCGCCCTTCTGTTGCCTCCTCCACCATGTCCATTATGCGGCGCCGTCCACATAGCATTCATCCATCGATTTTTTCACAGCACACACGTACCTCAAATCACAACAGGTAATGCAACTTCACGGAAATTAAACAACCTGGTTATCTGTTGTTTATGTGTCGTATGTGGGGTGATAGGGTATCCTGATAGCAATTAGAAGTCACGAGTATGAACGCTTTCAGATCGATTAAATTGGAGTGGATACCAATTAACGACCGGATAAAATCTAATTGATTCAAGTTTGTGTATATTATTCTGTTTTGCAAATCAGAAGCGTTTCTATATTCTTCTGTTTCTGTATATTCCACTAGAAACGGGATTTAGGGTTAACTGCCTTTTGGCAGTTTCAAGGTTTCAAGCTGTCAAATTTAGTCCCTCAATTTCCGAAAATATAATTTTCTGAGGAATTTTTTACATAGCAACTTAGGGTTAACTGCCTTGGACCCTGCCAGGGGCTGCCGCCCCTTGGACCCTGCTTCTCTCAGGGGCGTTGCCCCCGAACCCCCACCAAGGGGGCTACCGCCCCCTTGGAACCCCCGTTAGTCCAGTTAATATTCATATAAGTGTCGACCCTTATATGCATATTAAACTCAATCTATTTTACACTAAAATACCAACATTATCTTCAGCTGGTATGATCTCCAATTGATCTCCTCACTTCCGTCGGAAGCCTCATCCTCCACCTAACCGTCATCAACATCCTCTGCAGAAGGCGGTGAGGTTTATAAAGCAAAGAAAAAAAATACAAAAAAAAATAAAGGCCGGGGTGGATCATACCTCTTCTGGGTTGACAATATTTTTGAGCTTGTGCCAATGGTGGAAGCCATCGGTTATATTGTTGCTGCAAGTCCGGCATCTGTTGTAGTACCAGCCTTTGGATGTGCCTACAAACATTCACAAAAAATAAACATCAGTCGATCATTGAAATGCGTACTCAAACTGAGACTCAAACCCGCAAGACAAAGAAATCACCTTCATTTAGTTGACGTTTGAATAATTGAAGCGGACCGGTGTCATTATAACAACCTCTTGCATTTACCTACAAAAAAAAAAAAAAAAAAAAGCATGAAATCATTAGTAGCCGTTTCAGCATATGTTTATATGTAATGACGTATAAGAAATCATCATTTCCTCCATATGAATTACTAATAATAACAACATAAGCAGCTTAAAATTCTATATATATATAACGCCAAAAGTTCTTTATAGATCCAACTTTTACCATAAAACCCATCAAGCAATCTTAGTCACTCATTTTTTTTTATAAAGATAAAAAATAAACTTCCACTCTTTTTCTAAAACTTAAATATTTCACAAACCGTAAATCGTCAAGCTACAAAAAAAATACCATTGCGACGAGAATTAAATTATCTTTTTATAGACATGCATTGTTATATACTTTCGACGAACTTTTTTTTCGACGAACTTTTTTTTCATCCAGAAAAATCATATATGATTCGTAAGAATCATATATGATTCGCTTTTAACAAATCATATATGATTCTTACGAATCATATATGATTCGTAAGAATCATATATGATTCGTAAGAATCGAATCATATATGATTTTTTACGAATCATATATGATTTTTACGAATCATATATGATTCTTTCTGGGCAGAAATTAAAAAAAAAAAAAAAAAAAAAAAAAAAAAAAAAAAAAAAAAAAAAAGTTCGTCGAAAGTATATAACAATGCATATCTATATAAAGATCATTTAATTTTCGTCGCGATGGTATTTTTTTTGTAGCTTGAAGATTTACCGTTTGCAAGATATGTTGTTTTGAAAAAAAAAGTGAAAAATATAAATGAGTGGCTATGATTGGTTGATAGGGTCTATGGGTTCTTCATGGATCTCAACTCTATATATAACAATCTCCACAGACGGTGCCAAATAAAAAATTGATTTACCTTGGGCCTAACTTATTAGCCCATGCGCATATATTTACCCCACCAAATCTAACCTTCAATATTTAACAACCAATCCACTTATCCTATAGTTGAAGCCCAACTAGCATAAACCGAAAACCTTCATTATTATACCGAAATGTTAAAATTAGTGAGTCATTTTCTTCAATTAACGTTTACCAAAATGTGCTTTATAAAATTTATAAAAAAAATTCATCTATAGAATCATCTTTTATGTTAAAAAGTACAAATAGTGATATACAGGACGCGTATGAGCCATCGTTTGTAGGAGGTTGAAAAATAGATTGCAAGCATGGAAGTATTGCCTATTGAGAATTCTTTGCGAGGTAGCATTTAACAAAACCATGACATTTTACATATACGCTTCAAAGTATCACATATGCATTTCAACAATATCGTGGTAAAGAAGAAATAGAAGGGCGTTAGCTTAAATCGTTGCATGTTGGCGCTGAAATGGGGGCTGAAACACATAGGTTTAGGTGCTGAAATGGACGGTTCCGAAGCTGAAACGGATGAGTACAGGAACCCGCCGTAACGCGGCGGGGCATCCCCCTTGTTATATATAAAGATAGAAACCCTAATAAGAAAATTTGGGATTTGTGAATAAAACGGTGGTGGTGGTGGTGGTGGTGGTGGTGGTGGCGGCGGCGGTTAAAAAGAGGGTTTTATTACCTAACAAGAATAAATGAATTAGCAGCAAAATCAATGAACTTTACGATCTCTTCAACGATTCATCAAACAGTTTAGGGGCATCAGACACCTAAATGAACTCCAGGGCAGCACAAAAAATAAAAATCAAACTGCTAACTTCATCAAGAAACCAAAACCCCAAAGACCTAAATGAGATTATATAAAGTAATCAATACCAGTACCCCAAAGACTGAAGTTGGTTTACTGCTATTTTATGACAACGGGGAAGATTATAGAAGGTCTCGATGGAGATGTGAGGGCAGTTTCTTGTAGCTTCTTTTCCGTCATCTATATCATCATCTAATTGAGGCGGTGGGATAGTATCCAGATAAGTTGAACCGAATATCGGGCTAACACTGGGCTTTCATGGGGTTATAAGGCCACACTGTTGGGCTGTTACGGAAATTATATTTTATGCAAGTTCGCTGGAAGTGACCAATCAGAAAGCACCGACTCGGTGTGCTATAATATATACAAGGAATTGGTATATATCGATAACTTCATATAATCAGTATATATCGATACTACATATAAATAATATTAAAAAAAATGTGTGTAACTACCAAAAGAGTAGGAAAATTCGACAATAGATGCTAGATTTGTAATTAGTAAACCTTGAGCTGCTACAACTGAGCTGATGCAAATAATCTTCCGGCTTGCCAGAATCCGAAACACACAGCCATTTGAGGCTCCAAAGTGAACACATTTCAACCTTCAAACCGGCGTATTTAAGCCCCTAAAGCCTTGCATCTTAGACCCCAGTTCAGCTCGGAAACGCGAAGCTCAAACCCTCGTTCCAAAACTCAAAAGGCATCCATTTCAGCCCCTAGTTGAGCCCCTAAACTCGCCCGTTTCAGCATCTAACCGCACCAACGTCTGTACCCATTTCAGTACCGAAATCCACCCTTTTGACCCTCGATTTCTCCCCCCAGGCCTACCCTTTACAGCCGCCAAAACGCACACCCATTATAGGCCCCTAACTCATCCATTTCAGCTTCCAAACCCACCCATTTGAGCCCATAAACCCATGTGTTTGAGCCCCCATTTTAACACCAGCATACAACGATTGAAGGCCTAGTTTCATCACCTTAAACACCCTGATTTCAACCCCTACTTCAGAACCCGATCGAACCCTTTTTAGCATACAAACGCACCAACGACAACCCCCATTTCAGCACCAAAGAAGATATTTAAATCTGATATAATAACTTCATTGTTGTTCCTACAAATACCGACATCGCGAGTCTACTAAACACCTTCCTCATACTCCTTATGGTCTTCTGCCTGATATTAAAGTAAGTGATACTCATAAGTTTTGCTATTTTTTTGTCTACAACTTATACCTTTAAAATTAACCAAATCAAATAACTATAGTAGATCTCACCCATAACCCATGGTCCTGAACTGACCCATCCTCGTATTCCACATGCTGTGCCGCCTGATACGTTCTTCCTAATTAGCCATGAACTGACCCGTGGTCATGGACGGACCCACATTGGAACCGGGTGTGGCACGGGCCACACCCTATTTTATGTCACGAAGTGTAAATTTTTGATAAAATGTGACATTTTTTGGCACGTGCAACCCCCAATTTTTTTGATAAATTCTTCATTGGGTAACTTTAGTACTCATAATCATAAAAGAAAAAATTGTGCAACACCCTCTGATGAGTATCTAAATACTCATCATTTTATACCAATCAGAGCTGCCAAAACATACAAAAACACTCAAATGTGCATCAAAATACTTAAAATATCTTAAAAGTGTGTTTTATATGTTTTAAATGCAAAATATGCAAAAACAGATGAAAAACGTACAAAGTTTGCATAATTGGCAGTTTCAGTCCCTCAAGTTTCATAAATTGGCAAAACTAGTCCCTGGTTATTCTAAAAACATGAAAATGTCACCAAAGGTCCTTTTTAATCACAAAGTTACATATTTAGTCCTTTGGTGCAAAGTTTCACAAAATTACAAGTTTAGTCCCTGTACTTTGGAAATTGACATAAATGGTCCCTGGGATGTAAAAACTTTGAGAAATTCAATTTTGGTCCTTGTACTAATAATCTTTTGCAGGAATGGTCCTTGGTTGGAAAGATTGGTGAAATTACATGTTTGGTCCCTGAAGTTTCACAGTTTGGCAGAAAAGGTCCCCGGTATTGAAATATTGGGAAATTACATTTTGGGTCCTTGGGTTATTCAATATTGGCAAAAATGGTCCTTATTAATAAATTTGGAAAGTTACAAAGCCAGCCCTCAAAATTCTGCAAATTACATTTTTGGTCCTTATGTTATTAAAACCAACCGGACCCTTAATTAAAATACCCAAAACCAAACTAAATCCAATCCACAACAAAAACCAGCCCACCCATTTCCCTTTCCTAGGCCCAAACTAATCCCAGCCCACACCCTAATAATAAAACCAGGTCAAACCCCCGTTTGACCAATACCACCCCTTTCATCCTTCCCTCCCAAAACCACCATCACCACTGCTACCCAAACCACCCTGGTATTCCACCTCCACCTCACCTTCCTAGCTCTCCCACATGTCTTACCCACTCCCATCCACCTCCACAACATTCCAAATACCTTGAAAACCTCTCCACGCATAACACTGACACCCAAGACCTTTTGGCGCGAAAAAACGTTTTAAACGGCTAGGATTAATCAGACATCCAAGGGCTCTAAATGGTGGTGGGAAATGGTTCTGTGGGTCCCACAAACCTCAAAAGTCTTATAAAGATGAAAAGGAAGCAGAAGAGAAAAAGTATTAGTGTAGTCTTAGTTTAAATTAATCGTAGTAGTGTATTTTCTCCTTCAGTTGTAATTCTCAGTTAAAATCACTTGTACTCAGTTATTTTAGTATAAATTAATCTTATTTGAACCTTGAATTACTTTCTTGTTAATCAAATTCGTATTTAGCAATTTTATGTGAAATTGACAAATTCACATAACATTGTTACCTGTTGTTGTTTTGGAATCTCAAGCTTATATAAGCTCTGAAAAGCTTTTGTAAGCATTTAGACACCTTATAAGTCAGTTAAGATTGGAAACTCAAAAATACAAGAAAATCAAGAAAAATAAATAGAAAATAAAAAATTTCAACTTGTGAAGAATGAAGCAGCTTGGATTATGGATAATGGTGGTTCTGGTATAAAAAGCTTGTTTGGAAGCTATTAGGTTGTAGATTGGTTCATTGGTTTCTAAAGTCTCAGTCAGGATCAATTTGTAAGAAAATTCAGTATTCTTGGCATATTTAGTTCTTGTTATTTATTTGATGTTATTTCTGTTTAAATAGCTTTAATTAAGCCTAGTTAATCTGTTTTAAACTTAATATTAATAGTTGTGGTTTAAAATTAAAAAGTTGTAGTGTAATCTGTCTAATAAAGGGGTGTTTGGATTAGTTGTTTAAGCCATGTTCATGGCTGCTATTGTTGTTGTTTGTTATTGTAGGGTGTTAGTTTAGGTCTACATAGGTTTATAAAGTCATAAAACTAGTATCTTATTAAGAGAAAAGTCAAAATCATATTGTGTTTACCTACACAGTTAACTGTGTAGGAATTTGGTAACTATAAGCTCATTAAATCTAATCACAAGTAGGTATCTTAGTTTAATATAGTCTTATTGTAGCTTAATAAATCCATATCAGTACCTAGGATCAAATTAGAAACTCATAAAAGTCAAATCTTAAGTTTCCTCAATAAGTCAAAGTGCATGGTTCTCAGGTTTTTCCAAAACTTCAAGCAATTAATTTGAATTTTGTGTTTTAGATTAGGCAGTGAAACTTGTTGTAACTTATAGTCTATCAGCTGGTCTTTGATTTTCCACTATCCTTTCAATTTTGTGAATTTTGTGTGGGGCCCACCATCATCCCAAAGTTACTTGCAGGGAAGAACCCTGCTCTGCACCAGCAGAACACAGGCCATCATCACCACTTTGGTGGTGATTTTTGACCACCTCAGTGGGCCCCACACCTCCAACTTAGGTTTTCCCAACCCCCCTCCTACCAGGGAACAATAGTTGACCACTTGGTTGACCTGAAACTCAGTGGACCCCACTTGGATTTGCCCTTGATCTTTGTCCCATTTTTCTGTCTCAATCCACAATAAGCAAGTGCTTATTGTGGCTTATTGGCTTATTCAGTGTTCCACTTGTGCTTTTTCTAGCTTATATAGGTTTAATTAACTAAGTTGAACTGGATTTTACTCTTGTGGACCCCACATAAGTCAGTTTTAGCTTATTAGCTTCTTTGGTCAACCAAAGTCAACTGCGGTGGTAATAAGCCCCCACAGTGCTTAATATTAACTTATAAAAATATTGTTTTTACAAAAGTTAGTTATTTTTAGGTATAATATAGTTTTGTAAGAGAAAAATCAAGAAAAACAAATATAATAATAAGTGATAGTTTCTATTTAATTTAATTTAATTTTAATTTTCATTTTTAGATTTTTATTAAGTAAGTTGTATTTTTATATTTTTATTAATTTCCTCTTAGGTTAAAGTAATTTTAATAATTTTCTCAGATTTTTATTTTGTAATTTAGTATTTATTAGAATTAATAATAGTTTTATTAATAATTAATCAATAAGTAAGTTATAAATAGCATAATTAATTTTTATAAAGCAACACCTAGTTTTTATATTTTTTATAGCTTTTATAAGTCATAATATAATTTTCGGAATTTTTTCATAATTTTCTAAGTTGATTTAGTATTATTAGTAATTCAAAATAGTTTAATTAGTTTAATTAATTTAAATAGTTTTTAATTAATAGAAAATCTATAAAAAGACAAAAACATTTATTTTTATTTTTTATACTTTCTTCAAGTTCATTTTTAAGTTTAGAAATTATTTGTACAAGTTTTTAGTTTAATTTGTAGTATTTATAATTTTTAGTTTGATATAAATTAGTTTTAATTAAATAGTTAAATAGTTTTTAATTAAATAATTAATAATAAATAATAAAATAATCTAAAAAATAATTTTCTTTTTAATTTAATTTTATTTTAAGTTTAAGTTTATAGAATTTTCATTTTTAACCCCTATAGTTTATTTTTCTTAAAACTCACATTTTTCTCAGTACGCAGTCGCGTCTGATTTTTAATTTAGTTTACGTTTGTATGTTTTTAGATATCTAGGTTTTACGTAATCGTTAAAATAGTTTATATAAGTTATTTTGTTTTATAAAACCTTAGTGTAATCACACACACACACACTTTTATACCTTTCCTGTTCACATTCACTGATCACAGATTCGTTTTTAATAAAACATCGCACACCTCGTTGGGACATTACGACCCGGGGAAACACTGTATTCCACGGAAGCATTTGGCTCAGCTGTTTGACTTTTACGGTTGACCACTGTTGACTGTTTGAGGCGAATCACCCTCACAAAAATCCTGGGTTTGTCTCTGCCCGTGGTCGTACACATATGCTGCAACATAATAAAAAGATTTCGACGCGAATTTTGCAAATTAACTTTTCCAAAGAATCTATATTTATAAATATGTATCAACTAAGTAGGTGATGGTGTATGTGGTCTAAAAGACCCAACTCGCCTTATGAAGCACTGATTTACGGGCCACTCGGTAAACCATTCTAAGATGGTCACTCAACGCCGAGCATGTCCGAATGACACAGGCCGAAAGGCCATGCAGGTATTATGTAAGTATTACATCATTAAACTTTTATTAATAATGCAATACTGGGGGACATGTTGACGTATGTGTCTGAACGACGTGTGCCGAAATGCATTAAGATATTATTTAAGTATTGCACCATCGGTCTTCAACCGATACTACAATACTGGGGGGACATGTTGACGTATGTGTCCGGACGACACTTGCCGGACCGAAGAGTCTCCTTCAGTCTGAAGGAAATTACCGGAAGGCGGATGCTACTCTAGGTACATGTTTTTACCCGGTGGTCCAATGCAAGAACCGGACTACGCCACCTAACCCGGATATTACGGGATTGTGTCTCCCACGTGAGTTGACACCTAGTACCTAGACTAGGTATAGCTTGGCGTGTTTCTTCCCAAGACAGAACATGTATCGAGGCACCAATTTGGTATTTACCTCTTTCTCTCTCTATATATACCACTATCTCTCTCACTTTACATTATCATATCATCTCATATCTCACACACACAATACACAACACACTATAATAAATCTTCTGCATACGAGGTACTGACTTGACCATCGGAGGGTGGTCTCCGGGGCTTCGGCCTCGGGACCCCTTCTAATGAGTTCTTTTATGTTTGTAGCAAGCTTCAAAGCTCGGGATAAGGATGAGCGGCACGTGAGAGCCGTCAAGATCTACCCGACAGAAATATGCTTCAACAGTAGGCATTAAACATTGTGAATGTCACCTGTAACGACCGTTGCCATCATGTCGTCCCTTTGCTAAGGCTTGATCAAAATTTTGTTTTAAGCTTTAGTACTGAAAATAGACCGAAGGATAATGTCAATCTGATTAGCAAACGAAAATAAACCTCTTGACAACGAAATAATGTGTTGATTGCACACGGAGCAAATACCTTGATTGTGAACCTTTCCTATCTTGTGGATACCACGTTATCCTGTCCCTGTGAGTTGCTGTAGCAATAAGCAACTCCTTGTGTACATAATAACTAGACATTTTTCGCTTTCAAAGTGCGTCGACCCACATTCTCTTAAAAGTATACTGCATTATACAAAAAAAATAATACAAATGTTACCGTTGTGAAACTGTAATCAAGAGACCAGCCCAAATAGGTACATCACCATTGCTATAAATATTGATTGTTCCTAAAAAATATATATAATAATAATAATAATAATAATAATAATAATAATAATAATAATAATAATAATAATAATAATAATAATAATAATAATAATAATAATAATAAATTAAAAAAAAATATTAGGTAAAAAATGATACACTTCTTAACAGTATTAAATTTGTTAAGATTATAACGAAAAACCAACAGGAACAATATTCATTGTAAAACATCTTTAGTATATGCTCCTAAAATGATTGTGAAGTAAGATGTAGCCGCTAAATGGTGCAAATGCAAAAAAAAATCAAATGGCCAAAGTAGCATAAAAAAAAGATTTGAAAAGCGTATGAAAAAATAAACATGTGCAGATAATAAAATATAAAGCAAAGCAGCCAAACCTTGTTCCTTTCCAGCATGCATTAGCACCTCTTCAACTTAGTTGTGTCGAGAAGTATTCAAACGTTCCTGAAAACAAAATATATAATTAGATGGCATCAAAACGAAATTCATGAAAGTCATCCAAAACAAAATTCAGGAAAGTTTGTATTTAGAACTTTTATAATTAAGGTCGGCAAAGGGGCTTTTGCTGCGCGTACTTTGGGCCGGGCCGAAAGGCTACTGGGCTAAAGCCACAATCCAGGGAAAAATTGTTTTTATATACATTGAGGCTTGAGCCAATGGGGTAGCACCGACACGGTGCGCTATAATATCTATAGATAATAATATGGGAAAGTGAATACGAAGACAAAATTAAAGATGGCACAAATATTTCATGTTTATGTCCAAATGTATGATTATACTTTCACAACAAAACAAGGTATGTTTTTACACGTTTTATTGATGATATATCTACAAATATAAAGTCCACATTTTGATCCTACGTGGATATTTCGGGCGTCACAAAATTTGACACAAGGATGGGTGTGGATACATTAGTTGACACTTCACATTAAAAGCGTAGATAAAATAAAACTCCACGGTGTCAAATGTGGACAAGTAAGGGGTTCACAAGGTTAGAGGTGGCCAAAACCCGGTTCGGACAAAAACCGGATCCGGTTCCATCCGGTTCTGGTTCTGGTTCATAGTCAAAGTCAAAGATCCGGTTCCGGTTCCAGACTGGATCGGATATTTTCTGATTCGCCCTATAAAATACCCAGACCAGTAGCACCGGTTCCGGTTCGGTTCCAAACCGGATCGGATCTTAATATCCGATCGAACCGGTTCTCAAGAACCGGTCGCAGTTTCCTTAACGGTGTGTCTTGTTTCTAGTTTTATATGAAAAAAATCAGTT
The DNA here is from genome assembly GCA_030686995.1 of Artemisia argyi. NCBI lineage: Eukaryota > Viridiplantae > Streptophyta > Magnoliopsida > Asterales > Asteraceae > Artemisia > Artemisia argyi. The sequence goes on from CM060682.1 coordinate 21,644,636, forward strand.
GCAGCTCACTAATATAAAATAGGAAAAGTAAACTTGCCGAAAGAAAGAACTAGAAAAGCTTTTAATGATACAATGACTTCAAACTCTACTTTATTCATATAAGAGGAAGGCCTATATATAGCCTTTAAAGAAAACAATGAAAATGACCACTTCAACCTAAAGACCAGGTAACAACCCACTCTCAATTTCCCATGCAGAAAAAAAGAACTAGAAAAGCATTTGTTCAATTTACCATGCAGGTAAAGAAAAAATATTACAGGTAAAGAAAAAGTATTACTCGATAATGGCTACTAGCAGTTGGATCCAGTTCTGAACCGGTTCTAGGGGTAGAAAACTCGAACCGGGTAGGAACATGCAGATTCTCTAGGAACCAGGACCGGTTCTTTCAAGAACCGGGTTTGACCGGTTTCGGTTTCGGATTTTTTTCGGTTCCGGTTCCGAAACCGGTTTGGATGGCCACCCCTACACAAGGTTGAGTGAAAAACTCCATACTTTGAAATATTTTATGTAATAAAACAAAACTTCAAGTGGGAACTTTCGTATTTAAAAAAAAGATTATTTATATTTTAATTATTATTTTTTAATTAAAAAATTTATAAATTCGTTTTGTTGATATACTACACAAGTAAAAGATAAATACAAAAAGATATAGATAAGATAAAACTAACAATAGGATTAAACTTTTTAAATGATTATCTTTAATAATAAACAAATATAATTAAAAATCATTAATAAAAAAAAACAAATATTAAATTATTTGTTTTTTAATAAATAAAAATATATTATTCAAAAAAATTTTAACTAAAAACCCGCGCATGCGCAAGCATTATAACTAGTGTGAACAATAATAAAAACTCCACACTTCTAAATGTGGACAACTAAAAAACTCCAAACCTTTTGGTGTTGACAAACAAAAAAAACCTCCACACTTACATGGGTGAAAATCAACAGGAGAGTCATTTTTCAAATTTTACATATATTACAATCCAACTTTTTAAGTTTTACATTATTATCCTTGTAGTTTGCGCAAACTAGTAATTGCAAAGAATACTTTAACACAACTAATTCATTGCAATAAGAATCACTAATTCATTGCAATAAGAGATTCGATACAACTAGTTCATCGCGATAACAGAGCTTCAATACATTTTATATGGGAGATGATTTGCATACTCAACTTTTTGATTGGGACACTCCAATGTACAACCAGTTAAAGCAGAATGTATAAACTGTACAACTGGTTAATGCACATGTTGGAGTGTCCCAATAAAAATTTGAGGGTGCGTTTGGTATCCCACTATGGGAATGAATCTATGACTTTGAAAGTCATAGATATTGTTTGGTTGGTTATGGGTCCCACCACAATGGAATGAGGATACCCATGATATGTGGGTTTCCTCATAGGAGTATGATGTTGTGGGTATGTGGATACCCATGAAAAGTGATATCTATATACCCATTTCCATTCCACTCTACTATTCTCAAACCTATACCTATAGTGATTCCATCAAGCATACCAAACGCACACCCTGAGTGTGCAAATCATTTCTCATTTCATATACCTACAAATTTGACTATAAAAAGTACATCCAACCATTAAACACGTTCTACAAATAACCAAAAAGTAATTATAGCATGCTTCATCAATGTTGACCGCTTCACCAAAAAGTCATCATAGAATTGAACATGCAAAAAATAATAAAATTGTTGGTAGAAAGGAATGATGCAGGGGGTTGCCAAAGTGTATTGTTGTATTGACCCTTTCAAGAGTAGATAGGTTAAAGGTTTAAAAGTTTTAAGATTTTTCGTAACCCCCCCCCCCCCCCCCCCCCCCCCCCCCCCCCCGGAGTGAAAATGGTATTCCAAAGAAAGCCCGGCAAGTGATCTACAAACTTTTACCTCATTTTGGAAAGTCAATTATAAAAAATATCAATGAAAATGGTACATAAAAGAAAGTCCACGAGCTTTAAGATATTAATCTACTACTTGAAAACACAATGACTAATGATCAACCCAAACGAGTTTTAAGTTCCCAAAAATGTCAATACTAACCTGAAGTGAAGGGTGAAGTCAAAAGTATTGACTTGATCAAGTTTAAATTCATTTGGATACTAATTTTATCACAAGAAGATCGACTAGTTTTCATCCCGAGATCTATCATTTACAGTTTTATATTCTATTATCCTAAAATATCCTTTCTTATTCTCTGACATTCTACTATATGCTACAGAACCTGAAGTGAGGGGTGAAGTCAAAAGTATTTTTGTGGAATGGTGATAAATGCTCGGTTTCTTTACATGATATAAAATCCTTGATAGAAGCGGGTGATTCTGTGCATTCCACTCCTTGGTTCATAGAATTCTTCCTCACTACAATGGCAATATCAACCTGTGTACTTAGTAATCGGTCGGTTTCTTTACATGATCATGAGTAAACGCGTAGGAGATTTACGGGCATTCAGATTTATACATACTAGTTCAGAAAAAAGCTTACATATGTGGTAATGCAATTAAGATGGTCATCAAGTACACGGGTTTGGAAAAGGTGTTTAATCAAACTGAAGATAAATGGTCTCCTGTAACTCTTGAGCAACTAGTGAAGCTGGAAAAGATTCATGTTTATACATAAGCTAAAGAAATGCCAATAAGCTATTTTTTTGTAATTACCGAAAGTACAAATATAAAAGTATTTCTTAGAATAAGTTAAGACAAATTCCGATATAGTCAACACATTTTCGGGTATTCTGAATATGTAAACATAGTATTGCACTATTGTGGTAAAATGAATGAGTTCGTACCAACTATGATGAGTTTTCTGGTTATATTTTTTATAATATTTATAAAGCCCAGATTTTGAAAATGCAATAATCAGATAAACAATCTTAAAAGGCAATGATAAACACTCCCTAAGGCTCCTGTAGCTTTCATGTATGATTGCTGATTCTGATGATTTTGATTTAGAAAAATGGTTACATTTAAGCACAACAAAACCAGCTTTAGTCATTGCAGTATATTTTATGTTTTTTGTTTTAAATATCGAAGTGGCATAGAGGCCCAAGGGGATAAGCTAAAATGGATCTGCTAGTTTAGACTGAATACATACCATAAGCTTTCTCGACGCTTCTCTAACAAATGACCCCTCCAGCGTTGTATAAGCACGCCCAAAGAACAAAACGTCGTTAGGTTCTTTTTTGTATTTAACTTTCTGCAGATTAAACCAAAAAAAAATGTACCACAATAAGATAAATAATGGGTTATAATTTTCTTAACATAAAACTCACGTATGCATCTCTCTCCCATGCAAAACTATGAGCACCAGTAGTGTGAATATGAACCTGGTCACCTCTTGCTCTCTTCCCGTTCAATGACACTTTCTACATTTCATTTTATTGTAATGTAGCCTATATTTTGTTAGGTACTGCAATGTATCAGAAATTAACTAAAATGAGAGCTCTAGTTTTTCTTGGCAAAATTCGTATTCAACACAGGCCATTACATACTGATAGATTTGACAAAGATGTTTTTTTCTGGGAATACAAGTATTCAAGCCAATAAGTGCAATTGTGCAATATGCGTATAAAGTTCTATAATGTAAATTGGTTCAAGTGTGCTTGGTTAGTAACCAAGTCTGTGCAGGTTCTTAAGCATAACAACATGAAGTTATATAGCAGGCAGTTTTGTTTCATGAAGTTCTGTAAGCCTGCTATTGTCTAATATGTTGCTGAAGAGATAGAAGATTAAAGGCTTTTTGGAATACAATTGTGCTAGAGGCCGATTTTATATATATATATATATATATATATATATATATATATATATATATATATATATATATATATATATATATATATATATATATATATTAATCTCCAATCAAAATTACAACTTAGAAGAGAAAACCAATACAACTGATTTAGGACATGCCCTAAACAGTTAATCCAAACATCCAACTGCATCCAATATCTGATAAAGCTAACAAGCTTTATCTGATGACACAACAGCACAATACACTAGCAGATAGTGTAGTCCTTCTCAATGCATCATTCTGTCCAAACAGACACTAAATTCACCTTTTATTGCACCAATACCATCTAGCTACATTTTCTTTTGCTTTCCCACCAATGTCACTCATCCATCATCCACAGTAACCATCAGTAGGAGAAGCAAAAGGCATCACTAGGAACCCATCATTCCCAGTCAAGGGCTCTTCCAAAATCCCTACATTTCCCTCTTTAGAGGCCGAATTTAGTATTGGTTTGTATTTGATAAACTATTGGAATACAGAAATTGGTTTTCAAAAGTTCTTTAATACCTTCTCTAGCATTAACCGCCTTCAATCCTCTCTAAAATAAATCTACTTACAGGCTAATTGTTAATCTGACCAACGTTTATAACTTCACTTCTGGCGCAATTGAGGTTAAAGGGACACACTTACAGACGACGAACATGGGAACATGATTATAACGAGTTAACGACATTCAGAATAAGCATTTATTGCAACTACAATTTGCTTTATTATGACTTGTACCCATGACGCGTTATTAAGACTTGTACACATGCACACAGTCAATTTAGCCCTCTAATTTGCTTTAAACCTTATATATTATCTTAAACTATAAATAAATCACCACAAAACCACTGAACAACTTATATATAACTCGACAAATAACCCATTTTGAATAAGCTACAAACAAACAATGAATCTACATGAGAAATGATTATGTGAGCACAGTAATTAGATGATCACAATAAGATCGCTCTATCAGTCTATACCATTTAAAAGATGCAGTAATCAACACAATCACAAATTTCTCACCATAACAATGGCCACCGCAAGTCCAGGCATCAAAACCACAATGCACCAAAAAACACAGTATAAATCAAACAAGATCTGGATCGCACTCCATTGGTATAAGAAGCATAACATTAATGAAAAGACTAAAGATCAAACAACTTCAATCATACTCAGAGGTACAACGCATCACAAACAACTTCAATCATGTTATCGGGAGAGGAGGATTTGGAATGGTTTACCTTGGAAATTTCAACGATACACAAGTTGCTGTCAAGATGCTTTCAAAATCATCGCTCCAAAGGGACAAGGAACTTCAGGCTGAGGTAACTTCCCTTCCTACAAGTGCACTACAAAAAAAGGGCCTATAGTGACGAGAATTTAATGACGACTTATATATTTCGTCACTAATTAGTGACGATATATAATTGTTGTCACTATTTATCGTCACTTGCTTATATAGTCACGAAATTTTCGTCACTCATCTAGTCACGAAAAAGTTTTGTCACTAAGTTGACTATTGCAATTAATTCAATAATTTTCTTAGTGTAATCTTATTAATCAATACATTTATCACAATCAAATCAATAATAATTTATTTTTCTAATTTTTCACTTTTTCAAGTTTAAAAAAAATCAAGTATTTGATAAATAGTAAAAATAAAAAAATGTAAAAAAAAGTTAAAGTTTACATAAAATTTACCCAACCCGAATAAAATTATATAAAATTTACTCACATCTAACATAAAATTAAGTTCACTATTGAACAAAATAATTTTACACATATGAATTTTATTTTAATTTTTTACTTTTTTGACTATTTGGTAAAAACATTGCAACTAAGCTATAAAATAAATTAAGTTCACTATTGGATCTACAACCCGAATAAAAGACACGCGGATCTACAACCCGACCCGAAATAACTTTACTAACTATATAACAGTGTAGCTTTGAGGCAAATTCATCACTTTATTTCAAATTCAATACATCAGTGTAGCTTTTCAATTCGTTCACATCCGGTTGTAGTAAGCTAGGGTTACGGTTGTTTATCCAGAGGTCAGCTCATATTCATTCACATCCGGTTGTATTAAGCTCGTATTCCTTCACATCCGGTTGTATTAAGCTCTTCATTTGATTGCTGTAAGTGTTACTGTTTCACTATTTGATGAAATTATTGATTATGAGTTTTGGTTATTTGATTTGATGAAATTATTGATTATGAGTTTAACTGAGTTTTGGTTATTTGATTATGAGTTTTGGTTATTAGAATGTGTAGGTTTAGCGGTTTAGTTGCTCGGAATATAAGATATTTAAGCATTGCATGCCAAGTGTTCGATAAAATGTCTAGCAAAATTAATAAAATGAATCGGTAGCTTACCACTAGTGCTTATGATAATGATAATGATGTTTAGTTGTTAATCAGTTGGAATGGGAAATAGTTGGCTTCTAATCTAATAAGGTAGTAATTATATTGGTGCAGCCATAATAAACACAAAGGGCTGGGTTGAGAATCTTTGAATTCTTCAAGCACCATTACGGGAATAAATAAATTACTAAAAAAGGGGAAATGGCCAGAGATGATTGCTGTGAAATCAACATATGGTATGTATGGTGGCTCCGGTTAGAGAACCGGTTGGTGATCGTTTAAGGCATTATAGTTTGTTGGATGATTGTTCGGTAACTGATAATAGTGATCTGGTGGAAGACGTCAATTTGCGACAGGTTCATGGTGAGTTTCGCGTGACCTGTGCTCAGTAATAGGCTGCTAAAACATATGGTAATATCTTGCAACTGAATTAGCATGTGGTAATGTGTTCTGTTTGTTGGTTGAATGCTGGTTTTCGATCGTTTGAATCAATTTGAATAAAACTGCATCTTTGTTTGCTACCGTATTTACTGTTGTTTTGTTGAGAGTTAACAAAGATTACATTTGTTGGTGCATATTGGTACAACACTAATGACTACAGTAGTAATTTAAAATCATATGTTAACATAATAACATTGATAGTCAATATACACACTATATTTCCGATGTTTCTGTAGGTAATCCGTACCAAAGTATCGAGAAGATGTGTAACTTGTAGTGAAAAAAAGCAACACAACAAAATGTATCTGGAAATATATTAAGCCACAGTTATATATGAATTTACAGTTGACCATAACCTAGGATTAGGAGTCTTTTACCTTAGATACGAATAACATAGCACAAAAGAATGCCTACTTTCCTCTGTATTCTCAGTCCCTGGCCTTTTTTCTATTCAATATCTCAAATCTAGAACTACTAATAGATTAATATAGGTGATGATAGACTCCGTTTTCTTTGTTATTTTGCTAAGTATGCTATGTGCACGTCTTTAAACATTTTAACACTTTAATATTTGTACATATCTAAACCTTTTTCTTTATAGTTTGTAATTGAAAAAGTAGAAGTAAAGTTTGGACTTTTCAGTTATAGTTTTTCTAGCATCTCCACAATTACATTGATTCTCTAGAAATTAAATTCATGTGTAATGGTTACATATGTTGATCACCCTTACAAGATTATTAATAATTTTTTTTTTCGTATTTTTTCAGTATTCACAAGCCAGGCCAAATTTATGGAATTTTGTCTGATCGACACCAAGCACAAATTCCTATATAGGAATGGGGTTTTCGCCAACTGGAAATATGGTAGGATCCAGCGCCGTCGTTGGTTGGCTAGATAGCGGAGCATCCGTTATGAAAAGGTATTTTCTTGGTGGCCAAACCCCGAGCCAAGTGTTAGAGGGTCAGGGAAACTTGCAAATTCTAGGAAACACTTCGTCTCTTGTTTTAGATATGTCTTCATCTAGACTTTACTTGGCGTTTCAGTTGGTTACGGACCAACAACCAAGTCAAAGACTTGTGTTTTCTGTTGGGGACAGCAGCAATCCTACTCCAAGATCAGCATCCGGATTTTGCTTGACTCAACATAGAACCATGCCTGCTATCCGTTTAAATTATGCCTCTGGTGAGTCATCTAAAATTCAAACACTATGAAGTTTTGGTTGTCTCAAAATAAATGTTAGATTTGTATGTAAATTCTTTTTTTGTCAATTAGTAAACCATTACTCGATGTACATTTTCGTTGATTTTTAGGTAAGTTCATCTTATTTTATTCATGTCGATCATGTCATGATACACATAAGATATAATATTGAAAAACTTGTTAAATACTAATCATATTCATATGTAGTTTCTAACAAACTAACCTTGTAAATAAAGTTGTGCTAGTTGTTGTTCCCTTTAAAACTATGACCTTTTAATGCATAAGATTAGTATCTTTGAGTTGTTGATAGTTGCTTAGAATATATGCTCCAAGATACGACTTTTAGACATGGTAGGGGGTTAGTTAAGTGGGTCCATTGACAACTACTTGATAACTACGTACTTATATTATGCCTTTTTGTTATCCGACCAGTATTGCTTGCCCGTTTTAACCTTGAGTTAATGGTGCACCTATATAGCCCTGTCCAGGTCTTATCCGACCAGCAATGATCATAATAGAACATGGAAATGCCTCTGTATGTGTTACAGTAATTTAATTATGCTTTAGTAAAAATGTGAATCTATAGATAGGAGATTAGCCAATTAGGTTGTAAGATCTGGTGTTTTTACTGTTAGATCTAGTTATTCGAACTTTGAATTTGTTACCGTTTGGATCAGTCAGATTCTCTTTTAAAGTGAGAATATGAGGATGTTTGGGATCGCTTATTTTTAAGTAGATATTAGCTTGATGTGTTTGGATCAGGATCGCCCAAAATAAAAAAATATAACACTCTATGTCTCTATGTAAGGATGTTGCGATTGAAATAAAGTTTTGGGTATTTTATAAAGTTTTACAGGCTTTGTTTTAGTTTTCAAAAATTTTATTTTATTAACTGTCAAGGTTAAGTAATTTTGGGAAGCCATAGCCAAGTTCTTATTTAGGAGTTAAAATCTGGTCTAAGTCAGTATAAAACATTTGTTTTGTTGATTTGAATTTGTTTCAATAGGGTTTGTGAAGTTTTGGGTCATTTGGGTCAAATTTGTGTGCACAGTCAAACCTGTCCAAACAGTCCTTTTCATACTTAAAATTAGAAGAGTTTGTCAGTAATACTCTCAAACATAATCAATAGGTAGTATAGGTAAAGTTGAATATAGTGCTATCAACTAGCATATAGCATATATTGTTTGTTTTGTTGAAGCTGCTGGTGTTTGTTCATCTAATGGAATGTTGCCTACTGATTATCCTAATATTTAGTAATGCTGGTTATGATTTAGAGTGAAATTTCTGCATCTTAACCTTATATATGTCCTGCATTTACTCATCATCAAACCTGTGTAAACCTGTGTATGACTGGTCTTCATCTGTTATGCAGGGGATTGAGGAGACCGAGGATTTTGATGAGCTGAAGATTATGAAGATTATGTTGACACATGAGATGATGTGTAATTGACGGATAATATCCGTACGTGTAGAAGTTTAAATGCATGATATAATTGTAGAAATAGTTATCACTCGAGGATTCTCTTATGGAACCAATATCTCTTTATACCTTTCTTGTTGGAAATCAATAACTGTGATGTTTTGTCATTAGTATGGATCAAGTAATTTCTTGTTATTGACTAAACAAATGTCTTTTTGCATCTATAAATACCCATATGTACAATTGTAGGTAACGCATTATCGGGATATAAGATTTTGGAAAGTGACGAAGTATTTCGTCACTATTGGACGTTGAGTTCACCCAAAAAATGACGCCTTTCTTTCGTCACTAATTCCAGCAAATAGTGACGACTTTAGCCACTGTAGTGATGAAATTAAGTGACGAAATGGGTTGTCACACACCCATAAGTGACGACTTTAGTTCGTCACTAATTTAGTGTCGAATATCAGTTTCGTCACTGTTAACTTAGTGACGGAGCTATAGTGACGACAAGTGACGACCTTGATTTTCGTGACTAATCCGGTTTAGTGACGATTTTTCCACCTTTAGTGACGATTTTCCTCTCGTCACTATAGCCCTTTTTTCTTGTAGTGGTGATACAAGAGCGCGTGTTAACATTTCTTACGAATTTAAAATAATAAAATTTAACCTCATGTACATGCCTATCTACTCCTGGGCGTTCATCATCAAAACTTGACTTTGTTGAGGGAAATTACATATTCAATTAACTACAATACAGTAAAAAGTAATGTATCTAAACTAACGACGAACAGTAACACTATCGTTTTGAGTACAAATTACAACTTCAACAAAATCAATCACATTCACGATAAACGGACTACATTATCACTTAAATAAGAACAACAGCCTCATATCAATGAGCATTATTACTATTATCAAAACAAACCACATATCACATTAACGATAAACGTAACTATGAGCATTAGCTCTAAAATAACATATCAGTAGCATCGATACATCTCCAAATAACATCACATTTCGCCTTAAAAATATACGCACACATAAAATTAAGCAAATAAAATTAAGTTATCTAACCTTTAAATCGCATAAAATCAGCTTATAATCATCAAATAAGCTAACAGTTAGATAAGCTATCAGTCAAATAAGCTAACCGTCAGATAAGCTAGCAGTCAAATAAGGTAACCGTCGAATAAGCTAACAGTCGAATCGTTTCGAATCGCCTAAATGGAAGATTGAATTTTGGAAGATGAAACCCTAAATTTAACGAATTGATAAGTGAGTATATAAGATTGAATTTTGGGATGTTTATGAGTTGAGGGGGTAAAATTGATTAAGTTGGTTAAAATGAAGGACCACATATGTAAGGTGAATATACTTGAAGGGTAACAAATGTAATTTTGAATGAAAGTCCACACCTTTTTTTTGTAATTTTATTTGTTAGTTTTGTAGTGATTTTTTATTTTTTTTTTAATTTTTTTTTTGGGTGTAATCTCTATGCGTGGACAATTCATTTGACACATTTGTAAGTGTGAGTGATTTTTTATATGTTCATAAGTGTGATAAAAACTAAAAAATTCTACATGTTTATTCAAGTATGGAGAATTGGAGATATAAATGTGTACATTCAGCACTTTTTTTTTTTTTTTTTTTTTTTTTTTTTTTTTTTTTTTTTGTAGGGTTTGGAGACTAATTTGAAATCATAATTCCGAACTACGAAAATCTAGGCCACCACGAGCAACCGCCTATTTATCACCCGCAAACTTATATCTATTTCAATAATTCTATAGTTTTATTCTCTAATATCTTTCTTGTTCTTTAAACCATAATGATGTCGCACTCTTTCCATTCCTTTCTTTCTTGTTATTTTCTTTTTTCTTTTTCTTTAGCTGACTTTAATTTGGTATTGTGCCCATGATTCACAAAAGAAGCAATTTGCAATCTTCTTTCGTAGCCTTCTGCCGCACCTCTTTTCTCAATTCCAAATCATATTTTTAATATAAATCCTTTCAAATCATATCTTCGTTTTATTTTCTTTTATAATCTTACATCTTAAGTTAATTTCTCAATTTAAAAATAACAAAATAAAAAATAAAAAATAAAATAAAAGGAAAACTAACTTTTTTGGTTAATGTTGGTTGCTTCTGCTGCTATGTTATGAACAAGACTGTGATGAATTTGCACGGCTTGCAACATGACTTCTTCATCAAGAAATTTATATCATTTTACTATCAAAGTTTTTCACTCTAATCTTGAGCTTTCACAATTTTGCTGCTTGAACTCGGGAAGTATTAGATAATAGATAGTTGGCCCAAGCCCGGTTTGTGGGTTATTAGGTAGGGGTGTAAACGAGACGAGACAACTCGCGAGCTACTCGGGATCGACTCGTAAACTACTCGAAATAGAATCGGTGTAAACGAGTCGAGCTCGAGTTCGAGCTACTCGAGTATATTTTCGAGCCGAGCTCGAGCTCGAAAATACTCTGCTCGTGAAGCTCGTGAGCCTTAACGAGCTTAAACTAAATTACACTTTTACCCTTTTATATACATATATTTACTTAATTTTCACACAAATCGAGTCGAGTCGAGCTTGATATGTCGAGTATTCATCGAGTTTGAGCCTTAAATATAAAAATAATCGAGCTCGAGTCGAGCTTCGAGCTCGAGTTTTATATAACGAGTCGAGCTCGAGCTTGAAGTTTAAAGCTCGGCCGAGCTCGAGTCGAGCTTCGAGCTCGAGTTTTAGTATTCGAGTCGAGCTCGAGCTTGGCAGTACTCGGGTCGACTCGACTCATTTACACCCCTATTATTAGGGGTCCATTAGGGTTTATGATTACGGTTTTATGTAATTTGTATAAATAGTTATCAACAAAGACAAAATACCTAGTTTTCATTGTTTCTGCAATCAATGAAGAGGACATCAGGAGAAACTGGTCTCGATAAAAGCTCGTGGTTATGTAATAAGGAAGTTACAGTAGCATATATATTAGTATATAATGAGAGTAATTGTGATCAACATGTGTGATGTGGTTTCCGTGCTTTTTATGCTTTGCTCATTCACTCATAATAAGACCATGCTGACAAGTATATATGGTGAATTGGTGATAACCCTATATAAGGGAGTGATAATTTTAAACCACTCACGGTGGTAAAAGGACTTGTGGTTATCACACTAAAATTAGTTTCAGATTCAATTTCTACTTGATGTAAACTACCCTGAAGTGGCCATACTAACCTCCTGCAAAGGGAGGGTTTTATGCGGTTTGAACTTGTGTGGTGGTGGGTAATGAATTAGTCGGTTAAAAGGTCGGAAAACATGGTTAACAAAAAAAAAAAAAAAAAAAAAAGTGATGATTCCATAAAAAAAATACTAGGGCGAGTGCATTTTTGTTTACTAAAAACAGTAAAAGCATAAAGATTGAAATAGGTACATGCATGGTATAAATTACAAAATAACGTACGTAGTTAATCTTTCTTTTTAAGAGAAAAACATAAAAATTCAAATGTTCTCTAGACAAACTTTACAATAATCTAGTGTGACTGTTTTACAAAACTGTAACTATTGGAGTATTGGTGGTGGTGATGGTGGTAGAGGGTGGTGATGTTCTTGATAATTGTTTAAAATTAAATATAAATTCAATAGAAAATTCAATGGGGAAGATGATGAATAGTGTTTAAGAAGTTAAGTTATCATTTGCAAATTTAGCCATTGAAATAAAGCCGTGTATTAGAACAGTAAAAAGACAAAACTACCCTTGATGACGTGGAACTTAACGAACAAACTAACGGAATTTGGCTCTCGGTGGCTATTTTGCATTTTTACGAAACGTTAGTGGCAAATTTGCACGCCTTTATGACTCAGTCCCATTTTTGCAATTTCGCGATACGTTAGTGACCATTTTTGCAATTTGCCCTTAAGATTGCAAAATCTAGTTACCTTTTCAACCACCTATATAAAACAAGGTTTCATTATGGAAACCCCCAACTCAAAATTCTGAGATAATGACACGTGCTATTTTTTTTTCAATCCAATGGTCCATATGCATTCCAACCATTAGTAATTAATAAAAACAAAAAACGCACCATAATTCATACTATCGAAAGATCAAACACACAGTTATCCACGAACAATGAAACCCCCGAATTTCATCCCCAAACGAAAACCATACATCCAAAAAACATACATCCATTTATTCAAACAAAAAAATCACCTTAATTCATACTATTGGTTACAGGTTAGGTTATTCGATTTTAATTTTTGTTCAATTACTATATATATTATTTACCAACTAAAACGACGTCGCACCTTCTACAGTATCCCAAGCCCAAATTCTGCAACCCATATGATTTCGCGGTCCAATAGTCCCCTTGGCCCAGCTTCCTTTCTGGTTATAAGGAATAACGCTCAGTTCTCAAGTCTAATTTTAAAGAAGGGGAGGGGATGGGGAGGGGATGGGAAGGGCAAAGGAGGGGATGAAACTGTGAAGAATAGAAGGGTTTTTATTTGTGTTCTTAAGTTTAATTTTTAAGTTGGAAGGAAAGGAGGGGAAACTACCTAAATTACCAATATACCCTCAAAACACTAATATTTCAACAAATCAATGCTATTTGCCTGCTGCATTTTACTGACGATGGCTCTTATATATATATTTCCTATGCCAAAAAAACATGATGAAATAAGCATATCAGTACCACCTGTCTTGTATGCAATCAAATGCAAGCACTTCTACTTTTAATATGTACCCCTCATGTACGCATATGAGTACTGTCTTGTATGCAATCAAATGCATGCTCTTCTACTTTTAATATGTACCCCTCATGTACGCATATCAGTACCACCTGTCTTGCTTCCATCATGTAGCCTTTAACAAACTCTTTCTCCTAAATATGTAATATGTCATAAGATATATACAATTACATTTATATAAGCTAATCTTAATTCAAAATAGCTATCATGATTCATGAAAGAAAGTTACGTGAACATAAAAACTCTTTGGCACAATTCATCAGATCATCATTATGGATTTACTTTACTAAAAGTGCATCAAAATTTGTATGACGTACACATTAAACAAATGAGAGTACTTAAACAAAAGTCATATACTCCTTCAAATAACAGTTAAATTAGGAAGCAAGAAATAAAAAAAAAATAATAAGTTTCAAATGAAGCGACCTTCATCACCCACCGGTAACACAATCAAAATAAGCTTTATTCATTTGTCTAGGCCCATCACGGCCTTCAGATAATCCCCTCTGGCTTCAAAAGGACAGCCAAAAAGTCCACGTGTTTGGACCGGATGTTCCAGCAAAAACGCATACGCAGGATATATGGCTTCTTTAGAAAGACCCAGGCACTGCAGTTCTTCATAAATTTCCTTCTCAGTATACACATGTGGACGAGAGCTCTCAATTACCTTATAACAAGTAGATAACGACAACATCAATATACTATTCCCGATGGGCGGGCATGACTTGTAATTATTTGTTGCTTAATATTAATTGGTCGTTAATTAGTTGTTAAATAATTGATTAGGTGTGATTAAGTATTAATTATTTTTTTTTCTCTTTTTATATTGATGTATTGTTTGTCTTTATGTTTTTGTTATATAGCATTGAGTTATGAGTAGTAAGATGTGAGTATTAGATTTGAGCAGTAGCCACAGATCACATGTCATTGCATATTGAAATGTACGGTATGAAATTGTAGACCGTGTAATGAAAGTTATACGGATTTAAAGTTTAAAATGTCATATTTGTCCAACTAAATATCATAATACCATATATATACTCAACTTAAACAATAAAATTCAAGATATTAGATGCTCTCGTGAATAAGCCAAATTAATTTATTGACCCAATTTTATTAAACGGTGGATTACAACTTTTTATATATTCTAACCATGACACCAAAAGGTTCTTGTAACTTGTAAGTTAATTTCCGAGGAGTTGCTAGGTACAATCTGAGCGGTCCAAGAGACGGTAGAAAAAGAGACCCGCACAAACTTAAATAGAAATGGTATGATTTGTCAACCAATATGTTTTGATGAAATATATCGTGCTAAATTTTTGTTAGAAAAAATAAGAGAAATACGACGTAGCCTATTAACAGGGTAAAAATCTAGATATGTAATTGTAGCTAGAGAATGCATAATCACTAAAAGAGAAAACTCAATCCAGCCAAAGCCAATTACTCGTCTAATATACCTCATGAAGAAGGAACCTACCATACTTTATAAGAACAAATTTTGACGGCTCTGTAAAAGAAAGAATTAACTATTAAACAAACAGTAAAATTTTTTGTTATTGTAAATGTTGTAGGAACACAAACGCAATGTTAATTTCAGTCTCTTAACATAAACGTCCAATGGAAATTGTAAAAGCCAATCTTGAATGTATGATGTTTCTGAGAATTAAGGAAGTTTTGAGTTCGCATATATGATATTTTAAGTTACTTGTACACATAAAGCATCATAAACACCAAGTGTGTATAATTGATCTTTCGAATGATATGATAAATCAATCGAGGAAGATAGAAGATGTGTATATCAATATTCATATGGCATGTATAATCAGTATGGTGACGGTGAACTTCCTGTTACTGAGATGGTTGATAAGCTGATGGGTAACACAGTTAAAGAAGACCTTAGCAAGCTTCCTCAGATATATCCTCCAGAATTTGAGTACCAGTTATAATACTTACTATTAATACTTACTATGATAAACCCACTAATAATTACTATTAATTAGGTTTCTCACGAAACACTAATCTATTATAATTATAATATTACATAAATATAATCCTAAACCCTAAAACACGAACCCTAAAATTCTCTATAAGTATAATTATTATCACAGATTAAAGCCCCTAATACGTAAAAACTTAATATTAATATAAACTATATTAATAAACTTTAGTATATCTATCGTAAAACACATCTTACAATAGCATAATACCTTAATAATAACACTAAATTTACTCTAATATACTTACTTTCAAGCTCATAATACGAATACTTAATACGTTAACTTAAAACTATACTTTTGTTAAATCTTAACTAATATAAATAAACGACCCAAGTACCTATCTTTACGTTAAATTTAAAGGTTATAAACATAATCTAATAAGCTACGAAACCCAACCATCTTAATAAGCTCGTGTCATAGTACCATACGCCCCAAAAATATACCCCCGTACTTGTCTAATAAACTCCCCGATTAAGCTTAAAAACTAATAACATTTTTGGTTCATTTCTTTCTTTTTCTTCTTTTTGTGTTTCGGTAACTCAAAATACAAACCAAACCAAAGACCCTTTTTGTTTTTCTTTCTTTCTTGTTTCCACCTGAACCAACAAACCCAAAAACCTTGACCCTTTTGTTCCCTAATACTCGACATAAACCAAAAACAAAACCAAAACCATTTTTACTTCTTTATTTTTCTCCTGCTACTGTGCGTCAACCCCAAAACCAAAACATACAAAAACCATTTTGTTTCTTTTGTTTGAGCAATCTACAAACCAAAGCGTGACCCTTTTAAAACCAAAAACAATATTTTGTTTTCTCTATTTCCTGCTGCTATGCGTCAACCCAAAACAAAATGCAAAACCATTTTCGTTTCTTTTTTTTTTTTTCTCCTTTATGTGTGTCGACCCAAACCCAAAACAACCCAACTTGTTATTCTTTTCTTTCTTCCCTCGCTACTGTGAAACATTTGGAGATTGACGTGTGGATAGAATACAGAAACATATTTAATTGAAAAAAATGAAAAGTGAGTCATTTGTTATGTCTTTGTGATAATTACTGTAAGAGTTAGCTAGAGTTTTTTAGTCGTTTCCTGTTGTCATGAATTATGTATGTTCTCTGTATTGCAAGCTGTGAGTGACACAATATATGTACTTAATACATATATTAAAGGCCCTATTAATTCTGTCCAATATATAATTGATCTTTTGACAAACTTCAATAGAGAAATTTTATACATCACATATGGGTTAGTCGGTAACAGGTAAAAAATGTCAGTTATTAGTTTTTTGAACTGTAAAAATCAATCTCATTTTGGAAAAGGTAGAACTGCTAACTTATTTTTTTCAGTTATAATATCATAATGAGTGCCGGTCATATAAAATTAGATCTTGTATCATGCCAAAAAGACATGAATGTTTCTTATTGTACAGGTATTGAGTTCCAGTGGTTGTTTGCCATATGACCCGAGGCCCAAGTGAAATAAAAGATGTAGCATTCCAGTAGTACTGCTCCCAAAAAGATCACAACCAAAGATAGGAAAAAAACAGTTGAGAACTCCATTACTGAATTCAACCCTTTTAACATAATTATTTGTCCACGTGAAATTATCGACATAAAATATGTAAGCCTTTTGAAATAAGCTTAGTCAAACACATTGAAAAGTGCTGAATACTTATTTCAAGAACCCAGTATAGAAGAACTTGAACCATTACTATGAACCAAAATTCGTAATCCATCTCAAAAATCCATATGCCTAGACAGAAAGAGTGGACAAAAAGGGTTACATTAACAGTTCAAGTAAACTTACAGAAATCATAAGATGCAAATAAAAAAATATGCACAGTGCTTGGTCTAGTGGTAATCATGTTTATTTGTTCATTACAATAAAAAAGATACGTCTAGTAGCAAAATCTACTTATTTTGCTCCCTCGAAAACCAAATAAGCAAAAGCAAGTTCGGATTATCGAAACACTCCAAACTGCTTATCTGTTCAAAAACATAAGCAATCCCAAACGTAAGCTGAAACTATATTTTCATTTCAAGAAATAGTATATGAATCTTGTAAATTGTGTAAAAAAACACTAAAACAAAAAATCTTGCAAGTTGAAAACTGCTTAGTATGCCCCAAAGTAAACAGATAAAAACAGTGTGATTCCCATCGCCTCTGATCATACCCCATTGGCTGACTTGTATTCATCATCAGACCATGATCATATCTATTCTTATGTGCAAAACGCTCATGAACAATTTCCACGTCGTATGTCACAAAGAATGAGCTTTGAGTTTATGGATTTAGTACAATTTAATACCACTATAAGAGTCACATCCATGTGTCAATCTGTTCGCTCCCCTTCTCCTTCCTTTGTAAACCCTAAAGACATAAAACATAAACAAATTAATACATATCCATCATTTTAAGAAAGCGCCAAAACAATGAAACATGGAACCTTACCACATGCTAACAAATTATATCAAATTGATAGCACGCTTAGACCATATAATCTTTCCGCTATTATCCATACTAACTATAGGCTACTCCCGACCAATTTTAACCATCATGCTCCCTGTTCAGTAGATCATTAAGTAGCAACTGAGTTGAGTCTGATAAACAAAGAAGTATGGAAACAATGAGCTCATCACAAACACTTTCAGTGGTCGCGGGATGTGGCAGGGTTGAAAGAATCTGTAATAAGGCATTTATATGAGTTGCGTGAATTGAAGATTAAAAAGAAAGATCAAGATAAGATTTCATACAGTGAATTTTAAAAACTTCTATACAACACAACACAACAAATTTCACTCTTAGATGAACTATATTTGTTATTCTGTACATATGCATAAGATTTTTCAACTTTAACCTACTTATTTGTATAAATCCTACTAAAATAAATACTTTGAAATTAGTTTCATGATCACACTATACAATTGAAACTAATGCGATAGATGCATTATAGATTTTTT
This sequence comes from Artemisia argyi, assembly GCA_030686995.1. Taxonomy (NCBI): domain Eukaryota; kingdom Viridiplantae; phylum Streptophyta; class Magnoliopsida; order Asterales; family Asteraceae; genus Artemisia; species Artemisia argyi. Next base: position 21,663,554 of record CM060682.1, read on the forward strand.
CTTACAAAAAATCTTAAGTAAAGAGTGTACATACCTCAGTAGGGAATAGTAGTTCAGTACTTGGGACCAAGTTTGTATGAACTGAACCTGCAAATATGTATACCAAGATAAGGACTGACATTAGTTGCCTTTGATATAATCCATAACAACATATTATGAATTTCCACGCCTACTTAAAAACAATGTGACCTTTAGCCACTTGTTTTCTATATTCAAATTTACTATCGTGTTCTACGTAACTATCAAAGTGAGCAATCAACAATTCAACTATTGTCAGCGATTCATAACACCTAGGGCTGCTGCGTTACTCGGTACCACATGTTCAATTTATTTTACCTTTATTAGGTAATAATTCTCATCGTTGATTCACATTTTGATTTTCTTTTTGGTGCCAAAGTTGCGAAATGTATTTACTTCCATGTGTGTAACCGAGGTGAGTATCCATGGCAAAGATTCTAAACTGGGTTAGTGCTTCCAAAGAAGCTTACATACTGCAGTGGTATGTTTCTTTAGTAAATCACACAACAAAAAAAACAGTGGTTACCAAAACTAACTGATGCATTATATATGCGAAGTAGATCCTTTTCGATAGATAATAGGAACAAACCTCCATCGTGTTGTTGCTTTCGCACCCACTCGGCAGCGTAGAGGTTCAGGGTCAGTGGATTTAACGACCAGGTTTAGTGACCATGTTCATTATCAGGGTTGAGTTCAGTATTTGAGGATTCGTGACATGTGGTCACTTTGATAGGTTCAGTTTAGGAAAACACTGATATCCACCCATTAATCAGTTTGTTGAGTTTAGTTTATCCACTGATGTGTAAGTATCCCAAACCTCAAAATACACTGAAACATTTACATTTCTTGCTTAATAACTCTACCTGATACTTACCACTTCCGCTGTGCCACTCTGATTGACATAGTCTTGCTTAGGCTTAGCCTGAAATAACTACATCACACACACATCCTGAGATTTATCAGTGATTCACTAATCACTGATAATTTCAATTTATAATTTCAATACCTTCTATTTTTACCCCACTCACAACCTTTCCATTCTCTGATTCATATGTTTTCAGAGACCTTCACACCCTTTTTTTAGTTGCATATATTAGCATACTTTTCATCTCTACCCTTACTTCTTAAAGACATACAAAGTCACACTTTTCACCCACTCCCTTATACACATCAGGGACACCACTCAAATGTATCAGTTTTTCAAAGACTACTTATTACTAATGGGTAAATTTTGAGAAAATGGCTAAAACGGGTGAGAATCACCCAAAGTCTACTAAAAATGCATGAAAATTTCTTAATGGTTTTGATATAAAATTTGGATTATCACTTTAGAAAAATTGTTTTCAAATTCTAATATAAATATTAGCTATTTTTATAACTCAAGACAACAAAGAGAAGTGTTTGCGGTTGGCCCGACCTGCTATAAAAGATTGAGAAATCTAGAAAGTTTGACTTAAACATATATGTACTAACCCGTATACCCACAAAACAGTGGATAATATGTGTGGAGCATTTATAGAACAAATATATATTGAAAAGAATCACACACCCATATATTCAAAGCCTCTTCACTGATAAAAAAGCCGACATCCTCCAGCCATCAGCAGCCAAAAATAGATCCATCTGATACAATTTGAAAGGAAAAAGTATTATTGTAGCCCATAGCAGGAAATTTGATTCCTTGACTATTTAAATTTCATTATAGAACAATAAAACATATGTCAGTTCTTTTTAATGAAACATATTATGTCAAAAGCCAAAATTTGCAAGAGCAAAGGGTAGCCAGCCATATACCCCAGAGTGTATTATGGAAGTATGATTCTGTATCCAAAAGCATTGAACTAAAAACCAACACCGGGTAGAGCAGAGGTAGATGCACCACCAGCTAATATTTGAATTCTGGAAAAGGATCCCGGAAGAGTGTTCAACACTTCTTAGCTCCAGGCCTCATCTTGGTATCCTCTTTGATACCATTCCAAAAACAGCACTAAAAGAAGCTTATAATAAATTAATTGCAACAACTTTTTAGCAATACCCACATCACATAACATATATTCTTTCTGTTTCTTCAAAATTTTAAATGGCTACATGATTTATATCCAAAATGCTACTATGAAAAAGCACAACTGACTCACCTCCTCATATATTTGAATGTCCAAATGGCTTGGCTTTAATTGGCTTAACAACTTATTTGTGTCAAAATCAAATAAACTGTCATTGAAAACGCAATGCAAATTAGCTAATTAAAAAAAACAATCATTAGGCTCTACTAAACTATGTTTTTCATGATAATTATAAGTTATGATTACTTTAGGGTTTTGTGGAGACTATGCAAATTATAGTGAAAGCAAATTGACTATAATCAAATATAGCAGCTGACTCCTTTAATGCGTAATCATATTCCAAGACACATGTACATATAAATGCATCTTGAAGCTATAACACAGTCAGCATAAAAAAAATAAAAAAAAATATATAGAGATTATCAAAAAGAGATTTACCGCCACCTTGTCAAGCCAAAAATAGACACAAAGACTCGACCATAGTTTTGTAAATACAATAAACAAACATAAGATCATTAGGGTTTTGAGAAAAAGGAGACGTACTTTTGCTTTTTGTCGAACAAAACCACACCAAAAGCTTCCATCATAGTTCTGCAAATACAATAACATAAGATGATTAGATTTTTCATAAAAACAGACATACATAAAAAAACAAACCGATGAGAAGATATTGTTTTTAGAGGATACGGGATTAGGGTTGAGGAAAAATTAGGGTTTGTGTGATGAATGAATAAAATTCGAATATTAAATAATTTGTTTTACTATAATTAAGGAATGTATACAGGTTTATGTATATATCTATTAGGGAATGCAGTAGTTATTATTAAAGCATAACATAATTAACACATTGGAAAATTATGTATCTATAATGAATATGCTTTTTGTAATCATCCGTCAAACCTTGAAAACTTACTTCCCTTTATACAGAAGTTTGTTAGCATGTTCCTTGAGTTTCTTACACTTGCACAAAGTTTGCAAAGAAATTACTCATTAAAGCAATCCAAATAACACTATAAAAAATAAGAAAAAGTTAAACTTACGTTGTACTGATTAGTTCAAGATCTCTGGCTCCATTAGTAGATTTAAAACTAACCTGTGAGCTGCCTTTGTCATTATCTGAAGCTCTTCTTCTTTTATGAACTTCACCACTTCCTTGATGGACCTCAATAACTTTTTACTATTTGTATGGTGATAGATCTATACAAATCTTATGGTTTTAGTCACCTTTATATATCAAATGTATAAAATTAAACAGTTGATCATTCAATGTGTATATAACTTACCTTGTCAACCCTACCATTCTCATTAATTTCTAGGCGTGTTTGTTTTTCAATTTTCCAGCTTTTCAGATTTGTTAGTATTTTCACGGGGTCAAGAGTTCTTTCACCACTTTCTCTACCATGGTTAAACTGTCGAATAATATAATTACTTAGACATAGTAGAAGTAGTAAGAAAATCAGACAAACAGAAAATTGGAGGTGCATGTGGCCTTGTCATAGTTTTTAGCAGTCGAATAACCACCCACAAGTATCAGACAAAATATATAACTCCCAAAATGATCGAGATAGTAAATATATAGCTACTTGCAAGGCAAGAAGAAGGACCAGGATGCACGCTTTCTTGGAGAGTTCATAGCATCTGACACGTTGCAGAAAGTTATTATTCTATCCTTGTGGTGCAACTGGAGTAAGAGGGAATCGCTAGAGTAGTCGCTTACACTGTTTTCATTAGCGTCCTTACCTGATAATCTTGTTTTTGGTATTCTTGTCTTGAAAGCAATGTATGCTCAGGAATCTGTTAGCTTGATGGTACAAATTGTAACCCTTCAAAACAAAAGAAAATTCATAATAAAAACTTCATCTGAAATGAATTTGAACTCATTGATGCAGAGGTAGCATATTGTGTTGGTTAGTCGGTGTCACAACTCGTAAATTCTGGTCTTTTCCCGAACTTTCACATTTACTATTCATTGGTTACTATTCATCGATCACTATTCATCATTTTACTATTCATCATTTTTGAGGTCAGTTTGATATTCTGAGAAGCGTTTTAAAATTTTACTATTCATAAAACACTATTCACCTCCGGAGAAAATTTGTCATTTTTACGTGGGTTGCGTCATTTTTGTAAACGTACGATTATTAACCTAAGAAACGTTATCTTATGAACTAATATTTTGAATAATTGATCCGACACTCCCAACTATGGTCCTAACACATTTTTATACTCATAATAATAATATAAAAATTATATTATTAATTTGCCCGGTATTCTGGAAATTTATTTAATTTATATCGTACGCCTAATTTATTTACGACGGTTTTCGTAAAAACTAAACAATGATCACCCGAACACCCAATATTTATACCCAACATATTTTCACAATTTTTATAACTTTATTATGTCCCAATTAACTCCATCATATTTTACTTTAACTCGTCACGGTTTATTTTTAGTTAACTCGGTACCCGGTATCACCTAAAACTAATTAATATCTAACCAATGTATACCAAAAGTCAAGATTTCTTCAAAATTCTTCCACCCTTTTCCCAAATTGCCGCCCCCCCCCCCTAAGTCTCCATAATTTATGGATCTTGTCTTTTAAAAATATCTACAACTAATTTCTTTACTTCATTTTCTCATTCATACATTTTTATTAATCAACACCAACTAGCAAACTCTCTCTTTTCTTTCCTTTGGTGTGATGATCGGCCAAGAAGAGAACAACAAGAAGAAACCATTAATTTTCCAAGATCAAGTGTTAATCAAGCTCCTTTAGTGTTCCTTGTTGGGGTTTTGTGATAAAACCCTAGGTTATTAATCAATTTCTCATCAAAAACTCATCCAATCATCAAGTAAGCTTCAAGATCACTTGTTGATCTTTCCATACTTTCATTTTTCTAGTTTCATGTTGTTTATTCAAGATCCATATGCATATGTTAGTTTATACCACTCTATTTATACTTTTTATAACTTTGAAACTCTAGAAATGGATATAGTTAGATCCTTGTTAGATCCACTTGATTTATGATGTTTAGGAACCCATGACACCCTAAGAAGGTGTATGGTAAGATTAGACTAGATTTGTGGTGATTGAAAGTGGTTTGGTTGGATTAGAAACTAGTTTGGAACATTAAAAATGGATTTTTGGAACAATATATAACCTACTGTCCCTATTTGCAAAACGTGGGAAACTCAGGGGTTCCTGGGTAATTTTGGCTTAAATATTTAGAAAATACTTTCCGAGACGGAACTATGGCCGAAAACGGGGATGAAAACGAGTTAATAACGAAGGAGATACGCCAAAAACGAGTTTAACGACGAAAACTATATTTTCTGAAAACTGCATGCTGTTTGGCATTTTTAGACGGACAAATAGAGGCGTTAGACATAATCTAGAGGAGCCGAGCTATTAAAATTATATTAGTATATACTAAAACGAATCCGTGGATATAAAGAACGAGTAAAATGAGCTTAAAACGACCAAGTTATACATGTTTTAAAATCGTCAAAACTATATATATATATATTTAGTCACTATTAGAAATAATAACTTACGTACTAAATGGTATACTTTCTAGAAATGTTACTAAGGGCTATATTCTTAACAAATGAAATACGTACGACCTAAGGTTTATTTATGCGACTACTAGACGATATATTAAGGTTTTCAAAACGAGGAATATAACACTAACGTTTTTATATACGATATATTACGACAAGTTTTTATTATTCTTGTTGGACTTATTTTTCCTAAGTATGGAAAATACTTTACTTTGACAATAACTATTATTTCCAAGTTACGAGTGGTATAGACTTCATGTGCATGTGCATTCATTACATCCTTTCATGATCTAAGTAGATCACTATCATTCATATTAGGTTGCGGTTTGAGATCGAACCTCATTTCTGTGTATCCACTTTTGTCATCGTAGCTATCGCACCAGGTGAGTCATAGCCCCACTTTTACTCTTTATACTTGTTTTAACTCTTTGGGGGAGATACATGCTCAACTATTTGCTTACTAGTATAAATACTCAAAACATACTTTCTTGATACTCTTAAACATTTATACTTGATTGTCTTATACTTGATTATACTTATACTTGATTTTATACATACGTGATTGTGTTATACTTAACTGTGTTATACTTACTTGATACTTGAAACGTTTAAACTTTTATGCTTTGGGAAACGACACCCAGTAAACTTATATACTTCCAATGGCCCCAGATTAAGTTGCTGGGCACAACCATGGAGACTTATATACTTCCAATGGCCCCAGATTAAGTTGCTGGGCACAACCATGGAGACTTATACATTTCCACTGGCCCCAGATTATGTTGCTGGGCACAACCATGGAAATATACATACAAACGTGAGGTCTTCGGAGATGAAGTGTAGACTCACGACTGATTGCTTAACTGTTGTGATGAACTTATACATGTTTTACTCATACTATATATTGTAGCAGTGGGTTGTAAACACACAGGTTACAAGGCTCTTATGGCGGGACTTGTAACTGAGTGGATTTACGATGCCTTTGCTGGGAACCCTTCATACATATGCATAAACTTTATTTGTTAAACAAACTCTATGAACTCACCAACCTCGTGTTGACACTTTAGCATGTATTTTCAGGTTTTAACTTATGGCACGCTACAGGAGGTTTTGGCAGGGCATGGCATGGTCATAGAAGACTCTGATTAGTTATATGGGGACCGTTTTAAATTACTTTTAAGGGCCTACTTCCGCACTACTTTTAACAATGTAAATACAACATTTTTGACTTAACTATTTTATTCTAAATGATTGAAGTTAAAACCATTTTTGAACTTGTGTTGTAATACCAATTGAGTTACACCCCAGCTACACGTATGCTTCCGCTGGACCCGATTTTGGGGGTGTGACAGATTGGTATCAGAGCTTCGGCTATAGCGAACTAAGTGTTTTAAAAACCTAGACTATAGCTACTTTTATGAAAAACTTAACCCTATGACCGTCACGTGCCTGCCTGCCAAACTGAAGCCTCATTGTGGTTTATTGCTAACTTAGGTGATGAGATTTGTGTCTCATTATCTGGCATATTATATTCACTTATTCTAGTTGATTACTATAATTATCTTTCATATAAGCATGTTCACGTATCATATATGTCACCCTGGTATGTATCTCCTGGCATAGTTTCATCATTTGACGTCGAGTTTGGTCACCTGCCTTAGTCTTTCTGTACGTCTTGGTAGTATAACTGAGCTGAGTATTTCGAAATTCATGGAACCTCGGTGGAATATAGACTAGTCACCTATATTCAACCCGGGATAGTGGGACATAGGCTGACTACCTATATCCGACTCAGAAATGAATTTTGCAACACTGAGAACGGTTATAATAAAATTTTGTCTGGATTGAATCCTCTACTCAATTTCCATGTTTCATTCATGTGTGTGTAAACCCTCGTTGTCAGAACGCTTATACTTTTCATCACCTCGTGAACCGCCGCCTAGAAACACGTCAACTCGTCATTTCATCTCATGAATCTTCACCTATATAACACCTTGGAGACCGACGTTAACTGAACTTCGGGACGAAGTTCCTTAAGGGGTAGAGACTGTCACAACTCGTAAATTCTGGTCTTTTCCCGAACTTTCACATTTACTATTCATTGGTTACTATTCATCGATCACTATTCATCATTTTACTATTCATCATTTTTTAGGTCAGTTTGATATTCTGAGAAGCGTTTTAAAATTTTACTATTCATAAAACACTATTCACCTCTGGAGAAAATTTGTCATTTTTACGTGGGTTGCGTCATTTTTGTAAACGTACGATTATTAACCTAAGAAACGTTATCTTATGAACTAATATTTGAATAATTGATCCGACACTCCCAACTATGGTCCTAACACATTTTTATACTCATAATAATAATATAAAAATTATATTATTAATTTGCCCGGTATTCTGGAAATTTATTTAATTTATATCGTACGCCTAATTTATTTACGACGGTTTTCGTAAAAACTAAACAATGATCACCCGAACACCCAATATTTATACCCAACATATTTTCACAATTTTTATAACTTTATTATGTCCCAATTAACTCCATCATATTTTACTTTAACTCGTCACGGTTTATTTTTAGTTAACTCGGTACCCGGTATCACCTAAAACTAATTAATATCTAACCAATGTATACCAAAAGTCAAGATTTCTTCAAAATTCTTCCACCCTTTTCCCAAATTGCCGCCCCCCCCCCCCCCCCTAAGTCTCCATAATTTATGGATCTTGTCTTTTAAAAATATCTACAACTAATTTCTTTACTTCATTTTCTCATTCATACATTTTTATTAATCAACACCAACTAGCAAACTCTCTCTTTTCTTTCCTTTGGTGTGATGATCGGCCAAGAAGAGAACAACAAGAAGAAACCATTAATTTTCCAAGATCAAGTGTTAATCAAGCTCCTTTAGTGTTCCTTGTTGGGGTTTTGTGATAAAACCCTAGGTTATTAATCAATTTCTCATCAAAAACTCATCCAATCATCAAGTAAGCTTCAAGATCACTTGTTGATCTTTCCATACTTTCATTTTTCTAGTTTCATGTTGTTTATTCAAGATCCATATGCATATGTTAGTTTATACCACTCTATTTATACTTTTTATAACTTTGAAACTCTAGAAATGGATATAGTTAGATCCTTGTTAGATCCACTTGATTTATGATGTTTAGGAACCCATGACACCCTAAGAAGGTGTATGGTAAGATTAGACTAGATTTGTGGTGATTGAAAGTGGTTTGGTTGGATTAGAAACTAGTTTGGAACATTAAAAATGGATTTTTGGAACAATATATAACCTACTGTCCCTATTTGCAAAACGTGGGAAACTCAGGGGTTCCTGGGTAATTTTGGCTTAAATATTTAGAAAATACTTTCCGAGACGGAACTATGGCCGAAAACGGGGATGAAAACGAGTTAATAACGAAGGAGATACGCCAAAAACGAGTTTAACGACGAAAACTATATTTTCTGAAAACTGCATGTTGTTTGGCATTTTTAGACGGACAAATAGAGGCGTTAGACATAATCTAGAGGAGCCGAGCTATTAAAATTATATTAGTATATACTAAAACGAATCCGTGGATATAAAGAACGAGTAAAATGAGCTTAAAACGACCAAGTTATACATGTTTTAAAATCGTCAAAACTATATATATATATTTAGTCACTATTAGAAATAATAACTTACGTACTAAATGGTATACTTTCTAGAAATGTTACTAAGGGCTATATTCTTAACAAATGAAATACGTACGACCTAAGGTTTATTTATGCGACTACTAGACGATATATTAAGGTTTTCAAAACGAGGAATATAACACTAACGTTTTTATATACGATATATTACGACAAGTTTTTATTATTCTTGTTGGACTTATTTTTCCTAAGTATGGAAAATACTTTACTTTGACAATAACTATTATTTCCAAGTTACGAGTGGTATAGACTTCATGTGCATGTGCATTCATTACATCCTTTCATGATCTAAGTAGATCACTATCATTCATATTAGGTTGCGGTTTGAGATCGAACCTCATTTCTGTGTATCCACTTTTGTCATCGTAGCTATCGCACCAGGTGAGTCATAGCCCCACTTTTACTCTTTATACTTGTTTTAACTCTTTGGGGGAGATACATGCTCAACTATTTGCTTACTAGTATAAATACTCAAAACATACTTTCTTGATACTCTTAAACATTTATACTTGATTGTCTTATACTTGATTATACTTATACTTGATTTTATACATACGTGATTGTGTTATACTTAACTGTGTTATACTTACTTGATACTTGAAACGTTTAAACTTTTATGCTTTGGGAAACGACACCCAGTAAACTTATATACTTCCAATGGCCCCAGATTAAGTTGCTGGGCACAACCATGGAGACTTATATACTTCCAATGGCCCCAGATTAAGTTGCTGGGCACAACCATGGAGACTTATACATTTCCACTGGCCCCAGATTATGTTGCTGGGCACAACCATGGAAATATACATACAAACGTGAGGTCTTCGGAGATGAAGTGTAGACTCACGACTGATTGCTTAACTGTTGTGATGAACTTATACATGTTTTACTCATACTATATATTGTAGCAGTGGGTTGTAAACACACAGGTTACAAGGCTCTTATGGCGGGACTTGTAACTGAGTGGATTTACGATGCCTTTGCTGGGAACCCTTCATACATATGCATAAACTTTATTTGTTAAACAAACTCTATGAACTCACCAACCTCGTGTTGACACTTTAGCATGTATTTTCAGGTTTTAACTTATGGCACGCTACAGGAGGTTTTGGCAGGGCATGGCATGGTCATAGAAGACTCTGATTAGTTATATGGGGACCGTTTTAAATTACTTTTAAGGGCCTACTTCCGCACTACTTTTAACAATGTAAATACAACATTTTTGACTTAACTATTTTATTCTAAATGATTGAAGTTAAAACCATTTTTGAACTTGTGTTGTAATACCAATTGAGTTACACCCCAGCTACACGTATGCTTCCGCTGGACCCGATTTTGGGGGTGTGACAGTCGGGATAGATAGCTGGTATCTTTTAATGTGGCCCGAAATACGCCACAAAAGGTTGACTCCATGTTTTCAGATAGTTCTAAGTACATTAATATGATTACAAAAAGTATATTATCATGTAAATAATTTTTTCTGTAATGCAGCGATTAGTAAGTTATATGCATCAGAAAAAAATTTTAGCTTGACTTTCTACCTGGTTGAGCATACGACCATTTGACCCGTCAGAAATAAAATCTAACCCAAAACAACGCTTTCATATGCTAATCCGTAAAATCGCCACCACTACACAGAAATATCCACATCATTATTTTTCACTTATAGTGTTGTCTCCTTACTTAAAATCAAAAGCCCCCGGTCCATCAGTAGTACCGGCTGCAAATCCAAATCCCATAGCGAGGCCGATCTGTAGACCTACGAAACTCTTGGCCAGTCTTGCTATGCTCAAGTATTTGGTTTTGGTTTACCTAAAGTGGACTTGAAAGAAGTCGCAAGTTCCATCAATTCATGATCTGTATCAATAACACCACTAAGAATTTAGGTAATTTGCTAGATGAGTGGGGCGGGCGGGTTAAAATATGTCAAAATGGGTTCTAGTTGAAATGGCTCAATTTGGCGTGGGTCAAAAGGGTGCGGGTTCTTTGACCCTTTTGGTAGGTGTATATTTAACAATCACTGTGTTAATTATAGTTTCCTTGGAAAATATTACTAATTCATCAATTCACTAAAGCTAATATTTGGAATTGGAAGGTTAGATGAACTTACGGTTTCCTTTTGGACCCTGAAGTTTCATGAGTAGCAAACCAGTTAAAGCCACCGACTGTCCCCATTGACATCTACAAACTTCAGAAGGATCACTATTTGAGCTCATTTACATATTATTCAGCAAAAATTATGCAAGCAATAAATATTTGTAAATATAAGAAGAGTATAAAGTGAATCAACGAAATTTCGTACCTGCTATGGGAAGCTAGAATTATCTTTTAACTTGATTGTCTAGAAGTTCACCTGCACGATGACATATCTCGAGGGCAAGACTTGCATCTCGCGATACTATTATAACCTAATAAGCATACATTGTATAAGCATTGCAATTAGTCTTAGGTGATCATTTCTGGGAATCAATCAATCTTATATCTTATATTATCGACATCAAATAAGTAGGAGTGTAGCTTCTGGTATGGCTCCACAATTATTACTTAACTATAGAACTTTTCATCCAACATCAACCTAGAACTAATACATACAAAGTCCAAATAAAATTACGTTGATTACCTCCCGAATGGTTCCAACATGAACCATGGCTGCTTTTATAGCTTTTTCAAGTGTATTCGGTTCAGGTCGCATCACTTGTAACATATGACATGTTTACAAATAATCAAACGGTTGTTTATATAATAAATTAGGCAAGACAATTATAAATGTTAAAAAAATCAAGTAATCAAGCCCCTACATGTCAACAACAAATTTTTAGACAGAGCATACTGGAAATACATTAAATAGCTTGTGTATCTATAACTTCTGTTTCTACTCAAACTCATTAGGATTACAGTAGTTATTAGTGTCGTTGTTGTATATGAAAGATTTAATATTTCATTTCTTATCAATTATAAAAGTGTGTGCTTTGCAAAAAAGAAAAAAGAGCGAAGTTTAGAACTTTATACCACAGGGGATGAAAAGCACCAGTCGATATATTGAGTTGATCAGGAAGTCGGTATTCGAGCCTAGAACAATGCTACATGAATTTGAAGGCATAGAGAAATACCAAGGGTCAAGATAATATAAATCCATTTCTTTCTACAATTAACAAACATAAAAGTTCATTCTTATAATTTCAAACTTTGGCTACACATTAAGATCTTATATTATTACCTCATTGTTGAATTGAATAGGCATTTTGATAGAACAAATTTTGTACCAACTAAATAGATGGGACAAGATGGACAGATTCGGTTGGATTGACCCGCAAATATTTAACCACATATGTTGTGAATACAAAATTAAAGGTTACTATTAATGATGCAAATACAAATTATATTTATTCTTATCTACTTTTACCATGTGAAATCCATGTTGCTCGCCTTTTTAATCCATAAGTGCGATGGGGAGTCCTTTTGATTATAAGGCTTTGAATATTGTTTTTGCATGTTCATGATTTACAACCTGCAATATGCCACACCTTGATGGTGACAATGTTCCTGAAAATGCTAACTCTGTCCATTCCAATGACACTGTGTAGAAGGAATAACATTTATCTTACTGTGTCAAAATTAGCATCGTATTAATAGTACAAACCGAAACAATAAAAACATTTGAATATTCATAGCAAGAACTTTACTTGTATCCAAGACAAATACATATGATAACCACTTTTTACCATCCCAGCCACCATACCTACAGTAAGTAATATTTGAGTCATGTTAATACTATCATGTAGCATAAACCATCAAGTAAATAGAGTAATAATGATATGAAGCATTTCTGACATTACTATTTTATGGTTTCCAATAGCATAAGCAGCTGCAAAGGCTCTTGGTGACGACGAATACATGATGAATGACGAAAATAATCACTTTCTCACTCGTCATCATAAAGATCAGAATCATTAGTTGCATCATCATCATCATCTTCATGTTCTTCTTCATCAGAAATATGTACATTATACAAAAGAGTCATAATTTGCAGCTGGTGTGAACTGGTTATTCAGTTAATAGGAGTCATATCTGTTTTTGGTGAATTCAGGTCATAACAACCAGTTAATTAGGTCCAAAACGCAAATCAAATACACCTAACATCGAATATCACTTTGAATATTACCTTGTGAATGAGGCCATCATTTATAATGGAATTGCTCAACTTCTTAAATAGCTCATACAAACCATCAACTTCACTAAAGGTGACAGCTTATGAATGTTCATGCTAAGAGAAGAGCGGATCCAATACCAAGACGACTTCTTTCGCAAGAAGTGCAGCAAGTACTTTAGGAATTTGGTGTCTTTCTATTTGGGAAATAGAATCAAGATTGATATAATAGTATATTGTAACATATTAAACTCAAAAACCATGAACAACTCATAACATATTGAATAAAAATTATAGTTTCAATTTTTTTAGTAAATATACCTGTGCAGCACTGTAACTAATACTATATGTACCACTTTATGTCAGCGCCTCTGTAACATCGTTTAACACAACAATATCATCAGTTCTGTTTCTTATTATCAACCTCGTCTTCATCGTTCTTCCACCGCTGAACTCAACCACTTTAATTCCAACACCACTTCTCTCTGAACACCTCCAACTGAAGTTCCGGCTTCGTGTTCATGAGTGCCCATAGTTCAGTAAGGCTATTTTGAATAGGGGTTCCATTCATGAGCAGATGTCTGAGCCCGATATATTGCTCTTTAAGAACATTATAAAAAACCTAAAATGGATCAAGTAATCAGTAAGCTCAAATATACCATAAGGAGAAACATCAAGGCACATTTCCTTTTGCTTTTTCACTATCAGAACTATATGTTCACATAAAGAAAATGTAGAAAGGCCGACCATAAAATAAAACATATATGAGCAATTTAAGTCACAAATAATCTAATATTTTTAAGGACCGCTAGTGGGGTGTTTGGGATTAACCACCCTATATGAAAATGTGAAGGAAATTTAGACTTCTAACATTAGCAACCCAAGAAATGCAAAGCGCTACAGTTGTCACTTCTTGTGCCAACAAAGGTTTTTCCTAATACTATACTCGTGTTACTTACATGTGCATATAACAGCAGGTTGTTCACCCATCACATGCTTACACAAAGAAGAACAATGTGTCAAACATGTCACTGCAAGCGTGCAAGCAACAGGTGACATGCACCTCTAATTCCTCATCGTGGCTCGGTCTCTGTTGCTCCTTAAAAACTGTTGCAGATGAAGATCAACATGTAAAAAAATAAGCATGTATTAAAAAGGATCCCAAACTCACCACTGCAAGGCTTCCTAGAAAACCAACACATTTCTCTTGTACAACAATTTGCATCTCCAACGCCTCCTGCATCTTAACCTCAGCCGCGTCAATATCAGTAGCCAAGAGAGGAACTCAATGATTCCCATGGCATCTGCTGATACCACATTATCAAAAGCATGATTGTACATCATTACTTTAATAGGACTCCCATGTATCTAAAAAAATATAACGTCTAATTTAGTTTCGGTTCATGCTAGATGGAGACTATTCAACGGAATTTAGAAAGCAAAAATGAATGGACGTCAAAGCCAAACTACCTCTTTAGAAATGATGGGTTCATTTGTTCCAACTCGAGGATCATATATATGCACAAATGAGGAGTTACAGTCACTAATAGCAAGCTTGGCTTTGACATTCCCTTTGCAAACCCATTGATCAGCACCAGGTATATATGGAAGTTTTAACATGACCATCATGTCATAGTTGGGCACATCATATATTTTGACAAACACATCATTAGAAATCGTACAGCAAAGTAAATCGTCTTCACTGACTTGCAGTTGTGATAATCTGCTTTGTAGAAGCAAGACTTCCTATTCTAATTTCTGTTTATGATGTGTCCCTTCATCCAATAAATTTTGAAAGCTTTACCACATTAGGATTTACACCTGCCTAGTCCGTGAGGATAATATGCCCTGTGATAGTTTTTAGTAATACAGTAAATAAACATTGTGAGATCTTGGTAAAGCTTATCTACGTTAGATATAAGAAAATCCAGACCAATGAATGGAGAAGTTGTGATCTACGTTAGATATAAGAAAATCCAGACCAATGAATGGAGAAGTTGTGAATTCCTAAGGTTGTGCATCTCTTCTTCTACCCATTTTCGTAAAGCAATTTCCTTTTGAAGCATTCTCTTTAACTCCATGATATCTTCATTGACATGATTACCCTGGTGATTTTTTTAAAAAAAGGTGAGAGTGATGAAAGATTATTATGATAATAACGATTGACTTCACACAAAGAGAGCAAACAAATGATGTGATAGAATTGGCCAGATGATTACAACCGGGCATCAAATCAAGACTTGGACAACTGAAAATCAATAACACTGCTATGGTATCTTGCAATCTGATCAAGGAGCTAATGGTAACCCACACAACATGTGTGCAAGGATCAGTTGTCAGTCCATAACTATCTATCAACCTAAATATTCCATCCCATTCATGTATGAGGAACTACATCGATAAAGTATTAAATTAGGTATAAGAAACACATAAATCATATGAACAATGAAAAAACTATCGAAGATGAATATTAGTGAGTTAATGGATTGAAAGTGTAACTGATCTCGACATCACTAATGAAGCAAACGAATGCATCTGGCTACAAAATCGTTCCAATAAATAATGAGTTTGATCATCTAATAATTTATTTTCATAAAAACCAAGAGTAGTGAAAAATACCTTTGAATTTAGAACAGATTTAGTAGCTTTGTGATTATAGTTGCAAGTACTTTGAGTTGAACAGCCTGCAAAAAATAAACAAAACAACAACAAAACAGGATAAACTTAATGAGTTTGATCAATAACTTCTGTGATTGTGGTGGCTTGTAAAAGTTTAAAAGGGTTTGAGTGGGAAGTAGCTAATAGCTCAACTCGATTAACAGAAGATAATAGATTGGTTGATTTGCAGCTGTAAATGAAACATCAAATAAATAAAGGCTGCATGTTTACAATCTAACTGAAACAATATCTAATAAAAAAAAAACATATTCCAAAATTTGACGTAACCTTGGAGAAAAGTGTATTGAGGCAGTGGAGCATGAAACTGAATGCATGATACCTTTTAGAATAAGCTCATCCATTAATGTAACAACATAAGGCATCTTTAGTTATTTGTCTTTCAAATCTTTGACAGTAATCGGATGTCAAGATTCATTAATCTAAATAAATGCGTGTATTGTTTGTGTGCAGTGTTTTAGGGTTGCAGAAACTCGGTTTTGTGTGATAATGAATAAAAGGTCGGATATTAATTAATAAGACTGTAAAACTATAATTAAGGAATATATATATGGTAGTTATCTCATTAAAATGGTTAATAATTGTTTGTATAAGTTTATATATTTGGACTTGCAAAATATAATCTAAAAAATGAGTTGGTATAGTGGTTTTCATGTTTGTTGCTGGACTAACAAACCTAGGATCGAACCATGCCTATATCACTTTTTAAAAATTAATTTCGAAATTTTGCCAACATGGACAAAAACCATATTTTCTTAAAAAAAATAAATACATGTTAAAAAATAGTTTACATGTGATGACATGGCAGATGACATGGCTGAAATTGAATTACTGGGCATTGACTGGACAATGACTGGGCATTTCCTTCAAATGCCTCCTGTTATATATAATGTAGAGATATATATATATATATATATATAAACAATAAACTACTACTAATATGTGTTTGAAATAAACTGAGTACCTTAGAATTCCTGTCTAGAGCATGCACTATATTCTCAAGAGAGTCCGCAATCTTACTCCGTATTGGATCCTCTTCATCAACTTTTCTTTTTTTACTTTTTGATTTAGTTGGGAGCTTAGCTTGTTGTGGTGCTGGTGATGTAATTTGGATGTCATCACTAGTGTCGAAATTATCTAAAGTGACCCCGTTGTTCTCACAAAAGGTATCGGTTTCTTCAACTTCAACTGTATCCGATTGCTGGTCATTGTTTATTTGCTTTCTTTTCTCTTTAGCGGTTATAGAAGAAGTACCTGTAGCTCTATCTTTTGCCCATAAAGCGTACATTTCATCATAACATTTAACTTGTTTATTCTTCAAGTCGTAAACATCAGGATTGTCCTATATATTACAAATAATTAATAAAAAAAAAATCAAAATCACTAATTTCACATGAATTAGATTGAGCATACCTTCTTTAGTGCTTCCCACACCTCATCTTCAGCCTCAATTAACTTGGTACTCGGGTTCCATGCATAACCACTCAATGCAACGCCTTTAAAAACATCATGGAACTGGTTGAAGTATTTTTTGAGAGTCTTGATTCGATTTTTCAATTTGTCTTTATCAAAAGTAATATTAAACTTAGTACTTAAAGACTTCACTATATTATTATATGCAGTAGACGAGAAAGTCCCGTTAGGTCTATTCCCGTCATTTTGTTCTTTAAGCAAAGCCTCGAGGAATGCAGCATCCATCTGATCATTCCACGACAATGCCTCTTTCTTCACGGTAGCTCCATCATTATCATTTTTGGCAGCTCCATCACTTTTGCCCATTGTTACAATCTGTACATTAAAGAAAGAATCGTTGTTACAAGCTTTTAAGAACAAGCAATATATATAAAGTAAACAATATATTATCCACATGTAATTGATTCAGTAAGAAAATTCCAAATATAAATAAGTAATCATGCACAAAAAAGTCTTGATAAATTATATTCTAACAATGATGAACAAATTAAACAAAAAGTCTAGATAGGTTGTGTTTCAAAGGACAAAACAAATTCAAACACTAAATAGACATGTTAATTTCATTGTTCGGATGCAAAATATAATCATTCCACATGTTATCTGCAATTGAGTTTCTAATTTGTTCACCCCTCTCATCTTCGTCTCTTGTACCATTGAGTTCTTCATCTTGTGATGCATCTAACATTTCGTGCGTCACTTCTTCTTCTAGTTCTTGGTCACGATCTACCTCAAGTAAAAAGTTATGCAAAATACAACATGCCAAGAATATGTGTGATTGTGTATCACATGAGTAAAATGGTTCTGTTGCACTTCTAATTATAGGAAATCTTTTTTTTAAGACACCAAATGCGCGTTCAATAGAGTTTCGTAACGATGAATGCCGGAGGTTAAACAACTCTTTTGGATTCTGAGGCGCACGCGCCGAGTACTCCTTAAGATGATATCTAACACCTCTGTATGGTGCTATGAGTGTACTTTTATGGGGTAGACCACCGTCAACAAGATAATACTTACCTATATAAACATAGTATATTTTAGAATCTAAACGTTAAAATTTATATTATTTGACTTTTATTAAAGATTTTACCTTCTGGAATAAGTAGCTTATCATCTCTAGTAAGTGCATCTTTTATTATTCTCGAGTCTGATGCTGTCCCTTCCCAACCACTTAAAACATATGTGAACTTCAAATCAAATGTACAAGCAACTAACACGTTGATTGTTGGATATCCTTTACGTCCACGATATCTAGGGGCATCTCTATTAGGTACTCTCACACGAACATGTGTTCCGTCAATAGCCCCTATACAATCTTTGAAAAAGGGATAAAATCTTGGTTTATCTTGGATTTCTTTCTGAACTATATCACCGGTTGGTTGCTTAATATATTGTTCTTCTAAAGAAATTATTGCATTCAGAACTCTGTGAAAATGTCTACTAGTTGCTGATACGGATCGACGATATAACCAAGAGACAAAACGGGTTCTAAAATCATTCCCTACTATATGAAGAAATCTAGCAACTTGTTCCTCAACCGACATACGTTGGGTTTGACGTAGACCACATTCAGTTTGTAACTTTTGACACAATAACTTAAATGCGTCGACACTCATACGAATTATTTTACGACTGTTGTTATTTGCTGATAGGTCTTGCAACATCTCTTCCCGTACTGCTTGTCTATGCAACCTTAATTCTTGGGAAGGTAAATTAACACGTTTTCTTTTACGAGGTTCACTAAGAGCAAGATAAGCGACAACTAAACAAACCACGTGAATTATGGCTAATTGTTGAGTTCTTGCCATGCGAATTAAGTTATCAACATCCATGTTGCTAGTGTGAAGAGCCTATAATGTGATTATTTTGAGTTATATAAGTTATCATTCAATAATCCTACAACTAACTAAAGCATTTATTTGTATCCCACTCTATCAGTTATACAACTAACTAAAGCATTTAGACCAACCAATGTTTATATTCATATAAGAGTATTGATATCTAAGAAGGTACTAGTCCTACACTTTATTTGGCCAACCAATGTTTAGTACGAAATTCATGCAATGTTTCTAATCTGTTATATATAAACACCTTATTGCCACACATATATAATAATGCATACAAGATCAACTCCATATATGTACAATTTCACCATGAAATCACACACCACATATAATAATGCATACAAGACCAACTCCATATATATAATATATATACAAGACAACTCATATACATATATTTACTTAATTTTCACACAAATCGAGTCGAGTCGAGCTTGATATGTCGAGTATTCATCGAGTTCGAGCCTTAAATATAAAAATAATCGAGCTCGAGTCGAGCTTCGAGCTCGGGTTTTATATAACGAGTCGAGCTCGAGCTCGAGCTCGAGCTCGAAGTTTAAAGCTCGGCCGAGCTCGAGTTTTAGTATTCGAGTCGAGCTCGAGCTTGGCAGTACTCGGGTCGACTCGACTCATTTACACCCCTATTATTAGGGGTCCATTAGGGTTTATGATTACGGTTTTATGTAATTTGTATAAATAGTTATCAACAAAGACAAAATACCTAGTTTTCATTGTTTCTGCAATCAATGAAGAGGACATCAGGAGAAACTGGTCTCGATAAAAGCTCGTGGTTATGTAATAAGGAAGTTACAGTAGCATATATATTAGTATATAATGAGAGTAATTGTGATCAACATGTGTGATGTGGTTTCCGTGCTTTTTATGCTTTGCTCATTCACTCATAATAAGACCATGCTGACAAGTATATATGGTGAATTGGTGACAACCCTATATAAGGGAGTGATAATTTTAAACCACTCACGGTGGTAAAAGGACTTGTGGTTATCACACTAAAATTAGTTTCAGATTCAATTTCTACTAGATGTAAACTACCCTGAAGTGGCCATACTAACCTCCTGAAAAGGGAGGGTTTTATGCGGTTTGAACTTGTGTGGTGGTGGGTAATGAATTAGTCGGTTAAAAGGTCGGAAAACATGGTTAACAAAAAAAAAAGTGATGATTCCATAAAAAAAAATACTAGGGCGAGTGCATTTTTGTTTACTAAAAACAGTAAAAGCATAAAGATTGAAATAGGTACATGCATGGTATAAATTACAAATAACGTACGTAGTTAATCTTTCTTTTTAAGAGAAAAACATAAAAATTCAAATGTTCTCTAGACAAACTTTACAATAATCTAGTGTGACTGTTTTACAAAACTGTAACTATTGGAGTATTGGTGGTGGTGATGGTGGTAGAGGGTGGTGATGTTCTTGATAATTGTTTAAAATTAAATATAAATTCAATAGAAAATTCAATGGGGAAGATGATGAATAGTGTTTAAGAAGTTAAGTTATCATTTGCAAATTTAGCCATTGAAATAAAGCCGTGTATTAGAACAGTAAAAAGACAAAACTACCCTCGATGACGTGGAACTTAACGAACAAACTAACGGAATTTGGCTCTCGGTGGCTATTTTGCATTTTTACAAAACGTTAGTGGCAAATTTGCACGCCTTTATGACTCAGTCCCATTTTTGCAATTTCGTGATACATTAGTGACCATTTTTGCAATTTGCCCTTAAGATTGCAAAATCTAGTTACCTTTTCAACCACCTGTATAAAACAAGGTTTCATTATGGAAACCCCCAACTCAAAATTCTGAGATAATGACACGTGCTATTTTTTTTCAATCCAATGGTCCATATGCATTCCAACCATTAGTAATTAATAAAAACAAAAAACGCACCATAATTCATACTATCGAAATATCAAACACACAGTTATCCACGAACAATGAAACCCCCGAATTTCATCCCCAAACGAAAACCATACATCCAAAAAACATACATCCATTTATTCAAACAAAAAAACCACCTTAATTCATACTATTGGTTACAGGTTAGGTTATTCGATTTTAATTTTTGTTCAATTACTATATATATTATTTACCAACTAAAACGACGTCGCACCTTCTACAGTATCCCAAGCCCAAATTCTGCAGCCCATATGATTTCGCGGTCCAATAGTCCCCTTGGCCCAGCTTCCTTTCTGGTTATAAGGAATAAGGATACACCGCTTCTTTTCTCCCAGATTTTTCCAGAAACGTCTCCCTCCATCCATTTCCTTCATCTATAGATCATCAGCACGCAAGAGTTAGGGTTTCAACAGCTAGGATTTCAATTTTGGGGTTTTTTAGAATAAAAAAGGTATGTAATTTTGATGTTCTTTTCTTTTATTATATATTCATATATATTAGCGTTTGTTATGAAATTCCTTTCCTGCTATAATACGAGTCTTAATTACAGAGGATGGTGAAGTGCAAGGTAACAGCCGGATTTTTGAGGTATTTTTTTTTAAATCTATTTGATTTTTGTAAGTTAATCAAGAGGCAAGTTATAAGTTTGTGCTTTTATTTATGGTTTGGTTTAATTGCAGGTTCCAACTTTTTTGACTGAGATTCATGGATTACAAAGCAGGCTAGAGTAAAAAAAAAAATGTTTGATTTACAGTCATGTGTTTTTATTATATTGATTTTTTTTTCGTGTTTATTTGTTATGTGGTGATAACATGTGTTTTGTGTTTTTATTATATTGATTTACAGTCATGTGTTTTTATTATAGAAAATTTAGCTCAAGGTATGATCATTTAGTTTCTACTTTTATTTTTGTGACGGGGTTTTAGTTTACTGAAATGGATTATAACCTTTTTAAGTGGTTATGTTGATTCATATTTTATGGTATGGATTTTGCTGATCTGTTTGGGTGTGTTTTGATTAGCTCATGAGCTTATTTAGTTTTTGTAAATCTTACAAGTTTACTTTTTTAGGCTTATGATGTTATAAGATGATTATTAGCTAGATTTACTTTAGGGGGTGTTTTTCTAAGCTTATTTGATGAATATAGAAGCTAGACGCATACTTAAAATTTGAAAAACCCAATTTTGTGGCCTCATGAGGTTATCCAACATGACCTTATGAGCTTATAAAGTCCTTAACCTCAACTGCATAAGCTCATAAAGCTGCAAATGTGAGCTTATCAGGAAATTTGAAAAACTATTTGTTTTTGGTTGTGCAAAAGCTTAAGATGAAAAGGCATGATATGAAAACCTTTTTGGTTATTTGCCTTTTGTGGTGATTTGCGAGAAATTTGTTGTAGCCCAGTTTTGAAGACATATAGTATTTCTATCTAAGGTATAATGGCTTCTATGGTGATATTTTTATTGTCTTCGGTATTCCGAAGTTTTTTGCGATGTTTTCGCTTAATTCATATGCGTGGCCACATCGTTGGCCCATGGTTTTCCTGTTCAGCAACTCCTGTCATGGTAGTAAAAAACACTAACGTTCTTTTGAACTTTCTAATGCAGGGTGCATTTTTTTTTTTTTTTTTTTTTTTTTTTTTTTTTTTTTTTTACTTTAGCCATTAATAAGATGATTTATTTGACTCATTATAAAACAAGACAAACCTGAATTGGACCCGTTTTCAGTTAAATGAGTTGTAATTGCCATCTTGGATTTGTTACTTTTCACCAGCAGTTTCTGCTTTTATTAATTATACATAGTTTCTTTGTGATCTTGGTAAAAGGTGGGTTCGTTTTGGGAGCGATCTAGAGCTGTTAGACTCACCTGGAATAATCACGATGAGGATGAGTGATCAATCTGCAGCAATAAAGCTTGCTATATGCGATGACATAGGGGACAAGTCGTATAATTATACTGATGTTGCAGGTGTTCTTATACAAATGCTTACCTGAAGACGTAATTGAGGTATGAAATAGTCTCTTTTCACAAAATGGAATCTTTTCGTTCTTGATGTTTACTTAATGCGCGTTATGACGTTATATCTCATGCAAAGCAAAAGATGATCCTAACATTAACAGCAACCATTATGTATTGGTTCTTCAAACAGCCAATGGATGATCAAAGACCATGTGGATCATCAGACAACAATAGTGGTAATCAGCTCGAGACGAGGTCAACCTCCACATCAGATAACACCGAGTCCGAATCATCAACAGACTGATGAGACTGGCAAACAGATAAGTTTTCAGTTTGAAGATTTCATTTTTTTTTCTCTTTGGCTGCACTACAATTTGCTAAACCAAGCAATTGGTATGTATAGTTACAAAATTGTAATTGGATTGATGGAAACGGTATAATGTTTTCGCTTCTTTAGTTGCATAATACATTACATTTGTTGTTATTTGCTTCTTTAGACTATCTTTCCACTTTAAATTTCCCAAATGAATGATGAACTAAACAACGTGATTTGCACAAGTTATAACTCTTATGCTATTGTCAACATCCAGGGCAAATTATCGTATTTACAGCCATGGCATATGTAAGCAACTTTCCCGTGAGACTTATAGATACATTTTGCCTAATTTCTTTTTCTCATCATCGATTTTTAAATTTTGCATCTTAATAACCGTAAGATTACAGTACCAAAAAACGACCAACTTCAACGGCCCGCCGCAACGCGGCGGACCGACGCCCAACTCGTTTTCTTAATATATGAGGTTTATTGTTATTATTAGTTCGTTTCAAATTCTTACAAATGATTTCACCAATTCATTTCAATTCCTAACAATTAATTCGATTTTTCACCAATGACCAGTTGACCACACCATACATTATTTTAGGAAAAAAAAACCCTAATTCGATTTTTCATTAGTTGTGGTTTCATTGATTCTTTGATTTTTGGTTTGTTTGATTGATTAGTTGATGGATTTATAATTTTATATGATACAATCGCTCATAAGTTCTATTTAATTTTGATAACATTTGCTTTAAAAATAATTAATTTTCTTTATTGCGTTTAGGACGGAGATGATGAAGCATCATGCGGTGTTTACCGGAGGTATTTCGTATACAAATCTTTGTTGTAATGGTTAGTGTATGTAATTTTATTGTTAATTTTTTTAATTTTGATTATAGTTTTAACAAGTGAAACTCTATTGCCATGACCCTTATGCAATGGTATGCATTCTATATATTACTATGGAAATCGATAAATCAACGTATATGATTTTGTGTCAGAAGATGGTGAAGCGGGTGTGCCTGTGGTTTATGTAGTTTTGTTTCTTCAGTTTGTAATTTTCTATATTTTTTTTCACTCTATAAAAATGAAAACTATTCATGACATAATAGCTGGCAAAAAAAGATTAAGAATTTGATTGATCAAATAATCACATTGTGTGTACATCTCTTTGTTAGAATCTTATTTTTTGGTTTAATTTACTGATATGTGTTTATGTACTATTTCTTTTATCTAAAACTCAAATTTTGGATTATTGTGTAGAAGTGCGTGAAGATGGAGAAAATAAAAAGTTCACCATCGGTTGATTAGCTGAGATAAGTCGTAATAGTGAATTTGTAAATGAATTTGTAAACATGGCAGCAATGAAAACCGGCAGGCATGGGCATAAATTTGTGAGATAAGTAGTAATAGTTTATGGATTAGTTCAAGATATTCTCTTAAATTATAAATTGCTAACTTCCCATGTAAATTCAGAAAACAAAGTTGCTTTAACGAAAATTTACAAAATGCAATAATATGAATTTAATTAAACAAAAATATGATTTTAATTAAACAAAAATTTACAAAATGGCAATAATATGATTTTAATTAAACAAAAATTTACAAAATGCACATGCAAATTTCTATGTATCATAGCAACTTACTTCGGCTTCATCTTCTTTGTATTATGAGGATGCAAAATTTTGATCACCCCCAAGTAGTCATGCCCAAATTAACCAAGGTTAATCGTCAATAAGGTCAAAGCACTAGGTGTAAGTGATCTCCGATTAGTATAGTGTGTCCCCGGGTCGTTAAGTCCCAACGAGATGTGAAATGGTGAATCGGTTCTAGTTCGTGATCGAGTGAAGTGAATAGTGATAAATAAAATGGTATAAGAGACAATGGAAAGTATAAAGCACGTAAAACGATAACGTAAAGCAATTAAACGTAAAACGTATTTAAAACTAAAAACATAACGCGAAAAATCTAAAAATGTAACCTAAAGGGGCAACTACCTAATTTAAACTATGAATTTGAATTTAGAAATCAAAATCTACTTGAAAAGTTGTAAAAATGCTAAACGTAACTTAAAAGAACTCAAAACGTAGTTTAAATTGAAAACCGCGCGTTTTTATTAAAAATAACGTAAGTGCACAAATTTTGAATTTATTATGAATCAAATACTAAATCAACTAATTTAAATTATTAAAACTATCAAACGATGTTGGAAAATTCTAAAATTTTTTGTAAAAATACCTAATGCTACTGAGGTCCTAGAAAAAAATAAAAACGGGATGACAGCTTATGCTGATAAGTTAAATGTACTAATAAACTAAAACACTACCAATTGTACTTAAGAATTTAATGTTGCAACAACTTAATGAAAAGTCCTACGGGCACGATGGTTAAGATTGTTTGCATGTGTGTCTGTGCGAGTGGCTATGTCAGGGGGTCATATATATATATATATATATATATATATATATATATATATATATATATATATATATATATATGTATGTATATATTTTTTTTTTTCAAAATTTTTAAAACAAACTTACTAAAAACATGTAAAGGAACAATTTTCTTAACTAAAACATTTTAAGAAATCTTAAAATGAGCTCAGTTTAAGGCAAAAATAATAAGCAGTGTTGGGTATATAATTATAAAAGGAAATTGTAAAATCAAAAAGCTACTACAAGCTGATCTGGGGGGAACTAAAGCTAAGGCATACTAGGGGTTACCTAAATAAGCTATAGGGGACATAAAATAAGCGGTTGGGAGACCTAAAAGCACTTATAAACAATAAAGGGGAAATGGGAAACCTGATACTTTGAGCATGTGAACAGTTGGTAAAAAAAATATAAAAAAATAAAATAAAAATAATACTAACTGTCCTACCCACTAAATAAGTTATATACCAAATTTTGGGTCAAAAGTCCTTGAAATAAGCAAATTAAAAATGAAGAACAGAAGGCTGTTAGGCCATTTGGGAACAGATGAGCAATAGGTGTAAATGGGTCAAAATGGGAATTTTGACCAACAAAGTGTAACTACCAGATAGCCTAACTTGCACTAACCATAAATAGAACTAAAGTGAAGCAATAACAACAAGAAAAGAGATAAATCTAAAAATCTACCCTACCTTCTAATAAAAACAGCTTTGAATTTAAAATTTTAGAAAACTAATGCAAAAGCTTGTAAACAACTTGAATCTACTGAATTCTACTCTAAAACTACTAACAACAATGGTAAAAAGCTGATTCAAATCCAAACTTGGAACAAAAACAGTTTTTTAGCTAAAGAAAAAGGTTGTGCCAAACACCCCTTATGCAGGAAAATGATATATTAAGCAATATTTAGAGTAAAATAGCAGTAATGGACAGGAAATAAGCACTGAGATAAGCTAATAAGCTAATACCAATTTTTTTGTTTGTTCAGCCATGACCAATTCAATCGAGCTTATATTGATTACTGAAATCCAAATTGTGTGCAATCTATATGATGAGTTTTTCATCTTTATTTTAGATGCAAAAATACCGAGCAAGATATTCGGATCATACAAAAATTCTCTTAAAGATAGCTATTTATAGTTTAAGATCACTTTCTATTATTAGAATGGTAGATTGCATATTAAAAAGATCATCCGCAATATCTATAAGCTGTCGTCTGAAGTACAAGATCAATGCTTGTTTGTTTGGCTGATTAGCAGCTTATTTCGGTTGTTTATGATATAAATGGAAAGTATGTGAAGGACATAATTCCATGACACTGGAGTACACCCCTAAACAAAATTTTCATCATAGCTAAAGGAATAAGTAAAAAGAACTCTAGTCACATTACAATAGTCATGACTTTTGTAACTGAGAAAATTAGTTCAAGTACTATTGATGTGTCTACTTTTAATAAAGGTAGCACTTAGCAACACTCTTCGAATCAATTCTAGTTAACTTCGCTAGTTGATTATGAATAAAATCTTTTGTTTATTGATATTAACCACTCTATGTAAACTTGTAAGTATGATATCTACTACCTATTATATAAGTTAGGCCATTTTTTATCGTAGACTCACCAAAAAATGACACGTAGGATGTTAAAACCCACCAAAAATGCCACGTTAAATAAAGGTGCTCTCCACCACTTACCATTTGAACAAAACTATCCACTTTCTCATTTGACCCACTCCACAGTCCACTCTACTGCATCTCTCTCAAACTCCAGCTTTCTCCTGCTCATTTGCTATTTTCCGGCAAATTTTTTCCCATCCAACAATTCTGGCTTCTTCTATCTAGAACATGAAAGACCGATTCTTCCCGTTAAACTTGGATTCACTTATGTTCGGACAAGTCTTGCAAGGACTTGAATCCATACAGCGAAACGCATTGATAATCAAACAAATAATGAGACAAATAATTTCATCCCTCAAGAAAATTCACGACACTGGTATAGTTCACCGAGATGTGAAACCAGCAAACTTAGTGGTAACTAAAAAGGGACGGGTCAAGCTTATTGATTTTGGTGCAGCCACTGACTTAAGGATTGGAAAAAACTACGTACCTGATAAAGGTCTTCTTGATCCGGATTATTGTCCACCGGAACTTTATGTGTTACCCAAAGAAACACCGTCACCGCCTCCAGAACCCGTTGCAGCTCTTCTATCGCCGATTCTTTGGCAGGTGCTATACTTTTTCATATTTCGAATTTTAGATATTGTGTATAACGTTTCTTATACAACTTAATTAATGGTATAGTCAAGAGTTTGTTGTGTAAAATAGCAACATAGTTTTTGAATTATCGTAACTGATTTTCTAATTTGTACGTAAACGCCAATTAAGCAATTCAGTTCTAAAATGATCAAATTCATGTTTTGAGGAATTTATGAGAGGGTTCAGGTTTAGGATATCATTTATCGAGTAGGAATTAGTTATTGAAGAATAGGACAAAAGATCAATGATGAACAATTTCTTCACTGGTAAAAATCTCGTTAAAATAGGACATACTAAAACCGAAACCCTTGTTAAATTCCTCACAGTATGACGTTGATACATTACTGCCTGTTCTTGCGTGACTATACAGAAAGCATAAACTTTTCAAGTGCTAAATACACTATTTTGACCATTTTTGCAGCTAAACAGTCCCGATCTTTTCGACATGTATTCCGCTGGAATCGTACTAATGCAAATGGCTATACCATCTTTACGATCTACTGCAGCGTTAAAGAACTTTAATCTTGAACTAAAAACAGTGAATTACGACTTAAAAAGATGGAGGGAAAAAACTCGAACAAGACCCGATATAAGTGTTCTTGATCTGGATTCAGGTAGAGGATGGGACTTAGCCACAAAACTTATTTCAGAACGAGGGTCTTTGCGTAGAGGTCGTTTATCAGCTGCAGATGCTTTGCGGCATCCGTATTTCTTGTTGGGCGGTGATCAAGCTGCTTCTGTTCTTTCAAAATTGAGCTTTTCTAAGTAGAAAGTCAAGATGGGTCAGTTAGTCAGGGATTTGACTAAAAAAGTCAAAGAAAGAAGTCATATTCTTTGCTGGTGTAAAGCTTTTGTATCATTTTTATCCGATGTAACATTACTTAATCCTTAATGAATCTATCGTAAATAATTTACTACATGGAAATATTTGTTGAGGAAATATGAACTAGGACCCTGCTTTTCTACGCCCGACACGTGCAACAAAACCTGTCTTAATGGGGGCAACTGACCTCCCAGAACCACACTGTAACGAAAAACAAAACTATGCAATTAAGTATCAAATGGGTTAATTCGCGTTGTGATCTATCTCTTACAACCTGACCCAACACGTTACTTATATATAAAAACAATTAAAAAAAATGGACAGGATTGTCATTAGAGGTCAATGTGTCGTGACCCGTTGACATGTTTCCAACCTGTACTTATTTTGACCCATTTATCTAACCTGCATGATCAGTCCATCCTCAAAATTAAAGTAAATACCTGTTCACATCTAAAGAAAAAGGGACGGTTCTCTTTTGAAAGGATTGTATCTGAACTTCTACAAGAATTGCATATGACATATTCATCTATAATCAAATATATTAACTTTAGAATTGCATATGTATCTTTTTAGGATTCCTTCAAAAATTTTAGGAGTGAATCGACCCTTGACCACCAATGTTGTTGACCATCAAGGGAACCTTTTGTTCCCATTTCATTATTATTTTAGATGGAAAAATACCGAGCAAGAGATTCGCATCATACATAAAATCTCTTCAAGATAGCTATTTATAGTTTATGATCACATTTATCTAAAAGTTATCGTCTGAACTACAAAGATCAATGCTCGTCCACTAGGCTGGTTAACAACCTATTTCGGTTGTTAATGATATCGGTGGAAAGCATGTGAAGGACATAATTTCATGAGACCCGAGTACACCCCTAAACAAAATCTTCATCATAGCTAAAGGAATGGGTAAAAAGAACTCTAGTAACATTACAATAGCCATGACTTTTGTGACTGAGAAAATTAGTCTCACTATATGTGTGTTCAATTATAGTTTTTTCGTGATTGCATAACCAAGTATTATTGCACACTGTTTACAGTGACACATTATTTACATATGTTTTTTCTATGAAAATATATAGGATCACGAGAGCCTATTTATAGTGACTTGTGACATTTTTCGGTATTGCGAGAGAAATAAAATTGTCACCATAACCTCGTTATAGGCAGGGGCTACTTCTTATAAATAAGCGCTTCTTGCTGTTAAAAAAACAAACCATTTGTCTTACATTGCATATAAAATTGTTTAATACAGTTAGCAGCACTCTTCGAATCAGTTCTATGTAACTTAACTTAAAAAGCATACCTGAAAGAACTATTCTTAAAAGAAAAAGATGCAAGTGTACATGTTACTCACAAGAATTTCAGATTAAAGAAAACATTGCTTGCCTTCCAATATAGGAATATTGTTATACTTTTTGTTGTATCTTGTGTAATCGACCCTTGACCACCAATCTTTGCTGACCATCAAGGAAACCGTTTGTTCCCATTTCAGCCAGTAGGAATGTCATCACATGATAATAATATTGATTTTAATCAAACATAAGTTTCCAAAATGCATAAGCAAATCTCTATGTATCATAACAACTTACTTCGGCTACATCTTCTTTGTATTCTGATGATGTTTGTTCAGCTATGATCATTCAATCGAACTTATATTGAATATTGAAATCCAAATTATGTGCAATCTATGTAATTAATTACTATAATGTGAGATACAAGTAATATGGAAAGATAAACATGTGTTGAAGCTGATATGATGAGTTTAAGATTAGTTTAAGATTAGTTCGAGCAAGAGGTTCGGATCATACAAAAATTCTCTTATGGATAGCTATTTATAGTTTAAGATTAGTTTCTAATATTGGAATGGTAGATTACATAAACATGACGAATGAAAACATCATTCGCAATATCTAAAATTTGTCGTCTGAAGTACAAGATCAATGCTCGTTCGCTTGGCTGGTTTGCAACCTATTTCGGTTGTTTATGATATCGGGGGAAAGTATGTAGAGGTCATAATTCCATGAGACCCGAGTACACCCTTAAACAAATCTTCATCAAAGCTAAATGAATAGGTAAAAAGAACTCTAGTCACATTACAATAGTCATGACTTTTGTGACCGAGAAAATTAGTTTCAATACTATTGATGTGTCTACTTTTAATTAAGTTAGCACTTAGCAACACTCCTCGAATCAATTCATAGGTAACTTCTTACCATAAAAAGAATACCTTAAAGAACTATTCTCAAAAGAAAAGGAAGTGTGTTCTTACATTTCAGATTAAAGAAGACATTGCTTGCTATCAAACATAGGAATATTGTATAAAAAAATGCACAACTTGTTATTGAATACTCAAAACCATACTTTTTGTAGGAATGAGATTTCTTATCAATGCTAAATTCCTTTCGTGTAACCCAAAATATTCTTATTTATTTCTTATAAATAATCCAGTTGTTTCCCATCTTCATTGCCCAAACATCACATTACAAACAAATTTATATCCAATTTCCTGTTCGAAGAAAGTTTTGTCTGCAATAAGGCTGGTATGTCTCTTTTACTTCCATCATTATGAGTTTGTATATATATGCCTTACTTTGAATCACAGACAAACTCGTTGCTTATTTAGAAATAAATATATATGTGTAGCATGCTCTTTTCATGAAACGGAATGTCCAAAATTATTAGAAAATGTTCCATTCCGTTATTAAGGTTTCATAAATGCCCCCTTAATTTTGAAAAGCAATTTATAAGAGTATCCATTATGGTAAATCTTTTACAATGGTTTATACAATGACACATATAATTTTTAGACCTTAATTTTGGCATTATAAACATACATTCACTATAGTATAAATCTTTACGACTTTATAAAATGTCTTATATAACAAATTCATTTAATGTATTGAATTTATAAAGAGATTTAAGAATTATGACATTTTCATGTCACATAAACATGAAATGAGTGTTAAGTTTCTTACAATAGTACCTTAATAACGGTTTATCATAATGGATGCTCTTATAAAAAGTGTTAAGTTTCCTACAATAGTACCTTATTAACGTATGTTTACGAGTTTCTTACAATAATACCTTAATAACAGTTTACCATAGGCCTCAATTCATAGTGTAGTTGAAATGAAGCATAAACTTTTTCATCTTTTTTAAACATTTTTATAAACCCACCATAGTAGATGTTATAAGGTTTTTCTTTACAACCTCTAAGATAAGAACTTTTTTAATTACATTTATACCCCCTTAACATCATACTATATACAAACAATTTATAAGCATCATCCAACCCCTAAGTTTTTTGATTTTTCACCCTTTAACAATTTACTATTTACTACCATTTTATAACTATCATTTTTATTAAACTAATTTGAATTTGAGAAGAAAGCCACACATCTACTTTATAAAGTGTTTAATGCTAAAAGTAATTTAAATTAAGACTAAAATGAGAATTAATTTTCAACACTTGTAATATTTTCATTATTTACAAATCGCTTAAGCATATACGGATTTTTTTTTTTCTTCTCCTCTCTTTTAGTTTTGTTTTGTTTAACTCTAATACAAACAATTAAGAGTTTAGAATTTGAAATTAGTAATAAAATTTTCTAAAACATGATTATCATAAGTTCAATGTTAAGACACTTTCAATCTTTCAGAAAATATATAAATATATAAATATTTTAAAATATGGAAAACTGTTGAGATAAATCATTATAGAATACATAATGTTTCGGTTAAACATACTTACCCCAACGTTAACCAATGAACCAAAAATAAGGCTAAAATAAAATTATACACAATAACATCTTCATAAGTATATCCAAAAATTACGAATCTATAAAACTTCTTATACTTACGAATATATCATGAAATTAAATTGATTTCATATAAGAGTTTTATTACACTCTTTGATCAGTATCCCAAAATACCCGCTGCAACGCCCGAAAAATAACGTTCCTCGTTGAATACAAGTTATTAGGAATGTAAATAAGTCGAGCCAAGTTGAACACTATCAAACTCGAAACTTGACTCGAGCTCGACCGAGTATACATTTTCATGCTCGAGATCGAGCTCATTGATGTAATTGATACTCTCGAACTTGGCTTCGCTCGACTCGATTATCAGTTTTGGAATGTTTGTAACGATATTCATAGAGGTTAAACAATACCCGAATCAATATATTTGAGCTCAACTCGACTTGCATATATAGTACGAAAAATTCGTAAACATACAAATGCATAAGGGTAAAATTGTAAAATTATGAAAAAAGGTAAAAAAAAATCGTAAACTTACTCGGTAGTTTATTGCACTATTTGCATATTGTTTTTTATAAACTAAAACCATGTTTTGATAATACATTTAAGGATTTTATGATATAAATCAAATAGATTCAAATCAAAGTAGTATTAAATTTAATTTATAATTTATCTTAACACGGATATTTCATTAACATATAGTTGCAATGGAGTCGCTCAAGCACTTTAGTCATGACCATCTACTAAGCCTTATCCATCTACAAACGAACAAAAACAACGTACATTCTGATGATGACGAGGAGGAGGAGGAGAAGGAGAAAGATGATGTTGATTTGGTGGTGGAAGACCCGCATGTTGGCCAATGCAACATGTGTAAAGAAGAGATCTACTCGTTTCATTTGTGTTACTACAAATGCAACGATTGTGACTACACATTGCACAAATATTGTGCAGAACTTCCCACAACCGAAAAAAACCACCCATTACATCCTGGACATGATCTTACCTTGTCCCAAGGATATCAGCTGCGTGATTCTGATATCAGTTTTACTATTGATTTTGAGTGGGTATGTTACATCTGCAAGCATGCGCATAAAATGTTTTATAATTATCATTGCTCCATCTGCAAAATCACCATGGACATAATATGTGCTACTGCTTCTCAACAAAAAATAGACCACCCAAGTCACCATCATCAATTACAGCGAATCAACAAGCCAATATTTTCCCGCTGCAATGCTTGTGGTGAGGACCATAATGGGACCTTCTACCTATGTACCACCTGTTTTGGGTTCATGATACACTTGAACTGTGTTTTGCTTCCGGCCAAGTTACAGATCCAACGATTTACTGATAACACATTCTCTCATTCTCATTTACTTACCCTCGCCTATTCATTTCTCCATGATGAAGCAAAATCTAAATTCTTTCCTCTTTGCAAAGTCTGCAATGTATCTATCAAGACTTACAAGTGGCTTTACAAATGCGATAAATGCTGATATTACGTCCATGTAGATTGCGCGACTTCAAAGAAAGAGCCAGGTGAGCAATCTGTTATTCTATTTCTCTGTAATTCTTACTATGAAGAATTGAAGATGTTGTTAATCTTAATTAGTTTAACGTTAAACATATTCAATTCATCGATCAGGTCTTGGCAAAACTTATAAAAACTTCAAAGACGAAGATCATCCTAATCTGCTCAAATGTCCATTTCCTGATGAAAGTTGCAACCTTTTAAAGCACCATTTTATCAACCAAGAGGAGTGTTTTATGGAAGGAAATAA
This sequence comes from Artemisia argyi, assembly GCA_030686995.1. Lineage (NCBI taxonomy): Eukaryota > Viridiplantae > Streptophyta > Magnoliopsida > Asterales > Asteraceae > Artemisia > Artemisia argyi. Next base: position 21,698,284 of record CM060682.1, read on the forward strand.
TGAAAGAATGCTCGGCCATAAAAGTCATCCGCACCAGCTGATTCGTTTTGACACTGATTCTTCATTACTGGAAAATTCTGTTTCTCTTGATGATCCCATGAAAAGAAGTCAATTATTATGTGATGGATGTGCTAAACCGGTTACAACATTGCCTTTTTACAAGTGTTCTGAATCTTGTGATTTTGTTCTTCACGAGTGGTGTGTGAGGCTACCTTCAAAAATACAAAACCACCCATTCCATCCGAACCATACGCTCATTCTCCTACCAAAACACCATTGGACACTCGCTGATGTGTTTCGTTGTGATATTTGTTCATTACCATCAAATGGATTCATGTATATATGTCCCCGATGCTACTTCTGTATTGATATTAATTGCGCCTTCATACCAGAAAAAATCACACATGAAGCTCACCCTAACCATCTCCTCTCAAGAATCGATGCTTCAGTAAACCTAGCAGGTACGCCTTGCAAGGCTTGTGAGTGGAGTTTTAATGCGCGCCAATAAAACTCGAATGCGAGCAAGCTATACATCGCAAGTATATGAAATCTGTCTTTGACTTTATAAATGTCAAATTTGGAGGGACGTATGAGATTGAAAGTCACCCTCACCGTGTGTCCTTCATTCAAGGGACAACATATCATGGTTGCTGCGAAAGATGTAGTGAGACAATCAAGTCTGATCAGATGATCTTTAAGTGCCTGGAGTGCAAATTTGCAATTCATTATTTTAAGTGTGGGCTTGGTAGGTGTACGAGAATTTGGAATTAAGGTACATGGCTCCACGTGTCAAACATGTAGATTAGCACGTGTTCACAACTGATCATGTTGCTATGGTTTACACTTGTTTGAAGTCATTGTTGTACTTTTCTTGTTTGTTTGTTCAATTAAATAATTTCGCTAGTCGATCATGAATAAAATCTTATGTTTATCGGTATTAACCACTTTATGAAAACTCTTGTATTATAATTATGTCTATGTATTATTATACTTCGGAGACAAATTTGAAAACATAATTACTACGAAAATATGGGCCAAAATCTTTGAAAGAATTAGTGAAGTAGTAAGAATTAGATGATAGATAGTTGGCCAATTTTACGATTACTGTTTATTATCACGGTTTCATGTAATTTGTATAAATAGATATCAATAAAGTCAAAAGACTTTTGAGGTTTTCATTGTTTAACATGGTATTATAGCATGTTTGATCTTGAAAGCTAGTCGGCCAGGCAACACCACCTCTTTAGGACCCCGTCAAGCTTGTATCTCTTTCAATAATTTTATTTTTTTATTCTTTAATATCATTCTTATTCTTTAAACCTTACTGCTGTCACACTCTTTCCACTCTTTTCTTTATTGTTATTTTCTTTTTTCTTTTTCTTTAGCTAACTTTAATTTGGTATTGTGCCCATGATTCACAAAAGAAGCTATTTGCTATCTTCTTTTCGTAGCCTTCTACCACACTTCTTTTTTCTCAATTCCAAATCATATCTTTGTTTTGAATTATGTGGGTGAGAGTTGCATGTTCCTAACCGCTTATCTGGTTATTTTGAAAAGTGCAAGCAATTCTGATAATCAATCATAAACACTCCTTTAGTGTAAAAATTGTTAGATTATTTGAAGGTCAGTAATCAGTATATGTTAGTAGTTGCAATAAAACTGATTTTGATTATATGGTCATTCAGGGGTCGACTTTACACATTACTCCTAAAATAATCATAAGTTGTGAAACACTCAACCAACTAGCTATCTGATTATGATTATTTCATACTAGACGAGTACCCGTGCATAGTAACGGGATTTTATAGCGGTAGATAATTATAGTGATATTTTGGTTGCATATAATGTTACACAAAACACTTAACGAAAATATAATTATAACTATTTGCCGCTATAAAATAACGTTATGCACGGGTGCTCATCTAGCAGATAATTAATCTAATAATAAAATTTGACACGATATATAAAATAACTTATTACTATGATAAGAAAAGTATGTGTCACTCAACTTGTTAGTATTTTGTCTGAATCATACCGCAAGATATGTATTTCGATGGCCTTAGTATTATAAAACATGTCATGTTATAATGCATGTTAAAGGAATTTGTATAATATTTTTTTTATATACTTTTGTTGAATCCTACTTATGTTGTGTCCCTAAGAATGTTTATGTCTTGAACACATTTGGTCGATTATACATTTTTTGATTTTAAACTCTAATACGTCAAACTATACTCTTCAATTTATAAACAAACACCAGCAAAAATTCACTGCTCCTTTTACTAGATGACACTACCATTGAAACGCTGAATATATACCAGTTACTACATTCTAATCGAAAGAATTTTAAAGATGGCTAAATATGTGACGCCTATTTTAAAGAATTGTGATATGGGGGAGTCCGGTAAATATTATTGTGGTGGCTTGGATTTTAAAACGGACATAGTTTGTGCTACCATGTCCCAACAAACAAAGGACCCCGACCACCCGAGTCACCTTCACCAATTGGTTTGTACGTTCAGACAGATGGTATCTCATATATTGCAGTGCTTGCGGTAATGAGCATTAAGGAATCTTTTACCAATGTACGACTTGTTCGATCTTCTTGCCAGAAAAGTTACTCATTAAAAGAGGCTAGCTTCTAATCATACTTTCACTCATTTACATCCGCTCACCCTTGCCTATCCTTTCCCTCTCTCGATCAGTAAGGGAGTCGGTCATGTCCATCTTCAATTCTTCATGCCACCTGGTGAGTGTGCAAAACTAATAACAACACTACCCTTGTACAAGTGTTCTCAAGATGTTCGGCAATGTGATTTTCTTCTTCATGAGTGGTGTGCCGTGTGCCTGATTACCTTTGGAAATACAAGACCACCCATGTCATCCAGAGCATACATTGTTAATTTCTTAAATCAAAGCATCTTATGAGCCCCAATGGTGTGCTTTCTTGTGACATTTTGTGTTTAGAATATATTGGATTTGGGTATGAATGAAAGAGTGCATCTTGTGTATTGATGTTAATTGTGTGTTTATGCCTAAAGAGTTTACACCCTAAGTGCACCCTAACCATCTCCTTACACAGATTTCATATCTAAAAAACATGAGTAGTGTAAAACATGTGGAGAATTCGTAAAACGCTTCAAAGGGCCAGTTCGAGTGCCGCTGCATGCAAGTTCTACATGGATACAAAATGTGCTTTGTTATTGCCTAGACTGATTATACGCAAGTTCAATTAGGATCCATTGACTCTAAGATATGATCCAGTTGAGAATTGAACCATATTAGCAAATACTTTTGTGAAATTTGTGAGGAAGAATCTTACTCGATAAGTGGTTCTATCATTGCACTACGTGTCTTGATCAATCTATGCGAGCACGCTATGTATCCATGCAATTTCTTCAAAATTTGTCTTTAAGTTATCAATATCAGGTTTGGAGGGACGTTTAACATTGAAGGTCACCCTCACCTCTCCTTTCTTCAAGGAACGAAGTATCATGGTAACTGCATAGTTTGTACTGATTACAGGCCCTGAATTGAGGTCCGAGATGATCTTTAAGTGCCTGCAGTGTGAGTTTGCCGTGCATACTCGGTGTCTTTATCGACATTTCCGTAACCTTGCCAACAGATTGCAAGATTAGGTCTATGGAACTATATATGGTATCTAACATGCTGCATGTTTCTATCATTCTATGTATACAGCCATGCAATTACGTGTACTTTTGTTAGTAGTTTGCTCAATCAAATAACCTTTTTCTTTAACCATGAACTTTTGGCCGACTAATTTATGGTGATTGAACCCGCCGCCGCACAAATTCAAACAAGGTAAAACCTACTTGTACTTTTTGTTGTTAGTTTGCCCAATCAAATAATTTCGATATATAGTCTATATGTTGATTGGTATCAACCACTTGATATATGTAAAATCATATATATGAAGAGAAATTTATATGCAACTAATGTAACCTATTGATTGATTGTGTCACATTGACATCACCCTTATATATGACACCTTGATGACTACCTGCACTTTGATACCATTTCTCTTTAACATCAAGTTAAAATCATGATTCAGTTGTCATATATATAGTAGACAAAGAAAATTTATAAGGTATCAGAATTCGAATATTAAAATTTGTTTAGCTTCTATATTTCATATCAAACGAGTTGGGCACCGGTCCGCCGCGTTGCGACGGGACGTCATAGTTGGCGCTTATTTTTTAGAGAAGATTGGAGTAGTCTCAGTGATCATCTGCAATATAATTTGATTGCAATCTCCAAATTAGCGATGGTCGTCTTTCATATATAAAGCACAAAAACAGGCATGTAATAATAGTGGAAATTAAAATTTCATACATATCTAACTTTACTTTAGAATACTGTGACACTTAAAAATGTGGAACCTTGAGATATACTTCACTGGATATATCTGAGGGGCAGTAAAGGAAGGTGACATAATACGAAGGTGACTTACACAACTTTTTGCGAGGTGCATAAATGAAGCATTTGCCAGAACGTGTATTCAATATCCATTTGTTGCCACTACAATGTACCAGAAAATAAAGAAAGATACAAGTGTTAGAAAGCCAATAACAGATCATCTAAAAAGTTGTCTAACCAATGACTTGCATTTAACAAAAACACCACGACATTTCATTCTTATGATTGCATTAAACCAATAAAACACCTATTGTTGCCTGACCAATACGATTCATCACTTTCAATATAATATCTTTATCATGTTCACTTATTTGTAAACTGTGAATGAAGCTATCAAAAGCGATCTACTTAAGTTAACAATTACAAATACTGGTCAAGCTAAGAAAACATGCTGACACAGATATTCAAGTCACCTATTGAATGTTACTGTAATTTCAACTTCTTTATCAAGACTTAGAGGGTGTTTGGCATTGCATTTTGATACCGATTATTGCGCTTTGAAAACGCAGATAATCAGTTTTGAGTGTATGCATAATCAAATCCAAACACTACAATTCAAAATCACATTTTGTAACAGCTCATTATCTGATTTTGAGTTTTCAAAAAGCATAATCTATTTCAATAAGCAATCCCAAACATCCCCTTAGACGTAACTGAACTTAAGCTACAAAAGGACCACCACCTGTTTTGACCCGTTACCTAATTTGATCAACCCGCTTATTTTGTAACGTAATATAAAATATAAGCAAAGAAACGCATACCTGTATATCAGGCGAAGGGTTCCAATCAGGGTCAAAGATTGAATCTTTTAGCAACTTAGCATGCATAAGATTTGTTCCCAGGCTACCAAAAAGCTCTTTTAAGCTAAAGAAAATGTGCGACGTTGTTGTCAATAGATGCCTCCTGGGATAGCCTGAAATTCAGACATTTCTGTCAACATAGATCCATGTTTGGTATATATATATATAGGTCGTTTAATCCATGATTGTATTCTCAGATCATTAGTTTAATATTAAAAGGTATAAGCGTATTTTAGGATTGTCAATTTGCTAACGGCAGACATTTTCACAGGCATGTTTGTAGTGGTATTTTCACACACATTTTCACAAATCTGAACTAAATTTTAACCTGAATTATAAACCGACAACGGTTTCACAAATATGAAACCTGAATTATAAACCAATAGCGACAGAAATTTTGACCACCGTAAAAAATTAATCTTCAAAAGATAGGTAAGTACGGATTAAATAAACATACTCAAATGGGCGTTTAAACGACTACTTGTTACACGGAAGAAATAAGTGGGTTGTTTTTTGTGTTACATGCATAGTTTGTGTCTTTCGACTACTTGTTACACAGTAAGCAGAAAATTTATAGCACCTCAAATAAAACATATATACTTGGTCATGCTGCTTGTAGCCATTCAAGAGCTAATCCATTTGAAATCCTAACAAATGTAAACATACAAACTTCAATTCTAAAAGCTAAAGTCATAAAAATTTACCTGTAGTTTCTAAGTATTCTCACAATATGTCAAGTGAGTTCCTTGTCAACACAATATGTCGAGTGATTTCCCAAGCAGCAGGGTTCATTTGAATATCTAGTAGATCATTCCCCAACAGCCTGCTTCTCTTCCAAGATGAGTGAAATTTGAAATTCAGTTATCTTTGTAGACACATCTTTCCTGATTGGAAATTGCACAGTCAAGTAGTAAGCCTGAAATAGGACGTAAAATAGAATGTTATGGAAGTCGGTGGAGTTTATCCCTTATAAAAAAATCAGACCTGGGCCAAAGACATCATCACTTTTTGGGCTAAGGCATAAGTTTTGGGTTGGAAAAAAAGCTCGGAGTCCAACATATGTACTGTTACATACACGACGTCGTTTCAAACGACATTTAGTATATATAGTAATATATGACCAAATGAAACACCTACGGCCTTAGCATAAAACTCGAAAAACTAATGATCACCTAATTGAAACATGTATATCTATAAAGTTACTTATAAAAACATGTATATCTATAAAGTTATTTATCTTTGACTACATTCATGAACATTCAGAAAAGGAAAGTGAAATCACAAATGTTTATCGAAAACAACTTCTTCTTGATCTCAAATGCTCAAATATATTACTTTGGAAGTCATAGCTCTTTTAACAAAGCACTTAATAGTGCTGCATATAAATGAACACATCTGCATATATCTCAATAACGAAATGAGATATGAAATGATTGACTAAATGTTAAATATGATGACATCAGCTACAGCCTACAACTCTTACCTTTTGAGCAAAAAGATTATAGCTTTAATAGTAAAACTTTAGCATATACATCTAATAATTCAATGCATTAAACTTTCATAATCATAAAGCTTTGACATTACAACCGATATTATCTAAACATCAAGTATTTACCACAATAATTTTTTTTGAGGTAGCTGTAATGTACCCAAACCTATGACTACGTATAAGATACTAAAATATTGCAACAGGAATTGGAAATCTACCTCAATGCCAAGTCAAATCACATCAGCACCCTCTCTTTGCAATAGCCATTCTAATCTACCATCGTGTTCTATCAAAATATTCCTGCACACAAATAAATGGTTTCTCAATCAGTTTGAAAGTTTTACACTGGTCGAGTTACACTTTCATTCCACACGTATATAGACAATCATTAAATAATATTGTGAGAGGGACAAACCACTACCTTGATATATTTGTCAAGGACAACTGCACTTTCAAAGCACACAATAAAGTAAGTCGGACACCTTTCGACATAAAGTGTGCAATAACATATTATGACATTTGAATCTGATGAAAAATATCGCAAGCATGTTACCTGCTGGTGCGCGCGTCTGTTGGCTCGTTTTCTGTCCCAAAATATCGGCTGGCTGAAGCAGAGGTGCTTTGACATTCATGACCATATAGGCTGTGATCACATATAGTACTATTCAGCAAATGTAAACCGACACGGAAATAATCATTAGCCATCAGTAACTTCCCCATCTTAGTATGTGAAGTAAAGTTAACAGCTTGATCATTAGCTTCCAACTCTTTAATCTTTTTATCTTTCTCCTCTACCAAATTCTGGAATCACAATATGAGAAAGGGCTCTTAGAGTTACGCAAAAACCCCTCGTTTAACTCAGTGCAAATCGATTGACACAAAACGGGGAAAATAAATAAACATAATAATTAGCTTAATTTAGTTCGGTGTTCAATATATCCTTAATCCATTCGGTGTTCAAGATCAGTGACGGATATAAACACAACAAATGATTATGAGCTGAGAATCTTAGTACCATTTGAAAGATTATCATAATTTTAACTAAAAAAAAAAAAAAAAAAAAAAAAAAAATTAGGAAAAAAACTATATTGACTAAAACCAAACTATATTGCCAAACACAAAAAAGAGGTGTAAAAATCCAAGAATAAAAGGAAAAAAAACTAACCAACACACGTGCGCCGCTGATTCACCGGAACACGAACAACATATTCAATCGAATTCATCATCTCGTCTTCTTCTTCGTCAACCAACTCTTCTTGATCTTGACTGAACGGACCGAAGTATTTGTGTGTGTTGAGATTTTAGGCGGTGGTATAGATGAAGGAGATGGATGGAGAGAGTTCTAGAGTTCTGGAGACTGAACGGATGGACTGTCATCTGTGTGGTATAAATGAAGGAGATGGATCGGTAGGCGATGTATTGGTAGGCCAGTTAGCCCAAAAAAACGGCGGGAGCCCAACGCATGACACGACACCGTTTCAAACGGCTTTTAATATATAGAAGATTGACGACGGTCGCCGCGTTGCAGGCGTGCCTGTTTATTCCGTCAAATATTTTTTCAGTGGTTGCACGGCTGTTTATCGCCGCGTTGCGGGCGGGCCTGTTTTCTTTCCTATTGTATTACAGACGGATTCGCGAATGCAAATGCAAATGCAAACACCACCTTACCAATATATGAGCAGTCAACAATATGAAATTCACAACGTGTACGGCAATAATTAATCCTAAAACGTCCCCCAAAAGCAGTCTCAATAAGCAATCTTGAAAAAACTCTATAAGCACTTACACTAATAAGCAATAGTTTTCTTTCCTATTGTATGGTACCTCAACTCGCCATATCCTAAAAAGCGAATGAGTTGGCTAGCCCGCAAGATTATGGCTTGTGGTAGAGGCAGTGGAAAAATCATAATTGGTAATCAGCTCACCAAGATGTTGACTATTCCATCAAGATTTGGCTAGTCCAGAAGCAAACGGCTTTTGGTAAAGACTAATCAAATCAGTTGACAGCTGGTGATTTGCTCAAAATCACACGGTTATCAGGTGTACCACAGTTCTTACATCTGGCTACTCCAGAAGTGATGGCTTTTGGTAAAGAGTTTTTCAAATCCATTAAGTTTTTCTCAAAAGATTGCTAGGGACTAGCAATAGTTTAGTGTGGGGGATTGATGAGTGTGTAAATACTCATCATTTTATACCAATCTGAGCTGCCAAAACATCCAAAAACACTCAAATATGCTTCAAAATACTTAAAATATCTTAGAAGTGTGTTTTATATATTTCAAATGCAAAATGATCAAAAACAGATGAAAAACATATAAAGTTTGCATAATTGGCAGTTTCAGTCCCTCAAGTTTTAAAAGTTGTCAAAACTAGTCCCTGGTTATTCTAAAAACATGAAAAAGTCACCAAAGGTCATTTTTAATCACAAAGTTACATATTTAGTCCTTTGGTGCAAAGTTTCACAAAATTACAAGTTTAGTCCCTATACTTTGGAAATTGACATAAATGGTCCCTGGGATGTAAAAACTTTGAGAAAATCAATTTTGGTCCTTGTGCTATTAATCATTTGCAGGAATGGTCCTTGGTGTGAAGTTTGGTGAAATTACATAATTGGTCCCTGAAGTTTGGTGAATTGGCAAAAAAGGTCCCTGGAGATATTAAAATGGAAAATTATGCAATTAAGGTCCTTGGTTTATCACATATGGCAAGAATAGTCCTTTGAATATATTTTAGAAGCCTGCCAATTCAGACCCTCAACTTTGCACAAATTACAACTTTGGTCCTTGTGTAACAATAAAACCAAACGGACCCTTATTATTAAATCCCAACAAAACCAAACCGAACACTCAACAGCCCACCCTTTAACCCTTTTTGTCCAAGCCCAAAATGCAATCCAGCCCAATCCACCCCTAAATAATAAAACGGGGTCAACCCGTTTGACCAATACCACTCTCATCTCTTTTCCCTCTCCAATTACCACCTCCACCACTGCTACTAAAACCACCATGGTTTCACCTCCAAAACCACCACCACATGTCCACCCAGCTCACACCTTATCCCTCCACCTCTCCATACTTCCCAATGCAAATTTATGCCCTTAAATTCCTCACACGCAACCCCAACTGACTTGTGGAAACTTTGGCGCCAAGTTATAAATTTAAACGGCCAGGATTAAATTGACCATTTCAAGGGCTCAGATGTGTTGGGAAAGTGTCAGAGGGTCCCACTAAACCCGAATTATCATCTACAAAAGGAAGAAGAAGCAGGGATGAAGAGTATTAGTGTAGCTTTAGCTTAGTTTAGTCGTTGTAGTGTAATTTTCCTATTTCAGTTGTATTTTCAATCTCAAAAGCTTGTACTCAGTTAAATTAATGCAACTTAATCTTTCTTGAACCTTGAATTACCTGTTTGTTCATCAAATTCATAATTAGCATTTTTAAGTGAAATCGACAATTTCACTTAACATTGTTATTTGTTGTTATTATAGGACTCTTGAGCTTGTATAAGCTCTGACAAAGCTTGAATAAGTCTTAGAAACCTTAATTATCAGTTTCACCTTATAAATAGAAAAATACCAAAAATTCAAATAAATAAAGAAAAAATAAAAAATTAGTGATTGAGGAAGAATAGAAGCTGAAGCATGATGAAAAATGGATGGTTTCTGGTTTAGAACCTTTTGGGAGGTGATAGGTTGGTTACTTGTTCATGGTTCTGTGTTTCTCAGCTTGTCATCAATTGTAAGCTAATTCTTAATTTTTAGCCTAATTAGTTTTTATTGTTTCTGCAGTATAATTTTACTTCAAATAGTTTAATTGTTATTCACTTAATCTATTTTAGTAAGAAAAATCATAGTTGTAGTTTAATAATTAAAAGTTTTAGTGTAAAAATAGTCTTAAATGAGTGTTGGGATTATCTGTTTAAGCCATGTTCATGGCTGTTATTGTTGTTGTTTGTTATTGCAGGATGTTAGTTTAAGTCTAAATAGGTTTAATCAGTCATAAAATTGGTATCTCATTAGTTACAAAGTCAAAATACACATTTACATACCATAGTAGTTAACTGTGTGGGCTTGACACTCCCAAATCAGTCATACATGCTCATATTTTGTTGTAATTGCATAAATTAGTTTTATTATATCGTATAACATCAATCTCAGTTAGTTTAGAAGGATCAAAGTTCAACAAAGTCAAAATTCAAGTTTCTATCAAAAAGTCAAATTAGGCATAAACTCAGTTTTTTCCAAATATTGGAGAAATTGTTTTGAATTTTGTATAAGGATTTAGGACTTGAAATTTGTTCTTACTTGTTGTCTACCACTTCTACTTCAGTGTCCCATTGTTCTTTCATTTTTAGGATTTTTCTTGTGGACCCCACCTTCATCCAAAGTAGGCTGCAGGGAGGAATACCTCCCCTGCACCAGCAGAACTCAGTCTACACCACCACCTTTGGTGGTGGCTGCAGCCCACCTCAATGGGTCCCACATGCTATAAATAGTTTCTCCCAACCCCCCTCCTAGTAGACTTCCTATTTTGACCAATAGTTTGACCTGAATCATTGTGGACCCCACTTGAAATTGCTCATAAACTTTGTCCCAATTCTGAGTGACATTTGGTATTTGGAAGTGCTTATTTGAGCTCAATTGCTTATCTTATGAGCTTATTCAGTTGAAACTTGCTTAAACAAGTTCAAATAACTCAGTTAAATAAGAATAATCCATAGTGGGTCCCACACAAGCTCATTTGAGCTTATTTGCTTCTTTGGTCAACCAAAGTCAACTGTGCAGCTAATAAGCTTCCACAGTGCTTAATTTTAAGCTATAAAATAGTTGTTTTTACAAAAGTTAGTTATTTTTAGATATAAAATAGATTTGTAAAAGAAAAATCAAGAAAAACCAATATAAAAATAAGTGATAGTTTCTATTTAATATAATTTAATTTTAATTTTCATTTTTAGATTTTTATTAAGTAAGTTGTATTTTTATATTTTTATTAATTTCCTTTTATATTAAAGTATTTTAAATAATTTTCTCAGATTTTTATTTTGTCATTTAGTATTTATTAGAATTAAAATTAGTTTTATTAATAATTAATCAATAATTAAGTATTAAATAGCATAATTAGTTTTTATAAAGTAACACCTAGATTTTATATTTTTCCTAGCTTTTATAAGTCATAAAACATTTTTAGAAATTTTCTTGTAATTTTTACTATTCATTTACTAGTTTTTATAATTTAAATAGTTTAATTGGTAATTAATTAATAATTAGTAAATTAATTAAAAATACATAAAATAAAGTTTTTATAATTTTTTAGGATTCCTGTGATGGTTAATTTGATTTATAAAAATCTTCTTAATTATCTAAGTCTTTTTAGTATTTTTAATAATTTAAAATCATATAATTAGTTAATTAATAATTAAATAGTAATTAATTAATAATAAATAGATAAATAGTCTTAAAAATATAATTTTATTTTTAAAATAAGTTTTATAATATTTTAGACTTTTAGAAATTTTAATTTTATTTTTCTAGACTTATTTTACATTTTCTTATTTATTAGTGTATTATTAAATAATTAATAATAGTTATTAAATAATAATAATTAATTAAATAATTAGTAATTATAAAATAAATATTTTAAGTTTATTTAATTTTCATTTAATCCCCTAAGGCATACAAATTCCTACTTTAGTTAAAATCGTTTTTGTTTCGTACGTTTACGTAGATTTAAATTAAACGTACGCGTTTTTAGTTATTAAACGTTTTTAGATATCTAGGTTTCACGTAACTGTTCATATAGCTTATTTAAGCTATTTTATTTTATAAAACCTTAGATTAATCACTCACACACACTTTATTCATATCCCTATTCATAATCACCGATCACAGATTCGTTTTTATACCATCACAATCTCGTTGGGACATTACGACCCGGGGAAACACTTTATTCCACGGAAGCATTGACTTGATTAGTTTGACTTTTACGGTTGACCATTCACAAGTGGTTGGCTAATAAAAGTTGACTAGTTTAGACTCAATCAAAATTTGGCGCCGTTGCCGGGGAGGTTGTGCGCGTATTCTAAACGGTTTTGCGTATTATGAATCTGAATACACGCTCATTGTATATTTATCCATCCTTGTTCATATTATTATCATATAAAAACAAAAAAGTTCCCGAAAACATTTTAAAATCAGTTTTCAAGGAACACAAAAACCCAAAAATATTTTCCTTCTTATTATTACTACAAAATTTTTCAAAAATACCAAAAATATTCACCTTTACCCTCCTACCTTTTTGATTCTTCATTTCTCACCCTCCTAAACCCTTTGATTCTTTCTATGTCTCATTCTCACATTCTTGTCTGTCAGTGATGTGGTAGTCCTTATAATGGTGGTAATTGCCCCAATTGTGGCATGGTAGAGTCAGGAAACGGGTCTGTCTATAACCAGAATCCCTATTCCTACTATGATACGACTGATTCTTACCATCAACTTCCACACCATGAGACTCAGCAGTTTAACTGTTGTGAGTATTGTGGTGGTTCACACTACAGTTCTGATTGTCAATCAGGAAGCACGCTTGTCTATGAGCAGGTTCCTGATAACAATTATGACTTAAGCACATACGACTCACAGTCACATCAGTTCAACTGTTGTGAGTACTGTGGAGGTCCTCACTTTAGCTCGGATTGTCAAACAGGGAATCCATTTCCTTGCAACAATTACGACTATTCGTTTCAAGACCCACCTCCACAGTGCCAAAGGATCCAAGCAACTCCTCAATACCCGCAAGACCTTTGTCTAGAGGTTCTTGAGAAACTTAAAAACCTTAAGGAGGAGTTGGCTAATATTTCGTTTCACAATGCACCAAGTTTTTCTTGTGTACATTGTGGGGGTCCTCATGATGATTTCCAATGTCAACTGTATTATAAACCTGAACATTGTTCTAGTTCTGATACATCCGGTTTTGACACATCCACACCCCCACAGTCTCCACTCACTCAATATTCTCGTGATAAATCTATCGCGGAATTACTTGCTGAAGAACATGCAGCTAGAGACGAAAGAAGCATGGAAGAATTACTAGTCTTAGAACGAGCAGCTATAACACGTTCCAAATTTCACAAAGCTGCTTTTCTTGATGAAGATGATGAAAGTGATGATACCTCATCAAGTTCATCAGCTGAGACTCCTTCCAGTGAAATACAGGGAGAAAAGAATATAACTGAATCACTAGCAGTAGAAATAATGGAACTTGTAGAATCCATAACTGCTAGTCCTTCGCAACTCCCTGAGTCTGCTGTTATCACACCCGAGGTTCCCACTCACTCTCTGAGCATGGGGGACGAGCATCTTGACACTATTCCTGCAAAGGAATCGGACGAATTCATAAAGTCTAGTGTTGAGAACCTTGTCTCAATCCCAAGTGAGTCACAGGGAATTCTTAATCATGTGTGTGATATCCCTCCTCCTCTTGTCTTTCCAAATGATCATATTGAGATGTTCTCTGATTCTGATGAGGACTATTCTTTATCTTGTGGAGACATAAGTTATGTGGGGGAATTACCTTCTGAGCTTGTCAACTCAGAAGAAGAGAATGATGAAGAAATAATCCAAGACGAATCTCTTCGTCTTACATTATTAAATGCTAATCTTCTCATTTCTAGAATCGAGGGTTTTAATGAAAAGCCTATTTCATCTCCTATCCCCGTCAAGGATAGTGAGGTTTTGATCAATGATTCTATTCCGGAATTGCAAACGTTCCATTTTGATCATACGGGAGAGAAGATAAGTGGTATCACCACTTCTCATTCATATAATTCTCTTTCCGTTTATGAATCATTTACTATTGAGGAGTTCCCCAGTGAACTCACTCAAATCAATTCCGAATATGATTCATTTACCTTTGAGGAGTTCTCCAGTGAACTCACTCATATCATATCTCCATCGGAGTATGATATTTTCTATTTTGATCTAGACATACCCATAATATGTCTTGATCAAACGAGCTTAAAAGAGGAGATTCATGAAACAATGAATTCTCCTATTGAAGATGAGGAGTTAGTTATGATATTTATCATGACTTTATTTCTCTTCTTCATTTATCCCGTGGCTTCTCCTGTTCTTCACTCTTTCGGGAGTGAAGACATTATCTTTGACCCCGGCATTCTCATTTATAAATTATGAGCCAGGGTCTCTCTGTATATCTCATCGGTGTGGAACTTTCATGTGCTTCAAATGTTTATCCAAACATCTTGAATGAAATTCCGATGGAGATTGTTCCTTCCACATCATGCTTCCCCATGGACAAATAAATTCGGGGTCGAGTCAAGCTAGCGACTCGGTAAACAAAAACAGTTGCATGCATTAGTGTTTTCACCCTAAGTGTGGGGGAGATACTAACACACATGTTGTATATATGTATATATCCTCTAAAAAAAAATTATATAAACTTAAATAAAGGCTATGAGTATCTTCCTTCTTACGTTCCAAGTGTTGGTTTAACACCCGGTACTTTGAATATTGAGGACAATATTCAGTTCTAAGTGTGGGGGGAGATTCGTTATTCTAACGAATTTAAACATATGTTCTATCAAGAACCGCCATTTTAGCCCAAATTTTAAAATTTTTTCTCACTTAGAACGCAATAAATGGTTATCAGTCCGCCATGTCTAACCCACATAAGGATTGGCTAATCCAGGAGCAAACGGCTCTTGGTAAAGATATCTCAAAACCGTTGATGGCTTGCAATTTGCCCAAAATTGTATGGTACCTCAACTCGCTATATCCTAAAAAGCGAATGAGTTGGCTAGCCCGCAAGATTATGGCTTGTGGTAGAGGCAGTGGAAAAACCATAATTGGTAATCAGCTCACCAAGATGTTGACTATTCCATCAAGAGTTGGCTAGTCCAGAAGCAAACGGCTTTTGGTAAAGACTAATCAACTCAGTTGACAGCTGGTGGTTTGCTCAAAATCACACGGTTATCAGGTGTACCACAGTTCTTACATCTGGCTACTCCAGAAGTGATGGCTTTTGGTAAAGAGTTTTTCAAACCCATTAAGTTGTTCTCAAAAGATTGCTAGGGACTAGCAATAGTTTAGTGTGGGGGATTGATGAGTGTGTAAATACTCATCATTTTATACCAATCTGAGCTGCCAAAACATCCAAAAACACTCAAATATGCTTCAAAATACTTAAAATATCTTAGAAGTGTGTTTTATATGTTTCAAATGCAAAATGATCAAAAACAGATGAAAAACATACAAAGTTTGCATAATTGGCAGTTTCAGTCTCTCAAGTTTCAAAAGTTGTCAAAACTAGTCCCTGGTTATTCTAAAAACATGAAAAAGTCACCAAAGGTCCTTTTTAATCACAAAGTTACATATTTAGTCCTTTGGTGCAAAGTTTCACAAAATTACAAGTTTAGTCCCTATACTTTGGAAATTGACATAAATGGTCCCTGATTGTAAAAACTTTGAGAAAATCAATTTTGGTCCTTGTGCTATTAATCTTTTGCAGGAATGGTCCTTGGTGTGAAGTTTGGTGAAATTACATAATTGGTCCCTGAAGTTTGGTGAATTGGCAGAAAAGGTCCCTGGAGATATTAAAATGGAAAATTATGCAATTAAGGTCCTTGGTTTATCACATATGGCAAGAATAGTCCTTTGAATATATTTTAGAAGCCTGCCAATTCAGACCCTCAACTTTGCACAAATTACAACTTTGGTCCTTGTGTAACAATAAAACCAAACGGACCCTTATTATTAAATCCCAACAAAACCAAACTGAACACTCAACAGCCCACCCTTTAACCCTTTTTGTCCAAGCCCAAAATGCAATCCAGCCCAATCCACCCCTAAATAATAAAACGGGGTCAACCCGTTTGACCAATACCACTCCCATCTCTTTTCCCTCTCCCATTACCACCTCCACCACTGCTACTAAAACCACCATGGTTTCACCTCCAAAACCACCACCACCTGTCCACCCAGCTCACACCTTATCCCTCCACCTCTCCACACTTCCCAATACAAATTTATGCCCTTAAATTCCTCACACGCAACCCCAACTGACCTGTGGAAACTTTTGCGCCAAGTTATAAATTTAAACGGCCAGGATTAAATTGACCATTTCAAGGGCTCAGATGTGTTGGGAAAGTGTCAGAGGGTCCCACTAAACCCTAATTATCATCTACAAAAGGAAGAAGAAGCAGGGATGAAGTGTATTAGTGTATCTTTAGCTTAGTTTAGTCGTTGTAGTGTAATTTTCCTATTTCGGCTGTATTTTCAATCTCAAAAGCTTGTACTCAATTAAATTAATGCAACTTAATCTTTCTTGAACCTTGAATTACCTGTTTGTTCATCAAATTCATAATTAGCATTTTTAAGTGAAATCGACAATTTCACTTAACATTGTTATTTGTTGTTATTATAGGACTCTTGAGCTTGTATAAGCTCTGACAAAGCTTGAATAAGTCTTAGAAACCTTAATTATCAGTTTCACCTTATAAATAGAAAAATACAAAAAATTCCAATAAATAAAGAAAAAATAAAAAATTAGTGATTGAGGAAGAATAGAAGCTGAAGCATGATGAAAAATGGATGGTTTCTGGTTTAGAACCTTTTGGGAGGTGATAGGTTGGTTACTTGTTCATGGTTCTGTGTTTCTCAGCTTGTCATCAATTGTAAGCTAATTCTTAATTTTTAGCCTAATTAGTTTTTATTGTTTCTGCAGTATAATTTTACTTCAAATAGTTTAATTGTTATTCACTTAATCTATTTTAGTAAGAAAAATCATAGTTGCAGTTTAATAATTAAAAGTTTTAGTGTAAAAATAGTCTTAAATGAGTGTTTGGATTATCTGTTTAAGCCATGTTCATGGCTGTTATTGTTGTTGTTTGTTATTGCAGGATGTTAGTTTAAGTCTAAATAGGTTTAATCAGTCATAAAATTGGTATCTCATTAGTTACAAAGTCAAAATACACATTTACATACCATAGTAGTTAACTGTGTGGGCTTGACACTCCCAAATCAGTCATACATGCTCATATTTTGTTGTAATTGCATAAATTAGTTTTATTATATCGTATAACATCAATCTCAGTTAGTTTAGAAGGATCAAAGTTCAACAAAGTCAAAATTCAAGTTTCTATCAAAAAGTCAAATTAGGCATAAACTCAGTTTTTTCCAAATATTGGAGAAATTGTTTTGAATTTTGTATAAGGATTTAGGACTTGAAATTTGTTCTTACTTGTTGTCAACCACCTCTACTTCAGTGTCCCATTGTTCTTTCATTTTTAGGATTTTTCTTGTGGACCCCACCTTCATCCAAAGTAGGCTGCAGGGAGGAATACCTCCCCTGCACCAGCAGAACTCAGTCTACACCACCACCTTTGGTGGTGGCTGCAGCCCACCTCAGTGGGTCCCACATGCTATAAATAGTTTCTCCCAACCCCCTCCTAGTAGACTTCCTGTTTTGACCAATAGTTTGACCTGAATCATTGTGGACCCCACTTGGAATTGCTCATAAACTCTGTCCCAATTCTGAGTGACATTTGGTATTTGGAAGTGCTTATTTGAGCTCAATTGCTTATCTTATGAGCTTATTCAGTTGAAACTTGCTTAAACAAGTTCAAATAACTCAGTTAAATAAGAATAATCCATAGTGGGTCCCACACAAGCTCATTTGAGCTTATTTGCTTCTTTGGTCAACCAAAGTCAACTGTGGAGCTAATAAGCTTCTACAATGCTTAATTTTAAGCTATAAAATAGTTGTTTTTACAAAAGTTAGTTATTTTTAGATATAAAATAGATTTGTAGAATAAAAATCAAGAAAAACCAATATAAAAATAAGTGATAGTTTCTATTTAATATAATTTAATTTTAATTTTCATTTTTAGATTTTTATTAAGTAAGTTGTATTTTTCTATTTTTATTAATTTCCTTTTATATTAAAGTATTTTTAATAATTTTCTCAGATTTTTATTTTGTCATTTAGTATTTATTAGAATTAAAATTAGTTTTATTAATAATTAATCAATAATTAAGTGTTAAATAGCATAATTGGTTTTTATAAAGTAACACCTAGATTTTATATTTTTCCTAGCTTTTATAAGTCATAAAACATTTTTAGAAATTTTCTTGTAATTTTTACTGTTCATTTACTAGTTTTTATAATTTAAATAGTTTAATTGGTAATTAATTAATATTTAGAATAATAATTAGTAAATTAATTAAAAATACATAAAATAAAGTTTTTATAATTTTTTAGGATTCCTATGATGTTTAATTAGATTTATAAAAATCTTCTTAATTATCTAAGTCTTTTTAGTATTTTTAATAATTTAAAATCATATACTTAGTTAATTAATAATTAAATAGTAATTAATTAATAATAAATAGATAAGTAGTCTTAAAAATATAATTTTATTTTTAAAATAAGTTTTATAATATTTTAGACTTTTAGAAGTTTTAATTTTATTTTTCTAGACTTATTTTACATTTTCTTATTTATTAGTGTATTATTAAATAATTAATAGTAGTTATTAAATAATAATAATTAATTAAATAATTAGTAATTATAAAATAAATATTTTAAGTTTATTTAATTTGCATTTAAGCCCCCAAGGCATACAAATTCCTACTTTAGTTAAAATCGTTTTTGTTTCGTACGTTTACGTAGATTTAAATTAAACGTACGTGTTTTTAGTTATTAAACGTTTTTAGATATCTAGGTTTCACGTAACTGTTCATATAGCTTATTTAAGCTGTTTTGTTTTATAAAACCTTAGATTAATCACTCACACACACTTTATTCATATCCCTGTTCATAATCACCGATCACAGATTCGTTTTTATACCATCACAATCTCGTTGGGACATTACAACCCGGGGAAACACTGTATTCTACGGAAGCATTGGCTTGATTAGTTTGACTTTTACGGTTGACCATTCACAAGTGGTTGACTAATAAAAGTTGACTAGTTTAGACTCAATCAAAACACGTACCTTGATTACTCGATATACTATTGGAATTCGACATCCCTGCATATAAACAGTAGCAAAAAATAGAGATTAGTATGGTCAACATGTCAATTATTAGTAATAAAACATCTTTCAATGTATAGAAATAGTAAGATGTTACCTTATTAATTACTAATAGAAGACGAAATACTTGACAATGGCAGTGCAAAACTTCACAAAGATCTAAAAAAAATGACTGATATATGCAGAGAGACTCCACTATATATACTGAATTTCTAGAGAAAAAACGTCAAATACGTGTGGGGCTATATATGGGCTTATTATTATCAGCATATAGAAGATTATAAGTTTACTTTTGAAATATGGGCATGTAGAGAAAAGCCATACATGTGGCTGCACAATAATTTTTCTCAATTACATAGTGTATTGAAAAGATTCCTAACAGGTTTATGTTTCACCATAACTAAAAGTATCAAGATAAAAACCTTTTTTTTCCATCAGACTGTAAACCTGCTCATTTCAGCCCCTACATCAGACCCTAAGCGCACCCATGAACGCTGCATTGCGGGCTCAGCAGTTTATTTTGCGACATTTGGGTCGTCCTCATTGCCTGCGTACGAACAATAGTTTTCCCGATGATAAGATCGGCGCTATTCAAGCCCACCTGAACTGGTATAACTAATGATGTTTTGGTTACCCACATTTCCATCAATAAGGCAGTTCTGAGCTCAATGTTGCTGATTTAAATTGGTTTTTCTGCTCAAACATTTCACTGCATTTACAAAACGATAGATGAATGAGCATAAAATGTATGAGATAGAAAAACTGTGTTAAACAGATTATGCAGATGGTATAAGGACACATAATTTCATCAGGGACTGAAATGCTATTGAATATATCAGAACTGTAAAAAAGATAGATTTTAATATATAAGGTCTTCTATGAAATGGGTCAAAACTGGTAATTTCCTATTCAGGTCGAACAACAGGCTTTGATGCACTTTAGTCCAAAGTTGTCCTCCAAAGTACACTATTGACGATTTTAGAATAATTTGACCCATTTTTTTGCAGCCATGTTTGTTTTTGTTAAGGCAAACTAAGTATCTAACGCTATACACACCGCAAATCTATCGCACATGTCCTAGACAGGACTTGAACCCACAACAATTTTATCCATTTAAGACGTCAGAGATAAAACATTACCCGAATTGACCCATTCAAAAGTAATTGGTCGAGATTGCCATCTCTAGAAAAAGTGACTTTCTAGGTTGATAAGCTTGAACTACAGTTCAACTGTTATGGAAAGCAGTATTGTCGATCTATTTGACTGGCCCAATTTGAACCAAATAAATATTAGTGGGTTATTACCTTCTTTTTAGCGTTTGCATCCTCTTCATCGTCATCATCTTCAACTTCATCATCTTCGTCGTCATCATCACCGTCATCATTATCTTCCTCATCTTCAATCTCATATTCATCGTTCTCAGCAGCCTCGCCAGTAAACCAAGAGACAGCATGAGGAATGATTTTGTCTCGAATGGTTGATCTAAAAAGTAAACATTTATCGATATTTAGGTCTCATTAGAACATGTGTAATTTAGAAGCTTGACATAATAACACAAAATTTGGTTTCACCCCTAAAAGCAGCTAACTACGGTAAGTTGATACAATTAGAGGCAGAACACCAAGAATTATTTGAAAACATTTTCAGACAAATAAAGAAGTAATCAAGCAAATACATATCTTAACCAAATATGTCATTCTGAGCTCTTTATTTCTAGAAATGCACAAACGGAACACGTACCCAATGTCATAATCTTGTTCCATTTGATTCTGAAGCAGTTCAGCCTGTTAAACATCATGGAATGATGTTAGAAAAAGCAATCTAATACTTTTAATAAATCAATCTATTTCCTGTAAAGACTTATGTTAATCGAAAAATAATACTTGTAAATAAACAGAAGCTGGTACCATTCGTCTCGGAATTAGAGCAAAAGATCGACAACAATGAAAAGAGAAGGACCTTCAATTCTTGCGCGTCGATGTGTAGCGTTGGTATGTAAATCAGTAGAAGCTGGTAGTATTCGTCTCGCACTTCCTGAACCAATAACGATTGCTAGTGTATTAGCATTACATGCTCTGCTTTTCGTATAATGTTTAAAGAGGAAGCAAATATCCGATACTGAAAATGCAGGTATTCAAGTATATGTGAATACATAGCGTAACTTTCCTACATTCAATGTTTGTATCGATTGGTAGTGTATCAGTATTACATTATCTGCATTTCATATTTCGTTTAAAGAGAGTAAATATCTGATGCTAAGAATGCAAAAGTTACCCGTGTTCTTCTCTGTTTGTGTATGTCCATTATCTGTACGCACGTCGCCACACACATAACGATATCCAAATGCAAAAGCAAAAGCTCGCCTACGATGCCTGTGACCTTCTATTTAATGCGAGCAAATGATCTGGTAAGTTGTGCAATGACTCATTAAAACCTACAAAAATAGTAAACCGTGAAATGTTGTTGTGGCATAAATAATCTTTTAAATACCACACGCAATAGCTTTAGGCATTCAAAATAAATTATGGCATTTAATTCTAGTAATTATGCGACCACCCTGCCTATAGTGGAAGTAAAAGGTCGGGCATATGCTGGCGTGTATGCAACGTTCACAGGAACCTCAATAGCGGCTAGGTTCATCGGGGGCGTATTATTACCTAGAATATAAACATTAGTATTTATCAGTTTACCTATACATCATTACATATCTGGAAAAACAAACGCGAATATGCGAAGGTACTTGAGAATATAAAAAACACCATAAGAATAACTAACTTACATGTGAGAATATCTTCATTACTGATGAATGGCAAAACCCGTTTCTCAAAAACCGATTGGTGTTCCCGTGGCGTCTAATGGCACACCACCACTAACATGAGTTATGCCGACCGAATGCTCATGTATACTCCATTTGAATCCACCACTTCTGACACCACGAACCCCTCTATTGGCTGTAGATATATGATAGATTATGCAACAATTTTTTTTCAATACTACTAAAACCCATACGAATATCAAGATACAACTTACATATACCTACAAACCTCTCTCACAGATCAATCCCCTGTCTTCACTGGTCTTTTTCTTAAACCTGATGATGAGTGTGTAAATACTCATCATTTTATACCAATCTGAACTACCAAAACATCCAAAAACACTCAAATATGCATCAAAATACTGAAATTATCCCAAAAGTGTGTTTTATATGTTTCAGATGCAAAATAATCAAAAACAGATAAAAAAAAGAACAAAGTTTGCATAATTGGCAGTTTCAGTCCCTCAACTTTCAGAACTTGTCAAAACTAGTCCCTGGTTATTCTAAAACATGAAAAAGTCACCAAAGGTCCTTTTTGAATCACAAATTACATATTTAGTCCTTTGGTGTAAAGTTTCACAAAATTACAAGTTTAGTCCCTCAACTTTGCAAAATTGACAAAAATGGTCCCTGGGATGTAAAAACTGAGAAAATCAATTTGGTCCTTGTACTAATCTTCTATGGCAAGAATAGTCCTTGGTTGGAAAGTTTGGTGAAATTACATGTTTGGTCCCTGAAGTTTGCAAGATTGGCAGAAAATACCCTTGGAATTGGAAAAATGCAAAAATGATCCTTGGGTTATTCATACTTGGCAGGTTTAGTCCTTTTGAGAACTTTGGGTGATGGCAAATCAGGCCCTCAATTTTCAGAACTTTGCAAATTTGGTCCTTGTGGTTTCCTAGTTAATAAAACAAACGGACCCTTATTATTATCCAAAGCCCAATCCAAACCAAACAAACACAAACAGCCCACCCTACCCTTTTTATCCCTGGCCCAACCAAAAGCCCAAATCCCGACCCTTAATATTATTACCAGGGTTAAACGGTCAACCCCGCCAAAACCACTCTCCATTGTTCATCTCCCTCACACAGACAATACCACTTCCACCTCCCTGGTTTCACCACCCCAACTTGCTACAACCTTTCACACCATGTCCCCTCCACCTACACATCTATCCAAGACCCATTTAATGCCTGATAAACCTCTCCAAGCAACCACAGACCTTTTAGCGCCAAAAAGCAATTTTAAACGGCTAGGATGATTCTGACTAAATCAAGGGCTCAAAATTGGTGGGATAGTCTCAAAAGTCTGCAAGGACCTCAAAATATCTCTATAAGAGAAGAAAGAAGCCAGAAAGAAGATTATTAGATTAGTTTAGTTTTAGAGAAAATCGTATTAGTGTAATCTTAGTTTTTAATTGTAATTCTTAGATTAAATCAGTTGTAATCATCAATTCCAGTGTAATCTCATCTTTAATTAATCACAATTTCAAGTTTCCTTTAGCAAAATCAGATTTGGCAAAATTAGAGTATAATTGACAATTTGCTTTAATTTTGTTCATTGTTGTTGTTTGTTGGTTCTCTTAGCTCACATAAGCCTTGACAAAGCTTGTTAAGCTATTAGAAACTCTAATAAGCAGTTTAGAATAAAAAACTCAAAAATACAAGAAAATCAAAGAAAATAGAAAATAAAATAAAAATTAGTGTGTGAGGTGATTGAAGAATGGAGCATGGTGATTTCTGGATGACCATGGTTTAGTTGCTTCTTGGGAAGCTTTAGGAAGTTAGTTTGGTTCTTGGTACTTCATTTCTCAGTCTTGGACATTTTTGTAAGCTATATTCTTAATTTTGGTACTTTACTGTTCTTGTATCTCATATGCTTTGATCTTTGTGTTTTCCTGGTTAGTTGTTGTTGTTAAGTATTATTATAGTTTAATATTGCCTTATTGTTCATTAGATTAGGTGTTGCTTAAAATTGAATTATCACAGCTTAAAATACATATTTGACAAACTTGTGTTTCATGCTTGTGGTGTGGATGATTTATGCTCATTTGATCTTATATAATCATAATATAGTCTTTGGAATCAGTGTGGTGGTTTAAAGTTACCATTTGCTTTGAAAATCATAAATTGATATACATAAAGGGCAGTTTGGATTAAGTGATATGGATGTGGTATAGGCTGCTTGTGTTGTTGTTCTTGTGTGATGTATGATACAATAGCATCTACTGTCACATTTAAATCATAAAATACAGTGCTACTTTAGTATAAAGTCA
This sequence comes from Artemisia argyi, assembly GCA_030686995.1. Lineage (NCBI taxonomy): Eukaryota > Viridiplantae > Streptophyta > Magnoliopsida > Asterales > Asteraceae > Artemisia > Artemisia argyi. Next base: position 21,723,145 of record CM060682.1, read on the forward strand.
AAATCACACTAAGATCCTTGTAACTTGTAATCTGTTTAAGTTTTGAAGTCCATATTCTACATACTAGCTTAGAACTTGTTACTCTAGCTTAATTTCATGATCTTATAGCTTAACATATCATAATTAGTCCATAAATTCGTTTAGAAGTTCATATAAGTCAACATATTAGTTCATAGTAAAAGTCAAAATTTTCTGACAATAGATTTTTGAATAAAATAGATAATTTTCCCTAGGCTTTAATATTGAATTTCAGTACTTATGCTTTTAAGGTATTAAAATATTGTTGCTAATCTTCATTAGGGTATTTTTGTTTATTTTTTATCTATTTGATAAACTGCTTAATTGTTGCTTATCATTTAGCACTTTTTAGAAAATGTGCCCTGTGCACAGGATAATTTGCATATTTCATAAGCTTGCATAGAGTTCATTAGTGGGTCCCACCTCAAGCTTTTTAGCTTTTTGAGAAGCTTATCAGTCCAGCTTGTAGGATCAGTGCTTATTTGCTCATTTCTAGCTTATTAGGTAGGGCTGCAACAAGCTTAAACCTTGTCCATTTTCCGTATATAACCTGAGCACTCAGGTTTTATACCCAAGTTCCAAGGGCCACCCAAGCTTCATTAATAAGCCATAAGCCTAGCTTATTGGCTTATTTCAAATTTGACCAGGTCAGCTTGGAAGGTCAAGGTTCAATTTGGACCCCCTTCACCTCTGTGGACCCCACAGAGGTCTAAAGGTGCCTAGTTTGGCCTGTTTTGGTCTGAGGTTATTTGGTAGTGCTTATTTGTTATTTACAACTTATTAAGTGTGCTTATTTGGTTCCCTTGTGCCTATATCTATTTTTTATCATTAGTAGTGTGCTTATTTTGATCTGTGGCTTCTGATTGTAACTTATTCAAGCTACCACAAGTCCTAATAAGCTTAAACTTACACTGTCAAGCATTTTGGAGTGCACACAGCTTATTAATAAGCTACAACATAAGTGCCTTTATTAAAGTTAGTTATTTTAAGTATTAAAATAGTTTTGTAAAAGAAAAATTAAGAAAAACCAAATTTAAGAAAAGTGATAGCTTCTATTTAAGCCATTTGGCTTATTTTCAGCTTTTTCAATAAGCTATTCTCATTTTTATAATTTTCATAGGTTCCTGTAGTTATAAGATAATTTTAGAAAAAGTGTTAGATTTTTCACTGTTCATTTGCTATTTTTCATAATTTAAATTAGTTTTTAATGATTAATAAATAGTTAATAATTAATAATAATTAGATAAAAAGTCTTAAAAATATACTTTCTGTTTCAAAATTAGTTTTATATTATTTTAGATTTTTCCAAGTTTAAATTTTATTTTTCTAAGTTAAAATCATAATTATTTGTATTTTAGGATAATTTAAATAATTAATAAATAATTAAATAATAGTAATTAATTAATAATAAATACATAAATAGTGTGAAAATATAATTTTAGTTTTAAAATAAGTTTTATATTATTTTAGATTTTTCTAAGTTTTAATTTTATTTTTCTAGACTCATTTTACATTTTCTTATTATTTAGTGTATTATTAAATAGTTAAAAATAGTTTTTAATTAATAATAATTAATTAAATAGTTGTAAAAATAATTTTAATTTTCCAATAATTTTCTTATATCATTAGAATTGTAAATATCATTTTCATATCCGTAGGCTTTTTATTTCTTAAAACTCACTTTTTATTTCGTACGTTTACGTAGATTTAAATTAAACGTACGCGTTTTTAGGTTTTAAACGTTTTTGGGTAATTAGGTTTCACGTAATCATTCAAATAGCTTATTTAGGCTATTTTGTTTTATAAATCCTTAGATTAATCACTCACTTATACCCTTTCCTGTTCATAATCACCCGATCACAGATTCGTTTTTAATACCTTCGCACACCTCGTTGGGACATAACGACCCGGGGAAACACTGTATTCCACGGAAGCATTGGCCTAAGCTGTTTGACTTTTATGGTTGACCATTCACAAGTGGTTGACTAATAATTATCTGACTGTTTCAGACCAATCACCTGACCCTGTGGTTTAAGTGTCAACTTTCACATACCTACATATACATATTTCATTATGTTGTAAACAGTGGGAAAAAAATTATTGTTTTAATTGTAGGTGGAAGCATGATATACAACCTTTTACTATTTTCGAATTGCCGCATCCTGGTCAGCGCATATCTCAAAGACCTACACGCCCAAGATTATGCTACATCATGTAAATCTCCATATGACTATCCTCCTTGTCTCCTCATTTATGCAATCACCTGGTATATATAAATTCTCTTCTACGTCTTTCACGCATTCCTACAGAAGTCGATAAAAATAATATTTCTTATTAAGGAATAATGCAAGCATATTGAATAAAAAGTTGCAGTTGATAAATTTTTAGTATAGCAACTAAAAAAATATATGAAGTAGAAAAATTGTGAGCAAACATAGTCGTTTCACTCGTATTTTTAGTTTCACAGTTGGCCTATTTTAGTTTCATATACTTGATATAAAAAAACTTACCTGAATAATCAGTGCTGCGATAATAGTGGTCAGTGCATCATCAGCTGTATTCACATCAGTTGCAGGTGCCTGAATTTTGTCATTGTGTAGGTATACTGAGCCAGGAACGAATGTTTGGCATGTTCCATGCCATGTTGCAAGAGCTGTCAGATAATGTGAAAATAAATCAGATCAAACTGAAAGACATGAAACCATATGATATAGACTGAATATTAACTGCAAAGAGAAAAATATAACTAAAAAGATTCCACTAAACCTTTGGTGTATATGGTGTTTCGGTATACAAACTTTCGTGACCAGGCGAACCCGCATCCTTATCTTGCAACTGAAAACAAATTACATGGCCGAAAAATTTTGCAAGTAAATCAAGATATGTTTCACTGTGTTCGATAGATAAGTTTCATACCTGTATGTGTGCGTAACTGAAACAAATGTTTTTGTAAATAGATCAGTACTGCCCGATGCAAGGACATTCCAGCAGGCTCGCTTAAAGGCTGTCCTTAGATGCACCTTTGTCTTAACGAAACCGCATAAATAAACCAAGTGTTCCTCGATCGTGCATCGCTTCTTACAATCAACATACCTAATCAAAAAAAATTAAAGCTTACATCTACCGCACTCTATAAACATCTCACATTATGACTAATGTTCCTCGCCCGTGCATCGCTTCTTCATGGGATCTTCTTCATTCTCCATCTTGTAAAGAAAACTTAAAAAACTACACCCTAAATAAATAAATTACAAATACATTTTTCATTTAAGCATTTCATCAAACGGTTTATGTGCAACCAATTTCCTTCATGAATAAGCAGTAAGCAAATCAAATAAGCTACAAAATTATCCAAAACCATAATGAAAATCAAATAACCACATAAGCTTGAAAAAAATAAATTCATCCAAATACCCCTAACAAAACAACAAAACCACCCTAAGCCATAAGCAAAATCAAATAAGCCAATAAGCTGTGGTAATAAGTTTCCAATCAAAACCCTAAACAGTATATCATAATCAAATCCAACCAAATTGAAGGTATACCTTTATGAGAACACTAATAAAGAACCCGACCAACCGACCCCCACCATCACCATAAACGAAAATCGGTAGCCTTCAAACGGCACCAACCTCCTGGCATGGCTGCTACCACAATCTTGCAGTGGGTACCCCGCCAAGATACGGGAGTCAGCGTCGCAGATACAAAAAACTTACAAACACCGTCTCTGATGAATGTTGTTGGAAACTTGGTGATGTGTGTGGTGGATTCTAAAGATTTGACCTTTGTATAAAACCGGATCAAAGAAAAGCAAGCTAAGGTTAGGAATCAAGTAGAAGCAGGCTAAGGTTAGGGATCAAGTAGAAGCAGGCTAATGAAGAGGGCTTTAGTAGCCCACACTTTTGGCGGGAAAAGCCCGGTGCAAAACGGCTACGTACGCATCGGGGTTTAATATAAACTTTAATATTAATGATTCATTGTGTTATCAACTATACAGATTATTACATACTAGGCAAGTATCCACACATAAAGACCGAAATTTAAAGCATCGACTGATTTTAGTTTATGAAATTTTAGTTAAGTGTTTTGTGTATGCACTACAAGAAACAGGAGAACAGGCGACAAATGTATTCTCGTCGACACAATGTCGACGGGACGGTGCAGAAAACGACAAAAATTCTGATTGACCGAAGCCAAGTGCGTTGAATTTTACGGGTTAATAAGATCCCGTCGACATGTCGACGGGACCATATTGGTCAAAATTTCCAACCTCAATAATTGTCAAAACTTGGGCGCGAACTTATCCCGCCTTTATAATCCCGTCGACATGTCGACAAGATAATATTAAAAATGAATTATTACATAATTAACGTTTAATTAGCGTTAATTACGTGTTTGGTTTAACGGTCCCGTCGACATGTCAACGGGATTATAAAGTAAAAATAAATAATACTAAATTAGTGGTCAATATAAATGGCGGGATTTTTCCCGCGTGCTTTTTCCCGTCGACATGTCGACGGGATTATCTCCCCAAATATTCTTCCTATATATGTTCCCACAAAAACATTCCCGTCTCATTTTTTACCTATATACATTCTCACAAAATTATTTCCGTCTGATTTTACACATACATTCTTGATTCTCACAAATAAGTCAATCGTCAATTCTTACAAGACACACATGACTCGGCGTGGTTGCAGAGTTGAAGAGGAGTACTCAAAAATCTTGTCACACGAGCTCCTCTTTAATGAAGTTATGTTAACTTTTGGTCATGCAGTTTATGATAAATATGGTTCTTTTAAGGACGCTGAACCGTGGATGAGAGACAAGATTATTGAATGGTGTAGGAAAAAGTCGTACTACAAAAAGTACATGGAAGAGCTAGATGCTGCTGAAGCTCAAGTTGTTGCTGTTGGAGGTGACGACGAAGCTGAAAGCACGTTGGAAACCAAACTTGATAATATGGGAAATAGGGTCACAAATCTTGAAGCTACATTTGCACATATCAAGGAAATGAGAGCAAGGAAGCGAAAAGATGGTGCGAGTTCGAGTAAAGCGGGAAGTAGCCGGAAAAAAAAGGGTTGTTTCGTTTGATCTGTTCTTTTGGTTGTCGAGTTGTTTAGTTTGAGTTGTTTCGTTTGGTTGTCGAGTTGTTTAGTTTGAGTTGTTTCCTTTGGTTGTCGAGTTGTTTAGTTTGGTTGTCGAGTTGTTTAGTTTGAGTCTGTATGAAAATGCATGTGGTTGAGAACTCTTGCTTGTTTTAAATAAACAGTTTGCCTTCGTGTTTGATAATTGTGATATTGTTCGTTCAGTTCTATTATTTGTGCGTATGAATTTAAAATATAAAGGACGTTCAACATCAGTTACCACAACAACAACAACATTTTATTAAACAACAACAATAATATCAACAACAGCAAACAACATCAACAACAACAACAACAATAACAACGATAACAGCAACAACAACGATAACAGCAACAACAACAACAGTACTACATATGAAATTTATCCATGTCACCTAAAAGAAAGGTTGTAAAAATCGCTAGGCGCTAGTGAGGCGGTCGGGTAGGGCCTAGCTATTAATCGGGGATTAATCGAATTGGAATTTGTATGCATAAAATTGGAATTTTAGATATTATATTATATTATATGTATGATATAAGAACAATGCATCGAAATTCAAATATTTCAAGTGTTAAAATATTAAACATAATACATAATTCTTCAAAGTCATTAAACATAGATATTACTCGTCTTTTTTACCATTTTTAAGGGATCTTTGACCGATCTTGTCCGATAAGTCTGTTTTTTGACCAATTTTTAAGTGATTTTGTCTAATTTTTAAGCGATTTTGTAGACCCATTTTTAAGCGATTTTATCCGATTAGACCTATTTTGTCCGATTAATCGGTTTGTTGATCGATTTTTAAGCGATCATTGACCAAACCGATTAAATAGGCCGATTATGATAAATCAAGGCGCTTAGTGAGCGATCAGCGATTATGCGGGGATTAATCGGCCGCCTGGGCCGATTTTTACAACAGAGGTAAAAGGTCACGGAGTATTGCATCCGACTGACATGCGTGGTCGTGGTTGTCGGGATACGTTGCCATGTCAAGTTTTGCCTCCAACATCCTTAATCTTGTCTCTAGCACCTGTTTTTGTGCCTCCAGCATGTTTATTCTAGGATCTTTTTCATGACAGTTTGAGCACCTTGTTGGAGCAGATCCAAAACCGCTTGATGTTGAGCAGATCCAAAACCGCTTGATGTTGAGCAGATCCAGAACCGCTTGATGTTGAGGCTCTAAGAGAAGCGGACATTTTGGCGATTCGTTCCTCCTTCCATAAAAAGAAATCGCATCCATATTTCGTTGTCCCACCCTGTTAAAGAGTAAAAACTATTAATTTTAACAACTAACAAAATTATTTATATAATACACAAAAAAGTATGTAAATGTTCACCATCGAGAAAGGACACACATAGTATTGTTGACCCCTTGAGTGAGGTCTATGCGATTCTCGCAATATTACGTATCCTCGTTAACAAGGACAAGGAAAAGCTTCATATTCCACCATATTCACCATGATAACAGTGTGTGTTAAGTGAGGTTGAGTGGTTGTGAGTGGTGGAATCGTGACCGGGGTGGCCCGATCTACAAGTTGAGGTGATAAAAGGTGGTGGCCGGAAAAAATTCTGACAGCCGAAAACTGCTGGTGTCGCCGGAAAACGGAAACTGCTAGAGTGAGAGAGAGAGAGAGAGAGAGAGAGAGAGAGAGAGAGAGATGAGTGTGTGTGTGTGTGTGTGTATGTTTATATATATTAGTTAGATCTCATGAACCCACTCAATGAACTCCGGTCACTGAACCCCCTGATCGTTTAACATCTCAACTCGTTCGTGTATAATCATATCATCTCGACTCGTTCGTTTAACATCTCGTGTATAACCATATCATCCCGACTCGTTCGTTTAACATCTCGTGTATAACCATATCATCTCGACTCGTTCGTTTAACATCTCGTGTATAACCATAGTATCTCGGATCGTTCGTTTAACATCTCGTGTACAACCATAACATCTCAACTCGTTCGTTTAACATCTCGTGTATAACCATATCATCTCGACTCGTTCGTTTAACATCTCGTGTATAATCATAGTATCTCGGATCGTTCATTTAACATCTCGTGTACAACCATAACAAAGATACTCCGGCTGATATCTTGACTTCAATGGTGCACCTGATTTTACAGATCCTCCTAAAAAAGATACTCCAGCTGATATCTTGACTCAACTTGCAATATTGCCCACACGTTTGTCGGGGAAACATCCAGATTATGGGGGTGGGAAGATAAAACGTAATACTACAACCGACCTGAACTAGACTAAACGGTCTATTTTCTACGAGCTTGAATATTGGTCTTCTCTTACTCTAAAACACAATTTGGATGTCATGCATATTGAAAAAAATGTGTTGGAGAGTATCTTGAACACTTTGTTAATGAATGATAAATCTAAAGACACCGCCAAGGCAAGACAAGACTTGCAAGCTTTGGGCATTCGACGGGAGTTGTGGCTCGGAAACAAACAAAATGGGAAGTGCTCGAAGCCTCATGCTAAGTTCTCCCTCACACCCGATAAAAGAAAATTGTTCTGTCAATACATCAAAACAGTTAAACTACCAGATGGGTTCGGATCCAAGTTCAAGTCGAAAGTGACTAAAGATGATAACAATATAACAGGCATGAATTCGCATGACTGTCATATAATGATGCAACGATTACTTCCTTATGGACTTCAGCAATACTTGGACGCACAGACTTATGCACCAATTATCGAGCTTTGTTCATTCTTTAAGCAAATTTGCGCCCGAACTTTGATGGTGAATGACATGGTGAAAGCTAATGACCAGATTATCAATATTTTATGCAGACTCGAACAAATATATCCTCCTGCTTTTTTCGACTTTATGATTCACTTAGTTATGCATTTACCTGAAGAGGCTCTTCAAGGCGGGCCTGTTTTATTCCGGTGGATGTATCCATTTGAAAGATACATGAAGAAGCTAAAAAACTATGTACGAAATAAAGCTAAGCCGGAAGGTTCAATAGCGGAGGGTTATGTTGCAGACGAAGCATTAACTTTTTGTTCTCGGTATTTTCGGGGTTAAATTGGGACGAAATTTAACCGTCCCACTGCATCTGAGGGCTGTCCTCGCCCAACAAGTGATTTACAGGTGTTCCGATCACTATGTAAAAAGTCTGGTAAAGAGACAATTATTCTGTTAGGTCTCCCAGAAATGAAGAAAGTGATATGGTATGTACTTCACAACAGTCCTGAGATCGACGCGTACATGAACGAGTTCCAGAGGTACGCGTTTTTATTTTGAAATTTCTTTTTCCCAAGTTATCTTTTCGATTAATTATAATATCATGAACATTTTCAGTGAACGTCCTAAAAGCGACATGCAGCAAGAATTTCCTAGATCGTTTGAGTTGAAGGTAAACTTATTATATGTATTTCCTTGTATAAATAACGACTATATTACTCATCTCACTCATCTCTATGTATTCTTATCTTTGTTCATAGATCGGTAATCTTTACACAGCCAATGACCCAAGATGTACTCCCGACTTATTCACTTTGGCTTGTGGACCATCATCGACCGCAACCTCAGTCAACTCTTGTGTAGTCAATGGTGCAAAGTTTGTCGTACACAGCCGCGATGTAAAACGTATAACTCAGAACAACGGAATTTATTCACCTGGCGAGAAGGAAGGAGAAATGTATTATGGTTAACTAGAAGGAATTTTGGAGTTTGCGTATACCCAGTTCAAAGTAGTGTTGTTTCGAGTTAAGTGGTTCGACTTAGCCAAAAGAGGTAGAGTCGAACGTTATAACATTAGAAACAACATGACTCAAATTTGGGCATGTAGCACAGCGTTTGAAGATCAACCTTACATTCTCGCAACACAAGCAAAACAAGTCTTCTACCTTGAAGATCCTGCCAGACGACTACCCCATTGGAAGGTCATCCAAGAAGTGAATCACAACACAACATGGGATGTCATCGTGGTAGAAGACAATGATGATGTGATACATGGCAATAACTCATCTAATCTCTAACTGTTTGCTAATTTGGATGCTTTGGAATTGTCCCCCTTAAATATCGATGGTCAATCAACATTAGTTGAGGCACCACCACCAATCATTCCTGTTGATGACGACGATGATTTTATTGATGATGAAGACGACGATCTTTATGATTTAGTAGATTCTGATCCAAACAATTCTGATGATGAAGTTGAAGTTGCGACTGATGTTGTTTATGATAGTGATGTTGATTTAGCAGATTGATCTTAAATTTTTGTAAAACGACACTTATTTGAATGAAATTGTTATGGATTGTTTAAATGTGTATATTTATTTCGAATGTGTATGTATTTGAATGTGTGCATGCTTATGTTAATTTGTTCATGTATTTCTATACGTTATTCAACTTGTACTTTTACAGATGGCAGCAGCAGTCGCCCGTGGTCATGGTGGTGATGGTGCCGGTGACCCACCACCTTCCCCTACCCGTCAGATTGATAGCGGTTGTCGTGGTGGTGTTAAGAAACTTAAACTTGATCAATTGAATTTTGTTACTTGTTATTTTTTGACGTTTTCACTCACTTCATTTGTAGGATCGCGTTGACGACGACCTCGACGAGGAGGTAGGGCTAGCAGTGGAGGAGACAGGGGTGGAGGTCGGGCTGGCGGCATGCCACAGACCCGTCAAGCCAACAAGAACGTAGCGCTCAGGAAAGCCAAAGAGTTACATGGCCCGCAATCGATCGAGTTTGAGACTAAGGATCAGGAGACGTATGATCATGCCGGGCCCAACCGCGCATGGTTCAGTAACTACGTTGGCGAGCTGGTTAGGATCTTGCCGTTGCACTATCCCTCTTGGCACGATCTTGAGAAAGCGACTCGGGCTGCCTTCATGAACCGACTCGGGGTCAGTTATTTTATTTTCCTTTTAATTATATCTCTATATTAAAATATTTGAATGTTTGCATTTATTTAAATTTGTTTAATTGTGTATATTTATTTAAATTTGTTTATTTATTTGTATCTTTATGTTAATATTAACTATATTTGATTGCAGGAATTCTTCGACTTGGAGACCCATAGGCGCAAGGACGACTGGGAACTTATAAAGAACAGCCTCAATCAATATATAGCTAAGCGCTACTCCGACAATAAAGGCATCATGAAGAAAACTTATTTTACCCTGAAGGGTGGGGCTGGGGCGGCGGATGTCATACGACAAAACCCTCCTCCGAACCTTGAGCCGTCGATGTGGGAGCAACACATGAGGTTCTACCTCAATGAGAAGAACATGAAGCGAGCTGCGGTGAATAAGGAGAACCGAAAGAAGAACAAGGTGTACAACCGCCACGGTTCCAAGTCCTTAGCCGCTATTCGCCACGAATATGTAAGACACATTTTAATTTTATAAAAGTATTTTATTTTTATAAAATTATTTAATTTTAATTATATATTAATTAAAAAATTTAATTATATAAAAGTAATTAATTTTAATTTTTTAAAAATATTTAAGTTTAATTAAAATATATATAGTATTTGATTTGTCATTTTTAATTAGTTTCATCTTATATGCATGTGTATATACAGTTTCAGGACAGCAAGGACAAGCAGTACCCGTCACTCATCCAGAACTTTTACGACACACACTGCGACGAGGATGGTGCTTGGTTGCAGGATGAGACGCGGGTTCAATATGTAAGTAACGTTTTTCTTTTAATTTATTATTTATTTATTTATTTCCCCAAACAATCATTTAATGATTCATTGAAACATAATCTTGTAAGTAACCCGATATATATATATATTAATTTTCTCAATTTTTTTCAACTAAATAGGAAGAGATGGTTCGGCTGAGAGATCTGGGAGCGAATACGCCTGAAGGGGTGGCGTACACAGAGGAACAGATACTTGCCATGGTTCTGAAGGGCAAGCAGAGGGGCCATATTGCCGAACGGGGTAGGGTAGTACCCGGCCTGAGGAGGCCACCATTACCATACACCCCGCCTCCACCTCCAGATATGTACAGTGTGATAATATTAATTACAGATTACTCATGACTCAATTTATGTATTGCAATGGCTGTTTTTAAATTTTGATTATTTCGTTTTTAGGTGTTGCCGAGATGTCTGCTGAGCTTGCTGCAGCTCAAAAGAAGATTGCTGAGGCTGAGAAGAAGAGCCGGGAAGATGTTGAAGAACGCAAGACCATGATGAAGAATCTCGATTTGTTGATGGGTTTTGCCTCGACCAACCCGCAATGGTCTCAGTATATTAGTCAGGTGGATTCTCAGCATGTGGATGGCTCGGGCAGTGGAGCTGGCGGGAGCGGGAGTGGAGCTGGCGGGAGTGATGAGGCGAAAAATGATCCGTTTTTAGGGGGTCATTTAAGCCCGAATCCGACTTTATTTGATCAAATATTGCCCTAAATCGTTCCTTTTGTGATTTTAGGTGTTTGGAGAGTGAATTCTGGAAAAGAGGCTATTTTGGACGTTTTTGGAGCATAAAGTGAAGAAAACGACAAAGTACCAAATCCAAGCTGGAATTACAAGGTGACGGCGTCAAGGATTTACTCTTGACGGCGTCAGAAAGGATGAATATTTTACCGTAGCTGGTGACGGCGTCAGATGGAGAGATGACGGCGTCAAAGTTGCCAAGATTAATTTACCGTAGGTGGTGACAGCGTCACCAAGGCCGTCACAAGTGGATCTAGGGCGTCCGAGGAAGTTATTGGCGGCTGGTTGACGACGTCAGAATTTACTCTTGACGCCGTCAGGACGTTTTTCCTATATATAGTTTTCTAGTTTTTTCATAAAAGATGAGAAGTTTTGGTGAAACCCTAAAGACGATTTTGGTGCCTCTTTTACAGGTTTTTCAAGGGTTCCAAACCCTTGATACCTTGCATTGTAATTGAGATAAGTATACTCTTAATTCAATCAATATGTCTATGTGTTGGTTGTTTATCTTTTGTTCTTATCTTAATTCCATTATGCTAGGCTAGATTTACTTTGTGTTTGCTTAGATCTAATGAAACCTAGATGTTGATTATGTGTTAATTACTTGTCTATTCTTGTTCTTGGATGAATGATATTATATGTTAGGCTTAAGAAAACTGGCAGATCTCCAAATGGTAACATGCTTGAACGTCTTAAGAAACATGAACCGAGGCGTACTAGGTCTTTATTGGTTGTATTTAATGCATGAGCCACTGTTTACAATCCCTATAGTTGTGCTGGGTCATGGTGTAGGAGGAGATAAGAGCTCATAGAGTTGGGGAGTTATGTATGCCACCCCACGAATGGTATTAAGGAATACAATCCGTCATCCATACAAGTGTAACAAGTAATTGACATGTAAAAGATATCTAGGGAGTAATGAAGTCTAAGTAAACACAATTTCTCCAATTACTGCTCACAACCTTAGTTTAATATTAGTTTATTTTCATTTTATTTATTTTATTTTGATTGCATCTTAGTTTTGGGTTAGTTGAATAGCAACTAATTCCGCCCACTCTTCTAAAACCCGAGATTTTATTTGCTTTCATTAAAATATAGAAATACAAAAAAGAATCATCTTTCATCTCTAGAACTATTAATTAGGTTTTCTAATCCTAGCGACACTATTCCTAAGCTGAACGATCAATCCCCCGGTACTTGTCACTATACTATACTACAACGATCAGGTACACTGCCTGGTGGGGGTTGTAAGCCTCGTGAGATCCCTCGAGAGGTAAAGCAAGGTGCGATTCCCACGCATCAAGTTTTTGGCGCCGCAGCCCGGGGAATAGTTATTGTCTAGGTTAGGATTTCTTTTTATTAGGTCTACTTGCTAGATTCCTTTCTAGTAAGATTTTTATTTTTATTTTTAGGTCTTCTTTAGTCTATCTTATTTCTTCGTGCCTTTGTTCATAACTCTTTACCATCCGACATCATGGAAGGTGGTAACATCTTTGAACCCGTCATCCCACCACAACAAAACCCACCATTAGAACCCCTTAGGCCCCGAACCTTAGGAGAGTATTCCCGACCTAGCCACCAAGGCTACCGAAACACCATTGAGCTCACCGGAGCCAATGTGACCCCCTTGCGATCCGACACCATCCGGTTGGTGCAAAGCGGATGTGCATTCCATGGACTTCGTTCCGAAGATCCAAACCAACACCTTAAGGACTTCCTCAAAATCGTAGATTCCATAGACCTAGGTGTTGAAACTAGAGAGACTACCCGTTTACGCCTATTCCAATTCTCTCTACGGGATCAAGCTAGTCAATGGCTTGAGCGTTTACCCGCGGGATCCATCACCACATGGGATGATCTCACCACTCGTTTCCTTGCTCAATTTTTCCCACCGGGGAGAACCACTAAGCTTAGGAATGACATCTTGATGTTCCAACAACGTCAAAATGAATCTCTTTACGAAGCATGGACTCGTTTCAAGGACTTACTCCAAAAAGTCCCTCATCATGGCATAGATCTTTGGCTCCAAGTCCAAATTTTCTATGACCATATCGATATCCCCACGAGGCGAACCATTGACCAATCGGCCGGCGGTAAGCTACGTGATCTTAGTGCGGAACAATCATGGGAACTCATAGAAGATCTTGCTCTCTATGACAACGAAAGTTGGAATGATCCCCATGATTTGAACAAAACGGTCAAGGCAATATCTTTGCCTTCGAACAATTCAAGCACTCCCGACCGTAGGATCATGGAACTTGAGGACCAAGTCAAGTTTCTCATGAAATCTTACGAAGCTCCGAAGCATTCAAGCCAAGTGAACAAAATCACTTCTTCATGCGAATTATGTAGTGGTCCCCATGACACTCGTGATTGTATGGAACTCCCCGGAACAGCTTTTGCGGACTACGCATCCACGCGTACCGACGAAGCGGGAGATAAGTGGTACACTTTCAAGCCCGAGCCAAACACATACGGTAATTCATACAACCCCTCATGGAAAAATCACCCAAACCTCAGGTGGAAGCAAAATCAACCCAATTCTTCCAACCCGCCTAATCGATACCAATCAAACGGTCCACCATCCAACCGTACCTTCAACAACAATCCTTCTAACAACTATGGTAGTACCAACAATCTTGAAGGATTGATGTCGAAATTCATGGCATCTCAAGAAGCTCGCATATCCAAGTTTGAAGCCGATTTCAAACAAAAGCAAAGCGAGATGACCACTAGAATTGACACATTGTTGAAAGTTCTCAATGACCGAGAAATGGGAGCACTCCCAAGTGACACAATCAAGAATCCGAAACTAACCGTTAATTCCATATCATCCGTTTCGTCACCCGCTTCGTGTCCACAATATTATTCGGTCAAATCAACGAGCACGTGTTTCAAGCAAAACCAAGTTCCCCAAAAGGACCAATCAACTAAAACTCCTACTATAGAGCCGGTCAAAAGCATTGTTGAAACACCTCTTACGCAAGACCTTGACGATGAATTCAAAGAACTTCACCTTGAACGCCCCGTCATTGATGGCTTAGCGCGTGCTCCATACTATAGCGCCCTCCTAGAAAAATATGAGAAGTGTAAGCTAGGCAAAAATGGGACCGCTTTCGTTCAAAACAAGTTACCTAAAAAGCTTGATGACCCGGGTATATTTGTTTTGCCTTGTAAGATAGGAAGATCCGAAGCTTTTGACACATTAGCCGATTTAGGGTCAAGCCTTAACTTGATTCCCTTATCCTTATTCACCACTCTTAAGCTAGGTAAGTTAGAGGAAACGGAGGTATTGATAGGTCTAGCGGATGGGAGTATCGCACACCCGGTTGGAATGATTAAGGATGTAGTTGTTCACGTAGGAAAGTTAACTATATTAGCAGATTTTCACGTCCTAGACATGGTTAGTGACACTACATGTCCATTATTGGTAGGAAGAGGATTTTTAGTGACCGCTAGTGCCATGATAGATTGTAAGGAATCTAAGATAACGGTAGGAGAAGGCGATACTTGGTCGGTATACGATGTTAAGAAGCATAGTTATGATTGTAATGATGAACCGATACCATATTGGGTAGAGATGAATAGGAGACCGTCTAGATATGGGCCTTGGATAGAAAGGAATTTCATAGAACCTCAATGCCCATTCTATCTAGAGAAGGACTTTGTTGAGAAGACACACTCGGTAGAACAACTCATTGCTAGAGATGAGGAGCTAGACCCCTTTGAGGATCCCTTAGTCTTTAGGAAGATGATTGAGTTATTAAGCGTAATGCCCGTCAACATAGAAAGGAATAAATGGAAAAGAGAGGGAGATAAGTGTGAGTGGAGGTGGGACAAGCCACCCAAAGAAGGAGACGGGTCATGGCATATTAGAATGACCGTGTATGATCCGGATGGAGAAATGTTTGAAAGGTCATATTACACTAAGGAGACCGATAGAAAGTTGAAACCCAAGTTTGATCCCAAAGATATCCTCAACGAGGAACTCACCCGAATCACGTAGTAGCCCACGACTTTGAGTCTAGCTACAAGACTCGTAAATAAAGAAAAGCGCTTCTTGGGAGGCAACCCATGTTTTGTGTGATTTTAATTGTTTGATTGTTATTTGCTTCCGTATGCATGTTTTATTTTTATTGTTGGTTAATCATGTTTCTCAATTAAAATGTGAAATACTTTATTATGTTGTTTGGCCTAGTCTTAACTTCAACCTAAAAGTATTTTTGCAAAAAAAATAAGTGTAAGGGGAAACCCCAAATATGTTTTTAAGAAACAAACCGATCATGATTCTCCACAATATTTAATGAACATGTATATTCGTATTTGTTAGAGTCAAATGCTTGTATCGAGTCATAATGAAGTTTTGCAGGATTTTCCAGGAAGTAAGACGAGGTTTTTCCAGAAATTTTCCGGAAACTTAACATAAGAATTTCTGCAGGTCCATTCTGACGGCGTCAGGCAATTGCTCTTGACGGCGTCAGGAGTAAAAATCTGGAAATTTTACCGGTTTTGTTTTTCTAACGGAATCTTATGGTTTTTGTGAATTATTAAGTTTTATAATCTCCAGGAAATCTGCAAACTTCATTCCACAAGCATTATATCTTACTTTGTTTTCTAGGATTTATTAACTTATATAGGATGCCGCCGATTTTACGCGAGGTTGCCTTGTCCACTTTTGTCAGGATTTACAGGTTATTTATGACAAGAAGATGATTTATATTCTGGAAGGGAAGCTTTGATTGCTCATTTTCTTGGAGGAAGATTTAACCTAGCCAACCTAAAATCCATACCGAGCGAATCAGGGGAGTATTTGATTTCATTCTCTTTACTTTTTACTTTTACATTCTTTACTTGAACATTGGGGACAATGTTCATCCTAAGTGTAAGGGGAGGGTAAAAAGATGATACCTTACATATGCACTTTCGCTTGAGTTTGTTTTGTTTGATAGTAGATGAGTAATAAAACTATGAGAAATACTTGTTAGTGTAATTTTAGCGCCAAATTTAAATTTTTTTACAACATTTAGGAGTGAAACTTTAGCCATAGCAAGCGTCTCATGGATAGGAGGTTGTATGACTAGCACATAACCGTATATTCAGAAAAATTTTCCACCCAAAAATGTGAGGTTCGCCTTTAGTTTTGATAGGAAAAGCATTTATTATTGGTGCTTATGAGTGTACCGGTAGCATTTAGATTCTAGAACTTGCGTTAGTGATGCATCCCGAGACCGCTAGTGAGACTACATTCGTGTAGTAGGATTTACTACATGATAAGAGGCATTAGGATCACCCTTGTGTTAAACCCGTATCATAATTACTTGACCATTTAAGTCATATTACTTGGCTAGTTAAGTCAACTAATTTTTCCCACACCCTTAGCGTTGTACTCATTTTTAGTACACGATACCCCTAGTACACCCCTCCGAGCCTATCTTTTCGTTTCTAACTTTAAGCATCTTACTTAAAGGAAGAATTTGTTACACCCCACTTAAATGTACACCCAAATCGCCTTAGCCTTCCGTGTATGCGGTCATTTTTAGTGCATTATTGTTATTTGTTAAACCCTAAGTTAACTTTCTAATTGATTACATGGTTGCTAAGTCGAGTCATATCTTTGTACATATTGTTTTGGGACGATTGGGACTCATGGGTAAGTACTTATTTTATGGAGTAATGGGGAAGAACATAATATTATTACCCCCATATGTGCGTTAATCTTAAAAGTGCTCCAAGTGTTTTGATTTTCTTGATTCGAGTCATTAGATTAGTTAATTGTAAAGTATGTAAAGATTCAAGTGTAAGGGGAATGCTTATACCCCTATGATGTATTATTTTGGATGGTAGGGTAAGAGTGTATGCAAAAACATACGGACTACCATCCCGTTTTCATTCTATGTTCATTTTATATTTTTGTTATTTTTCATTTATTAGCTTAAGTCGAGTTTAGTCTTGGCTTAGCAACGCCATCTTATACATGTAATTTACTAAGATTGTTAACTCGCCACCAGTAAAACTTCCTTTATCCAACAAAACCGTGTAATTCATATCCCTACACCTAACGTTATAACCCTTTAAAAGACCTCTTTGATAGTTTATCCTAGGTGCTTACGCCATGTGGTGGAGGTTTGATCCTTTCCCAAGCCTATGGTAATCTATTTTGCTATGACAGGTAGTGAGAGATATCTTCCATTTCCATAATGTTATATTACTTTATTACACCCGAGAGATGTGAGTATCTAAACACTATTTGTGAGGTGCTTGTGTATGACCTCCGTGCTTGTCTATTGGTCTTTAGTGGAACGATTATTTGTTGTAATTACTTTTATATTAGTGTTAAATGACCCCTAACTTGTCTTTTGAATAGAATAAAAGCTCATTTGCTTGAGGACAAGCAAATCTCAAGTGTAAGGGTATATGATGAGGCGAAAAATGATCCGTTTTTAGGGGGTCATTTAAGCCCGAATCCGACTTTATTTGATCAAATATTGCCCTAAATCGTTCCTTTTGTGATTTTAGGTGTTTGGAGAGTGAATTCTGGAAAAGAGGCTAATTTGGACGTTTTTGGAGCATAAAGTGAAGAAAACGACAAAGTACCAAATCCAAGCTGGAATTACAAGGTGACGGCGTCAAGGATTTACTCTTGACGGCGTCAGAAAGGATGAATATTTTACCGTAGCTGGTGACGGCGTCAGATGGAGAGATGACGGCGTCAAAGTTGCCAAGATTAATTTACCGTAGGTGGTGACGGCGTCACCAAGGCCGTCACAAGTGGATCTAGGGCGTCCGAGGAAGTTATTGGCGGCTGGTTGACGGCGTCAGAATTTACTCTTGACGCCGTCAGGACGATTTTCCTATATATAGTTTTCTAGTTTTTTCATAAAAGAGGAGAAGTTTTGGTGAAACCCTAAAGACGATTTTGGTGCCTCTTTTACAGGTTTTTCAAGGGTTCCAAACCCTTGATACCTTGCATTGTAATTGAGATAAGTATACTCTTAATTCAATCAATATGTCTATGTGTTGGTTGTTTATCTTTTGTTCTTATCTTAATTCCATTATGCTAGGCTAGATTTACTTTGTGTTTGCTTAGATCTAATGAAACCTAGATGTTGATTATGTGTTAATTACTTGTCTATTCTTGTTCTTGGATGAATGATATTATATGTTAGGCTTAAGAAAACTGGCAGATCTCCAAATGGTAACATGCTTGAACGTCTTAAGAAACATGAACCGAGGCGTACTAGGTCTTTATTGGTTGTATTTAATGCATGAGCCACTGTTTACAATCCCTATAGTTGTGCTGGGTCATGGTGTAGGAGGAGATAAGAGCTCATAGAGTTGGGGAGTTATGTATGCCACCCCACGAATGGTATTAAGGAATACAATCCGTCATCCATACAAGTGTAACAAGTAATTGACATGTAAAAGATATCTAGGGAGTAATGAAGTCTAAGTAAACACAATTTCTCCAATTACTGCTCACAACCTTAGTTTAATATTAGTTTATTTTCATGTTATTTATTTTATTTTGATTGCATCTTAGTTTTGGGTTAGTTGAATAGCAACTAATTCCGCCCACTCTTCTAAAACCCGAGATTTTATTTGCTTTCATTAAAATATAAAAATACAAAAAAGAATCATCTTTCATCTCTAGAACTATTAATTAGGTTTTCTAATCCTAGCGACACTATTCCTAAGCTGAACGATCAATCCCCCGGTACTTGTCACTATACTATACTACAACGATCAGGTACACTGCCTGGTGGGGGTTGTAAGCCTCGCGAGATCCCTCGAGAGGTAAAGCAAGGTGCGATTCCCACGCATCAGGGAGCGATGATATCGATGTGGATGGTGATAGTGATCATGATGAGTGACTTGGGGATGTAGAGGTACAAACTTGGGTTATTTTGTGTTGTACTTATGGTTGAAATAATATATTTGCGATCCTTATCTTAGTATTTTGTACTTTAACCTTTTGGCGGCTTGAACATCGCGGGTATTGAAACATTTATTGATATGGCAGCTAGGTTTAGATATTACCACACCCCGTTTTGTAGACTTTATATGTTTTAATGCATTTTGAGGGTGTTTAGCGATAATTTGAAAGTGTTTTAGCCGATGTCGAGTTGTATGTGTTAGGACATGTTGATATTAAGTGGTTATAGTTTATGGTTACAGGTTTTGGTATTAAAGGTTTTGGTAGATTTTTTTGGAAAATTTTCCGGAAAAAATATGGAATATTGCTGGTTTTGCAGCCTGTAGTTACCAGTATATAATATTGGTACCGTCGACATGTCGACGGCACCGTCAAACGAAAAAAATTTGATTGTTTAATGATGCAGTCGACATGTCGACGACATCATTAATAAAAAAATATTGGTGGTTTAATAAGGCCGTTGACGTGTTGACGGGATAATTAAACAAACGTTGACCAACACGTTGACCCGTAAAATTGTTCCCGTCAACATGTTGACGGGATAGTATAAACTTAATTAACGTTTAAGAATTAATTTGTTAATAACATATACAAATCCCGTCGACATGTCGACGGGAACAATTTGACGGACAAAGGACTTCTTTGACTGAAAAATGAAGTGGGACCCACAATGTCGACGGCGATTGTCGATGGCAATGCTGTTCCTGACGGGGCATCGCCGTTGTCATGATCCCGTCAACATGACGACGGCAAAGTATAATGCCGTCGACATGACGACGGCAACGTCGTAAAAAAGTCGACGGGGAAAGTGTCGATCCTACTAGTGATGAATGTAAGAATATTGTTTATTGGGTCCAATTTTCAATGCTAGGTAATTACAGAAGGAAATTATATAGACTTATAGTATAAAATAAGAAAGAATAATAGAGAATAGGAATAGGTTAGTAATTTAACTGTTCTCACTATAAAAGTTTTTAAATAAATACGTTTTCTCTGTATAGTAAAGAACAAGGAAAGTAACATTTTTATTTTTTAGTCATTGTAATATTTCTCATATTAAATGTTTAATCTCCCAAATACAAAAACTTTCAATAGAGAGAGAAATGGACTATGTGAGAGAGAAAAAAGAGAACGTTCAATTTCAGGATAACCCAAACCTAGGACGGAACAGTGAGAGCGAGAGAGTGTTTGAAAGAGCGAGGCACACGGAAAGAAGATGGCAATACAATGGCAAATCTCTAGGAGCTAAGCATACTGGTGGAAAACGGGATTCATCGGCATCATTTATGTTTCATAATTTTCCGGATCAGTGGGGCATGGGAAATTTGTGGATGCTTTTCAAGAAACACGGGGTGGTATACGACATGTTCATGGTGCAAAAAAGACTTCGGAATGGGCAGCGGCTTGGATTTGTCCGTTTCAAAGACATCATTGATGTAGAAGAACTACTGAGAAGGTTATGTAATATTAAGATAGGTAATGAGAACTTAAGGGTGTATATCGCATACGACAAGCGTACAAAGGAAGGAGATGGATGGACACGCAACAGAATGAGTACGGGAGGTGCAAAAAGAAGTGGAGAAACTGTCTGTAATGGAACTAGAGTACATGGAGAGTATGGTGTTCGAATGAAGAATAAGAGATTTGATGTGCGTGACAATAGGAGGTACAACGACGTTGTTAATGGGGTGAAGCAGACAACATGGTATGGAAAAAAGGATTTTGGTGAGAAACCAATACCAAAGGAAAACAGGGTGATCGAAATAGGTATGGGGGACATAGATACAGAGGTGCTTAGCCGAGGTTTGATTGGCGAAGTAAAAAAGCTTAGCTTTTTAGAGAAACTTCCAGAGATATGCAAGATGATGGGTCTGGAAAAGGTTGAAATAAAGATAATTGGGGGGGGGGGGGGGGACTGGAGATCATTTTATCTTTGATAAAAAAGAAACGGCTAAGAACATTTTACGGGATACAACCCACGGGATACGTAGGTGTTACGGGATACAACCCACGGGATACGTAGGTGGGTGCATAAGTTGAGGATGTGGAATGAGTGGTATTATAAACAGTCAGGAAGATTGACATGGATTAATATCGTTGGCATCCCGATAACATGTTGGAGGGAGTCGGTCTTCAAAAGGATTGTGGAGTGGCATGGTACAGTCGTCGAGATGAATAATTGTAAACTCGAGGGTAACCAAAACATCATCGTTGGAAGAGTTCTTATTCACACAGTTGCCAGGGATTTAATAACGGAAAACTTACATGTGACGCACAAAGGTAAGTTTTTTTAAAGTTATGGTTAAAGAAGAGATAAGGGACTTAATGGAATGCAAATTTGATGAAAAGAAAAGTGTTCAAGAACATGAAAACGGAAAAGAAAAGAGCAAGGGTGTTGACCATATGGAGGAGGATAATGACGAAGGTGAATCAGATGAAGATGACGGGGAAACTGATGATAATGAAGGTAATGATGAAACCGGAGATAGTAATGGGGATAACGACGGTGGAGGGGACGATGGCAGTGGTACAAGATTACGGCGAGAATGATACGAGAACCAAGGTTTGCAGGATGCGAGGGGTCTAGAGTATCCTCGGAAATCAAAATTAAAGATACTTTTGATGATGAAAATGACATATCATATGCAAAAGCGGCTGATAGATTTCCCGAGGCATACAAAGATGTGAGAAGGACAGAGGCTGACTTAGAAGATATAAACAAAACAGGTGGTAAAGATTCGCTGAACAAGGATGAGGAAAAAGTTACGAAAAGTAAAAGTAAAAGTCAGACTCAGACTAGGATAAATAATTTTGAAGAAGATGGGCCTAGTAATGAAAAATTTGTAGAGGTCCATTCTGATGTGAATCCTGGTGAGAATTTATGTGAGGCCCAAATTGAAAATGAAACAGTTAAGGTTAATGGGCTGAAGACAAACCAAGTGGTGGGGATCCAAGAATGTAATCAGCCTTTTGTATTTCATGGAAGTACTTGCTGGGATCAAGGCAAGGTAACAAATATAAAAGAAAAAGAAAATGAACAAGTGGTAGAGGAGTTAAGGTGCAAAGCACACATGGTACAGGAGATTAATACCATTGAGATAAAAGGTCAAAAAGAGGGAAGAAGAGGAGCAAAAAGACTTGATTCACCTCCAATTGCGCTTGGCAGCGAGGTGTTATGTATCAAAAGAAAAGAAAAATGGCGGATGATGGGGATTTTGAAGGAAGCAATTATGGGATCTTATTCTCTCATGGAATTAGTGATAGCAAGGAAAGTTCCAGGAAAAAGGTGGGTAGAAGAAGTTATAGTAAAGCAAAGAAAGTGGCTAGAAGTGTGCATATGATGGGTAATGGTGATGATGGAGAAGAAAACAATAAGGTATTGTCAGACAAGTATAAAGCATTCTACGAGATTGAGGAAAATGATGGGGTGTTGAAGACTTTTGGAGAGATAGATAAAGAAGATTCGAAAGTGCAAGCATGTTCTATAAGTGAAGAGATGGTTAGGGAAATTGGAGAACAGATAGGGGTTACGTGGGTAGAGACAAATGATGTGAAGAACGGTGCAAAAACGAATGAGTATCAAGATAAAGTTGTAATTGGAGACGAACAACAGCAGCCGTTGTAATGATTTGTGGTATGTTTTTTGTTCGATCATTTAATTTGTATTAATGAAGATTATAACGTTAAATGTTAGAGGTATAGGAGTAGATGGAAAACTCGGGTGGATTAAATCGATCATTAGGGACGAACACCCAGATGTGATCGGTTTGCAAGAAACAAAAAGTGGGCCAATAGAGGAGTGTTGGGTGGAAGAGGTATGGGGAAATAGAAATTTTGGGTATTCTCAGCTCGAATCAAATGGTAGATCAAGGGGCATTATTCTTATTTGGGACGTGAACATATTTGTATGTAAGGAAGCTATAGGAGATGATAGATTCATTGCAATTAGAGGTGATTGGAAAGGATTAAGTGAGGATATGTACTTGGTATGATTATACGGGCCACATATATCTGGACAGAAGACATCATTATGGAATAGGTTAGCGGGATTAATAGAGAGGAAGTCTGGCGCATGGTGTATATTTGGTGATTTTAATGTGGTTAGAAGACTCGACGATAGGATGAACTCACAAGTTAATGTAAAGGAGATGGATGAGTTTAATGAGTTTATTAACGTAACACGATTGGTAGAAATACCTATGGGAGGGAGGAAATTTACTCGTGTTAGTGACGATGGTTTAAAATTTAGCAAGTTAGATAGGTTTCTCGTGAATGAAACTTTCAAGAATATGTGGGTAGATCTTTCCGTGGTGACATTAGATCGGAAATTATCAGACCATTGTCCTATTGTGTTAAAAGACATGGACTTGGATTTTGGTCCTAAACCTTTCCGGTTTTTTGATATCTGGCTAGATGAGGTTGATATAGATCAGGTGGTGATGAATGCTTGGAACAACACGGTAAAGGGGTCAAGAGCAGATTGTAGGTTTAGGGATAAATTAAAGAACGTGAAGATGGATCTGAAAGCATGGAGTAAAAATAGGTTCGTGGCACATAATGAGAAGATAGATGAATATAAACGAGAAGCTTTGAAGTGGGAACTGGAGGCGGAGAATAGACACCTTAGTGATGCTGAGATGGACTCATGGATGGAGGCAAGAAGGCTATGGGTTGAGAAGGATAAGGAAAAAGCTAGTATGTTGCGTCAAAAAGCTAGGATCAGGTGGGACGTCGAAGGAGATGAAAACACGAAGTTTTTTCATGCTTACTTGAAAAGAAAAAACAATAAGAATTGCATTAGAGGGCTTATGGTGGATGGGGTGTGGAGTGAAGTACCTAATGTCATTAAACGGGAGGTGTTTAATTTTTATAATAACATCTTCACAGATGGGCCAAGGCCGCGACCAAGGTTTGACTCTGATAGAGTTTTGAAAATATCAGTGGCAAAAAGTAAAATGTTAGAAGATTCTTTTAATGAAAAGGAGGTTTGGGATGCGGTTTGCGGGTGCGGGGGCGATAAGGCCCCCAAACCGGATGGCTTTAATTTTAAGTTTATTAGAAGGTATTGGGGTATTATCAAAGGAGATCTACTGGAGGCAATTAGATGGTTCTGGGATAGAATGGAGATCTCAAAAGGTTGTAATCCTTCATTTATAACCTTGATACCGAAAGTACCAGACCCGGTAGGACTTGGAGAATTCCGTCCCATTAGTTTAATAGGATGCTATTATAAAGTTGTTTCAAAAATTCTTGCGGAGAGGGTGAAGAAAGTGGTTGGAAGTGTAGTTGGGGAGATGCAGAATGCGTTTATCAAAGGTAGGTTTATATTAGATGGGGTACTTATTGCAAACGAGACGGTTGAATACTTAAAGAAAAATAAAGAGAAAGGTCTGATATTTAAAGTTGATTTCGAGAAGGCTTATGATAGTATCAATTGGGCATTCTTGAGTAATATGATGGGAAGAATGGGGTTTGGGGATAGATGGTGTAAATGGATTGAAAATTGTTTGAAGTCTTCTTCGACGTCAATTTTAGTCAATCGGTCTCCAACAGATGAGTTTAGGTTGGAGAGAGGTGTTAGACAAGGTGATCCGTTATCTTCATTCTTATTTATTTTAGCGGTATAAGGGCTTAATGTTTTGGTGAGTGAAGCAGTTGAAAAAGGTATTTTTAAAGGGGTATTGGTGGGTAAGATATCACAGGTTAAAGATGGTGTTTTACTTAAAATATGAAACTTATAGATTTTTGTTCACTTTTTACCCAGAAATTTGAATTACTCGAATCCGATATAATATGGGTAAGATATCACAGGTTAAAGATGGTGTTTTACTCATAGTTGTTGCATACAAGGTGTTTGATGAAATGTCTAGCTTAGATTTTTAGTGTTAAAATTGAGCTAAATGCACTAATTTTTGCCCCACAACGCATCATTAATCATTTTATTAAGACAAAAATACACCGTTGGTCCCTAAACTTTCAACGAAACATCGCCATGGCCCTTAACTTTTCAAAATCGTCGCCAGGCGTCCAAAACTATGGATTTTGAGGCCGAATGCGTCCCTTGACCAGAAATGGGGAGGTCAACGCTAAGTTTTAGTTATTTTTCCAAAGGCAATATAGTCCAACCACATTTACAACTAGCGTATGGTTTATGTCTAACCCGACATTGTATTAAATTCTATAAAATCCTCAACTATCAACAACGCAGCACACATAGATTCAATCAAAATAACTAAGAATGGCACAAAACGATAAGGGGAAGGGTTTGTACACTGGGTTGAGGAAAGAGGATTGCTCCAAGGAACATCGTTTGGGTGCTAAGAAGGAGAAGAAAGAGGCTGCCGACAATGTGTTACCAAAGTTTGATGATTTGGAAACAAGGATTACAAAACTTGAAGCTCAATTTAAATATCTAAATGAAAGGAAGGAATTGAAGGAAAATGGTGATAGGGAAAGTTGTGGGTCTAGCTAAGTGTATGTTTAGATGGTAGTGAAGTTTCTAATGGTTGTCAACATGAGATCAATCAATAAAAATCTGGGTTTTGAATAAATTATATTGTTTGGCAATCAATATTTTTCATGTTGTTGTTAATTCTTTAGTTTGACTGTTACAAGTCAATTTGGCAGTTTGATTATTAGATGTTTAAGTAATTAAACGATTTGCCTTTTTAACCATAGTAGCTGTTTGGATTAGCAATTGCATATTGGAGTTACATAATAAAATATGTAAAGCATTTGCATTTTTAACACATGTAACCTTGTACGATTACAGGGTATGGTTTGAACATAGGTTCATCAAATGTTAAGTGGCCACTGTGTTTGGTTTTGCTGATACAAAGGTGTGATCGATTGTGGTGCGTATACCATCACATTTAGCATTTAGTTAGTTTGACTTTTTAAATGTCAAGTAATAGCTAATATGTACAGCCATAAAATTATACTCCGTAATGTATTAGACAACATGAGAATGACTTAACACATTCACTATTAAGCATTTAGCATATTTGGATAGTTTGACTTATAGTAGTCAACTGGTCAAACAATGTCTGATACAACTTAAAAATGACTTAAAACATTGTCTGATACAAGGTTCTACTGCTAATTAACACAAAATTGGAGAAGACAATGCGACCTCTACTGCACAGCCATCACCTGATGAACCTTCTAACGATATACATACTGGAACTGGATTATCAACATACAAAAACATTCATCCTGTCACTGATGGGCAAACTGCAAATGTGCCTGGAAAAACAAGTATCCAAACACCAAATATTCAAGTTATATAAGGTATAATTGGTGCAACGTAATATAAAACACAAGCTACGCAATTCAAAATTGAAAACTTACTTAGGATGGCTTGTTGGCACAAAGGCCTGTTATGCAATTGGTAATCTTTTCACTACTTTTAAAACGTTTATTAGCACCACTAGGCACAGCATCACAATCACCAGGACCATCAGCAATATTTTCCCCATCAAAACCAGGAATTTCAACCATTATAGCCTTCCCGTTCCCATCAAAACCTCGCTTATAAGTTTTTACAACTTCCTCGCCCTTTTCCTCTTGCAAATCGTCCTCTTCCATAATCAGCTTACCCTTTCCCTTATTTTTGAAGCTTTTGTCATGGATAACATCTTTTTCCTGTTTGCTGGTTTTGTCATGGATAACATGTTTTCCCTCTTTGATAACAACACCAAACTGCAATTTGTTCTTATTTATACACTTCCATTTACGGCGAGTCATAAAAGGTCTCCCACTTGGCATTCTAAAGTTAGCATCTTCCTCTAACCAACCCACAACCTCAAAACCAATGTTTTCCAAGTAAAATACTGCTAACATCTGGGGCCTATGTACCACAAAGATATCAACTGACTCATGTGTTTCCGCAAAATCATATAGCTTAAGGACATCCTGGTCCCTATAAATCAAGTGCAACCCATTTTCTAGCGATTTATCTGGATGACAGAAAAACACCGCCCATTTTGGTTCCTTAATCTCTGATAATAGATTATCTAGGGTTGAACTAAAGATACCCCTATCATACCTAAAAGCATTAACATTAATAATGGATCCGCCTTCATACCTGAGTGGGGTATATTCAAATCTCCCATTTGTGTGAATCCGGAACAATACTTCTCCTTCATCTTCTGGTTCTGAACATTTAAATGTTGTCACAAATATGTTCCTTTCCATTAACTTGCATCAACGTTGTTTCTCACAATGTGGAATGACTGATTTTTCTATGTATTGGGTTATTATGAAACCTTTTAGGGTTAAGTTGGTCGGGTCATTAGGTCAGGTTTATTGGGGCGTTACCCAAACGAAAAACTTAAGCGTATTGGACAATTTTTGTCTCATTTCGCCCTTGGTCCCCAACCTTGCCAACGTTGACGTTTGTATACTTAAAATTCCCGCCATTTAATAACTTTACTCTTTACGATATACTAATATCAATTTTGGTCCCTGAATTTGTAACATCATCAGTTCAGTGAGTATTTAAGGGCCCATACCCCAAAGGTTTTGCATACCAAACACACAATTAAGTTACTTCCCAAACATAAAACACAAAAAAATGTCAGAATTCCCACGCCTACAGGAACTTGCAACCACCACCGGTTACCACAAACTTTTTGCTAGCATTGCTCTGTACTATCAACGCAAGAACAACAAGGATATAGAGCTTGCAAAAGGACTCCTCAAGTGTTATGTGGATTTGGTTCATGTGACCCACAAAACCCAAGAGTTTATGGCTGAACTAGAAGGATGGCGTACTTCCCTTATGTCATGGAGGCTTCTACAAGATCTTAAAAAGATTCAAAATAAAAATGTCATCAAGGCTATGGAGATTAACAAGATGATTACTGAAACCCATGCTCAGGTGTGGGGCAGGAACAATTTCATTGATTTTCTTAGGAAAACTTGATTTTGTTGTTAATCAGTAATGGTGAAACATTTAGTGTGTAATGTTTGTTATCTTTTGGGCCTTATGAATTATGTATTTTGCTTGATCATCTAGTATCACACTATCATGTACTTTTGATCTATGTTATCGAATGAAATGAAGATATGTTTAGCTTAATCCGCTTTTGTTTTTGGTTTTTGTTTGTTGCTTGTATAGCTTAATCACTTATTGACATTGGTGTTATATGTTTGGTCCTTCGTGAAACAGTGTAAACTTACAAATTTCGTATGTTTCGTCCCTTACCACGTCTTATGGTTACCATAAAGCTTTATGGATGCTTTTATAAGTACGGTTGTATTTTGACCATTAGTATCCCCAAATTCAAATTCAAAATAAGTCTAGTATTTCCCCCCTGAAATTGCTTATCAATGGGTAGATCTAGATCTTGTAAACAGATGAAATGCTCTAATTGTCAGACCATTGGACATAATAAGAGAAGGTGTCACAAGGAACGATCTCCACAACCCCAAAACGAAAGTAACATATGAGGAAAAAAAGTCATGTTGATGGGAGAAGGCAGTAGGTATGCTAACATTCATCGTATGATTGACTGATGATCTATTGTGTTTAAATAGGATATGATGTATCCATATTTTAATTTTTAATTTTTTTTATCAGTGGATGGATGAAGAGGAGATAAGGCAGGCTATGGAACAAGAGATTCTTGAATCTCTTTTTTTACAAGAAGAAGAATATAAAAGGTTAGATGAAGATGAGGAGCAGTTAAGCCTAGCAGAAGAAGCATTCCACAAGTTTTTGAAAGGAGAGAAAATGTACAAACAACTTGAACAACAACAGGAACCTCATCTGGATAACTTTCTACTAAGCTATGAGGAAAATGTAGCAGCTTATGAAGATGGCTGGAACTCTGACAAGGAGCGGGAGCTGAGCAGATTGGAAGCTCAGTTAGATGCATAGAGGTTTGCGAGCTTTGATTCTTACGATGACGGTTACGACTCAAACAACTCTCAGACTTGGGATCACCCGGAATACAATTGAAGTTTAAGTTTGTGATGTTGGTACTTTGCTATAGTCAACAATTTAAAAAACCTGTAGGCTTTTGGCTGTATTCTATTCATTTACTCGTCTCTTTAATACTACCTAATTGTTTGATGAGTGTGTAAATACTCATCATTTTATACAAATCTGAGCTGCTAAAACATACAAAAACACCCAAATATGTATCAAAATACTTAAAATATCTTAGAGGTGTGTTTTATATGTTTCAAACACAAAATATGCAAAAACAAATGAAAAACGTACAAAGTTTGCATAATTGGCAGTTTCAGTCCCTCAAGTTTCATAAATTTGCAAAACTAGTCCCTGGTGAATCAAAACTTGTAAGATTATCATAAAAGGTCCTTGGGATTCACAAGTTGTAAGAAAAAGTCCTTTGAAGTTAAAATTTACAAATTTACAACTTTGGTCCCTCAACTTTGGAAAAATGTCAAAATCAGTCCCTGGGTTATTTAAAATGGATAATTTATCAAAATAACCCTTGAACTATTCCTAAATGACATATTTGGTCCTTTGTGTTAATATTTGATATTTACAGGTTTAACCCTTCAAGTTTCAGAAAATTACAAGAATGGTCCCTGGGGTTTGGAAATTGACAGAAAAGGTCCTCGGATATAAAATAAAGGGAAATTATCAAAAGTAGCCTTGTACTATTCATGAATGACAAATATGGCCCTTTGATAACTATGGGAAAATCACATTTTCAGTCCCTATAGTTTTCCTAAATTACAAATTTGGTCCTTGTGATTTCTAGTTACCTAAACCAAACGGATCCTAATAAAACAAACCCAAAACACAAATCCATTACCCACCCTTTGTAATAACAGCCCACCTCACAACACCAGGCCCAAAATAATACTAGCCCACCCATGTTTAAACCCGGTCAACCCCTGGGTTTGACCAAACCACAAAACCACCCCGTCACTCTCATTTCCCTCTCAAACCACCATTCCCCCCCCCCCTGCAATACCACTCCACCATCACCACTTGCCTCTGCCACCCCATCCCTTATCCCAATTACACCTCCCAAGGGCAATTAATGCCACCCCCTCCTAGTCTATACCTCACAGACCCTATTTGCTTAAAAGAAGTTTTTCCCGCCAAACTGAGAGGAGGGTCAAATCTCATCCAATGGCTGATATGGGTGGTGGGATTTGACAAGTGGGACCTAGAGAGCTGAGGAGGACTATAAAATGGAAGAGAGAAGCAGTATGGAAGAATTAATTAGGAGTAGTGTAAAATTAGATAATCGTACCTAGTTTAGTTTATGTCTCAGTTGTAATTTTAATTTTAAAATTGTTGTATTCAGTATTCTCAATGTAATTTGAACTTATTGTAATCTTAAATACAAGTTTTCTTTTATAAATCCCATTTTAGCATTTTTAATGTAAATTTGACAAATTTACTTAAACTTGTTAAAACTTGTTAAATCTTGTTCTATTCAGTTTCTTTGAGTTAATTTAGAAGTTTTTAAAAGATTTCAAAGCTTTAGAATAGGTTTAACTCAGTTTAGATAAAAATAAGAAAAATACAATAAAAATAGAGTGAAAAATCAAAAATAAATAAATAATGATAAAGAAAGCTGGAGCAAGGTAGCTTTTGGATGGCCTTTGGTATTAGAACTCCATGGGGAGTGTAGATGATAGTTTATGAGGTCCTGGTTATCCTGTTATGCCTTGGAATCCATTGTAAGCTATATTTGTAATTTTTGATATTCACTGTAGTAGTACTTAAATTTGCTTGTTCTTGATGTTTAATGTTTATTTAAGTGTATTTAAGTTGATTAGATGTGTTTATTTGTTCTCTGGTCCATTTGATTACCTTATGCTCTATTTAGTCCTTAACTGCCTAAAATAACATCTTCATCATTCATGAGTATTTGTTGTTGTAATTGGTAATTTTGTGCTTCATACAGTTTCTTATGTAACACCCCCAATTCATGGATGCAGCGGAATTCGAACTGGGTGTTACTTGATGGCACAATAGTCACAATAATAGAAAACGAACTCTAATTGAGTCGTTTTAAAAAGATTTATCATTCAAATTATATAAATATCAGAGATTATAAAATGAGGTCCCAATTGGTTCCATGTTTACAAATCACATTAAGTGAGTTTTTGAATGATAAGAAAATTTATAGCCCTCTTGAGTATCCGTGTCCTTCCGTACCATCCTTGATCGTCATGAACCTGAAATACATGCTTGAGAGGTCAACACAAAGGTTGAGTGATATTCATAGAGTTTGTTAAATCGTTTGAACACAATATGTTGGTAGTGTGAGCTTGTAGACTCACACCAATGTTTGGAAAACAAAACAGGTAGGCTACGTTATTATACGCCCATAAAATGTATTATACACTAAGCTTATGACACCAAAACGTTAACGTGTACCAATATCAATCGGCAGATTTATCCCGGTAGGTACTTTGCTAACATACCTAAATCTCAAATATTAATGCATTTGTTTGAATTTAGTCAATACAAATGGGATTCGTCAATCCCAATAGGCCTATTCACAATATTTGCGCTCACTATTGCTAGTGATTAAATGGTTCATAATAAGGGATCTCGGTTTAGCAAGGTTGGTACTTAGTGATAATAAAACAATCAGGCAAGCATACAATTTAAAAACATTGTGCTCGGTTAAAATAGCATGTATTCCCCCCCAAGGGTTTGTAAAACAATTAAGTAATGGAAAATGGGGCTATGAACTCACCTTAAGTAAGATAGCAAGTAATGAATGTAACGGTTGAATCGTGAAGGTTTCTATGAGCAACCTATAATCGAATGTTGCGACTTAGGTTCGGAGTAAAGAACATGAAGTAGTGCCTATATATATATCTTGCATTTAGTCCATGATGTGGTATGATGTATATTGTATGTCCTTGAAAGAAAAGATTCAGGAACATGTATGTTTTGTATATCGTTTACTACCGTTCGGGCTGACATATTTCAGAAGTCATGTTAGTAAGCGTTCGAGGAGCCAGGACACTTTAATTCGTAAATCCACAACTCATCTCGACGGCTTACATAATGAACTCCTCACATGAGGCTCCCTACTATTGTAGTAGTTGATGAAATATATAGATATAAGTTTTGATCTGAAAAGTTACATGTCCGATATTTGAATAAACTTAGGAAAGTTTATTAGTACATGAAGATTGTTATTAGGGTATGTTTCATAAGTCTTGTATGACCATTTTTCCTTGTAATATCTCATGGTTCCCTTTTAAGTGAAGTAGATCCAAATTGCTTGTTCAAGTTATCGCCTAATTCATTGTTTCATGTTTACGCCTATGTAAGTTGGTATGGTCATTTCGTCATGGCCTAGCCATGACCTTTGGCCCTTGTTCCAAGGTCATGAGACACAACCTTGGCTCTAGCCATGGTTGTGGTCTTGATTATAGGTCATAAGACCTCTTGTTCCTTTCAAAGTATAACCATAATCTAGTGACTTTCGCCTAAAAATGGGCTGTTTAGAATTTGAAGAATTTTATCACTCGGAAAGCATTTTTAGGTCTCGAGCTTCTTTGTTCCTGAACGAAAACGGCGTTCCGGACAACTTTCGTGTTTTAACTTTTTGATGAATCGGACCAGAAGGGTGACTTTCAAAAACTCAGAATGCAAGACAGGAAGGTTTGGGCAGTTTTGCCGGAAATCTTTGGTAACTTCAAATCGCCATAACTTTTGACTCGTATACTCTTTTTAGGTGGTTCAAATTGCTACGGTTTCCTTGTTAGGTCCTCTACTACAATATGTAATAATCCAATATCATATTTTTACCATTTTGATCAGGTCTCACCAAGAAATTCACTAGTTTGCTTGTTTTAGTAACTTGTTTCAATAATTCATTATAACAACATCTTTTACTCATCTTTATACATCATGGACATTTATACAAGACATAATATAGCAAGAATAACATGTAAATGATATGAACATGATAAATTAACAAGAAGCATGTTAGGGTTTGGCTTACAACTTTTGGCTTTCTAATAAAGAAAGGAAGTAACAAGTAAGGAAATGGACTTTGATAGACTTGCTTCAACCCTTTGCAATCTTTGATAAACCAAGGTTATTTGAAGATTATAACGACGCCTTCTTGAAAGTCCGAAGCTATTTGAAGATTATAACTACGTCTTTTTGGAGACTTTAAAGTTATAACAACTTTCCTTAGAAAATTTCCAAGATTGAAGATCAAACACTAGTTTTCTTTCAAAAACTAGTTAACTTTCTTACAAAATATAAGAAAAGTGCCTTAGGTTTTAGGACTTGAAGGTTATAAGAAGGTGTGGTGCAAGATTTATATGTGTTTTAGCTTGGTATTTATAGGGTAGGAAAAATAGTTAACCATATATTGGGTTAGAATTTAACCATGGTTAGTTTAAGACACTTGTAACTATCCTAGAGATCAATGGTCAAGATTTAACCACCCATGGTGACTCCCCCCCCCCCCACATTGGCGGTTTGGAATGGGATAAGGTGACTAGATGATGACTCTTGGTGTTTGGATGATAATATCCTAAGTATGTAGCTAGTTTTGACTCCGTAAATCGCTAACCGTAAATGATTAAGCCTCAAAACGTAAAACCGAGTATCGTAAAAATATGAAACTTGAAAGTATTGTTAAACATGTCAATATAGTCCATAATAAAATATAAAATGAGTGGTAGGATCTATCGGGTGCTAAAACCCTGCTAAAAACTGGAAACACGGGTCTAAAACGCGCAATTCGCGTAAAACGCTGAACTGAAAAACGTAAAATTCCGAAACTTTTGGAATTGTCCTAAAATGAGAGAAAATCATATTTCTATTGTTTATAATGTTTTATGGATATATCGGGATGCTGGAAGGACGTTTAAACCTAAAAGTAAATCTCGGACACGGCTTTGTGATTTTTGCAGAAATGATCCGACGAGCGTCAAACTCTCGGATTATCGTTAAAATAGTTTAACTTACGAGAATATGAAATAAAAATTTCTGAGATGAATAGTGAAAAGTGAATAGTAAAAAGTGAATAGTAAAAAGTGAATAGTAAAATTTTTCCGGGAATGGTAATTATCCTGAAAATGCGAATTGTTACAGTCTCTACCCCTTACGGGGAACTTCGTCCCGAAGTTCTATGTGTGTCATATGTTGGAGTGGTATCGATGAAAAGGTGTGGTTACTTATAAGGACTAAAGTCTGGGATTACCGGTGATGTAATTTGATTTGTCATTTCAATGTATGGTGTAGGATGAGGCTTACTTTTATGTAGGAAAGGTATGGTAATAGTCGAATATCAAAGGAAATTGATATAGCAGTCGTATATTAATAGGAATTGAGATAGTAATTGCAATCATAGCCTAGTAGGTAATCGGTTGTTGTACTTAGTGTTTATTGACTTCATACTTATGTTATTTCGGATACAAATAAGTCCACTTATTTATAATTCTTTATTTACATAGAGAGGCATCCCAAACAATGTAAATACGGAAATATAAACTTATGGTTCGGTGATTTACAATTTCTTTATTTAAATGAAAAGGCATCCCAATCCATTCAAATAATTACAAATCATCCTACTTAAGAATTCCCAACACAACATTCACAATTAGTCGGTGAGTTACAAGGTAGTGTATTACGAGATGATACTGGTGTTCCAAAAGTACAAGATGAATATTCAATCTTGTAAAGCTGGTGAGGGTGTTTGTGGTGTAACTAAGGATGATTTGAGCTTTAAAAGTGCATCAAGATCAGAAAGTGAGCTTGAGGGATTAAGGGTTGTGAAGATGATGATGGTGAGAAGGTTAAGAAGGTTTGTGTTCTTCATTTTGGTATGTTGAGATTTAGTGGTTTGTTATGAAAGTTGGAAATGAAGGCATGATATTGATTTATAGGGTGGTATCAACGAAGTGATTTTTCTAAGATGGTGGTAAAATATCTTGGAGTAACATGATGTGAAACAATAAAGTGATAACAAAATAGCTTGAAGTAAAATTTGTGGAATGGTTTATAAGATAACTGAGTAAATCTTATAGAATGGTAATAGTCTACTAAACAATCAAATTGGTTTAGAGATAGAAAGTACAATAGATGAGAATTTTCACAAAGAGTTGTTCATTGAACATCAAATATTCTTAAGTCATAAAACTCTCATTACTAGGGATGACATACACGTAGTACAACATAGTGCATAAATAAATATGTCTGCTAAGTTCTAAACTTCATTGTTCTGCAGTGTTGTTGAGATTCTGATAAGCTTCTTCTTCTCTTATCATATATGCTTTCCATTGGATGAGCCATGGTTGTGAAGGTAATGTTGTGATATGTTGATGAACAAAAGTGCTTAGTGTATGCTTAATGTTAATACTCTTAGGTATAGATGTTGAGTTTGCTTTAAAAATCTTAAGAGATTTTAAAAGTTTATGATGGAATGGTATCCTTAGGACCTAAACAGGATAGTACTTCTACAGGATGAGAAGAATAATTGATAACTATCCCAAGATAGTAGTTCGGATTATCTCATAAATGAAAATTTCAAGAATGAATTTAGATCATACAAATAAGGTGTTAAGATTTCGCTGAGTGGTAAGACACTATCGTGTCTCTAGATTGTTTTAATGTATTCTGGTGGTTTATCGTGTTCATGTAGGAAATCAATCTAAACATAACCCTAGTACAACTATTCTCAGTATTTGAAAATTTTAAGTCGAATATAGTTAGTCAGACTATATTCCATTGTCCCTAGGTTAAATATAGGTGACTAGTCTATATTTAGCCAAGGTTCGATAAAATTTTCAAATACCTAAATTAGGTATACTTGTGATATGTCCGTTGGTTTTGGGAAACTGTTCACTAAACAAAGGCGATGTCAACCCTTAAGTTGCAAGTCCCGTCCATACAAGACTTGTAACGTATGTTTTCATATTCCATTGCATAGAAGGTAGTAAGGGTAGATACGTATGGAAAGGAAGTTTTAAGTAGTTCTAAAATAGAACATACTTGGCCAGGATCACGAACTTTTAATAATGAAGGTTTCATCAGAAAACTTTGATGAATGAAGAGAAAGTTTAGCTTTTGTCGATGATGGATTAGTTTATCCTTTAGAAATCTCATATTTCTTGTTTGGAAATCGTTAGATTGTGATGGGTTTTTGATATCATAAGAAATGATATTGATGAGGTCGTGAAATAATTCCAGAGACCATTGCACAAATCACAATGTCTCGGAAGTAGGTTAGACCATTGTGCAATTCACAATGTCTGGGAAGTAGGTTAAACCATTAGGTGACTCAAAACATTTGAGAAATGATTAAGACCATTGTATCATACAATGTCTTGGAAAATGAATGAGACCATTGTATCTCACAATGTCTTGGAAAATGAATGAGGCCATTGTATCTCACAATGTCTTGGAAAATGAATGTTGGAGTAGGAACATGATTGGGAGAGTGTGGCTATGTCGAAATGCCTTAGAATAGGCATACACAGATATGTTTAGTTCATTGTTTAGATAAATGATTGAAAATAAACCGAGTTTATATATCAATATACTAATATGTTCATGTAGCATAAAATGCCTAGTGTGTATATATCAATATACTTATATGTGTTCATGTAGCATAAAATGCTTAGTGTGT
Source organism: Artemisia argyi (assembly GCA_030686995.1). NCBI lineage: Eukaryota > Viridiplantae > Streptophyta > Magnoliopsida > Asterales > Asteraceae > Artemisia > Artemisia argyi. The sequence continues at coordinate 21,760,242 of CM060682.1, forward strand.
ATATATCAATATACTAATATGTGTTCATGTAGCATAAAATGCTTAGTGTGTATATATCAATATACTAATATGTTTGTGTATCATAACATGCTTACTAAATCCATAATCGTCTGGAGGATGGAAGACACGGAGAGCGGAAGGCTATAAAATGTTTTCGTTTGTGATTGTAGTTATAGTTTAGGTCTCACTTAGACCCGTTTCTCTATAACCATGGCTCTGGTACCAATCTGTACCAATATCAATCGGCAGATTTATCCCGGTAGGTACTTTGCTAACATACCTAAATCTCAAATATTAATGCATTTGTTTGAACTTAGTCAATACAAATGGGATTCGTCAATCCCAATAGGCCTATTCACAATATTTGCGCTCACTATTGCTAGTGATTAAATGGTTCATAATAAGGGATCTCGGTTTAGCAAGGTTGGTACTTAGTGATAATAAAACAATCAGGCAAGCATACAATTTAAAAACATTGTGCTCGGTTAAAATAGCATGTATTCCCCCCCAAGGGTTTGTAAAACAATTAAGTAATGGAAAATGGGGCTATGAACTCACCTTAAGTAAGATAGCAAGTAATGAATGTAACGGTTGAATCGTGAAGGTTTCTATGAGCAACCTATAATCGAATGTTGCGACTTAGGTTCGGAGTAAAGAACATGAAGTAGTGCCTATATATATATCTTGCATTTAGTCCATGATGTGGTATGATGTATATTGTATGTCCTTGAAAGAAAAGATTCAGGAACATGTATGTTTTGTATATCGTTTACTACCGTTCGGGCTGACATATTTCAGAAGTCATGTTAGTAAGCGTTCGAGGAGCCAGGACACTTTAATTCGTAAATCCACAACTCATCTCGACGGCTTACATAATGAACTCCTCACATGAGGCTCCCTACTATTGTAGTAGTTGATGAAATATATAGATATAAGTTTTGATCTGAAAAGTTACATGTCCGATATTTGAATAAACTTAGGAAAGTTTATTAGTACATGAAGATTGTTATTAGGGTATGTTTCATAAGTCTTGTATGACCATTTTTCCTTGTAATATCTCATGGTTCCCTTTTAAGTGAAGTAGATCCAAATTGCTTGTTCAAGTTATCGCCTAATTCATTGTTTCATGTTTACGCCTATGTAAGTTGGTATGGTCATTTCGTCATGGCCTAGCCATGACCTTTGGCCCTTGTTCCAAGGTCATGAGACACAACCTTGGCTCTAGCCATGGTTGTGGTCTTGATTATAGGTCATAAGACCTCTTGTTCCTTTCAAAGTATAACCATAATCTAGTGACTTTCGCCTAAAAATGGGCTGTTTAGAATTTGAAGAATTTTATCACTCGGAAAGCATTTTTAGGTCTCGAGCTTCTTTGTTCCTGAACGAAAACGGCGTTCCGGACAACTTTCGTGTTTTAACTTTTTGATGAATCGGACCAGAAGGGTGACTTTCAAAAACTCAGAATGCAAGACAGGAAGGTTTGGGCAGTTTTGCCGGAAATCTTTGGTAACTTCAAATCGCCATAACTTTTGACTCGTATACTCTTTTTAGGTGGTTCAAATTGCTACGGTTTCCTTGTTAGGTCCTCTACTACAATATGTAATAATCCAATATCATATTTTTACCATTTTGATCAGGTCTCACCAAGAAATTCACTAGTTTGCTTGTTTTAGTAACTTGTTTCAATAATTCATTATAACAACATCTTTTACTCATCTTTATACATCATGGACATTTATACAAGACATAATATAGCAAGAATAACATGTAAATGATATGAACATGATAAATTAACAAGAAGCATGTTAGGGTTTGGCTTACAACTTTTGGCTTTCTAATAAAGAAAGGAAGTAACAAGTAAGGAAATGGACTTTGATAGACTTGCTTCAACCCTTTGCAATCTTTGATAAACCAAGGTTATTTGAAGATTATAACGACGCCTTCTTGAAAGTCCGAAGCTATTTGAAGATTATAACTACGTCTTTTTGGAGACTTTAAAGTTATAACAACTTTCCTTAGAAAATTTCCAAGATTGAAGATCAAACACTAGTTTTCTTTCAAAAACTAGTTAACTTTCTTACAAAATATAAGAAAAGTGCCTTAGGTTTTAGGACTTGAAGGTTATAAGAAGGTGTGGTGCAAGATTTATATGTGTTTTAGCTTGGTATTTATAGGGTAGGAAAAATAGTTAACCATATATTGGGTTAGAATTTAACCATGGTTAGTTTAAGACACTTGTAACTATCCTAGAGATCAATGGTCAAGATTTAACCACCCATGGTGACTCCCCCCCCCCCCCCACATTGGCGGTTTGGAATGGGATAAGGTGACTAGATGATGACTCTTGGTGTTTGGATGATAATATCCTAAGTATGTAGCTAGTTTTGACTCCGTAAATCGCTAACCGTAAATGATTAAGCCTCAAAACGTAAAACCGGGTATCGTAAAAATATGAAACTTGAAAGTATTGTTAAACATGTCAATATAGTCCATAATAAAATATAAAATGAGTGGTAGGATCTATCGGGTGCTAAAACCCTGCTAAAAACTGGAAACACGGGTCTAAAACGCGCAATTCGCGTAAAACGCTGAACTGAAAAACGTAAAATTCTGAAACTTTTGGAATTGTCCTAAAATGAGAGAAAATCATATTTCTATTGTTTATAATGTTTTATGGATATATCGGGATGCTGGAAGGACGTTTAAACCTAAAAGTAAATCTCGGACACGGCTTTGTGATTTTTGCAGAAATGATCCGACGAGCGTCAAACTCTCGGATTATCGTTAAAATAGTTTAACTTACGAGAATATGAAATAAAAATTTCTGAGATGAATAGTGAAAAGTGAATAGTAAAAAGTGAATAGTAAAAAGTGAATAGTAAAAATTTTCCGGGAATGGTAATTATCCTGAAAATGCGAATTGTTACATCTTACATCACACTATGCCATGCTAAATCAGTTTCAAGGTTCAATTCCATCACTTGCTTTGAAAATCTCCAATACAGATTCATAAGGGAGTGTTTGGTATTGTCTGCTATACTGAGCTATGATGAGTCTCAGGGGTCACATTTAGTTTGGTCATATTTCTAGGGTAATATTAGAGTAGTAAGTAATGTAATATTAGTGTCTTACTAGTGAAATAGTCAAAATCCCATGTCATACCCCATAACAGTTAACTGTTATGGAGTTAGAACCCAAATATCTTCATATTAGTTCATTTTTAGGTAATTTAGCTTATTTTAGTTCCCTTTCATCTTAATATAACTTATTTAGTATGTAGGATCAATCAGAATTTCATAAAAGTCAAAAGTCCAAAATTCATAAAAAAGTCAAATGGCATGAACTCAGATTTTTCCAAAACTTGTGGGAATTGTTTAGAATTTAGGATTAGGTTCTAGGCTTTGATCTTTTTAGGATAAGTAGTCTCCCACCTCAGTTTTAAGATCTTATTGTTCTTTGATTTTTGAGATTTAATTAGTGGGCCCCACAAGGCACCAAAGTGACTTGCAGGGCAACAAGCTGCCCTGTGCAGCAGCTCAGCCCCCCAACACCACCACTTTGTGGTGGTTTTCCTACCACCTTAGTGGGCCCCAGGCCATGAATCTTGTTCCTCCCAACCCCCCTCCTACCAGGCTCCATTTATTGACCATCTGTTTGACCTCAATCTCAGTGGACCCCACCTGAATTGGCCTTACTAACTTGTCCCATTTTCTGAGTTCACCCTAGTTTATAAGTGCTTATTTGTGCCTTAATAGCTTATTCTGTGGCACTTTTTGATTTCTACTTGCTCATACATGTGCACTTAACTTGTTTAGACCAGAATCAATCCTTGTGGGTCCCACCTAAGCTCATTTGAGCTCATTTTCTCCCAAAGTCAAACAAAGTCAACTGTTGAGTTTTTAGCTTTCATTTCAGCTTATTTTAAGTTTACAAAAAGTTTGTTTTTACAAAAAGTGTTTGTTTTTAAGTATTTAATAGGTTTGTAAAAGAAAAATCAAGAAAAACAAATTTAAAATTAAGTGATAGTTTCTATTTAATTTAATTTAATTTTAATTTTCATTTTTAGATTTTAATTAAGAAATTTGTAATTTTATATTTTTAATAATTTCCTTTTAGGTTAAAGTATTTTTCATATTTTTTTCAGATTTTTATCTTTTCATTTAGTATTTATTATAATTAATCTTAGTTTTATTAATTAATAATTAATAATTAGTTTAAAATAGCATTATTAGTTTTTATTAAGTAAAATATAGTTTTTATATTTTTTATAGCTTTTATATGTTATAAAGTAATTTTAGAAATTTTATTAGAATTTTTACTGTTCATTTAGTATTTTTCTTAATTTAAAATAGTTTAATTAGTTAATTAATGTTTAATTAGTAATTAATTAATATAAAATCCACAAAAAGACAAAAACATCTATTTTTATTTTTAAAACTCATTTTTAGTTATTTTATAATTTTAGAAATTTTATTTTCATTTTTCTAGTGTTTAATTAATATTAAATTATATTTAAGTATTTTAAATATTAATAATTAGTATTTAATTAATATTAAATAATTAGTTAGGGTTAAAATTTTTTTTAATTTTCTAAAAATTTTCTTTTACCCTTAGGTTTGTAAAAAAGTCATTTTCACCCCCTGGGTGTTTTCAGATTTCCGTTTTCACTTTTTATTTCGTACGCTTACGTTTTATTTAAACGTGAACGTACGCGTTTTAAGTTTTAAACGTTTCTGGTTTTCCTGACTTTCCAGTATTGTTAATATAGTGTATTTAAGCTGTTATCTTTCATATTCCAGTAGTGTAATCTTCACAACTCACTTATATCTATTTCCATCCAAATTCACCCGATCACAAACCCGTTTTAATACCATCCACACCTCGTCGGGACATAACGACCCGGGGAAACCCTATATTCCACGGAGCATTAGTTCTAGGCTGTTTGACTTTGTTGACCATCACCTGGTCAATATAAGTTAGGTGGTTTAGCCTCAATCAATTTTTGGCGCCGCTGCCGGGGAGGTTGTGCGCGTATTCTACACGGTTTTGCGTATTAGTGAACCTGGATATACATCCATTGTATATTTACCATCCTTGTGTATATTTCCATAAAAACTGTTTCTGAAAACTTTGTAAAATTAGTTTTCAACAAACACAAAAACACAAAAAGATTTTTTTTCTGATAAAATGTTTTCCAAAAACACCAAAAATATCCATCTTTACCCTCTCACCTTTTTGATTCTCCATTTCTTACCCTCTAAAACCTTTTGATTCTTTCTATGTCTCATCCACACTTTCTGATTTGTCAGTGATGTGGTAATCCTTATAATGGTAGCAATTGCCCCAGTTGTGGCATGGTAGAGTCGGGAAACGGGTCTGTCTATAACCAGAATCCCTATTCCTACCATGACACAACTGATTCATTCCATCAGTTACCACACCATGAGACTCAACAGTTCTACTGTTGTGAGTACTGTGGTGGTTCACATTACAGTTCTGATTGTCAATCGGGAAACACGCTTGTCTATGAGCAGTTTCCTGATAACAATTATAACTCCAGCACATATAACCCACAACCACATCAGTTTCACTGTTGTGATTACTGTGGAGGTCCACACTTTAGCTCTGATTGTCAAACGAGGAATCAATTTCCTTGTAACAATTATGACTCTTCGTATCAAGACCAACCTCCACAGTATCAAACTATCCAAGCAACTCCTCAAATCCAGCAAGACTTTTCAGAAGTTCTTGAGAAATTTAAAGAACTTAAGGAGGAGTTAGCTAATATTTCACTCCGCCATACTCCAAGTTCTTCTTATGCATATTGTGGGGGTCCTCATAGTGATTTTCAATGTCAACCTTTCGGTTTTGACACATCCACATCCCCACAATTTCCTTTCATTCCAAATTCTCGTGGTAAAACTATGGCAGAATTACTTGCTGAAGAACGAGAATCTGGAAAAAGCATGGAAGAATTATTGGCTGAGCAACGAGCAGCTAAATTACGTGCTAATATTCGCAATACTGCTCTATTTGATGACTATGATGACAGTGATGATGAAGATAACATTGTTATTCAAAAAGATTCATCAAGTTCATCAATTGACATCCCAGCAGTTGAGATTCCATCTCAAACAACTGCTATCACACCCGAAGTTCACACTCACTCTCCAAATATGGGGGATGAGCATCTTGACACTGTTCCTCAAAAGGAATCGGACGAATTCATAAAGTCTAGTGTTGAGATCCTTGTCCCAATCCCAGGAGAGTCACAGGGGACTTTTGATCATGTGTGTGATTTACCTTATCACCCTAAAAATCCAAAAGATCATTTTGAGACTTTCTCCGATTTTAATGATGATTACACATCTTATGGAGAAGTTGAGTATGAGGAGGCACCATTGCCTCATTCGGATGTTGACCCTCTTATTGAGGAGTTCACAAACGAACTTACTCACATCAATCCACTTCCTTTGGGAAATGATGATGGTCTCCTTGACCTTGAAGCCGATATGGGAGAAACTGAAAACCTTTTAAACTCTAATCCCAATATCGAGCTTAGTACTTCACATACTGATGAAAATTCTTTATCTTCTGGAGACATCAGTCATGTGGAAGGATTGCCTTCTGAGCTAGTTAGCTTAGAAGAAGAGAATGATGAGATTGACACTAAAATCAAGGATGAAGCACTTCGTGCAACATTATTGAAAGTCAATCTCCTCATTTCTAAAATCGAGGCTTTCAAAGAGAAACCTATTTCATCTCCTATCCCCATAAAGGATAGTGACATTCTCTCCGATGACCCTATACCGGAATTTGAAGCCTTTACTTTTGATCCTTTGGGAGAGAAGATTAGTGGCAATACCACTTCTCATTCTCATAATTCTCTCCCCGATTATGAATCATTTACCTTCGATGAGTTCTCCTGTGAACTCACGTACATCAATCCAGAATATGATTCATTCACATTTGATGAGTTCTCCTGTGAACTCACTCATGTCATGACTCCTCCAGAGTTTGATATCCCGGGGGGAGATGCTCTCAATCATGAGAATTTGCAAATTCCCACCCACCCTCCCGGGATGTTTACGAGCTTAACCTTTGAAATCCAAAATCAGGCTAATGAGCCTGCCTTCGAGGAAGAAGATCTTATCATGATTTTCATCATGGTTTTCTTCCTTTTCTTCACCTACAGGGTGACTTCTCCTGTTCTTCACTCCTTCGGGAATGAAGACATTATATTTGATCCCGGCATTTTCATTTACCATTATCTTGAGCCGGGATTACGTCTCATCGGTGTGGAACTTTCACGTGCTTCAAATGTTTATCCAAACATCTTGAATGAAAGTCCGATGGAGATTATTTCTTCCACGTCATGCTTCCCCATGGACTAATTAATTCGGGGTCGAGTCACGCTAGCGACTCGGTAAACAAAAACAGAGCATGCTTATAGGGTTTTCACCCTAAGTGTGGGGGAGTCCCCCATGCTATGATTACAGAAGTGAAAATACAAAATGATGTTTTCCACGCTTAGCTTGTAATGTTGCCCTTTTTCATTCAAAATGTCGGTATACTAGCCGGGACTTTGAATATTGAGGACAATATTCATGATTAGTGTGGGGGGGGGGGGGGGGGGGGTATTCGCTATTCTAGCGAATTTTATCACATTTTACTATCTTATACCCCCGTTTTTGACCAAAAATTTTCAAAAATTTTTCACTAAAGCTCAAAATTTTTTGTGGTAATCAGTCCGCCAAGTCTTAATGACAAAAGGGATTGGCTAGTCCAGGAGCAAACGGCTCTTGGTAAAGACATCTCAAATCCGTTGACGGCTTGCAATTTGCCCAAAATTGTATGGTTCCTCAGCTCCCCAAAAACAAATGAGTTGGCTAGCCCGCAAGATTATGGCTTGTGGTAAAGGCCGTGGAAAAACCATAATTGGTAATCAGCTCACCAAGATGTTGACTATTCCATCAAGAGTTGGCTAGTCCAGAAGCAAACGGCTTTTGGTAAAGACTAATCAAATCCGTTAACAGCTGGTGGTTTGCTCAAAATCACACGGTTATCAGGTGTGCCACAGTTCTTACACCTGGCTACTCCAGAAGTGATGGCTTTTGGTAAAGAGTTTAAAATCCATTAATTTTTCTCAAAAGATTGCTAGGGACTAGCAATAGTTTAGTGTGGGGGATTGATGAGTGTGTAAATACTTATCATTTTATACCAATCTGAGCTGCCAAAACATACAAAAACACCCAAATATGTATCAAAATACTTAAAATATCTTAGAGGTGTGTTTTATATGTTTCAAACACAAAATATGCAAAAACAAATGAAAAACGTACAAAGTTTGCATAATTGGCAGTTTCAGTCCCTCAAGTTTCATAAATTTGCAAAACTAGTCCCTGGTGAATCAAAACTTGTAAGATTATCATAAAAGGTCCTTGGGATTCACAAGTTGTAAGAAAAAGTCCTTTGAAGTTAAAATTTACAAATTTACAACTTTGGTCCCTCAACTTTGGAAAAATGTCAAAATCAGTCCCTGGGTTATTTAAAATGGATAATTTATCAAAATAACCCTTGAACTATTCCTAAATGACATATTTGGTCCTTTGTGTTAATATTTGATATTTACAGGTTTAACCCTTCAAGTTTCAGAAAATTACAAGAATGGTCCCTGGGGTTTGGAAATTGACAGAAAAGGTCCTCGGATATAAAATAAAGGGAAATTATCAAAAGTAGCCTTGTACTATTCATGAATGACAAATATGGCCCTTTGATAACTATGGGAAAATCACATTTTCAGTCCCTATAGTTTTCCTAAATTACAAATTTGGTCCTTGTGATTTCTAGTTACCTAAACCAAACGGATCCTAATAAAACAAACCCAAAACACAAATCCATTACCCACCCTTTGTAATAACAGCCCACCTCACAACACCAGGCCCAAAATAATACTAGCCCACCCATGTTTAAACCCGGTCAACCCCTGGGTTTGACCAAACCACAAAACCACCCCGTCACTCTCATTTCCCTCTCAAACCACCATTCCCCCCCTGCAATACCACTCCACCATCACCACTTGCCTCTGCCACCCCATCCCTTATCCCAATTACACCTCCCAAGGGCAATTAATGCCACCCCCTCCTAGTCTATACCTCACAGACCCTATTTGCTTAAAAGAAGTTTTTCTCGCCAAACTGAGAGGAGGGTCAAATCTCATCCAATGGCTGATATGGGTGGTGGGATTTGACAAGTGGGACCTAGAGAGCTGAGGAGGACTATAAAATGGAAGAGAGAAGCAGTATGGAAGAATTAATTAGGAGTAGTGTAAAATTAGATAATCGTACCTAGTTTAGTTTATGTCTCAGTTGTAATTTTAATTTTAAAATTGTTGTATTCAGTATTCTCAATGTAATTTGAACTTATTGTAATCTTAAATACAAGTTTTCTTTTATAAATCCCATTTTAGCATTTTTAATGTAAATTTGACAAATTTACTTAAACTTGTTAAAACTTGTTAAATCTTGTTCTATTCAGTTTCTTTGAGTTAATTTAGAAGTTTTTAAAAGATTTCAAAGCTTTAGAATAGGTTTAACTCAGTTTAGATAAAAATAAGAAAAATACAATAAAAATAGAGTGAAAAATCAAAAATAAATAAATAATGATAAAAAAAGCTGGAGCAAGGTAGCTTTTGGATGGCCTTTGGTATTAGAACTCCATGGGGAGTGTAGATGATAGTTTATGAGGTCCTGGTTATCCTGTTATGCCTTGGAATCCATTGTAAGCTATATTTGTAATTTTTGATATTCACTGTAGTAGTACTTAAATTTGCTTGTTCTTGATGTTTAATGTTTATTTAAGTGTATTTAAGTTGATTAGATGTGTTTATTTGTTCTCTGGTCCATTTGATTACCTTATGCTCTATTTAGTCCTTAACTGCCTAAAATAACATCTTCATCATTCATGAGTATTTGTTGTTGTAATTGGTAATTTTGTGCTTCATACAGTTTCTTACATCACACTATGCCATGCTAAATCAGTTTCAAGGTTCAATTCCATCACTTGCTTTGAAAATCTCCAATACAGATTCATAAGGGAGTGTTTGGTATTGTCTGCTATACTGAGCTATGATGAGTCTCAGGGGTCACATTTAGTTTGGTCATATTTCTAGGGTAATATTAGAGTAGTAAGTAATGTAATATTAGTGTCTTACTAGTGAAATAGTCAAAATCCCATGTCATACCCCATAACAGTTAACTGTTATGGAGTTAGAACCCAAATATCTTCATATCAGTTCATTTTTAGGTAATTTAGCTTATTTTAGTTCCCTTTCATCTTAATATAACTTATTTAGTATGTAGGATCAATCAGAATTTCATAAAAGTCAAAAGTCCAAAATTCATAAAAAAGTCAAATGGCATGAACTCAGATTTTTCCAAAACTTGTGGGAATTGTTTAGAATTTAGGATTAGGTTCTAGGCTTTGATCTTTTTAGGATAAGTAGTCTCCCACCTCAGTTTTAAGATCTTATTGTTCTTTGATTTTTGAGATTTAATTAGTGGGCCCCACAAGGCACCAAAGTGACTTGCAGGGCAACAAGCTGCCATGTGCAGCAGCTCAGCCCCCCAACACCACCACTTTGTGGTGGTTTTCCTACCACCTCAGTGGGCCCCAGGCCATGAATCTTGTTCCTCCCAACCCCCCTCCTACCAGGCTCCATTTATTGACCATCTGTTTGACCTCAATCTCAGTGGACCCCACCTGAATTGGCCTTACTAACTTGTCCCATTTTCTGAGTTCACCCTAGTTTATAAGTGCTTATTTGTGCCTTAATAGCTTATTCTGTGGCACTTTTTGATTTCTACTTGCTCATACATGTGCACTTAACTTGTTTAGACCAGAATCAATCCTTGTGGGTCCCACCTAAGCTCATTTGAGCTCATTTTCTCCCAAAGTCAAACAAAGTCAACTGTTGAGTTTTTAGCTTTCATTTCAGCTTATTTTAAGTTTACAAAAAGTTTGTTTTTACAAAAAGTGTTTGTTTTTAAGTATTTAATAGGTTTGTAAAAGAAAAATCAAGAAAAACAAATTTAAAATTAAGTGATAGTTTCTATTTAATTTAATTTAATTTTAATTTTCATTTTTAGATTTTAATTAAGAAATTTGTAATTTTATATTTTTAATAATTTCCTTTTAGGTTAAAGTATTTTTCATATTTTTTTCAGATTTTTATCTTTTCATTTAGTATTTATTATAATTAATCTTAGTTTTATTAATTAATAATTAATAATTAGTTTAAAATAGCATTATTAGTTTTTATTAAGTAAAATCTAGTTTTTATATTTTTTATAGCTTTTATATGTTATAAAGTAATTTTAGAAATTTTATTAGAATTTTTACTGTTCATTTAGTATTTTTCTTAATTTAAAATAGTTTAATTAGTTAATTAATGTTTAATTAGTAATTAATTAATATAAAATCCACAAAAAGACAAAAACATCTATTTTTATTTTTAAAACTCATTTTTAGTTATTTTATAATTTTAGAAATTTTATTTTCATTTTTCTAGTGTTTAATTAATATTAAATTATATTTAAGTATTTTAAATATTAATAATTAGTAATAATTAGTATTTAATTAATATTAAATAATTAGTTAGGGTTAAAATTTATTTTAATTTTCTAAAAATTTTCTTTTACCCTTAGGTTTGTAAAAAAGTCATTTTCACCCCCTGGGTGTTTTCAGATTTCCGTTTTCACTTTTTATTTCGTACGCTTACGTTTTATTTAAACGTGAACGTACGCGTTTTAAGTTTTAAACGTTTCTGGTTTTCCTGACTTTCCAGTATTGTTAATATAGTGTATTTAAGCTGTTATCTTTCATATTCCAGTAGTGTAATCTTCACAACTCACTTATATCTATTTCCATCCAAATTCACCCGATCACAAACCCGTTTTAATACCATCCACACCTCGTCGGGACATAACGACCCGGGGAAACCCTATATTCCACGGAGCATTGGTTCTAGGCTGTTTGACTTTGTTGACCATCACCTGGTCAATATAAGTTAGGTGGTTTAGCCTCAATCATTGTTCAACAACCTCTTTGAACCTTTATCCTTTTTGCATGTATTATATAATACCTTATCATCAACTCTTTATTTATTCTATTGCTTTTCACAATGGATCCACAAAATGGTTGCCAATTGGTCTGCAGTGACTGTTGGACTGAAAAGGAAAACAGGGCTGGATTGATGTTCTTTGCAAGGCGTCCACCTTACAAAGATTTCATGTGGTATACTTGTCCATCGTGCCTTGAAAATGGGAACCCCATCTTACACCACAAGAGCTGATGTTACAGGGGAAAAGAAAACTACAACCGATCGTGGTGGGTATGTGATTGGCTTAGGTGTTAATTATTCTAGCAGAGGTCGTGCTAACATGGGCAGTGGTGATGAACAAAGTGAAGCAACTACAACGACAACTACAACTAAAACAGCAAGTGGAGTATGCCCAAGTGAATCAGCTAGTGAAGAATCTGCAAGTGAAACACCTACTCAAGGACCTACAACTCATAAACCAACTGATGAAAGTGCTAGTCATTTACCCAAGTGAATGAGGAGCAAGAAATTCTATGTTGTCTTTCAGTTTAATAAATGCAATTGAACTGATATGTTGTAATTCATATGTTATAACAATGCAGTTTGGTTACTATTTTGTTTTTTGGGTATATGTTGACTTTAATAGTCAAATTAAGTTATTCCAAACACTACAATATACTACATATGCGATTGCAAACTAAAAACCGTAAACAAGTAAAGAAACAATGTCAAATCCAACTATTTCATTAGCCATCATCATCCCAAAAAATTAACATCTTCATTACATAAACCACTAAAAATAACAAGTGAACTTTTTGATGGGGGACTTGATATTCATAGTGGGACAATTGAGGTCCTTAGGGGGAGGCACATACCAATGTTTCCTCTTATTGCTGCTGCTTACCTTTGCCGCAACAAGACCAAGTACAACATTTGTAACCATTTTACTTGGTTTTAGACTTTTATGAATAATGGTGCTAACAGTTTGTGCATTTGATGCATCAACCTCTTTTCCTTTAGAATTGGTATCTGGAAATACAACAAAAACACAAGGACATCAGATTTTAACCATTACTACTATCCTACTTTTCAATCACTATGTCAATGACACAAATAGAGTAAACTAAACTAACCTTTGATCACTTCGGCTTCTTTGGCAAATCTGCATAAATCTTCATACATCTCATCAGACATTTCATCACTTTCTAACCAACTAACACCATATTTTGCCTTCACATACTCTACCATCTTATCCGTCACTTGTGGCTTACTAAGCTCCATGTGTGCCATTCTTTGGATTTTTTTCCTTTTGTTTATGGAATAACTATGGGTAGCGTTGTTGAGGGTTGTTTTCAGTATATGTTGTAAGTTACAATGTGTATGATACATCATCGGGACTTACTAAAAAATCAATGGTTAGTTATGGGTTTATTGGTTCCCGCGAAATAATTAATAAGCGTATATGAGAAGTTGTGGTCAAGTTGCATAGGCAAAAACTATATAAGAACACAGTTGGTCCCTTAAATTGAATGTCGGGTTAGACATAAACCATACACTAGTTGTAAATGTGATTGGACTATATTGCCCTTGGAAAAATAACTAAAACTTAGCGTTGACCTCCCCATTTCTGGCCAAGGGACTCATACGGCCTCAAAATCCATAGTTTTGGACGCCTGGCGACGATTTTGAAAAGTTAAGGGCCATGGCGATGTTTCGTGGAAAGTTTAGGGACCAACGGTGTATTTTTGTCTTTTATTAATGTAAGATTTAAAAAGTGATGTTATTTAATAGTTAAGGTTTTTAACTATTAAAACTGATGAACCAAACTAATGAACTGATGAACTAAACCAAAACTGATGAACCAAACCAAAATTGATGAACCAAACCAAACTGTTTAAAAAAAAAGAGCATAAAACCAAAACTGATGAACCTAACCAAAACTGAAACTATGATTGATGAACCAAGCAAAAACTATTGAAAAAAAAAACATAAAATCAAAACTGATGAACCAAACCAAACTGTTTAAAAAAAAGCGTAAAACCAAAACTGATGAACCTAACCAAAACTGAAAATATGATTGATGAACCAAACTAAAACTGTTGAAAAAAAAACATAAAACCAAAACTGATGAACCAAATCAAACATAGTTTCATCGGTTTAGTTTGGTTCATCAATCATAGTTTCAGCTTAACATGTTGGTGTTTGTTTTGTTTTGTTCATCAATTTATTTTGGTTCATCTATCATAGTTTCAGTTTTGGTTTGATTCTTTTTTTTTTCAACAGTTTTGGTTTGGTTCATCAATCATAGTTTCAATTTTGATTTGGTTCATCAGTTTTAGTTTTATGCTTTTTTTTCAAAAGTTTTTGTTTGGTTCATCAATCATAGTTTCAGATTTGGCTAGGTTCATCAGTTTTGGTTTTATGTTTTTTTTTCAAACAGTTGTGGTTTGGTTCATCAGTTTTAATAGTTAAAAACTTTAACAATTAAAAAACATCACTTTTTGAGTCTTACATTAATAAAATGATTTATGATGCGTTGTGGGACAAAAATTAGTTCATTTAGCTCAATTTTAATACTAAAAATTTAAGCTAAACATTTCATCAAACACCTTGTGTACAACAAATATGACTAAAGCGTCATATTTAACGTGCAATATCTCACTCATATAATATTGGATTTGAGTGATTCAAATTTCTAGGTAAAGAGTGAATCAAAATCTAAAACTTTTGTGTTTTAAGTATTTTATAATTCGGCAATTTTTAAGATAAAAAATAGGGTCGAAAATAACAAAAACATCAAGAAAATCATTACCCAATAAATATGTCAAAAAAAAGTTTCGAAATAATTAAAAAGATTTATACCAAATTAGAGAGAATCAAATTTTAAAAATTATGATGAAATCAGTTTTTTAAAAAAGTTTGTCGTTTAAGAGATATGTGCCTTTGAAATTTGAGGCGAAAAAGGAAAAAATGATTATTTTACAATTTTGCCAATAGGCGGATTTTTTAAATAAAATAGGTGAATGACACTTGTCAAGTGATGCTTTTTAAATTAGTCTCACTTTTGATCCAATACCATACCCTCATTGTTTCTTTCTATTCCACACCTAACTCCCATGGTAGCCAAGATAACTCCACCATCATCTCCGGTTCAATCCGCCGTCGTACAAGTTACAACCCCGTCATCTCCACTCTAATCCGCTGTACAAGTTACGACCCCTATCTCCGACAGATTTTCTTCATGTCGACTTCATCATTGTATGAATGGATCTGTCGCTGTACAAGCTACATCTACCTTTAAAATGAGCATTTTCTTCTCCTTTAAACTTCTTTTCTCAAAAACATATGAGTTGATATGAATGGATGAGTTTTGTTTCTAAATTGTTATATAAGATGGTGTATTAGGATGGACTTCATTAGAATTTTTATTCTAAAAAGATGGAACCGAATATTTGATTGTTTGAGTTTAATATGTTAAGAAAGGGTAAATCGGACAATTAAATTTTTTAAGATGGTCATTCGTATGAAAAATAAACGGGTATATTATCTTCTTAAATGGTTCTTTCTCCAAAAAGAATTAATCTAAACAGAAACTATTTCCAAACAGTAAAAAAAAGAAACAACCCCATATTCACTTCTAGGGAACCGTAAGAAAGCAACAATAAATGCCACTTTGCAAAAAAAATCCATTTTTCGTTGACTTTCGCCTATTCTTGCTTGTTGGCTATTTACTTTGACTTCGTTGACTTTTATAGATCCAGGTGAGCAATCTATTATTTCATTTCTTTTAAACATCCAGCCGCGGGAGGATATGGATCACCGCCTAACCCAAATAGAGTAACCAATTCTTTAACAGAACAGAGAATGAGAAATGGGGTATGTTGGTCTTTGCAGGGTTGGTTTGGGTGTACTTAACTGCTAGGCCTGGTGTGTTGATTGGTGCTATTGATACTTATGTTTTGGCTAATGTGCAGAGGGTTTTTTTTTTTTTTATGTAATGTCAGGGAGGAGAGGTTTAAAAAGTAGTGATTTTTTGATTGGGGAGAAATTGGGTGAGGGGTCTCTTGGGGTCGTGTATTCGGGTGTTGTCGTGCCGAAAGGTTTTAGTGTGGAAGATAGAGTTAGGATTAGTGGGAGTAAGAGGAGACAATTGGAGAAAGATGATAGGTTTAAGGAGAAAGTTATTCTTAAACAGGTGACTAAGATTCGCGGTTTTGGAAGTAATTGTTTGATGATTGTGTTTTAGGATTGATGTTTAGAACTATATATCTGCGTATTGTGCTTTGATACAACAGGAAAACAGTTTAGAGGGTGTTTGTGATTGCTTATTGATACTGCTTATTTCAAAAAGAATAAGCAGTTTTAGACTTTAGTAAGCAATTTCAGTTTTAGTAGGAAGTTATTAAGGTTGCTTATTAATACTGTTTTTTTTTTTGCTGATTTTTTCAACAAGTATAAGCAGTTTTAGTAAACTGATTCTGATTATTTGAGCACTCGATTGTTTAGAGATTAAGTTAGTAAGTAAGTTTAAGATTAAACGCAACAAAACTGATTTTGATGCTATGCTCATTTATGTGTCATTTACACGATTATTCCTTAAATTAATCAGAATTTGCTAAACATTCATTTACCAGGGAATTATCCGTTTACCCAAAAAAACCACTTGGTTACTTCTAGAATGCAATGCCAAACACTCCCTTTGGCACCCAGTTTATTGAAAGTCATAATTTAGTTTCATAATTTCTTTGGTAAAGTTTGGAGTTCAAGTTGCTTTGGATTTATTGAATTAAGCATGTTGTACGATTATATATTTATAATTTGAGTAATGTAATGTACTAGGTAAAAGTTGGAGTTCAAGGTGCTATAGAATGTGGTGATTTTGAAGAATGGTTTAACTACAGGTTGTCACGAGCAGCTCCCGACACATGTGCCGAGTTTCTAGGGAGCTTTGTTGCCGATAAAACTAATTCGTTATTTACCAAGGGCGAGAAATGGCTTGTATGGAAATTTGAGGTAAATGATTTTTCTTTCGTATTCATATAGCTTCACATAGATTTGATATTGAGAAGTTTAGATGTGCGTTTTGAAACCGATATATGCGTGTCTAATATTATGTTTTAATGGGTAATAACGTAGGGAGATCGCGACCTTGGTGAATACATGAAAGACCGATTCTTCCCGTTAAACTTGGAATCACTCATGTTCGGACAAGTCTTGCAAGGACTTGAATCCATACAGCGAAACGCATTGATAATCAAACAAATAATGAGGCAAATAATTTCATCCCTCAAGAAAATTCACGACACTGATATAGTTCACCGAGATGTGAAACCAGCTAACTTAGTGGTAACTAAAAAGGGACGGATCAAGCTTATTGATTTTGGTGCAGCCACTGACTTAAGGATTGGAAAAAACTACGTACCTGATAAAGGTCTTCTTGATCCGGATTATTGTCCACCGGAACTTTATGTGTTACCCGAAGAAACACCGTCACCGCCTCCAGAACCCGTTGCAGCTCTTCTATCTCCGATTCTTTGGCAGGTGCTATACTTTTTCATATTTCGAATTTTAGATATTGTGTATAACGTTTCTTATACAACTTAATTAATAGTATAGTCAAGAGTTAGTTGTGTAAAATAGCAACATAGTTTTTGAATTATCGTAACTGATTTTCTAATTTGTACGTAAACGCCAATTAAGCAATTCAGTTCTAAAATGATCAAATTCATGCTTTGAAGAATTTATGAGAGGGTTCAGGTTTAGGATATCATTTATCGAGTAGGAATTAGTTATTGAAGAATAGGACAAAAGATCAATGATGAACAATTTCTTTACTGGTAAAAATCTCGTTAAAATAGGACATACTAAAACCGAAACCCTTGTTAAATTCCTCACAATATGACGTTGATACATTACTGCTTGTTCTTGCGTGACTATACAGAAAGCATAAACTTTTCATTGGTATGTATATTTTATCCGCTATTATATATCTTTCAAGTGCTAAATACACTATTTTTTGACCATTTTTGCAGCTAAACAGTCCTGATCTTTTCGACATGTATTCCGCTGTACAGAAAGCATAAACTTTTCATTGACATGTATTTTTTGACCATTTTTGCAGCTAAACAGTGCTAAATACAGAAAACATAGGTAATCACAAACACTAAGTTATTATGTCATGTCAATGCTCGCAATATCTTGGGCTCACGTCTCACATCTTCAATGGCTATGGCTATTGCGATCTATAAAAACATAGAAAAACCAAGTCAGAACACTTCAAATTTGCAATCAAGTAGGATGTTATTTATAATTTGATAAGATTATGGTTGTAATGGTTGGTGATCAGACATCCACCTCTTGAACACAGTAAAACATTCTTCAGACTTGTACTCGCGGTGGTGTGCCCCCCACCTGCAACGTAACGACACCTATTTAATAAATAAAAAATCAGCACTAACGATTTGTAACACTAAGGTTTCTTAACTTCACGGTGGCATACATCATCATTTCAGAATAAGTCTTAGTGTACCTATCGAGTTATTTGACGACAATTTGAGTGTGACTATAAGTTTATAACGGCACGTATATCATTTTAGTAATCCCAACTCCTCAACACACAGTTTAAGTAAAAAAAGAAATATTTGAACTTGATATGCAAACATCATCATCTTAAACCACTAATCCACACAAAAAGCAGGTTTAATTTTCGACATCAAAATCATTACTACCCAATACTTCCAGCTAGGGGTGACAATTTCTGACCCGACACGAACCCTGCCCTGAAAGTGACACGAAAATTACAGGTTCTGGTTGAGTCTAAATAAAGTTCGGGTCGGGTTTGGGTCGACCCATCTAACCTATTTATTAATTAGGTCAGGTTCGGGTTAGGAATAAATTAAGCAGGTCGACCCGCCAACATGTTTAAGATTTTTTTCTTAAATTAAAAATTATTTATAATTTATTATACGGGTTAAACGGGTCGACCCTCAAACCCCTTTAACATGTTTAACTTGTGTAATGTGCCTACTTTTGTATATAAAACGGGTTAAATGGGTCAAACCGAAACACGTTTGACATATTCAACCCATGTACCAATTTAACCCGCCAACCCAAGTATATATACGGGTTAAATGGGTCAGGTTCAGGTTATGTGTAAATAGGTTAGGGTTGACATAGCTGACTTGATGCTTTAAATGGGTCAGGTTCGGGTTAGGGTTTTATGACCCGCCAACCTGTCAACCCGAACCCACCAACCGGAACCCGACCCGAATTGCCACCCTAATTCCAGCATGTAAAACTTCTAATACCAGTTAAGCAATCAACTTTCCCCAAATTTTCCATAATCCACAAAAACCCCAATAACACAAATCAAAACTCTATATAAAAGAAGAGTAACAATAAACCATTAACCAAAAGACAAAAGTTACATGAATAATAAAAGCACACAACCGTTCTGCAATCCGTCATTAAAACATTTTTTCAAACACCTCATATGCGATTTAAAACATTAATCTAGCAATTTAAAAACAAAACCTTTATCAAATTATTAAAGAGAAACTAATTTTAAGAATTAGGGTTCAAATACTTACATAAATTTGTTGACCTGATTTGACCTGCCTAGACGAGATGCTGACCGCCTTTTGACCAAAAAGCCTAATTCGTCCGCCTAGCTTCAAATCGCCACGGTAAGTGTAACACCCCCAAAATTTGATACAGCGGAAGACTCAACAAGCTTTCGGGGTGCTACGGGGATTGATATCCATTCAAAGTCATGAAAGAACGAGATAAAGTAAACATAAGTAAAACACAACCAAAACGGGTTTTAAAGTTTACATTTATCCCAACATTCATTCAGAGTCAGGCCCAAAAGAAATAAACGTAGGTCCACAATAGTTTATCAGAGTTTTAGAAAAGTAGATCCATAACCGGTGCCATTGCCAAGCCTCCAATCCAAGCATCCATAGAGCATCACTTAATTTCCTGAGAAAACGTGCTAAAAGTCAGCTTTCGCTGGTGAGATCATAGGTTTAAATTCATAATCAATATAGTGGACATATATGCAAAACGCTTGCTAGCTATACTAGGGATTCACTAAAACCTGCGGATACCCTCCGCTCTCAACATAACACACGGACACCCTTCCGCAATAACCAAAACACACGGATACCCTTCCGTAACAACATAGATATTCGGGTAACCCCCGCAATACCAATAAATACTCGGATAACCTCCGAAGTATTAATAACCTATAGGTGCACACACTATAGTATCCGAAATCCTCAAATGAGCAAATCTCGTAATCCAACCATTATTTAGTCCACATGCGATGGTTCACTATGTGACTAGGGTTGATGTAACTCATCTAACCAAATCTAGTCCACACGCGATGGTTCACTATGTGACTAAGGTTGTTGTAATATTCGTCTAACCATAACTAGTCTACACGCGATGGTTCACTATGTGACTAGGGTTGATGTAACTCATCTAACCAAATCTAGTCCACACGCGATGGTTCACTGTGTGACTAAGGTTGACGAATCTTCCTAGTTCCATGAGCATAGCAAGTTTTGGAAAAGTAAAAGCGATAATAGTCCACATAAAACAATTTGCACGTTTCTCACCCCAATCATTGAAAACATAGTTCAAGAGTAAAAAGTGGGGCTATGACTCACCTCAAGTCCAGAATTCAACAATAAGAAATCGGTAGAGGTAAGATGTATAGTAACTCAAAAGACGGCAACTACGGACTCGGCACGACCTAACAATATCAACTCGTTCAGAAATCATTTCCTCAATTTCAAGATATTCCCAAACCCGGACGAGAATCCGTTTTATTTCCGAAAATCCATTTCGTATTAGTTTGGTGTATTTGCGTTTGGTATCCATACGGGTGGTGGGTCGACACAACTCAAACCAATAAGTCACAACAAAAAGGATGATAAAACAATCTATGGGTCTAATATTAGCCTAATATATTACTTAAATAAATCATCAAAGTTTATCAAATCCGTCGATTTGGTAATCCTCCTTATTTATTTACTTAATATACCATTCTAGGATTATACCCGAATCCTAGGTCACACATTGCACATAAAGTACTATATGGTATATATCAATGTTTAATAAATTCACTAATTATACCGTTAAGCTTACCAAATTCGTCAATTTGGCAACCTCACGAGATACTTAGTAATTTATTATTCCCGTACATTTACCACAACCTATGGGCGTCGTAGGATACGATGCCCATTAATATACTCAATTTAAATAACTAAATAGCTCTTATTTAACCCGTCGATTAAATAAGTTACGTAGTTATCGAAAATGAATGTATTAATCGTCATATATCCGTGACAACACAAACGTCACAAATAATAATCCACTTGGACTCAAGTGACCACGACCCCGTATAACTCGATAGTTTCCTTTATTTATTTAAAAGAAATTATTTTATTTAATATTTATTTAACGTCAAGATTTCATCGTTATTTATAGTCGTTTAATAATAACACTCCCGACATTTATTACACCACTTTCATAGTATAATATTTATCGTTACATTATTGTTATAATATTACCCGTGATCGTTTTATTATTAATATACGCATTTATATATTTATATATACGTTATCCACGTCTATATATTTATATAAACATTTATATTACTAATAATATTATTACGAGTTTTATTATTTGCGTTTGATTATAAATATTTATCGAGTCATACGAAATGGTCACATGTCCGAGTCATCACTCTCGGCTCATTGTCCAAGTCCAAAATAGAAATAATAATCAAGTCAAACCAAGTAATCAATCTCCGTCCAACAATACCCAAATCACGTGCTACAACAATAGGGTCCGACTACGGCACCCGACTAACCTATCTCCATCATTCTAGTTTGACCGTCTCACAATCGGTCCCCATTCATCCACATAATCGACAGCACTTCACAAAATAATCATTGTTCCAATACCTTCTCGGCTCCAAAGTAACCTCAATAGTACCAAACTACCAATAGTAATATACCACAATCACAACAATAACAAATGACAATAATAATAACAACATAAACATCACGAAACCAACAAGATCGCCAAGTATATCATACAATCCGGTTCGATTTACCAAGTCGAACCCGAGTCAAGGTTTCACCACGAGTCACATGGGTCCCACCCGAGACCTCTAGGGTCTCGGCTAGCTCAATCCGAGCGCAAACCAAAACCAACCCGAGCTCCATAGGTCACGGCATTATCAAGACAACAATAATAATCATGGACAAGCATGACTCAATGGTTGTTGCCAAACCCATGAGGGTCTCGGCTCACCATTGCCGATCCACAAATAAACCAAACGATCACTAGTGGGTCTCGGCTCACAACAATAGTCACCGAAGAGACACCGAGACCACAAGGGTCGTGGTTAGGCTCAACCGAGCCACAAACCAATCCGAGACACTCCTCGGTTACACGAAACCAAGCATAAATCCGAACCCAAAACGACCCAACCCGGATACCAAACTATATCTTTAGCAAAAAATCTCTCTCGCTATATTTTACTCTTTAAATCTTGCCCCAAACCAATATTCAAGACGAGTTTGACTCGATTTAGTCAAACCCCCCGCGTAAAACGCGTTTTCTCACCTTGTGAAGCCTCAAATCTCACGGATCTAAAGAAACAAGCAAAATACTTCTCGAATTTAAATGATTTCAAGATGTTTTTATGGGTTTGGAGGCGCGTAGATGGTATCAAATTGATGAGGGGAATGAGGTGGTAATTGTTGTGGTGGTGGTGTGGTAGTAGTGGTGGCGGTGGAGCGTCAGCTGGCCGGAATAGGCGGCGGCTAGGGTTAAGAATGGAGATGGGAGATGAGGAAGATGATAAAAAGAAAAAGAAAATATAGTGTGTTTGTGTTGTGTGTGATGGCAATAAACCACAAGGCCGGTTTTGTAGTTTACTCTATTTTTATTATTTTTTTTTTTTACTTGTTTCTTTTCTTTCTTTTATAACAATAATAATAATAATGGTGTAGGGATTTAGTAGCCCGGTGTCAATACACGAACCAAACCCGAAACTTAAATAACCAAATATCTTTCTCAAACCAAACCCGTTCCAAAATAATAATATCACAATACGTTCAATATATATATATATATATATATATATATATATATATATATATATATATATATATATATAGTCGAATCCGTAGACTCAAGACATAAAATTTCTGTTAGGTTATCCTAGTGCCGGAGTCAACGTAGTGCCAATAGAATTTCAAAATAAATTCTCATCGCATCGATAATCCAAATTCGATTCCATATAAGTTTTAGATATAATCAACCAAATAATTGGTTTTTCAAGTTCGTTACGAGTAAAATTTCAAATATAATTTTATAAACGAACTTTAATGTAATGCGGGTTTTCAAAATAACTCCCTAATTTGCCAGTTGTCACAGTAAGTGACTGCATAGGCTGCTTTTTACAACACTGGTTTTTAAAGAAGAACTTGTAAATATGATATAGGAGGTGTTTAACTTTTTCTTAATGTCCTGGGTATTGAAATTTCTTAACTCAACTAGGAAAAATAGTGTTTCTTTTTTGCTTAATACAAACAGAAATCCTTGGGCTTGTTTCCATGCTTGTTAACTCAAAATTACACACAACATTTTTCTTTGAGTACATTACTTAAATGAACTCTTTATAGAAGCACTTTACATATATAAACCTCGCACGTAAAATTATCCAAAATGAACTTTTTACATATTATCCATTAGATGTATTACTAAATTAGGCGAGGCCTAGGCGATGTATAGGCGAGGTGAGGGTGTCTTGGGCGAGGAGTTAAGCGAGATGGTTAATTCGAGTTGAGTCTTGGGGCGAGGTGAAGGTGTCTTGGGCGAGTTAATCTTGGAGGATCTAGGCGAGTGGAGTTGACTTTGGGCGAGGATGTCTAGGCGAGCTGGAATTGTGCCTGCATGAAAAAATTTATTCACGGTATGTCTTTCTCAAAATTGTTCTGCATGTGTAGTAGTATTTAGTTTTAGTTGTTTTCTTCAACTTAAATATGAAGGTGAGATGGTTGGTCAGTTACATATTTATGTTGTTGTATGATGTGGAATGCTTGCATCAGCTTGCTAGCTACCATAGGACAAATGCTAGAATTTAATGTATGGCTTTAAGCGGGGTGGCAGTCATAATTCGATGTCTCCTCCATGTCTCACCAACTACCAATAATATCATCTCACTTTATTTCATGCCTCTCTCATGCCTCACCATACCTTTTTAGTGGCAACCATGATTCCATGGCTCATCTAATTTTATTTTTTATTTTTTATATTCATAATTATATTAAACAATTTAATAAAAACATAATATTGCATTCACCCTCACATTTTCCATCACCATATTCACAATATTCATCTCTTCACCTTCAAACCCAAGTCAAACTCAAACACAAAAGTCAATGACATCAAAAAGCTTCATTTTATGGTTACATGGTTTAGGTGATTCAGGTCCAGCAAATGAACCCATCAAATCCATCTTCACATCTCCTCAATTAAAAAAACACTCACTGGTCTTTTCCTTCTGCTCCAAACCAACATGTTACTTGTAATTGTAAGTCCCCTTTTTTATAAATCTTGAATTTTTTATATTTGGTTTGTGGGTTTTTAGGTATGGGTCAGATTATATGAAGCTTCCCAACGGCTATAAGTTTGTTTCCCAACTCCATGATTCAACGACAATACATGCCGAGCTTGTTCATGCCGATACCATGCCGAGCCAGTGGCTGTGGTGTTGACTAGCAGCATGGAGCATGCTGAGAGTCATACCGTGCCCACTGCCACCCCCTAAGTCCCTTTTTGTTTCGTGAATGATTTGAGATGTCCACGTCAGATGGTGGGTCCTTGTGCCATTTGGGTATAGGTGGATTGCATTAAGTTATATGGCGAGGTAGACCAAATTTAGGCGAATGGAAATAATTGATTTTTGTTCTTTTACACTCTGTTCCTGAGTTTTGATATGAAAGAAAAGAAAAGAAGAGGTTAAAATAGACAGAAAAAAAGAGAAGAGGAAGAGATATTAAAATTTTAATTCATGTTCCTGAGTTAGAGAGAAAAAAAAAACAGGAGCAAGAAATAAAATGATGATTTTATGATAATGCCCTATGTTGTAGATATATTTTATGTTATATGTTATGGCGTTTAAGACATTTTGATTATAATTAGTTTCTATAATTACTTTCCTTCCAAATCATCCCACATTTGAGAAGAAAGTTTAGGAGAGAAGATTAGGCACACAATTTTTTTTAATTTATCATCTACTTTTCTTCTTTTCTTTCGAAAATAAAACTCGGGAACAAACTGTTATTCTCTCTCTTCTCCACAAATACGCTTTTTGTTTCTTTCTATTCCACACCTACCTCCCATGGTTGCCAAGATAACTCCACCATCATCTCCGGTTCAATCCGCCGTCGTACAAGTTACAACCCCGTCATCTCCACTCTAATAAGTTACGACCCCTGTCTCCGACAGATTTTCTTCATGTCGACTTCATCATTGTATGAATGGATCTGTCGTCGTACAAGCTACATCTACCTTTAAATGAGCATTTTCTTCTCCTTTAAACTTCTTTTCTCAAAAACATATCGGTTGATATGAATGGATGAGTTTTGTTTCTAAGTTGTTATATAAGATGGTGTATTAGGATGGACTTCATTAGAATTTTTATTTAAAAAAGATGGAACCGAATATTTGATTGTTTGAGTTTAATATGTTAAGAAAGGGTAAATCGGATAATTAAATTTTTTAAGATGGTCATTCGTATGAAAAAGAAACGGGTATATCTTCAAATGGTTCTTTCTCCAAAAAGGATTATTAATCTAAACAGAAACTATTTCCAAACAGGAGGAAAAAAAAAAAAAAAAAAAAAAAAAAACATATTCACTTCTAGGGAACGTAAGAAAGCAACAATAACTAGTTTGAGCCTTTTATACCAGTCGCCTATTCTTGCTTGTTGGCTATTTACTTTGACTTGTTGACTTTTAAAGATCCAGGTGAGCAATCTATTATTCCATTTCTTTTAAACATCCAGCCGCGGCACAACGATGAGCCGCGAGGATATGGATCACCGCCTAACCCAAATAGAGTAACCAATTCTTTAACAGAACAGAAATAACTGCCACTTTGCAAAAAAATCCATTTTTCGAAAGTTTTCAAACAGTCTTTACCAGAGAATGAGAAATGGGGTGTGTTGGTTTTTGCAGGGTTGGTTTGGGTGTACTTAACTGCTAGGCCTGGTGTGTTGATTGGTGCTATTGATAGTTATGTTTTGGCTAATGTGCAGAGGGTTTTTGATGTAATGTCAGGGAGGAGAGGTTTGAAAAGTAGTGATTTTTTGATTGGGGAGAAATTGGGTGAGGGGTCTTTTGGGGTGTCGTCGTGCCGAAAGGTTTTACTGTGGAAGATAGAGTTAGGATTAGTGGGAGTAAGAGGAGACAGTTGGAGAAAGATGATAGGTTTAAGGACAAAGTCATTCTTAAACAGGTGACTCAAATTTGCTGTTTTTATATTAAGATTTTGGTTTAAGCGTTTTGTATGATTGATTAGTCTTTTTGGTTTAAGGTTTCGAGACAATTAGTGTTTAGTTTTTTGGTATAGTGAAACTTAAACGAGAGTTATTTGATTATTTAGAGGCCAAATAATAAGTTTTGATGATTAGTTGGAACGATACTGATTCTGATAAATGAAACATTTACGTGGTACTTTGGATTGCCTATTGCTTTTGAGAATGTTTAGGATTGATTATTCAAACTGTTTTTCTGGTTACTTGGGGTGAGATAAGCAGTTTGAATTATGAGGGTGAGAGTTGCTTATTCCTAATTTTGCTTATCTGTTTTTTTCAAAAAGCGCAAGCAATTTTAGTGTAAAAATTCTTTGATTATTTGGAGGTCAGTAATCAGTTTATGTGTGATGTAGTTGCAAATTGCAACTACTTAATCTCGAAATTGGGGAGAAATTGGGTGAGGGGTCTTTTGGGGTCGTGTATTCGGGTGTTGTCGTGCCGAAAGGTTTTAGTGTGGAAGATAGAGTTAGGATTAGAATTGGAGAAAGATGATAGGTTTAAGGAGAAAGTCATTCTTAAACAGGTGACTAAAATTTGCTGTTTTTGTATTAAGATTTTGGTTTAAGCGTTTTGTATGATTGATTAGTCTTTTTGGTTTTAAGGTTGTTTGTCATTGTTTTTTGGTAGTGATTATTTGCTTATTTGGTTTCGAGACAATTTTTTAGTGTTTTGGTATAGTGAAACTTAAACGAGAGTTATTTGATTATTTAGAGGCCAAATAATAAGTTTTGATGATTAGTTTGAACGAGATTGATTCTGATAAATTAAACATTTAGGTGTTATGTTGGATTGGTTATTGCTTTTGTGTGTGTTTAGGATTGCATATTCCTAACCGCTTATCTGGTTATTTTGAAAAGCGCAAGCAATTCTGATAATCAATCATGCACTCCTTTAGTGTAAAATTTGTTTGATTATTTGAGGGTCAGTAATCAGTTATGTTAGTAGTTGCAATAAAACTGATTTTGATTATATGATCATTCAGGGGTCGACTTTAAACATTACTCCTAAAATAATCATAAGTTGTGAAACACTCAACCAACTAGCTATCTGATTATGATTATTCCATATAATATATCATTTAATAATTTCTATAACAGAATGCCAAACACGATGTTAGCCACCCAAAATTTTAAAACTCATACTAGATTTCTCATATCCACGTGCTTAATTTGGTTCCGTAATTTCATAGGTATTGTTTGGTGTTCAAGTTGCTAAAATTTGAGTGATACAAGTCCTTTGTATGATTGTCAATTCTCAATTTGAGTAATGTAATTTACTAGGTAAAAGTTGGAGTTCAAGGTGCTATAGAATGTGGTGATTTTGAAGAATGGTTTAATTACAGGCTGTCACGAGCAGCTCCCGACACATGTGCGGAGTTTCTTGGGAGTTTTGTTGCTGATAAAACTAATTCATTATTCACAAAGGGCGAGAAGTGGCTGGTATGGATATTTGAGGTAAATGATATTCTTTCATATGCATGTAGCTTCGCATAGATTCGATATTTGAGAAGTTTAGATATGCGTTTTGAAAACGGTATATGCATGTATTATATTATGTTTTAATGGGGAATAACGCAGGGAGATCGCGACCTTGGTGAATACATGAAAGACCGATTCTTCCCGAGTTTTTTGACCGAAACCAATCAAACCGGGTCAACCCGGGTTTCAAAACACTATTTACTACCCTCGCCTCTTCATTTGCCTATGATGAAATAAAATATAATTTCTTTCCTCGTTGCAAAGTGTGCACTACTCTTACACGTGGCTTTACAAATGCGATAAATGTCGATATCACGCCCATGTAAATTGTGCCACTTCAAAGAAAGAACAACTTTGGGATTTGGATCACCGCCTAACCCAAAGATTCTTTACCACACTCACATACCAAATTTTACACCTTAACTCCCAGAAAACACTTCAGAATATCCAACTCTTTAACTGAAATAACAGGAATAACCGCCACTTTGCAAAAAAAATCCATTTTTCAAAACTGGGTATGAAAGTTTTCAGGGTTTAACTGAGTCTTTGCCAGAGAATGAGAAATGGGGTGTGTTGGTTTTTGCAGGGTTGGTTTGGGTGTATTTTTCAAAACGGTTCACTTCTAGGGAACCGTAAGAAAGCAACGATAACTAGTTTCAGCCTTTTATACCAGTCGCCCTTGTTGGCTATTTACTTTGACTTCGTTGACTTTTAAAGATCCAGGTGAGCAATCTATTATTCCATTTCTTTTAAACATCCAGCCGCGGGAGGATATGGATCACCGCCTAACCCAAATAGAGTAACCAATTCTTTAACAGAACAGAAATAACTGCCACTTTGCAAAAAAATCCATTTTTCAAAAGTTTTCAAACAGTCTTTACCAGAGAATGAGAAATGGGGTATGTTGGTCTTTGCAGGGTTGGTTTGGGTTTACTTAACTGCTAGGCCTGGTGTGTTGATTGGTGCTATTGATACTTATGTTTTGGCTAATGTGCAGAGGGTTTTTGATGTAATGTCAGGGAGGAGAGGTTTAAAAAGTAGTGATTTTTTGATTGGGGAGAAATTGGGTGAGGGGTCTTTTGGGGTCGTGTATTCGGGCGTTGTCGTGCCGAAAGGTTTTAGTGTGGAAGATAGAGTTAGGATTAGTGGGAGTAAGAGGAGACAGTTGGAGGAAGATGATAGGTTTAAGGACAAAGTCATTCTTAAACAGGTGACTAAAATTTGCTGTTTTTATATTAAGATTTTGGTTTAAGCGTTTTGTATGATTGATTAGTCTTTTTGGTTTAAGGTTTCGAGACAATTAGTGTTTAGTTTTTTGGTATAGTGAAACTTAAACGAGAGTTATTTGATTATTTAGAGGCCAAATAATAAGTTTTGATGATTAGTTGGAACGATACTGATTCTGATAAATGAAACATTTACGTGGTACTTTGGATTGCCTATTGCTTTTGAGAATGTTTAGGATTGATTATTCAAACTGTTTTTCTGGTTACTTGGGGTGAGATAAGCAGTTTGAATTATGAGGGTGAGAGTTGCTTATTCCTAATTTTGCTTATCTGTTTTTTTCAAAAAGCGCAAGCAATTTTAGTGTAAAAATTCTTTGATTATTTGGAGGTCAGTAATCAGTTTATGTGTGATGTAGTTGCAAATTGCAACTACTTAATCTCGGAAGGCCTCGCATTAGGCACCATGATGCAAAATCCTAAAAGTAATGCAATGATGCGCGCATTTTTTAACCAATTACAATAAAACTGAATTTAGAGGATGTTTGGGATTGCTGTTTTTTCTTCTTCTGCTTAAAAAAAGTGCTTTTATATGATCATTTAGGGGTCAACTTTATACATTATTCCATAACCTATATCATTTAATAATTTCTAAACAGAATGCCAAACACCCTTAGCAACCCAAATTATTGAAACTCATACTAGATTTCTTATTTCCACATGCTTAATTTGGTTTCATTATTTCATAGGTAAAGTTTGAGTCCAAGTTGCTAAAATTTAAGTGATATAAGTCCTTCATATGATTGTCAATTCATAATTTGAGTAATGTAATTTACTAGGTAAAAGTTGGAGTTCAAGGTGCTATAGAATGCGGTGATTTTGAAGAATGGTTTAATTACAGGCTGTCACGAGCAGCTCCCGACACATGTGCGGATTTTCTTGGGAGTTTTGTTGCTGATAAAACTAATTCATTATTCACAAAGGGCGAGAAGTGGCTCGTATGGAAATTTGAGGTAAATGATATTCTCTCATATGCATGTAGCTTCGCATAGATTTGATATTTGAGAAGTTTAGATATGCGTTTTGAAAACGGTATATGCATGTATTATATTATGTTTTAATGGGGAATAACGTAGGGAGATCGCGACCTTGGTGAATACATGAAAGACAGATTCTTCCCGTTAAACTTGGAATCACTTATGTTCGGACAAGTCTTGCAAGGACTTGAATCCATTCAACGAAACGCATTGATAATCAAACAAATAATGAGGCAAATAATTTCATCACTTAAGAAAATTCACGACACTGGTATAGTTCACCGAGATGTGAAACCAGCAAACTTGGTGGTAACTAAAAAGGGACGGATCAAGCTTATTGATTTTGGTGCAGCCACTGACTTAAGGATTGGAAAAAACTACGTACCTGATAAAGGTCTTCTTGATCCGGATTATTGTCCACCGGAACTTTATGTGTTACCCGAAGAAACACCGTCACCACCTCCAGAACCCGTTGCAGCTCTTCTATCTCCGATTCTTTGGCAGGTGCTATACTTTTTCATATTTCAAATTTTAGATATTGTGTATAATGTTTTTTATACAGCTTAATTAATAGTATAGTGAAGAGTTAGTTGTGTAAAATAGCAACATAGTTTTTGAATTATCGTAACTGATTTTTTAATTTGTACGTAAACGCCAAGTAAACAATTCGGTTCTAAAATGATCAAATTCATCTATTGAGGATTTATGAGAGGGTTCTGGTTTAGGATATCATTTATCAAGTAGGAATTTGTTATCGAAGAATAGGACAAAAATCTCGTTGAAATAGGACATACTAAAACCGAAACCCTTGTTAAATTCCTCACAATATGACATGGATACATTACTGCTTGTTCTTGCATGACTATACAGAAAGCATAAACTTTTCATCGATATGTATATTTTATCCGCTCTTATATATCTTTCAAGTGCTAAATACACTATTTTGACCATTTTTGCAGCTAAACAGTCCCGATCTTTTCGACATGTATTCTGCTGGAATTGTACTAATGCAAATGGCTATACCATCCTTACGATCTACTGCAGCGTTAAAGAACTTCAATCTTGAACTAAAAACGGTGAATTATGACTTAAAAAGATGGAGGGAAAAAACTCGAACTAGACCGGATATAAGTGTTCTTGATCTAGATTCAGGTAGAGGATGGGACTTGGCCACAAAACTTATTTCAGAACATGGGTCTTTGCGTAGAGGTCGTTTATCAGCTGCAGATGCTTTGAGGCATCCGTATTTCTTGTTGGGCGGTGATCAAGCTGCTTCTGTTCTTTCAAAATTGAGCTTTTCTAAGTAGAAAGTCAAGATGGGTCAGTTAGTCAGGGATTTGACTAAAAAAGTCAAAGAAAGAAGTCATATTCTTTGCTGGTGTAAAGCTTTTGTATCATTTTTATCCGATGTAACATTACTTAATCCTTAATGAATCTATCGTAAATAATTTATTACATGGAAGTATTTGTTGAGGAAATATGAACTAGGACCCTGCTTTTCTATGCCAGACACATGCAACAAAACCAATCAGTTTTATCAAATGGGTCAATTCGCATTGTGATTTATCTCATGCAACCTGACCCAAATCAAAACAATACGGAATAATTTTATCAAATGGGTCAATTCGCATTGTGATTTATCTCATGCAACCTGACCCAAATCAGTTTTAATGCTGACCCAAAAAAATGGACAGGATTGTCTTTAGAGGTCAACGTGTCGTGATTCTTAGACATGTACTAATGCTGACATGTTTCAACCCGAACCTATTTCGACCCAATATTTAACCTATCTGATCCGACCATTGCATATGACATATCTGTCTACAATCTAAATCATTAACTTTAGAAAAATATAAGTAATATCATAGTGTTTCTTGTGTAAAAACCGCCAACAAAGAGCAAAGCTTACTGATGTATCTTCTTAGAATTCCTTCAAAATTTTTAGGAGCGAATCGACCCTTGGCCACCAATGCTGATCATCAAGGGAACTGCTTGTTCCCATTTCAGCCAGTAGGAATGTCATCACATGATCTGGCTGTCGATGCATGCTGGTAAATGAAAGACTTATAAAACACGTACTGTCTGATAATGGGCCATACGGGTCAAATAGGGAGGGTCTATTGTAGGAATGAGTATTTAAACCTTATGAACCCATGTTTTGCGAATTCTACCAGATATTTTCTTTGACCACTATTCATCATACATAAATTTTTAAGTTCTATTCTTCCATATCTTATATAACGAAATTTTTTGAATATACATACATGCGGCATAAATTCATAAAGTTGACGAAAACAGTCTTTTTTGTGCCTTCTCAAAGAACTCGTGGTGGTCTTATGACTGTTCTTCGTTTATCTCCAGCCAATTCAGGGTTGTTCTCTCATAAAATATGAAAAACTCTACTTCGGAGCTGCATACAGATGTTATAGAAATAAAAATCTACTCCATGATTATGTTATTATATCTCAAAAACAAAAATCCTGCGATAAACATTGACTTATCATACACACCTCTCTATATTGAAAATCTCTATCACTTCCTTCCCATGGAAATTAAATGGTAACAATATGATTTTAATTAAACATACGTTTCCAAAATGCATATGCAAATTTCTATGTATCTTAGCAACTTACTTCGGCTACATCTTCTTTGTATTCTGAGGATGTTTGTTCAGCCATGACCAATTCAATCGAGCTTATATTGATTATTGAAATCCAAATTGTGTGCAATCTATATGATGAGTTTTTCATCTTTATTTTAGATGCAAAAATATCGAGCAAGAGATTCGGATCATACAAAAGTTCTCTTAAAGATAGCTATTTATAGTTTAAGATCACTTTCTATTATTGGAATGGTAGATTGCAGAATAAAAACATCATTCGCAATATCTAAAAGATGTCATCTGAAGACTGAAGTACAAGATCAACGCTTGTTCGCTTGGCTGATTAGCAGCTTTATTTCGGTTGTTTATGATATCAATGGAAAGTATGTGAAGGACATAATTCCATGACACTGGAGTACACCCCTAAACAAAATTTTCATCATAGCAAAAGGAATAGGTAAAAAGAACTCTAGTCACATTACAATAGTCATGACTTTTGTGACTGAGAAAATTTGCTTGATCAGTACTATTGATGTGTCTACTTTTAATAAAGGTAGCACTTAGCAACACTCTTCGAATCAGTTCTAGGTAACTTCTTACCTTAAAAAGAACACCTGAAAGAACTACTCTTAAAAGAAAAAGATGCAAGTGTGTTACTCACAAGACTTTCAGATTAAAGATGATATTACTTGCCATCCAATATAGGAATATTGAATAAAAAATGTACATCTTGTTATTGAATACTCAAAGCCATACTTTTTTATGTATCTTGTGTAAAAACCGTCAACAAAGAGCAAAGCTTACTGATGTATTTTCTTAAAATTCCTTCAAAATTTTTAGGAGCGAATCGACCCTTGGCCACCAATCTTTGCTGACCATCAAGGGAACCGCTTGTTCCCATTTCAGTCAGTAGGAATGTCATCACATGATCTGGCTGCCGATGCATTCTGGTATTAAAGACTTATAAAAAGCTATTTTTCTGAAATGGGTAAATATGAAAAACCCTGCTTAGGAGTTGCATACAGATGTTATAGAAATAAAAAACCTACATGAATATGTTATTACATCTCAAAAACAAAAATCCTACGATAAATGCTAACTTATCATACAACCTCTCCATATTGATAATCTCTATCACTTCCATCCCATGGTAATTTTGCTCGCGAGTTCTTTGCATCTTTTTCATCCTCAGTAACATTCCCTGCAGGATCACACTAAACTTATATATTTATTGGAAATGTTAAGATGGACGGGCCATAGGGTGAGGGCTGACCCACAAACATTTTTTCGTACATTCTTCCTAGAATTACTTATGAACACAAATACTCTATTATTACAACAATAATCAAGCAAACTACTGAGGATGTTGATGCATTGGCACTTGATATGGCCCATTTGAGATAACACGCAACTCATTTAGAAGTAAATGGGTCAACTCATGACCACTAATATATCTGATAACATCAATAATACAAAACGGTGTTTTTGAGAAATATGCACCTGCCCCCGAATGGGAATTTCCATCACCCATCAAATCAGCTCCCATCTAAGAAAACAAAGATCAACACATTAAGGTCAACTCAAGTTTCCCAAAGTGTCAAAGTGCATATACTGAGAATGCGAGAAGACGATGTTTAAAGACTTGTTTTCTTCTTCTTCTTTTTCATACCAGCAAATGCATTTTCCACTCTATCATCAACTGTAAGAAACAACACAAGTCTATACAAAGCGTTGATGATAAATTTTTATTTGTGAAATATAAGTTTGACATTAAAAATTTAATGATGATTATTAGTTAACAGACTCACGTGATAGGTTATCGATCTTGTCGGATACATGATCATCGTCCCCATTTACCTGGATCACGACATTTTTCTTCTTCTTTTTCTTTGTGGGATCAAACGGGGCAATCTTCACGTGAAAAAAAAAAAAAAAAAAAAAAAAAAAAAAAAAAAAAAAAAAAAAAAAAAAAAAAAAACCCACTCATCAAGAACTATTGAGCAAATTAAATGGATATGCAAATTTCTACGTATAAGAACAACTTACTTCGGCTGCATTTTCTTTGTATTCTGAGGATGTTTGTTCAGCCATGATCATTCAATTGAGCTTATATTAAGATGCAAGTAATATGCAAAGATAAACATGTGTTGAAGTTGATATTTTTAGTTTTTCATTATTATACCGAGCAAGAGGTTCCAATCCTACAAAAATTATCTTCAAGATAGCTATCTAGAGTTTATGATCACTTTCTATTATTGGAATATGATAGATTACAAAATAAAAACATCATTCACAGTATCTAAAAGTTGTCATATGAACTACAAATATCGATGCTCATTCGCTTGGCTGGATAGCTACCTATTTCGGTTGTATATGATATCGGTGGAAAGTATGTGAAGGACATAAGTCCATGAGACCCGAGTACACCCAACCCCTACACAGAATCTTCATCATAGCTAAAGGAACAGGTAAAAAGAACTCTAGTCACATTACAATAGTCATGCATGACTTTTGTGACTGAGAAAATTAGTTTCATTGGTGTGTCTAATTATAGTATCATGAGAGCCTATTTATAGTGACTTGTGACATGTTTCAGTATTGCGAGAGAAAAAAAACTGTCTCCATAATTAGACACACCAAATAATTTGTCTTACATTGCATATAATTAAAACGGTTAATATAGTTAGCAACTCTCTTCGAATCAGTTCTAGGTACCTTCTTAACTTAAAAAAGCATACCTAAAAGTACTATTCTTAAAAGAAAAAGATGCAAGTGTGTTACTCACAAGAATTTCACATTAAAGAAGACATTGCTTCCCATACAATATAGGAATATTGAATAAAAAAATGCACAACTTCTAATAGAATACTCAAAATGATACTTTTTTTATGTATCTTGTGTAAAAACTGCCAACAAAAAGCAAAGCCTACTGATGTATCTTCGTGGAATTCATTCAATTTTCTAGGAGCAAATCGACCTTTGACCACCAATCTTTGCTAACCATCAAGGGAACCGTTTGTTCCCATTTCAGCCTGTAGGAATGTCATCACACGATCTGGCCGGCTTCCTATGCATGCTGGTAAATGAAAGACTTATAAACTACTATCTGTCTGAAATGGGTAAACGCGGCTGTAATTGTTTGATAATGTGCCATACGGGTCAAATAGGGAGGTTCTATTGTAGCAATTAATAATTAAAACTTATGAACCCATATTTTAAGTTCTATGTTTCCATATTTTATATAATTGACAAAATTTGGATATACATACGTGCGGCATAAATCCATATTTGACGAAAACAGTCTTTTTTGTGCGGCATAAATTCAGGGTTGCTCTCAAGTAAAATAGGAAAAACTCTGCTTAGGAGCTGCATCAGATGTTATAGAAATAAAAGCTACATGAATTAAACATAAGTTTCCAAAATGCATATGCAAATTTATATGTCTCATAACAACTTACTTCGGCTACATCTTCATTGTATTCTGAGGATGTTTGTTCAGCCATGATCAATTCAATCGAACTTATATTGAATATCGAAATCCAAAATTGTGTGCAATCTATGTAATTAATTACTATATCATGTGAGATACAAATAATATGGAAAGATAAAAATGGTTGAAGTTGATATGATGAGTTTTTCATCATTATTTTAGATGCAAATAAATATCGAGCAAGAGGTTCAAATCATACAAAAATTCTCTTCAAGATAGCTATTTATAGTTTATGATCACTTTCTATTATTGGAATGCTAGACTACATAATAAAAACACCATTCACAATATCTAAAAGTTGATGTCTGAACTACAAAGATCACTGCTCATTCGTTTGGCTGGTTAGCAACCTATTTCCGTCATTTATGATATCGGTGGAACGTATGTGAAGGACATAATTCCGAGTACACCCCTAAACAAAATCTTCATCATAGCTAAACGAATAGGTAAAAAGAAGTCATGACTTTTGTGACTGAGAAAATTAGTTTCAATACTATTGTGTGTCTACTTTTAATAAAGTTAACACTTAGCAACACTCCTCGAATCAATTCATAGGTAACTTCTTACCATAAAAAGAACTATTCTCAAAAGAAAAAGATGCAAGTGTGTTCTTACATTTCAGATTAAAGAAGACATTGCTTGCTATCAAATATAGGAATATTGAATAAAAAATGCATACCTTATTATTGAATACTCAAGCGACACTTTTTGTAGGAATGACATTTTTATCTAAATTCCTTTCGTGTAACCAAAGATATTCTTATTTATTTCCTTTAAATGCTCCATTTCTTTCTCATGCAGCTTCATTGGCCAAACATCACATTACAAAAATAATTATATCCAATTTCCTTCCTGTTCGAAGAAAGTTTTATCTGCAATCAAACCGGTATGTCTCTTTTGCCCTCCATCTTTAAGAGTTTGTTTATATGATTTATCATAGAATAAAAAAAAAAACCAGGCTTATTTAGAAACAAAAAGATATACTACGTACTACTGTAGTATGGTATGCTTTTTTTATGAATTGATATGTAATATTGGTTGCAAACACATCTATTTTGTATGAAAATGAATTTCCAAAATGAGCAAAGTTACTTACCCGACTCCATACAAACCAAGCCATCTTTAGCTCTTTCGTCTTTACACTCCATCATATGACTATAAGCGATACATAAATCACCAAGGTCATAATTGCATATATCTAGTAGTGATTATCATAATGTGTATTGTATTGTACTTGTACTAATATACATTTATGGAAAATCTAACGGAAAGGAATCACTAGCATTAGAAAATGTTCCGTTCCGTTATTAAGGTTTCATAAATCCCCCCCCCCCCCCCCCCCCCCCACCCCACCCCCCCCACGCCCTTTTTTTTTTTTTTTTTTTTTTTTTTTTTTTTTTTTTTAAATTTTGAATAGCAGTTTATAAGGTTTTTCATTACAACCTGTAGAACTTTTTAAATTATATTATACCCTTAACATGCATTATACTATTATATACAAACAATTTATAACTGTCATCCAACCCCTATGTTGGTTATTTTTTATTTTTATTATTATTATTTTATTTTACACCCCTTAGCAATTTACTATTTACTACCATTTTATAACTATCATTTCTATTAAACTAATTTGAATTTGAGAAGAAAGCCACACATCTACTTTATAAAGTGTTTAATGGTAAAAATAATTTAAAGTACAATTAAAATGAGAATTAAGTTGCAACAGTTGCGATTTTTTCATTATTTATAAATGCTTGACCACTTATAATAAAATATGTTACAGAGTTTTTTTTTTTTTTTTTTTTTTTTTTTTTTTTTTTTTTTTTTTTTTCTTTAACTCTAATACAAACAATTAAGGGTTTAGATTTTGAAATTAATAATTTTAATAAAATTTTCTAAAACATGGTTATCATGAGTTCAATATTAAGACAAAACTTTCAGAAAAAATATATAAATATTTTAAAATATAGAAAACTTTTTTAGTTGCTTGGTTAGTGTTACAAGACTG
The DNA here is from genome assembly GCA_030686995.1 of Artemisia argyi. Lineage (NCBI taxonomy): Eukaryota > Viridiplantae > Streptophyta > Magnoliopsida > Asterales > Asteraceae > Artemisia > Artemisia argyi. The sequence continues at coordinate 21,798,803 of CM060682.1, forward strand.
TTGAGAACTTGAGATAAATCATTATAAAGTACATAATGTTTCGGTTAAACATACTCACTCCGAAGTTAACCAATGAACCAAAAAAGCGTCTCATGTTAAACATATTTAAGGCCAAAATCAAAATTATATATACACAGTAACATCTTCATAAGTATATCCAAAAATACGATATAAAACTTCTTAGAATCACGAATATATCAAGAAATTAAATTGATTTCATATAAGAGCTTTACTACACTCTTTGATCGGTATCCCAAAATACCCGATGCAACGTGTGCAAAATAACATTCCTCGTTGAATGCAAGTTACTAGGAGTGTAAACAAGTTGAGCCAAGTTGAACACTATCAAACTCGAAACTCGACTCGAGCTCGACCGAGTATACATTTTCATGCTCGAGCTCGAGCTCATTGATGTAATTGATACTCTCGAAATTGGCTTGGCTCGACTCGATTATCAGTTTTGGAATGTTTGTAACGATATTAATAGAGGTTAAACAATACTCGAATCGATATATTTGAGCAAAACTCGACTTGCATAAATAGTACGAAAAATTCGTAAACATACAAATACATAAAGGTAAAAATGTAAAATTATGAAAAAAGGTAAAAAAAAATTCGTAAACATACGTCGGTAGTTTATTGCACTATTTGCATATTGTTTTTTATAAACTAAAACAATGTTTTGATAATTTATTTAAGGATTTTATGATATAAATCAAACAGATTCGGATGAAATTAGTATTAAATTTAATTGATAATTTGTTTTAACACGGATATTTCATTAATATAGTTGCAATGGAGTCGCTCCAGCACTTTAGTCATGACCATTTGCTAAGCCTTATCCATCTACAAACGAACAAAAACAACGTAAACTCTGATGATGAGGAAGATGAGGAGGAAAAGGAGAAAGATGACGTTGATTTGGTGGTGGAAGACCCGCACGTTGGCCAATGCAACATGTGTAAAGAAGAGATCTACTCGTTTCATTTGTGTTACTACAAATGCAACGATTGTGACTACTTGCTGCACAAATATTGTGCAGATCTTCCCACAACTGAAAATAACCACCCATTACATCCGGACATGATCTTACCTTGTCCCAAGAATATCAGTTTCATGATTCTGATTTTAATTTTAGTAGAACTATTCATTCTTCATGGAATTGTTTTATCTGCAAACATAATCATGAAATGTTTTATAATTATCATTGTTCCATATGTAAATTCACCATGGACATAATATGTGCTACTGCTTCTCAACAAAAAATCAACCACCCAAGTCACCCTCATCCGTTACAAAGAAATAACAAGCCGATATTATCCCGCTGCGATGCTTGTGCTGAGGACCATAAAGGTACCTTCTACCAATGTACTACATGTTCTTGGTTCTCGATCCACTTGAACTGTGTATTGCTACCGGCCAAGTTACAGATCCAACGATTTACTGATAACACATTCTCTCATTCTCATCTACTTACCCTCGCCTATTCATTTCCCTTTGATGAACAAAAATCTAAATTCTTTCCTCCTTGCAAAGTCTGCGCTAAACGTCTCTTCTATCCCAAGTGGATTTACAAATGCGATAAATGTCGATATTACGTCCATGTTAATTGTGCGACTTCAAAGAAAGAGCCATTTATGTCTATCCTTATGTCTGCAGGTGAGCTATCTATTATCCTATTTCTTTGTAATTCTTACTATGAGGAATTGCAGATGTTGTTAATCTTAATTAGTTTAACGTTAAACATGTCATTCATCGATCAGGTCTAGGCAAAACTTATAAAAACTTCAACGACGAAGATCATCCGAATCTGCTCAAATGTCCATTTCCTGACGAAAGTTGCGGCCTTATAAATCACCATTTTATCAACCAAGAGGATTGTTTTAAGGAAGGAAATAATGAAAGAATGCTCAACCATGAAAGTCATCCGCACCAGCTGATTCGTTTTGACACTGATTCTTTATTACGGGAAAATTCTGTTTCTCTTCATGATTAGGGATGGCACCCGTGGGTAATGGGCACGGGTACCTCTAACCCGTCACCCACCCACGTAGTTTTTTTCTCACCCATCACCCACCCGTCACCCACCAATGGGTACAAATTTCTACCCATGCCTTTGCCCGCGGGTATTTGTTGCCCATGGGTTAGTGTTATGCAACAAAATTACAAAACGATGATATGAAAACTAACTATGAAACTGCGTAATAAGATACCAATCAATTTGCCAAATACAACTTTGATTATTTGATTTTCATACTCTCTTTTTAGTCTTGAAACTCAAACAAACTTTTAGATTAATGTGTTTTTTTGAGAATTGGTGGTAACGGTTAAATGTATACCTACAACATCATAAATATTTTAATTAGTATAATTAATTTTAACATGGGTTTATGGGTACACCTATGGGTATTTTGACAGATATACCCGTGAGTATTTTAAATGGGTGTCATGGGTTTACCCGCGATGGGTATGCCTCACCCGTCACCCACCCGCCACCCACTGATGGGTAAAGATTTTCACCCACGACCCACCCGTGGGTGAAAATTGACGCGTTTACCCACCCATTTATGGCGGGTACCCGCGGGTTGTGGGTTTTTTCTCGCCCATTGCCATCCCTATTCATGATCCCATGAAAAGAAGTCAATTATTATGTGATGGATGTGTCAAACCGGTTACAACATTGCCTTTTTACAAGTGTTCTGAATCTTGTGATTTTGTTCTTCACGAGTGGTGTGTGAGGCTACCTTCAGAAATAAAAAACCACCCTTTCCATCCGAACCATACGCTTGTTCTCCAACCAAAAAACGATCGGTGGCTCGCTAATGTGTTTTATTGTGAAATTTGTTCACTACGATCAAATGGATTCGTGTATGATTGCAAAGAATGCGACGACTTCTGTATTGATATCAATTGCGCCTTCATACCAGAAAAAATCACACATGAAGTTCACCCTAACCATCTCCTCTCAAGAATCGATGCTTCAGTAAAATTTTGTAAGGCTTGTAAGTTGAAGTTTGACAATTACCGCAAGGGATTCCATTGCCAATCCTGCGATTTCTACTTGCATACACGATGTGCTCTGTTATTGCCTAGAATGATTATACACAGGTTCGATAAGCATCATCCATTGACTCTAAGATATGAACCAGTTGAGAATCATATTAGCGAATACTTTTGTGAAATTTGTGAGGAACAAATGCGGGAGAGACAGTGGTTTTATCACTGCACTGCGTGTGCTGAGTCTATGCATACGGCTTGCGCGCCAATAAAACACGAATGCAAGCAAGCTATAATTCGAAAGGATATGTATGGTGTCTTTGACTTTATAAATGTCAAGTTTGGAAGGACGTATGAGATTGAAAGTCACCCTCACCCTGTGTCCTTCATTCAAGGGACAACATATCATGGTTGCTGCGAAAGCTGTGGCGAGACAATCAAGTCTGATGAGATGATCTTTAAGTGCCTGGAGTGCGAATTTGCAATTCATTACTTGTGTGCTGGTAGCATTTGGTGTGAGAGAATTTGGAATTAAGGTACATGGCACCAGGCCACCACGTGTCAAACATGTAGATTAACACGTGTTCACAATTCATGTTGCTATGGTTTACACTTGTTTGAAGTCATTGTTGTACTTTTCTTGTTTGTTTGTGCAATTAAATAATTTGGCTAGTTGATTATGATTAAAATCTTATGTTTATTGGTGAACTCTTGTTCCCTTCTACGGAGTATATATTATAGAACATCATTTCCGAATATTTTATCTGCCAACCTCGAGCGAATTGAACAAAAAAAACATTTGTTTTTCCGAAAAAAAAAAAAAAAAAACAAAAAACAAAAAAACAAAACAAAACAAACTTACAAAAAACACCCTGAACTTCTTAATATTTTTTTATATAACAAACTTTATTTGCCAAATATCTAACAGATACTTACCAGTTTCCTGAATAAAAAAAAATACTGGCAAAAAGGCATCTCGATAACTAACAAAACAAGTCCAATATTGATATACTTTTGACATACATACGATATAAAGAATGTTGAAGTTTAATATATATATAGTTTCTAAATAAAAGAATTTTCAAAATGCACCCTTAACCTATCAAATAACTTTAAAATTATCTTAAAATTTTTTAAAACTATAAGAGTCAAAATTAGCCCCACCGCAACGGCCCAACACAACATTCATTCCAAAAAAGTACGTCGTACGACAATTACAAATATAGTTTGATACAACATTTGTACCAAACATATACAACACGTGTCGGCAAAAAACATATCACGATCTCACAACAAGAAGCCCCGCCCAAATATTATTCGTAAATAATTATCACCAAAATTCCTCGAAAATTCCCGCTGCAACGCAGCGAACGCCTTCCCACTTGTATTATAATTATAACGGCTCATTTTGTATTTTAGTAAGTAGTTATACAGATCATTTTAGAAATTATAAACAATGCAAACTTTGATACCATGTGATCATTTTAGAAATTATACACTAACAAGGAGAAGACCCCCGCCGAGTTGCGGCGGTTTTTTTTTTTTTTTTTTTTTTTTTTTTTTTTTTTTTTAATGTTTTTTATGTTTCTTTTTTTCATCATGCGCATACTTTATTCATGAATCATGACATCAAAAGTGAAACGCAATATTCAAATAATATACGGCACTGTTATTTAATAAGCGGTGATAAATAGACATGAGTTACATGAGTTTCACTTCCAACAATCGCTACTGTTTTAAATCAGGACATTTGAAAATAACGAGAATGGCGCCGGCCGCCGCGTTGCGGGCGAGCCTGTTATTTTTGCCGTTGTTCAGTAACATCCAAACACTCGAAACTACTTACTACTCAAAAAACACTATATGCAAATTATCACTTAACCTAATAAGCTCTAGATACAATGAACAATTGGTTATTGGTCATATATTGTTCAGATCAAAATGTCAGCATATACAATACTCTGTAAATACAACCGTTAAAGGCGTGACACCATCTCCAAAAGGCGTGGAGCATGAACACGTACTGAGGCTGCAATTTAACGTTTCATCTTTCTTGTAGGTATGGAGTATGAAGACAGACTCTCCAACTGTTAGATATATCCATTCTTGGCCGATCGCGTCTATCAATTTCCCTTTGTTCGTCTGTTTTATCACATGTCCTCCTGGATTTGGCAAAACGAACTACAGATAGATAATTTTACTATCAGTTGACCACGTCACTTGCAACAGAAGTTTAAGACAAAATCGGTATACTTACCTTTAGTCATCTTCTTTCCACTGGCCTTTTAACGTCTCCAAGAATTATAATACCACTCGAGAGAGCTTTTGGTGCAACCGATGAACCACGCGAGCCAGTTAAATGCGTGGGACAGAGGGCTCCAACAGCTGCAATAACACACAATGTTATTTTTCGACCATTATTAATTTTTTTTTACTAAAAGTTGCTGTAATATGTATAATTTATGAACCAATCAATGATTACTTACTACCCAATGCAAGTACGACATATTGTAGGCTATTTTCCCCTGAACACTTCAAACTAACTTGGATCAAATGTCAAGCTAATCCTTACTAAATTTTGATATTAACTTTACAGGTTACCATTTGGAGCAATATAGAAGGATTCATGAATTTTCCATGAATACCAATTAAGGAACTAAGGAAAAATATCGATATTAAGGAAACCTATATTTGAGGAGAACATGTATATATCACTAATTAATGCTAGCCTCACACGTTCAGATAATATAATTCATTGTAAAAGAGATATTAAAAATATGAATATAGATGCTAGTCAAAAGCATAACTCTAAGTAAATATAATCACAAAGATTAGCTCTTACCCATGATATTACCTAATGTATAGATATGACAACTGGGCAGTAGAGTGCTTCATTAGTGTAATTACACGGAGTTTGTGGTGAATCTCGTATCATTTCTCGTTGGCTTTGGTAGTTTTGCAGGCTGAAAATGTCTTTCAAGAGCTGGGTCGTTATCGATATGCTTCATGTACTTATCAATGGTTGTTGGGCCAATGCACTGCAAAAATTTGCAATAGTTACTTTGTTATAAAGAACTCACAAAGAAATAGTAATTACGTATAGGTCGACCTTTATACAACTGAACTTATAGGTTACAAATTTTGACCCATCTATTTGAAAAATGAGTCATTTTAGATCACGTTTTTATCTCTAACACGTCAAATTACAAATGGGATCGAAAGGACCATCCACAATTGCATAAAACTTAGATAAATTGGTCTATTCCAGTTGTATAAAATCACTTTAAATTCATATCCAAACAACTATAAATGAGATTCCAACTGTAGGAACATACGTTGTGGTTATGTACTGCGTATGTTCTTTCATTACTGGACTGCATGTACAGCAAGAGAAATTGAACATGGATGGTCCTTTATTACCCTTCTATACATATTTGATGCAAACGACAACATGCTATCCTTCTCCACCATGGCTGCAAATCAAATCATCTAAATAGCAATCCAATTTAGCAAATAAATAAAAGATACCTGCCGACCCCCTTTTGAAACTGCATCGCAGGTTGTGATATTCAGCGACACCCGTATAATCAAAGCATCTAAACTACACACTATTCCAACATGCACAAACATTAGGCCGTTTCTGGTGTTTAGTCTACAGTTATGAGAAACTTTCGCAAAACCCTTTTGTAAGGTAAAATCTTTTTAAGCTGTTAAAAACAATGTTTATTCAAGTCATAATTAATACCTTTTTTTGAGGTCGTTAATGTCTTTCGTTTGCATATTTTCTGTATAAAATGTTTGCAACAAATAAAGAAAGACAAACCTGCTGAAGGATGATGCGTAAATAAGTCTGTACAGGTAGCATACCATCAACGCTAAATGGACCACAACAATTGAGTATTCAAAGTATTCTCTTGAGCCTGCGTCAAACAGCAACTCTAATTAAACAAAAAAAGAATCAATCTCTATATATATTCAGTTGACAAAAAAAAAAAAAAAAAAAAAAAACATTTAAGTAAGTCCGTTTGTGCAAACTTACACTTACCATTATATCGTGGAGCTGTTATCTTCCCCTTCTAAAACCTTTTCTATAGTATCTGAAGGAAGGCTAATAATTTGTATCCCAACAATATTAACAGATCCTCCAAGTTCATTATATATCGGAACCCATGTATGGTCTTATAGCTATACCTACAATAACAACAGCCATCAATACATCAGCATCAGGTAAACCATGAATTGAATATTATTTAAAAGGAAAAATATGTAATATATATGGGTCAACAGTTTCGTAGTCATTGAATCTACAAATTAACCAACCTTGGACAGACGGTTGTGAACAGCCACACTCGCTATGCAAGTATCTATTCCTTATCTGTGATAGTTCGCGTATATCTGTAAAAATAATGGAAAGCTAAAATTTAACGTTGCTAAAAAGAAAAAGGAAAACCAAATACGATTTCAAATATATAGACTGGCCGCAATATTTAATACAGAAAAAAGTAATAGTGAACTACCTACCTCGTATGGTTGACTGTCAGAGGCTCGCGTTTCCATGTAAGTTACTACAACCCGCGTCTGGTACTACAATAACTGTAGTACAACTAATGGAGCGGATAACTACCTACACCTACAGGTATAAATAAGCGTGGGCAAACTTCAACATGTTACAACAGTAAGAAAAAAAAAACGAATTCATTTAAGTCATGCGACACCTAATCTGAACAGATATTATGAGAAGTGTGTGTATTTGCTTACGGTCAAGGATTTTTCGATTGATATTTGCTGCGAGCTAGAAAATTCACAATCATGAATATGTAATCTTATTGTCTCTATTGGTAGAAATGTTCATTATCACATGAAAAAATAGTATGTTGCTATTTCCATACCTATAACAGTTAAACTCAACGGGAAACGATTTTGATTACAAACTGTAACACCATTGTACAATACAAAACTACATGCAAAAAAATAACGCAAATCACCGCCGAATTAGGCAGTTTGATTTGGATTTGGATTTTTTTGCGGTGTATTTGTGTGCAACTGTAACACCGTTGCACTGATTTTTGTCCATGAATTCAGCAATATGTACATACTCTCAAAAACAATAACAATAGATACAACAACGCCGTTGGTGGTGGATTTAGCTGCCAAAAGTAACAACATACCTCGTTGTGACGCGTTGTTTGTTGTATAGAAAACAGTTCTCACATATTGTTGGTGGATTGAGTCTGGGCAGTCATCTTTAAAGTCGTTATTTCGGGTGTCCTTTGACATATACGTCACTACCTGTTTACACCTCACACAGTTGGTTATCTCTAAGCAGCTTCTCAATTGCCTTCCATATTTCATGTATTTGATTGTTCGATAGGCTGAAAATGTACCTGCCAAGATTTGCGGCGCACGTTTATGGGTTAGTGTTTTCTTTTTAAGCCAATTCAATTTCATCACTAAATCGCTCTGATTTCTCATACCCATTTCCTAAGTAATGCTAATAAATCATAAAAAAAACAGCCTTTAATCTTTCATTTCAAATCAATAATTCAGTTTAATTTTGTCTATTCCTCATACCCGGTTCAAAAAAACCTATGTTAATCCACCCCAAAAAAATCCCTAAGATATACAAAACCCTTAAACAATATCACACTATAAACCATAAATTCAACATAAAGTATATATAAACAAACCTGAAAAGAAGATGGGTCTGTTTCTTCATGCGTCTTCATCCTCGACAAAATTAGTAACAACCCATTTCTTTTTCCCCATCTTAGAATCCTTATGAAGTTGCCATGACGCAGATTCCCACGGCGGCGGCACTGGATTCCGGCGACAAAACTAAAAAATAGTGTAACTAATGTTACAAAAACTCAAATATGCAAAAATAATACACATATCTATAAAAGACTGCCTATCAAACTTTGAAAAAATATAGATCTACCAAAATAACTTCAAAAATACCTAAACAATTGGCTGGTGGTTTCTATTATGGTGCTCCGTTTGTATGTGGTATTTGTGGTGGTGGTCGGCTAGTGCGTTGTGGTGGTCGGCTAGTGGGTTGTGGGGATCGGCTAGTGGCATTTGTGGTGGTGCTCCTGTTTCTAGGTTCTTCCCGAAGATGGTGTTCTACGTTTATTAATCTTTCTTTTGGGTTTGGATCTGGGCTAATAAAGTGGGCAAAGATTGGGCTAATTAGGCGGGCCAGTTTTTTGGCGGGAAATCGGGAGTTGGCGGGAAATCGGGAGTGCAAAACGGTGGCGTTTTGTTTGTGAATTATATAAATAGATAATGATTTATAGTCATACATATTTGAGAGATTCTGTAGACAACTTTCTGAGAATGAACATTAACAGCAACTTCCTTAGTCTCCTGTATATTCAAAATTAAAGATAATAAAGTTTCATGATTTTATTATATAGAAGTAAGAAAAAATCTCGTATTTTTATCTTAGTCTCCTGTATTTTATTATATAAAAGATAGTGGTTTACCTGAACTCCTGAAGGGATTCAGTATCGATGGTTGGATGTCCATTTTTATCAAGGATTGAGCAACATATGTTTTAGAAAAAACCTGCTGAGTTATTTCGAGACAATAAGTCACATAAAGTGGATATTTTTATGAAGCGACATTTAACAGTTTCTGTTATTAACAGACATACAGTCATACAAAATTCTTATAATCAATCCCAAACAGTCGAACGCCGTTACACCCCTTTGGTGTATAAAATCTATCAATGATTTCAGGATACATGTTCTAATGGCCAAACTCATAAGTATATCTTACACACACTGTGTTTGGGAAACAAAATGGGATTGCCAATTTGTACCTAAAATTAGCAAATAAGCAGTTGTAATTATTTACGGCGTCCAAACAGTTTATCTTCATATTGTATTGTGTGTGTGTGTGTGTGTGTGGGGGGGGGGGGGGGGGGGGGGGGGGGGGGGGGGAAGCAAATTGGGACATGTATTTCAAAGTGTTTATTTTACCATTTCATCTAAAAACCTGATATTGTTCTCCTTCCTCTTCCTTTTCCCATCCTTCCTAACAGTTCCACTAACTCCTTTTTCTTCCTTTTCCCACCCTGGACATCATAAAAGAGTAATAAGTTGTTGAATTGATATGACATTGTATATTACGTATATGTATCGGCGTATCGCCCTACCTAACAGTTCCGAGGCTGACAACAAATTCAAACATCCGCAAAACTGGTTTTTTAAATGCAATAGATATGGAGCAGCAAACATTCTCGATTTTGAATTATATGAAACAACTTTTGTAAATTCGAAATATAATATGATTGGTATACCAGTTTCTCTGATTTCACGCCGTGATGCTCCGGAAATTAAATATTCAATTAGAAGCGCGATGCAGATAGGAGCAAAGGGTATAAGTAGTTGATACCTTGCAGCTAGGAAATGCAGGAAATCGCCCTTCTGTTGCCTCCTCCACCATGTCCATTATGCGGCGCCGTCCACATAGCATTCATCCATCGATTTTTTCACAGCACACACGTACCTCAAATCACAACAGGTAATGCAACTTCACGGAAATTAAACAACCGGGTTATCTTCAGCTGGTCTGATCCCCAGTTGATCTCCTCACTTCCGTCGGAAGCTTCATCCTCCACCTAACTGTCATCAACATCCTCTGCGGAAGGCGGCGAGGTTTATAAAGCAAAGAAAAAAAATACAAAAAAAAATAAAGGCCGGGGTGGATCATACCTCTTCTGGGTTGACAATATTTTTGAGCTTGTGCCAATGGTGGAAGCCATCGGTTATATTGTTGCTGCAAGTCCTGCATCTGTTGTAGTACCAGCCTTCGGATGTGCCTACAAACATTCACAAAAAATAAACATCAGTCGATCATTGAAATGCATACTCAAACTGAGACTCAAACCCGCAAGACAAAGAAATCACCTTCATTTAGTTGACGTTTGAATAATGGAAGCGGACCGATGTCATTCTAACAACCTCTTGCATTTAGCTACAAAAAAAAAGGCATGAAATCATTAGTAGCCGTTTCAGCATATGTTTATATGTAATGACGTATAAGAAATCATCACTTCCTCCATATGAATTACTAATAATAACAACATAAGCAGCTTAAAATTCTCTATATATAACAATCTCCACAGACGGTGCCAAATAAAAAATTGATTTACCTTGGGCCTAAGTTATTAGCCCATGCGCATATATTTACCCCACCAAATCTAACCTTGAATATTGAAAATGAGACTCTTTAACAACCAATCCACTTATCCTATAGTTGAAGCCCAACTAGCATAAACCAAAAACCTTCACTATTATACCGAAATGTTAAAATTAGTGACAGTCATTTTCTTCAATTAACGTTTACCAAAATGTGCTTTATAAAATTTATAAAAAAAAAAATCATCTATAGAATCATCTTTTATGTTAAAAGTACAAATAGTAATATACAGGACGCGTATGAGCCATCGTTTGTAGGAGGTTGAAAAATAGATTGCAAGCATGGGAGTATTGCCTATTGAGAATTCTTTGCCAGGTAGCATTTAACAAAACTATGACATTTTACATATACGCTTCAAACTCTAAAGTAGCAACGACCTAAATGATACGTAGTATTATATAAAGTAATCAATACCAGTACCCCAAAGATTGAAGTTGGTTGACTGCTATTTTATAACAACAGGGAAGATTATAGAAGGTCTCGATGGAGATGTGAGGGCGGTTTCTTGTAGCTTCTTCTCCGTCATCTATATCATCATCTAATTGAGGCTGGGGGATAGTATCCAGATAAGTTGAACCGAATATCGGGCTAACACTGGGCTTTCATGGGGTTATAAGGCCACACTGTTGGGCTGTTAAGGAAATTATATTTTATGCAAGTTCGCTGGAAGTGACCAATCAGAAAGCACCGACTCGGTGTGCTATAATACAGTAAAACTTCTATAAATTAATAGTGTTGTGACCGAAATATTTTATTAATTTAGTTTAACGAGATATTATTGTATTGATAAATTAATAATTTATTAATTTAAAGAGGTTTTATATATGACCTTTAAAGTTTCAAGTGTAATATACTAGTTACAATGTATACTCTTTAGAGATAAAAACTTGATTTGAAAAACAAGTTTCAATTAAAATTTTATAAATTCATATTCATACTTTATGACAATAAAATTAACACTTTTTGTTGAAATACGAGAAGATACTTTACACCAGTAAGGAGATTTTGAGATAAACTTAATATAGATTTGAAGTTTAACAAAAAATACCAAGTAAAAATGAATTTCGTTTTTTACTAAACAATCTTAGGATTTTGAAGTGTATCTCTCTCACACACATATATACATATATATGAAATTTGTAGTAATGATTAATTTATAGTTTCGTTGGGACTAATATATATACACTGGGGTTTCAAAAAATTATTATTTTATTATTTTATCGATTGAGGTCCAAATTTGTACTGGTGCTAAGTTGGGACCGGACAAATTATTAATTTTATCGAGGTTATTAATTTATCGAGTATTAATTTATAGAGGTTTTACTGTATATACAAGGAATTGGTGCCCCCCGCGTTACGGCGGGGGTTTTTGCTACAGTTTTGCACTAGAGTTTTGTACTCCAAGTGCACACGTTATTCATAACTTCATATAATCAGTATATATCGATACTACATATATATAATATTAAAAAAAATGTGTGTAACTACCAAAAGAGTAGGAAAATTCGACAATAGATGCTAGATTTGTAATTAGTAAACCTTGAGCTGCTACAACTGAGCTGATGCAAATAATCTTCCGGCTTGCTAGAATCCGAAACACACAGCCATTTGAGGCTCCAAAGTGAACACATTTCAACCTTCAAACCGGTGTATTTAAGCCCCTAAAGGCTTGCATCTTAGACCCCAGTTCAGCTCGGAAACGCGAAGCTCAAACCCTCGTTCAAACAATCAAAAGGCACCCATTTCAGCCCCTAGTTGAGCCCCTAAACTCGCCCGTTTCAGCATCTAACCGCACAAACGTCTGTACCCGTTTCAGTACCGAAATCCACCCTTTTGACCCTCGATTTCTCCCCCCAGGCCTACTCATTACAGCCGCCAAAACGCACACCCATTATAGGCCCCTAACTCATCCATTTCAGCTTCCAAACCCACCCATTTGAGCCCATAAACCCATGTGTTTGAGCCCCCATTTTAACACTAGTACACAGCGATTGAAGGCCTAGTTTCATCACCTTAAACACCCTGATTTCAACCCCTACATGATATAAAATCCTTGATAGAAGCGGGTGATTCTGTGCATTCCACTCCTTGGTTCATAGAATTCTTCCTCATTACAATGGCAATATCAACCCGTGTACTTAGTAATGGGTCGGTTTCTTTACATGATCATGAGTAAACGCGCAGGAGATTCCGGGCATTCAGATTTATACATACTAGTTTAGAAAAAAGCTTACATATGTGGTAATGCAATTAAGATGGTCATCAAGTACACGAGTTTGGAAAAGGTGTGTAATCAAACTGAAGATAAATGGTCTCCTGTAACTCTTGAGCAACTAGTGAAGCTGGAAAAGATTCATGTTTATACATAAGTTAAAGAAATGCCAATAAGATATTTTTTTGTAATTACCAAAAGTACAAATATAAAAGTATTTCTTGGAATAAGTTAAGACAAATTCTGATATAGTCAACACATTTTCGTGTATTCTGAATATGTAAACATAGTATTGTGGTAAAATGAATGAATTCGTACCAACTATGATGAGTTTTTTGGTTATATTTTCTATAATTTGTATAAAGCCCAGATTTTGAAAATGCAATAATCAGATAACCAATCTTAAAAGGCAATGACAAACACTCCCTAAGGCTCCTGTAGCTTTCATGTATGATTGCTGATCCTGATGGTTTTGATTTAGAAAAATAGTTACATTTAAGCATAACAAAACCAGCTTTAGTCATTGCAGTATATTTATGTTTTTTGTTTTAGATATCGAAGTGGTAGAGAGGCCCAAGGGGATAAGCTAAAATGGATCTGCTAGTTTAGACTGAATACATACCATAAGCTTTCTCGACGCTTCTGTAACAAATGACCCCTCCAGCGTTGTATAAGCACGCCCAAAGAACACAACGTCATTAGGTTTTTTTTTGTATTTAACTTTCTGGAGATTAAACAAAAACAAAAATGTACCACAATAAGATAAATAATGGGTTATAATTTTCTTAACATAAAACTCACGTATGCATCTCTCTCCTATGCAAAACTATGAGCACCAGTGGTGTGAATATGAACCTGGTCACCTCTTGCTCTCTTCCCGTTCAATGACACTTTCTACATTTCATTTTATTGTAATGTAGCCTATATTTTGTTAGGTACTGCAATCTATCAGAAATTTGACGGGTAAAGTTGCAATGGGTCACAACGGTATAAACACAAATGCGGAAGCAAAACCTTCGTTTGACCACACTTACCCAAACCCGTATGAACCTATGAGGAAGTAAACAAATAAGGCACACTAACCACAACTCTAAACAGCCCCTAATGGTCTCAAATCAGCCCCAAACCAGCAGGTAATAAATGTAATCAAACACACAACAAGGACACCAAAGCTTTTAGCGTGGAAAACCCCAAAACGGGTAAAAACCACGGGACAACTAGTGCCGCTAAAAATCCACTACCACCAATAATAGAGCAATACAATCAGATCTTCTCTAGATACTAGAGGCATACAACAATCATCATACACTTGGAATAAAGCATCAAGATGTATGGAACCAAACTACAGACAAAAGAGGAATAACATCACCAGAAATTCTGCCCTCTGTTCCAGCCTTAATATCTCGATTTTCGGACCACTTGAGACAAATTCAACCGTTCAAAATGTTGGCCCACATGCTGTGAAGCTGCTGTCCAAAAATGAGGACGATCCAACGGTTCAATCTCTGGGGATCTTCAGTTTTGTGGGCTGCTGTAGGGAATAATGAAAATCTGCACTTTACTCTCTTTTGATCTCTGATGCGTAGGGATTGCACCAGGCTTTACCTCTCGAGGGATCTCGAGAAGCTTACAACCCCCACTAGGCAGTGTACCTGATCGATGTAGTATAGTATAATGACAAGTACCGGGGGATTGATCGTTCAGCTAGGAATAGTATCTGTTGGGAATAAAATGCACAAGTTAAGAGTCTGCCAGAAGAGCCTGCCAAATGATGGTTAAGCCTGCCTCTTCAGTTTTGTTGATGTTGAAGATACACTAACAGTACCTTCTGGGTAAGAAGGTACTGCTAGTTAAAGAAGGTCCTGCCAGTATTTATGACAAGTTGTTATATTTTATTTAGAGATATTTAGTTGTATTATTAGTCTTTGTACAAAGTTATACGTTAGGTAGAAGTAGTACAGAAGTCTCAGTAGATACAATGGAGTGTTTTACCTTGAAATGTGTAATATTAGGATAAGATAAGTCTCTAATATATTATATTAGACAACTTGACAACTTGTAACAAGGGCTCCTTATGCTATAAAAGGAACCCTTAAGTCACCTTCTTAGATAGAGTTTTGTTAGATCACATGCACAACAAGTAAGCATACTTGACAACTAGATCAATCATATGCATAACTTCCACCTTTAAAATCCTTTTTCACGTATCAAAGATTCAAAGTTACACTTGTAATCCTGGTGATAGTTTAGATCACCCGTATTATTTCATCAATAATATTGAATCGTTTTGTGTTATTCATGTTGTGTTCATCACTCTAAAATCATTCACGTTTACTTATTCACCACCTTTGTTCCTTTAGTGTGTTTTAGTAAATTCCGCGTGCTAAATCACATTCATTCATAAATATCCCAAATACATCATTAAAGATTAACATCCCAAGTGATTGCACACACAAATCCTTCCACAAGTGGTATCAGAGCAAGGCTGATATTTACGACATAAAAGAACAAAGCAAAAATGGATGTTGAGCACATTCAAACCAATGTGGCTGCAAAACTTCCATTACTCAAACAGAATGAGTTTGAGATGTGGAGACTGAGGATTGAACAATACTTCCAAGTGCAAGACTATGCACTTTGGGAGATTATTGAAGAAGGAAACTCATTTAAACCAATAACCACCACCTCCACAGTAAACGATGCACTTGTCACAACTGTGCAAGTAAACCCATCAACCGCAGAAGAAAGAATCCAAAAGGGAAATGATCTTAAAGCCAGGAGTATGCTTCTCATGTCTATTCCAAATGACCAGCTCTTAATCTTTAACAAGTACAAATGTGCTAAAACCCTTTTTCAAGCTATTGTGGCTAGATTTGGTGGTAATGATGCCACCAAGAAAACTCAGAAAACACTTTTAAAACAACAGTTTGAAAACTTTTCAGCCACAACAAATGAGTCTTTGGACAGCATGTTCAATAGACTACAAAAGCTTTCAAGTCAGTTAGCCATTCATGAGGTAATAATATCTCAAGAAGACTTAAACTCCAAATTCCTTAGAAGTCTACCCTCTGAATGGGCCATGCATGTCATTGTCTGGAAAAACAAACCAGATATTGATTCCATGAGTCTCAATGATCTTTACAACAACTTCAAAATAGTAGAGCATGAACTGAAGAAGACTACTAGTTCAAGCTCAGGAAATATGGCATTTGTGTCATCTCATGGTACCTCCAAGAAAGTTGATGAAGAAAAAGATGGTAGAGAAGAAGGTACTGCCAACACAAATTTTGGTACTGCCAGTACTTCCAGCAGTACCAAAACCATTTTAGATGAAACAATTGGTTGTGCTTTCCTAACATCACAACACAATGGTTCCACATTGACCTTTGAAGATCTTCAAGAGATCAGTGATGATGATCTTGAAGAAATGGACATAAAGTGGCAGCTTTCACTTCTTAGCATGAGGGCTAAGAAATATTTGATGAGGACTGGAAAGAAGATTGTTGTCAATGGAAATGAACCTGCTGGGTATGACAAGTCTAAAGTGGAGTGCTACAACTGCCACATGAAGGGTCACTACTCAAGAGAATGTAGAAGACCAAAGAAGCAGGGTGATAAGGGAAGAGGTTTTGAGAATAAGAACAGGGTAAACAATGAGAACAAGAGCAAGGAAGTGGACATCACTGAAACAAAAGCTATGGTAGCTATTGATGGGCTGGGTTTTGATTGGAGCTTTATAGGTGAAGAAGAGTCATCTTCAAATGAAATGGCTTTAATGGCTCTCTCCAATCCTGAGGTACAAATTACTAAATGTTCTGCTACTTGTGAAGCTTTTAAGGAATTAGAAATCTTAAGAAAACTTTATGATGAACTGAAAGTAGAAGAAAGAAAAACTCATCAAGACCTAGTTAATCATAAGTGTGGAATGTCTAAACTTGAAAAGCAAATAATTCACTTTAGAGAAAATGAACTCACTTTTTTTGACACAAAAGCTATTCTTAATAGAGACATATTTTTTAAAGATGCTGAAATAAATCTGTTAAGAACTGAGTTTGCTAAAGTAAAACAAGCAAAAGATAATATTCAACTAATTGTTACAACTTTAGAAAATGCTTCTGCATGTACTAAAAGTATAGTTGAAAACCAAATGAACAAGAAAATCAAATCTGGGATTGGATACAACACATGTCCACCTCCTTACAGAGGAATTCCCTATCCCCCAGGTATAGATCTTGCTGATCAGGTTTACATGAACTCACTCATAAACCACTAGAAAAAGTAAAACCTGTAGAAAATAGTGAACCTTTTGAGAGTGCAAGTGATACTTCACTCTCCAAAGAAAAGGTGCTCACTGATAAGAGCTTAGATGATACATCTATTAAAGGTTGGACATCTGATGAGAGTGGAAAAGAGACTGTTTCTAAGAAAGGAAACAAAGTAGGACCAACCAGTCCTAAAAGTGTAGAGAATATAACAAAGACTAAAGTTGTTCTAAAAACAGTTGAATGTTGTGCTAAATGTGATAGCAAACCTAGAGGTAGTCAGAGAAATTGGAACAATCTTAAGTCACACCAACTTGGTGATAATTTTGTTATGTACAATAAAGCATGCTATTACTGTGGTAGTTTTAATCATACTCGTGCTTATTGTAACAATTGGGTTTCTGGGAGTACATCAAAGTCTAAAACAAATAAAACAAACCCCAGAAAAGGTTTTGTGAAATCTAACACACCAAAAGTCAATCATAATATTAGACCAAATGAGCCTATTTACCCAAAATTCACTACTAAGGGTGCAAGTAATACTTTCAAACATACACCAAGAGTTGTGAAAAGTCTCATTGAAAGGGATTATGTGGTTAAAACACAAAATTGGAGACAAAAACCAAAAAGTCCTGCTAGACCAAATGGTACTGCCAAAAATGGTACTGTCAGACCAAAAACCACAAAATGTGTTAAGAATGAAAATGCTGTTAAGTCCTCAGCATGTTGGATTTGGAGACCACTCCAACCAAATGGTGCATCAACTGTCCTAAAGAGGTTTGATTACATTGATGCACGAGGCAAACCCAAGTCAGTCATGGCTTGGGTACCCCAAGGAAACTAATATGTGTATACATGTGCAGGAACATTCAAATGATATTGCTGATCAAGGATATGTAGATAGTGGATGTTCAAGGCACATGACAGGCAACATGTCTTACCTCACAAACTTCAAATCATTTGATGGAGGATATGTTACCTTTGGGGGAGGAATCAAAGGAAAGATTACTGGTAAAGGTACAATTAAAACCAGTAAATTAGATTTTGAAAATGTGTACTTTGTGAAAGAACTACAGTTTAATCTCTTAAGTGTCACACAAATGTGTGACACAAAGAACAATGTTCTTTTTACTGACACTGAATGCATTGTACTTTCTCCCAATTTTAAAATTCCTGATGAAAGTCAGATTCTTTTTAAAATCCCTAGAAAGAACAATATGTACATTGTTGATTTAAAGAACATTGTTCCTAAAGAGAGTTTAACCTATCTAGTAGCAAAAGCCTCATTGGATGAATCTATGCTATGGCATAGAAGACTTGGTCATGTAAACTTTAAAACAATCAATACAATTGCAAAATATGATTTGGATAGAGGTTTACCCAAAAAGATTTTTCAAAATGACCAAACCTGTGTTGATTGTCTAAAAGGCAAACAACATAGAGCTTCTTGTAAGCCCAAGTCTCATAACTCAATTTCTCAAGCTTTATACATGCTTCATATGGACCTCTTTGGTCCTACATCTGTGAATAGCTTGAATGGTAAAAAATATTGTCTTGTAGTTACTGATGATTATAGCAGATTTTCTTGGGTTTTCTTTTTAAGAACTAAGGATGAAACAAGTGAGATCCTTAAGTCCTACATTACAGGGATAGAAAACCAAATTGATAAGAAAGTAAAAGTAATTAGATGTGACAATGGGACAGAATTCAAGAATAGAGTTATGGATGAATTTTGCAAAGAAAAAGGAATAAAAAGAGAATATAGTGTAGCTAAAACCCCACAGCAAAATGGAGTAGCAGAAAGGAAAAATAGAACTCTTATAGAGGCTGCTAGAACAACGTTAGTAGACTCTAAGTTGCCTATTTCATTTTGGGCTGAAGCTGTAGGTACTGCTTGTTATGTGCAGAATAAGGTTCTTGTGATTAAACCTCATAGAAAGACTCCTTATGAACTTTTGTTTGGTAGAACACCATCTTTAAGTTTTATGAGACCTTTTGGATGTCATGTCACTATTCTCAATACCAAAGATCATCTAGGAAAATTTGAAGGAAAAGCTGATGAAGGCTACATGATAGGGTATTCTTTGCAAAGTAAGGCCTATAGGGTGTATAATAGATGCACTAGGCTAGTGGAAGAAAATCTGCACATAGAGTTTCAAGAGAAACTACCAAATGTTGCAGGCATTGGACCAGATTGGTGTTTTGACATTGATAAGCATTCAGATTCTATGAATTATGTGCCTGTCACAGGTACAAATACTAATGATAATGTAGGTTTTGAAGACAATGTTGAAACAACTGAGGATCAAGATTACATCTTGATGCCAATTTGGAAAGATTTGGATTCATCTTCAAGTCATGAAGAGCCTTCAAATACAACAAATGAAGGTGTTGGAAATGATCATGGAACTCAAGATCAAGGGAATCAAGAAAATTCTGAAAATGAAAATGGTACTGCCAATTCACAAGATGGTACTGCCAGTTCAACAGATGGTACTGCCAGTTCACAAATTGGTCCTGCTGAACCATTAAATGTTCTATCAGATGATTCCTTACCAGAAGATGTAGGGATTGGAAACCTTCCAATTTCCTATGATGTTCCTACAACACATAACACAAGAATACTCAAAGATCACTCCATAGATAATGTGATTGGCAGCATTGATTCTGGTGTTAAACCAAGAACTCAAGTCTTATCTTCAGACAAAGATGGGTTTGTCCTAGCTGTGTATGAAGAAAAGAACCATGAAGTTGCCCACATATGCCTATTTTCATGCTTTCTCTCACAAGTAGAACCCAAAAACATTACAAAAGCCTTAGATGATTCAAGCTGGGTTGAAGCAATGCAAGAAGAGCTACTTCAATTCAAACTTCAGAAGGTTTGGGTACTGGTTGATTTGCCCAAAGGCTACAGGGCAATTGGAACCAAATGGGTTTTCAGGAATAAGAAGGATGAAAAGGGAATAGTGATAAAAAAAAACAAAGCCAGATTGGTGGCCCAAGGGTATACTCAAGAAGAAGGAGTAGATTATGAAGAAGTTTTTGCTCCAGTTGCAAGAATTGAAGCAATTAGGCTATTCTTGGCCTATGCTTCTTTCATAGGATTCACTGTCTACCAAATGGATGTCAAAAGTGCCTTTTTATATGGTACTATTGAAGAAGAGGTGTATGTTTCTCAACCTCCAGGCTTCATTGATGCAGAATATCCAGACAAGGTGTACAAGGTCACCAAAGCTCTTTATGGTCTACACCAAGCTCCTAGAGCATGGTATGAAACATTGGCTTTCTATTTATTGGAAAATGGATTTCAAAGAGGCAAGATTGATCCAACTTTGTTCATAAAAAGAACAAAGAAAGACATCTTGCTGGTACAGATTTATGTTGATGACATTATCTTTGGATCTACAAACCAAGAGTTGTGTGTAGAGTTTGAAAAACTTATGCACAATAAGTTTGAAATGAGTTCCATGGGGGAACTTACTTTCTTTCTGGGTCTTCAAGTGAAACAATCAAATGAAGGCATATTTATCAGCCAAGATAAGTATGTAGCAGAGATCCTAAGAAAGTTTCGGTTTGCAGATTCAAAGATTGCAAGTACACCAATGGATCCAGAAAAGGGGTTACTCAAAGATGCTAAGAGTGAAGATGTTGATGTGCACAATTACAGATCAATGATTGGGTCCTTGATGTACCTTACATCATCAAGACCAGATATCATGTTCTCAGTATGTGTATGTGCAAGGTTTCAAGTAAATCCAAAAGTTTCTCATCTCACAGCAGTCAAAAGGATCTTCAGATACCTCAAGGGTCAACCTAAGTTGGGTTTATGGTATCCAAGGGAATCATCTTCTGATTTGGTAGCTTATTCAGATAGTGACTATGCTGGTGCAACCCTAGACAGAAAATCCACAACTGGTGGATGCCAATTTCTTGGCTGCAGACTCATATCATGGCAATGCAAGAAGCAAACAATGGTGGCCAATTCTACAACTGAAGCAGAATATGTTGCAAGTGCAAGTTGTTGTGGCCAAGTTCTTTGGATCCAGAATCAATTGCTTGACTATGGGTACAATTTTCTTAACACCATTATTTACATTGACAATAGCAGTACTATTTGTATCATTAAAAATCCAGTTCAACATTCAAAAACAAAACACATTGAAATCAGACACCATTTCATAAGAGATTGCAATGAGAAAAGGTTAATTCAAGTTGTCAAAATTGATTCTGAAAAGAATTTTGCAGACCTCCTCACCAAAGCTTTTGATTTAGGTAGGTTTAAATACCTGGTAGCAGGTATTGGTATGATAAATCTTTGAAAATCATGTGTTTTTGTATATATATAAACAAGTTCTGGCCTCTAAATTTGGTACTGCTAGTTAGTCATAAGGTACTGTCAGTGCATAATTGGTACTGCTAGTTCAAAGTTTGCTCTGTTTTTGTTCATCTTGATGCTTAAATGTTAACAATGCTATAAGTGCTTTGCACTCTGTTCTTTTGGTCTACAACTAACCATTTCAGGTTACTCAAGATTGCTAACATAATCAGGATGTAGAAATGGTAATCAGTTCACCAAGTTTTTCAAAACTTAAGAGCTGGCTAGTCCAAAGCAAACGGCTCTTGGTAAAGACTTCTCAAATCCGTTGATAGCTGATAATTTGCTAAAAATTATAAGGTAATCAGTTCACCAAATTTAAAGAGCTGACTAGTCCAAAAGCAAACGGCTATTGGTAAAGACTTATCAAATCCGTTGATAGCTGATAGTTTGCTAAAAACTATAAGGGATTTTTACTAATAT
Source organism: Artemisia argyi (assembly GCA_030686995.1). NCBI lineage: Eukaryota > Viridiplantae > Streptophyta > Magnoliopsida > Asterales > Asteraceae > Artemisia > Artemisia argyi. The sequence continues at coordinate 21,821,277 of CM060682.1, forward strand.
TTCAAAGAGACTGCCAAGTTATATTTCTAAATACAAGGTACTGGTAGTTCAAATTTTAGTACTGGTAGAGTAAAATGGTACTGCTACATAGCCGTTGAGTCTGTCAGGTTAAAAAATATAGCCGTTGTTTTTAAAGGGTATTTTTGTGAATTACTCATGTTTTTCTAGAATTAAGGATATAGTTATTATAATAAAAGATCTTTTTGACCGCCTCTTCAATTACTTATCCATATCTTTAATAGTCGGTCAAAAGTAATTTTCTCACAATCAATCCTTATCATAATTCACACTCACCTTTCATCTTCTACCAGTACAACAATAAAATCCCACCATCATAATCAAATTTTTCATCAAACCTTTCACCATGGCTCGTCTAAGTTTTGTCAAACGTCACAACCAACTAGCATTTTTGGAAAAGTCTGATGACAATGAATCTTTTCATCAAGCAGTGGATTTTCTAAACAATTCTTATGTCAGGTTTGCTTTACTCGTGAATCCCACTATTTTTGAATCTCAAATTTCACAATTTTGGCAAACGGCTAGAGTTAAAACTCTTAGGGATGGGATTCAAGAGTTAATGGTCAAAGTGGATGGCAGAACCTTGACTTTTACCGAATCATCCATTAGAAGACATCTTCGTTTGGATGATTCAGATGGCATTAGTCAACTGTCTGATACTAAAATCTTTGAAAATTTGACAAAAATGGGGTATAATGTAACTTTTACAAAGCTTACATTTCTTAAAAAGCATTTTACCCCTCAATGGAGATTTTTTATTCATACCATCCTTCATTGTTTAAGCCAAAAGAAAACCTCATGGGAGCAGTTTAGTGGTAACATGGCTGCAGCTCTCATTTGCTTGGCAACAAACAAGAAATTCAACTTTTCAAAATATAATTTTGAAAGATTGGTTAAAAATGTGGACAGTGAAACAAAGTTTTTGATGTACCCAAGGTTTATTCAGTGCCTCATCAACAAATCCAAACATTTGTTACTTCCCCCAAACAAACCTTTTAAAACTCCCAAACTTACACACAAGGTATTTTCAAACATGAAAATTGGTTTTCAAGGAGAAGAAGTACCACTTTTTGAGGAAATGTTACCACAACATTCTGAAGAACCATCCACATCATCTGATCATTCATCACCACACCCATCTCCAGTACCATCAGACACTCCAACAGTACCATCAGTCACACCACCATCACCAGTACCATTACCATCTAACCAACCAACACAAACACCATCTGCAACATCACCATCATTATCACATCATAACTCACCACCACAATCTCCTCCACAACAAAGTGTAGATGCTCAGACTGTAAGGGAATTAAAAGAGCAAGTGCAGCACTTGCAAACTGCTCTTGAAAATCAAAACAAACATTTTACAGAGATCAACACCAAGTTAGTTAAGAGGGTTGAGAAATTAGAGTTGAAGGTGAAATTGTTGAAGGGTAAAAGAACATCTCAGTTGGTTGTTTCTAGTTCTTCAAGTTCAGATGCAGAAGGTTTGGGTCTCTCTTCCAAAAAGGGGAGGATGGGTAGTTCTAAAAATGAAGAAGAGATTCAATTTCAATTTCATGAAGGAACTCAAGTGATTGATGAAGAGCCTGCTATTCAAGAAAAAGAGCCTGTTAGTGCAAAAGATACTATTGAAGCAGAGCAAGATACTGCTGAAGTAGAGCAAGAGCCTGCTGGTATTCAGAGGCTATTAGCTATGGAGTTAAAAGGTTCTGATCAAATGTTTTACAAAAGAAAGAGGGGATCACAACCTCAGGGGAGGTTTCTTGTTTCTGATGAACAATCTGGTGCTCCAAGTCTAGAATCATCACCCAAAGACAAGGGTAAGAAAATTGTGGTTGAAGATGAACCAAAGCCTAAAAAGTTGAAAAGGAAAGAGCAAGCACAATTGGCTGTAGATGAAAGGTTATCCAAACAGCTTCATGAAAAAGAAGTTATGGGGGCTGAAGAAGAATCAAGAATGCTGCAAGAAAAGTTTGATGCTCAGCTGCAATACATCATTTCCATTGATCCAATTGTAAGGGGTGAAGCTTATACTCTTGTGTGTGATGAGTCTCTTAGCTCATATGAAATGACAATCAAGCTCAATGATTTCATCACTAGGAAATACAATCAAGAGGCATTGGATGATGTCTATCAGCAGATCCAGAAGAATCAGAAGAAAGGATTTAAAATGCCTCATTCTGAAGCAGATCAGAAGAAATTCTTCAAGATATATCTGAAAAGAGAAGTGAACATGAAGGGTCATCAACTCAAAGGTAAATCATTTGATGAATTGAAGCTTCTATACTTAGAGGCTTACAGAAGAAACAAAACCAGTTTTCTCATGGATACACAAGAAAGGCCTTCCAAAAGAAGAAAAGATGATCAGAAGGATCAAGCAGAGAAAGCAGATTTGCCTCCTGTTCAATCAAGAGAAATGGTTGTCCATGTTCCACAAGTTGTATTTGCTGAACCTTTACATGCAAGGCATCCAGTCATAGATTGGGAAATCTACAATGACAAGTTTGGCAAAGCATGGAAGATAACAAGAGTTGGAAACAAGGTTGAGATTTTCAAGAACTTTGAAAATCTACTTAGAGCATATAACAGAATGGATTTAGATGAATTATGGGTATTAGTTCAAGAGAAGCTGAAAACCAAGTATAAACCTGATGCAAAGGAGCAAGAGCTATGGGTGGAGTTCAACAGACTGTATGATCCAAATCCTACTGATACACATTGGAAATTTCCTTACTATGATCTATCTGTTACATGGGAATACTTCAGCGTGAGCCATGTTCATCATCTTTCCACTCAGAGTGGAATTGAACTCTTTATGCTAGGTGAGAAGGAGTATCCTTTAAGCTATAAAGTATAATCAGTCTTGATCTCCAATAAGCTATTGTGTGAAGAAGAAACTGATGCAGTCAAAAGATTGAAGGAAAGCATATTGGATCAGTATGAAAGCCTAAGGAGAAAAAGATAAGGTTTTTGGAAGAGTTCCCTCAAATCCTCAAGGTATGAATTTTATTCACAAGAAACTTGGTTATTTTAAAAGGGAATAACAAGTTTAGGGGAGGATTGTTGAGAATAAAATGCACAAGTTAAGAGTCTGCCAGAAGAGCCTGCCAAATGATGGTTAAGCCTGCCTCTTTAGTTTTGTTGATGTTGAAGATACACTAACAGTACCTTCTGGGTAAGAAGGTACTGCTAGTTAAAGAAGGTCCTGCCAGTATTTATGACAAGTTGTTATATTTTATTTAGAGATATTTAGTTGTATTATTAGTCTTTGTACAAAGTTATACGTTAAGTAGAAGTAGTACAGAAGTCTCAGAAGATACAATGGAGTGTTTTACCTTGAAATGTGTAATATTAGGATAAGATAAGTCTCTAATATATTATATTAGACAACTTGACAACTTGTAATAAGGGCTCCTTATGCTATAAAAGGAACCCTTAAGTCACCTTCTTAGATAGAGTTTTGTTAGATCACATGCACAACAAGTAAGCATACTTGACAACTAGATCAATCACTACATGCATAACTTCCACCTTTAAAATCCTTTTTCACGTATCAAAGATTCAAGGTTACACTTGTAATCCTGGTGATAGTTTAGATCGCCCGTATTATTTCATCAATAATATTGAATCGTTTTGTGTTATTCATGTTGTGTTCATCACTCTAAAATCATTCACGTTTACTTATTCACCACCTTTGTTCCTTTAGTGTGTTTTAGTAAATTCCGCGTGCTAAATCACATTCATTCATAAATATCCCAAACACATAATTAAAGATTAACATCCCAAGTGTTTGCACACACAAATCCTTCCACAGTGTCGCAAGGATTAGAAAACCTAAATACTAGTTCTAGAGATGAGAGATGATTCTTTTTGTATTTTTATATTTTTATGAAAGCAAGTAAAAATCTCGGGTTTTGAAGGATATGGGAGGAATTAGTCGCTAGTCAACTAACCCAATACTAAAAATGCAATCAAAATAAAATACTAAAAATGAAAATAAAACTAAATTAAACTAAGGTTGTGAGCAATAAGTGGAGAAATGTGTTTACTTAGATTTCACTACTCCCTAGATATCTTTTACACGTTAATTACTTGTTATAGTTGCGTGGATGACGGATTGTATTCCTTAATACCATTCATGGGGTGACGTACTTAACTCCCCAATCCTATGAGTGCCTACTTCACTCCTATGTCGAGCCCGCTAAGAAGCTCCTAACATGGGATCATTAGAATTTACTCATGCATTAAATACAACCAATAAAACCTAGTACACATTGGTTCATGTTTCCTAAGACGTTCAAGCATGTTACCATTTGGAGATCTGCCAGTTTTCTTAAGCCTAACATTGAAATCATTCATCCAATACAACCATAAACAAGTAATCAACACATAATCAACATCTAGGTTTCATTAGATCTAAGCAAACACAAGATAAATCTAGCCTAGCATGGTGGAATCAAGACAAGCACAAGATATAGACAACCAACACATAGACATATTGATTGAATTAAAAGAATACTTATCTCAATAACACATGTAAGGGTTCAAGGGCTGAAAACCCTTGAAAAAGCTGTAAAATACGTATATGGTTCGGCCTTAGGGTTTCTCCAAACTTGTTCCTCTTTAATGAATGAAAATTAGAAAACTATATACAGATAATAGAGGTTGACGGCGTCAAGAACAACCTTGTGACGCCGTCATCTCGCAGCCAAAATAATTCTCGGACTGCCTTGATCTACTTTTGACGCCGTCATGTAGTCCACTTTTGCAGGCCGTCACGCATTTAACTCTTGACGCTCTACTTTGTGATGCCTTCATTTCTGTACTGGGTCGTCATGATATTTACTCTTGACGCCGTCAGGAAAGAACTCTTGACGCCGTCACACACTGTTCCCAGCTTGGAAAATTAAGTCTTTGGCGTTTTCTTCACTTTTATGCTCCAAAAACGTCCGAATTGCTTCCTTTTCCAGATTTCACTCCCAAAGTACCTAAAATCACAAAAGGAACGATTTAGGGCAATATTTGATCAAATAAATTCAATTCCGGGCTTAAATGACCCCCTAAAAGTGGTTCATTTTTCGCCTCATCATATACCCTTACATTTGAGATTTGCTTGTCCTCAAGCAAATGCGCTTTTATTCTAATCAAAATACAAGTTAGAGGTCATTTAACACTAATATAAAAGTAATTACAACAAATAATCGTTTCACTAAAGACCAAAGACAAGCACGGAGGTCATACGCTAGCACCTCACAAATAGTGTTTAGATACTCACATCTCTCGGGTGTAATAAAGTATAAATTACAATATGGAAACGGAAGATATCTCTCACTACCTGTCATAGCAAAATAGATTACCATAGGCTTGGGAAAGGATCAAACCTCCACCACATGGCGTAAGCACCTAGGATAAACTATCAAAGAGGTCTTTTAAAGGGTTGTAACGTTAGGTGTAGGGATATGAAATACACGGTTTTGTTGGATATAGGCAGTCTTTACTGGTGACGAGTTAACAATCTTGGTTAATTACATGTACAATATGGCGTTGCTAAGCCAAGAATAGACTCGACTTAAGCTAATAAATGAAAAATAACAAAAACATAAAATAAACATAGAATGAAAAGGGATGGTAGTCCGTATGTTTTTTCTCTTTTCTTTTTCTATTTTTTTTTTCATACACTCTTACCCTACCATCCAAAATAATACATCATAGGGAATGAACATTCCCCTTACACTTGAATTTTTACATACTTTACAATAAACTAATCTAATGACTCGAATTAAGAAAATCAAAACACTTGGAGTACTTTTAAGATTAACGCACATACGGGGGTAATAAATGATGTTCTTCCCCATTACTCCATAAAATAAGTACTTTACCCATGAATCCCAATCGTCCCAAAACAATATGTACAAGGATATGACTTGACTTAGCAACCATGTAATCAATTAGATAGTTAACTTAGGGTTTAACAAATAACAATAATGCACTAAAGATGAGTACATACATGGAAGGCTAAGGCGATTTGGGTGTACATTTAAGTGGGGTGTAACAAATTCTTCCTTTAAGTAAAATGCTTAAAGTTAGAAACGAAAAGATAGGCTCGGAGGGGTGTACTAGGGGTTTCGTGTACTAAAAATGAGTACAACACTAAGGTGTGGGAAAAATTAGTTGACTTAACTAGCCAAGTAATATGACTTAAATGGTTAAGTAATTATAATACGGGTTTAACACAAGGGTGATCCTAATGCCTCTTATCATGTAGTAAATCCTACCACATGAATGTAGTCTCACTAGCAGCCTCGGGATGCATCACTAACACAAGTTCTAGAATCTAAATGCTACTGGTACACTCATAAGCACTAATAGTAAATGCTTTTCCTATCAAATCTAAAGGCGAACCTCACATATTTGGGTGGAAAATTTTTCTGAATGGTACGGTTTTGTGCTAGTCATACAATCTCCTATCCATGAGACGCTTGCTAAGGCTAAAGTTTCACTCCTAAATGTTGTAAACAATTTTAAATTTGGCGCTAAAATTACAATAACAAGTATTTCTCATAGTTTTATTACACATCTACTATCAAACAAACAAACTCAAACGAAAGTGTATTGTAAGGTATCATCATTTTACCCTCCCCTTACACTTAGGATGAACATTGTCCCAATGTTCAAGTAAAGAATGTAAAAGTGAAATAGGTAAAAAGAATGAAATCAAATACTCCCCTGATTCGCTCGGTATGGATAATAAGGTGGCCAGGTTAGATCTTCCTCCAAGAAAATGAACAATCAAAGCTTCCCTTCCAGAAAAATAAATCATCTTCTTGTCATACATAACCTGTAAATCCTGAGAAAACAGACAAAGCAACCTCGCATAAACTCGGCGGCAATCTACATAAGTTACTAAATCCTAGAAAACAAAGTAAGATATAATGCTTGTGGAATGAAGTTTGCAGATTTCCTGGAGATTATAAAACTTAATAATTCAACAAAAACTTTAAGACTCCGTTAGAAAAACAAAACTGGTAAAATTTCCAGATTTTTACACGTGACGCCGTCAAGAGCAAGCTCATGACGCCATCAGAAGTGACCTGCAGAAATTCTTGTGTTAAGTTTCTGGAAAATTTCTGGAAAAACTTGGTCCTACTTCCTGGAAAATCCTGCAAAACTTCATTATGACTCAATACAAGCATTTGACTCTAACAAATACGAATATACATGTTCACTTAATATTGTGGAGAATCATGATCGGTTTGTTTCTTAAAAACATATTTGGGGTTTCCCCTTACACTTATCTTTTGCAAAAATACCTTTAGGTGAAGTTAAGACCAGGCCAAAACAACAAAGTAAAGTATTTCCACTTTTTAGTTTAGAAACATGATCTACCAACAATAAAAATAAAGCATGCATACGGAAGCAAATAACAAACAAACAAAATAAAATCACACAAAGCATGGGTTGCCTCCCAAGAAGCGCTTTTCTTTATTTACGAGTCTTGTAGCTAGACTCAAGGTCATGGGTTACCGTGTATCGCTTATGCTCACATAACCAAGCGTGAGCCATCTAATAGTCGCCTCATCTTTCTTATAATCTTCTCCTAGCTCTAAACATCCGCGATAGTATCTTTTATTCTTTTTATGAGTATATTTAAACCCTTTTCTCTTATCATTCTCACTTAGCATTTCTATGGGCGGATACCTACTACACTTCTCCATGGAAAAATCCTTGAACCTAGGGTGTGTGCGGGGCATTTGGTAGACAAAATCTTCTTCCCCATCCGAGAATGTAATTAACCCTTCTATAAGTTTTTCATCGAGGTTGGTCAACCGTTTGAAAGGTCTTCCAAACACAACTTGGGTCAACTAACTATCAACAAATTCTCCTAGACTCTCCATAACCATTAACTCAACAAGATAAACCAAACTTCCTATAAACACATGCAATGGTATTGTCCTAGCAATAATATTTTCCCCTTTGTATTCTAACTCATCTACCATGATTTTATTATATTCATTACGCGAGATTATGTTCATTGGGAGAGATGAGTTAAGATAGGCGTTAAAGCTCCTAAATCCGATCTTACAAGGAAATTACATGTTGAATGAACTGTCACTCTCAATCCTTATTCTAGGGTCGACATACCTAAGAGGGTTCACTTCCTCTTCCATCCTATTCTCATTAATCACATCACCATCATCAAGATCCTCATCGGAGTCTGAATAGTAAAAAGGACTAGCCCTACGGTCATCATCATGATCAGACTCCTCTAACTCAGAATTATTATCAAAGTGGTGGTTGGGCGAGAGGTTAGGTGGGTTCTCATTCTCGACTAAAGGGAGTGGGGTGGGCATTTGGAAAATCCTACGACGAAAAACACGAATAACAGGAATCAAACGATCAATGTTATTGTTATCCATAGAAATAATTTACGAACAAAGGAAACAAGGAAATAAGATAGACTAAAGAGAACCTAAAAATAAAAATAAAATCTTACTAGAAAGGAATCTAGCAAGTAGACCTAATAAAAAGAGATTCTAACCTAGACAAAAACTATTCCCCGGGCTGCGGCGCCAAAAACTTGATGCGTAGGGATTGCACCAGGCTTTACCTCTCGAGGGATCTCGAGAAGCTTACAACCCCCACCAGGTAGTGTACCTGATCGATGTAGTATAGTATAATGACAAGTACCGGGGGATTGATCGTTCAGCTTGTATTTTTATATTTTTATGAAAGCAAGTAAAAATCTCGGGTTTTGAAGGATATGGGCGGAATTAGTCGCTAGTCAACTAACCCAATACTAAAAATGCAATCAAAATAAAATACTAAAAATGAAAATAAAACTAAATTAACTAAGGTTGTGAGCAATAAGTGGAGAAATGTGTTTACTTAGATTTCACTACTCCCTAGATATCTTTTACACGTTAATTACTTGTTATAGTTGCGTGGATGACGGATTGTATTCCTTAATACCATTCATGGGGTGGCGTACTTAACTCCCCAATCCTATGAGTGCCTACTTCACTCCTATGTCGAGCCCGCTAAGAAGCTCCTAACATGGGATCATTAGAATTTACTCATGCATTAAATACAACCAATAAAACCTAGTACACATCAGTTCATGTTTCCTAAGACGTTCAAGCATGTTACCATTTGGAGATCTGCCAGTTTTCTTAAGCCTAACATTGAAATCATTCATCCAATACAACCATAAACAAGTAATCAACACATAATCAACATCTAGGTTTCATTAGATCTAAGCAAACACAAGATAAATCTAGCCTAGCATGGTGGAATCAAGACAACCACAATATATAGACAACCAATACATAGACATATTGATTGAATTAAAAGAATACTTATCTCAATAACACATGTAAGGGTTCAAGGGCTGAAAACCCTTGAAAAAGCTGTAAAATACGTATATGGTTCGGCCTTAGGGTTTCTCTAAACTTGTTCCTCTTTAATGAATGAAAATTAGAAAACTATATATAGATAATAGAGGCTGACGGCGTCAAGAACAACCTTGTGATGCTGTCATCTCGCCGCCAAAATAATTCTCGGACTGCCTTGATCTACTTTTGACGCCGTCATGTAGTCCACTTTTGCAAGCCGTCACGCATTTAACTCTTGACGCTCTACTTTGTGATGCCTTCATTTCTGTACTGGGTCGTCATGATATTTACTCTTGACGCCGTCAGGAAAGTACTCTTGACGCCGTCACACACTGTTCCCAGCTTGGAAAATTAAGTCTTTGGCGTTTTCTTCACTTTTATGCTCCAAAAACGTCCGAATTGCTTCCTTTTCCAGATTTCACTCCCAAAGTACCTAAAATCACAAAAGGAACTATTTAGGGCAATATTTGATCAAATAAATTCAATTCCGGGCTTAAATGACCCCCTAAAAGTGGTTCATTTTTCGCCTCATCAATCTCTTTCTCTCTCTTTCTATTATTGTATCTCTCGTGTTTTTGGCTGCCAGAACTTAGTACATATAATACTCCATCCATCCAAAGTCAACAAATACCATTGACTTTAGGTTTGGGCTGATTTGGTGGGCTTTCCTCATGGGCCAAGGAAAAATACCCAACAAATCTCCCCCTTTTCCTGACTATGAGGAAGAGTTCGCCATCCCGGTGATCGATCAACAAACCTTGAGCTTCTCCCTTGCTAACGGCTTGGTCAACATATCAGAACCATTATCATCGGTATGAACTTTATCAAGTTCAAATAAACCATCTTCAATAGCATCTCTAATCCAATGATACCTCACATCAATATGTTTTGTTTGCTTATAAAACATAGAATTCTTCGCAAGGTGAATAGCACTTTGATTATCACAAAGAACCACGTAGCGCTGTTGCTTGAAGCCAAGCTCCTGCAGAAACCTTTTCAACCACAGTAGTTCTTTACACGGTTCTGTTGCTGCTACATACTCAGCCTCTATTGTAGACAACGCCACACACTTTTGCAATCTAGATTGCCATGAAACAGCTCCCCCTGCAAAGGTCATCAAATATCCAGAAGTGGATTTCATGTTGTCCTTATTTCCCGCCATATCTGAGTCTGTGTAACCAACAAGCACGGGCTTCCCATTTCCAAATGTGATACCCAATTTGGAAGTACCTCACAGATATCTAAATATCCATTTAACAGCTTCCCAATGCTTCTTACCAGGATTTGACAGGAACCGACTGACAACACCAACTACATGAGCTAAATCCGGCCTTGTACACACCATAGCATACATCAAGCTACCAACCGCTGAGGCATATGGAACTTTATCCATCTTTTCAATGTTCTTTTTGGAAGATGGGCAATCTTTATCAGTTGGCTTAAAGTTGGGAGTAAAAGGGGAACTAACCACTTTAACTTTATCCATGTTGAACCTTCGCAACACCTTTTCAATGTATTGCTCTTGTGATATATGCAACCTCTTGGCACCTCTATCACGGAGAATCCGAATGCCAAGGATATGTTTTGCTGGCCCCAAGTCTTTCATAGCAAAAGACTTGCTCAAATCTCGCTTCAGTTGGGCAATTCTTCCAACGTTCTTGCCAACAATCAGCGTATCATCAACATATAGCAACAAGATGATGAAGTCATCATCACCAAATCTCTGAAAGAAAACACAGTGATCTGAAGAGGTCTTTCGGTAGCCTTGCTTCCCTATAACTGACTCAAATTTCTTGTACCACTGTCTCGGTGCTTGCTTCAACCCGTACAAACTTTTCTGAAGTCTATACACGTAGTCTTCCTTCCCCTTAACCTGAAAACCTTCAGGCTGCTCCATGTAGATTTCTTTATCCAGATCACCATGAAGGAAAGCTGTCTTGACATCCATTTGCTCCACCTCAAGATCGAGGCTAGCCGCCAAACCAAGAACAACTCGAATAGATCCCATCTTTACAACTGGAGAGAAAATCTCATCAAAATCAATACCTCTTTTCTGACTGAAACCTTTTACCACTAATCTGGCCTTGTATCTCGGTCTAGAAGTATACTCATCAGTCTTCAATTTGAAAACCCATTTGTTCTTCAAAGCTCTCTTGCTCTTAGGCAACTCTACCAGCTCAAAGGTATTGTTTTTATGCAAGGAATTCATCTCATCTTGCGTGGCTTCAGACCATTCCCTTTTGTGTTCATCTTCCATAGCTTCTGCATAACACTCGGGCTCTCCCCCATCAGTGAGTAAAACATACTCATGTGCAGAATAGCGTGTGGAAGGATGATGATCTCTAGTGGACCGTCTAACCGTAACGAATGGTGGCATAGGTACTGGTAACTCAGGATCAACGTCTTCATCTAGGTATGGTTGCTCTTGAGCATCAACATCTTCGGCACCATGTTCTTCATCATTCAGAATATCATCTCCAAACTGTGCATCAAAATGTCTTGGAGGAACCGGATCTAAATCAATAGGATCATCATTATGTTGAGGAATTGTCTCCTTCTCAGCATTCTCAACATCTTTCAAAGTTTGGTCTTCGTCAAACTCTACATCTCGGCTACGAACGAGTTTCTTTTGAACTGGATCATACAACCAATACCCAAGTTCATCTTGACCATACCCGAGGAATACACATGGCTTAGACTTCACATCAAGCTTTGATCTTTGATCTTTGGGAATATGCATAGATGCCTTGCATCCAAAGACTCGTAAATGACGGTATGAAACATCTTTGCCGCTCCAAACCCTATCAGGAACATCAAAGCGCAAAGGAACACAAGGGGTTAGATTAATAACATGTACCGCCGTATTCAAAGCTTCACCCCAAAAAGAAGCAGGCAACCCTGCATGTGAAAGCAAGCATCTGACTCTCTCAACCAAAGTTTTATTAATCCGCTCTGCTAAGCCATTCAACTGCGGTGTCTTCGGTGGAGTCTTTTGATGCTGAATTCCATGCTCTCTACAATAAACATCAAAGGGGCCAATGTATTCACCTCCATTGTCGCTTCGAATACATTTAAGTTTCTTCCCTGTCTGCCTCGTAACTAAAGCATGAAACTGCTTAAACACATCCAATACTTGATCTTTAGTCTTCAAGGTATACACCCAAACCTTTCTTGAGTGATCATCGATGAAAGTGACAAAATACGAACACCCACCAAGTGTTTTAGTCTTCATGGGACCACAAACATCGGAATGTACCAGATCAACATTCTGAAAGGAGACCGACTCTTAAAAGCTAGTCTAGTTTGCTTTCTTGCCAAACAGTGAGAACACTTCTTCAAGTTGATATCATGCACACCGGTTAACACATTCTTCTTAGAAAGAATAGACATCCCCTTTTCACTCATGTGACCAAGTCTCTTGTGCCATAACTCGGTCATATCATCATTGTCTACAGCATTTACAATGCTCTTGGAGATCTTCATATGTGTCATATATAACTTGGATTCCATTTTCCCTCTTACAACAATCAAGGATCCGAGAGTCACTTTCCACAAGCCATTACCAGAACTGTTGTGGTAACCATCTACGTCAAGAAGACTTGTTGAGATAATATTGAGTCTCATATCTGGGACATGTTTCACATTATGTAAAACCAATTCCATCCCTGTGTCAAACTTCAAACAAATATCTCCAATACCAGCAATCCTAGATAGCCCAGTATTACCCATCCTAACAACACCGAAATCACCTGGTGTATAAGATGAAAAATATTCTTTTCGTGTTGCAACATGACACGTAGCACCACTGTCAAGAATCCAACTCGAATCATCATGAGCAAGGTTAACCATATCATAATCAGAACAAACAAAGAACTCATCTGTGGTGGTATTTACTTCAGTACTTTCATCACCATCATCATCTTTCTTGTGTTTGTTCTTCTGGTTGTTGTAGTTTTTCTTCTTGTTCTCCTTTTTAAACTGTCTGCAAAACTTCATTGTGTGTCCCTTCTTGTGACAATGGTAGCATTCAACATCAGCAAATTTTCCTTTGCTGGAACTACTGCGATGATTACCTCTGTTACTCGGACCTCTACTTTGACTTCTCCCCCGCCTTTCAGTGACCAAGACGTCTGACTGTGAAGAAGAACCCTGTGACTTTCTTCTCATTTCTTCATTTAGAATACTGCCTTTAGCCAATTCCATGGTGATAACACCATCTGGTGCAGAGTTGGATAAAGATGTCCTAAAAGTCTCCCAAGTATCCGGTAAAGTACCAAGAAGCCACAAGCCTTGAATCTCATCTTCAAACTTGATACCCATACCTGCAAGCTGATTTATAATACCCTGAAAAGCATTTAAGTGATCAGTAATAGGAGACCCATCAGTATACTTTAATCCCATCATTTGCTTGATTAAGAACAACTTGTTATTTCCAGTTTTTCGTGCATATAACTGTTCAAGTTTGTTCCAAAGAGTACGAGCATGTGTCTCCTCACAAATATGGTTCAAAACATTATCATCAACCCACTACCTAATATACCTGCAAACCTGTCTATGCAAAATAGTCCATTCTGCATCTGTTTTGTTCTCAGGTTTCTCAGCACTAAAAACAGGCAAGTAGTAATCTTTAATATAAAGGAGATCTTCCATCTTCCCTTTCCAAACATGATAATTAGAACCATTCAAACTTACCATCCTACTTGTATTAGCTTCCATCATTCAAACAGGTTAAGTCCCCAAACCAAGAACCAAGTTCTGATACCAATTTGACGGGTAAAGTTGCAATGGGTCACAACGGTATAAATACAAATGCGGAAGCAAAACCTTCGTTTGACCACACTTACCCAAACCCGTATGAACCTATGAGGAAGTAAACAAATAAGGCACACTAACCACAACTCTAAACAGCCCCTAATGGTCTCAAATCAGTCCCAAACCAGCAGGTAATAAATGTAATCAAACACACAACAAGGACACCAAAGCTTTTAGCGTGAAAACCCCAAAACGGGTAAAAACCACGGGACAACTAGTGCCGCTTAAAATCCACTACCACCAATAATAGAGTAATACAATCAGATCTTCTCTAGATACTAGAGGCATACAACAATCATCATACACTTGGAATAAAGCATCAAGATGTATGGAACCAAACTACAGACAAAAGAGGAATAACATCACCAGAAATTCTGCCCTCTTTTCCAGCCTTAATATCTCGACTTTCGGACCACTTGAGACAAATTCAACCGTCCAAAATGTTGGCCCAGATGCTGTGAAGCTGCTGTCCAAAAATGAGGACGATCCAACGGTTCAATCTCTGGGGATCTTCAGTTTTGTGGGCTGCTGTAGGGAATAACGAAAATCCGCACTTTACTCTCTTTTGATCTCTCTCTGTCTTTTTATTATTGTATCTCTCGTGTTTTTGGCTGCCCAGAACTTAGTACATATAATACTCCATCCATCCAAAGTCAACAAATACCATTGACTTTAGGTTTGGGCTGATTTGGTGGGCTTTCCTCATGGGCCAAGGAAAAATACCCAACAAAATTAACCAAAATGAGAGCTCTAGTTTTTCTTGGCAAAATTCGTATTCAACACAGGCCATTACATACTGATAGATTTGGCAAAGATGTTTTTTTTGGGAATACAAGTATTCAAGCCAATAAGTGCAATTGTGCAATATGCGTATAAAGTTCTATAATGTAAATTGGTTCAAGTGTGCTTGGTTAGTAACCAAGTCTATGCAGGTTCTTAAGCATAACAAGATGAAGTTATATAGCAGGCAGTTTTGTTTCATGAAGTTCTATAAGCCTGCTATTGTCTAATATGTTGCTGAAGAGATAGAAGATTAAAGGCTTTTTGGAATACATTTGTGCTAGAGGCCGAATTTAGTATTGGTTTGTATTTGATAAACTATTGGAATACAGAAATTGGTTTTCAAAAGTTCTTTAATACCTTCTCTAGCATTAACCGCCTTCAATCCTCTCTGAAATAAATCTACTTATAGGCTAATTGTTAATCTGACCAATGTTTACAAGTTCACTTCTGGCGCAATTGAGGTTAAAGGGACACTTACAGACGACGAACCTGAGAACATGATTATAACGACATTCAGAATAAGCATTTATTGCAACTACAATTTGCTTTATTATGACTTGTACCCATGACACGTTATTATGACTTGTCCACATGCACACAGTCACTTTAGCCCTCTAATTTGCTTTAAACCTCATACATTATCTAAAACTATAAATAAAACACCACAAAACCACTTAACAACTTATATATAACTCGACAAATAACCCATTTTGATTAAGCTACAAACAAATAATGAATGTACATGAGAAATGATTATGTGAGCACATTAATTAGATGATCACAATAAGATCGCTCTATCAGTCTATACCATTTAAAAAATGCAGCAATCAACACAACACAAATTTCTCACCATAACAATGGCCACCGCAAGTCCAGGCATCAAAACCACAATGCACCAAAAAACACAGTATAAATCAAACAAGATCTGGATTGCACTCCATTGGTATAAGAAGCATAACATTAATGAAAAGACTAAAGATCAAACAACTTCAATCATACTCAGAGGTACAACGCATCACAAACAACTTCAATCATGTTATCGGGAGAGGAGGATTTGGAATGGTTTACCTTGAAAATTTCAACGATACACAAGAGCTGAGGGGGTAAAATTGATTAAGTTGGTTAAAATGAAGGACTACAGGATATACTTGAAGGGTAACAAATGTAATTTTGAATGAAAGTCCACACTTTTTTTGTGTAATTTTATTTGTTAGTTTTGTAGTATGTATTTTTTTTTTTTTTTTTTTTTTTTTTTTTTTTTTTTTTTTTGTAAACTCACATAACTATGCGTGAACAATTTATTTGACACATTTGTAAGTGTGAGTGATTTTTTATACATTCATAAGTGTGATAAAAACAAAAAAAAATCTACACGTTTATTCAAGTGTGGAAATATAAATATGTATATTCAACCCTTTTTTTAGTGTTTGGAGACTAATTTGAAATCATAATTCCAAACTACGAAAATCTGGGCCAAAATCTTTGAAAGAATTAGTGAAGTAGCAAGTATTAGATGATAGATAGTTGCCAATTTTATGATTACGGTTTATTATCATGGTTCTATGTAATTTGTATAAATAGTTATAAATAAAGACAATATACCTAACTGTTTTCGTTACTTAACATTTAGAGCATGTCTGATCCTGAAACCTAGTTGGCCACCATGAGCAAGCGCCTATTTATCACCCGTCAAACTTATATCTCTTTCAATAATTTTATACTTTTATTCTTTAATATCTTTCTTGTTCTTTAAACCATATTGCTGTCACACTCTTTTCACTCCTTTCTTTCTTGTTATTTTCTTTTTTCTTTTTCTTTAGCTGACTTTAATTTGGTAGAGATGAGATCAATATAGATCTCTTATTTGCCATAAAACCAATTAACCAATCATATTTACCCATTTTTATTTTTCAACTTTAAAAAAATAAAAATAAATAACATATCTTGCAAACGGTAAATCTTCAAGCTATAAAAAAAATATCATCGCGACGAGAATTAAATTATCTTTCTATAGTTATGCATTGTTATATACTTTCAATGAACTTTTTTTTTAATTTCCGTCCAGAAAGAATCATATATGATTCGTAAAAATCATATATGATTCGATTCTTACGAATCATGTATGATTCGTAAGAATCATATGTGATTTGTTAAAATCGAATCATATATGATTTTTCTGGGCGAAAAAAAAAGTTCATCGAAAAAAAAGTTCGTCGAAAGTTGTCTATAGAAAGATAATTTAATTCTCGTCGCAATGGTATTTTTTTTTGTAGCTTGACGATTTACGGTTTGCGAAATATTTAAGTTTTAAAAAAAGGGTGGAAGTTATTTTTTTATTTTGATTAAAAAAATGAGTGGCTAAGATTGCTTAATGAGTTCTTTGGTAAAAGTTGGATCTATACAGAACTTTTGGCTAATTTGGTATTGTGCCCATGATTCACAAAAGAAACAATTTGCTATATTCTTTCGTAGCCTTCTGCCGCACTTCTTTTTCTCAATTCCAAATCATATCTTTAATATAAATCCTTTCAAATCATATCTTTGTTTTCTTTTCTTTTAGAATCTTACATCTTAAGTTCTCAATTTAAAAGTAACAAAATAAAAAATAAAAAAATAAAAGGAAAAAGAACTTTTGTGGTTAATGTTGGTTGCTTCTGCTGCTATGTTATGAACAAGACTGTGATGAATTTGCACGGCTTGCAACATGACTTCTTCATCAAGAAATTTATATCATTTTACTATCAAAGTTTTTCACTCTAATCTTGAGCTTTCACAATTTTGTTGCTTGAACTCGGGAAGTATTAGATAATAGATAGTTGGCCCAAGCCCGGTTTGTGGTTATTATGTAACAACCCCCAAAATTCGGGTCCAGCGGAAGCATGCATGCATTGGGGTACTATGAAAATTGGTATCATAACAAAAGGTAAAAAGAATGGTTTTTATTCAAATCATTTAAAATACACTCCTTATCAAAAATGATAAGTTTACTTTATAGAAAAGTAGTGTGGAAATAGGCCCATAAAGAAGTTAAAGCGGTCCCAAAAGTTTATCAGAGTCGCATATGACCGTGCCCCTTGCCAAGTGCCTTCCAATAGGTCAGCTTACGCTGGTGAGTCCATAGAGTTTTAGTTTAAAACAGTATAGTTGAACCAAAGGGTTTTCGAGTTCAAATCATCCTTTTCAACAAGTCAAATTTAAGGTAGGCTTACATTGCCTAAGTCACAATTCCGAATCAAATAACCACAATCAACTCATGATCAAACAACTTGAACCATAATCAATCACATAGATGCTACACTCATATAGAGTCACACAAGGTACCCTGTTACGCTGGCCAAGTCAAACCACACAACGAATTCCCTATAGGTGCACACTATAGTCTAACACATAATCTCATACAATAATCATTCATATTATCTAACCATATCTAGTCCCCACGCAATAACAAGATTTGCTGTGTGCGACTAGGGTTGATTTAACCTCCAATAATCCTTTATACGTCCTTAGCCAACTCATGTAACAGTTTCCTAAATCACAATCACAAATCTCATACCACATAGATAAACAAGTAACTGCATAATGCATTCAAATAACCAAATCAAATATTCCAACAAACAGTCAAATCTTGAGTAAACAATTCACATATCCAAATAAACAAACTTGAGTTTAATTGAAAGCGAGCATGTATTCTCCCCCCAAAATAGTTTAAAAACCAGTAAAAGTGGAGGGGGCTATGAACTCACCTAGGCCACAGCAACGCAATATACACGACTGACACGACTGGCATCTAGCAAATTCACAATAGCATCAAGGAGGCGGTACATCAATACGGAAAACTGCGAAGCCTTCTACATATCCAACTTATCAAAATATAAGATTCTCAGCGATGAACCAAATCCTCCATAAGCTAACTACACCCAAGTAATTACCCATTCTTCTATTTCCAAATCTCTCATTAACCATTATTTTGTTTTTGTGTTTGGTATCATTGTGTGTGCAGTGAAGACACGACATAGACTCATGTGAACTCACGCTAAAGGATAACCAAGCGAACTTGACAAGAAACGAGACAAAACTCAACACGAGACAACTGGGTCAAACTACGTAGACCACATCAAAACGATCACACCTAAACGGTTACTCAGTCAAGTCTATGGTCATCAATTTAATCTAAACCTCGATATTCCTATATAAAGCATATCTCGATAAACATGCCCTCAAAACGACTAGTGACCAGTCCATTTTCATATTCAATCAGGTTTCGTTTATTATTTCTAATAATAATAATTATTATTAGGTAACGTATTCGTCGTTATTTAACGATCTCGTATTAATTTAGAAATAATAACAAACGTGTTTAACGTTTATTAATATTTCTTATTAATCTTGCCAACGTTATATAACGTACCTATCGATCTCTAATTATTATTATTATTAACTTATAAATATGAAATAACGATTATCAATCGTTACTAAATCTTTAAAGTTATTATTATTATTAACTTATTATTAACTCGCGTCATAATCGTTTAGCCGTTATTATATTTTCACGGGTCACATTCGTTTCAAGTCATATTTATCACAGGTCAAATAGTCAACAACACATAATAAGTCTATTTCGGCTCGTCAGGGTCACACGAGACTAGAGTCTCGGTAAATCCCGACACGGCTCAATTCACACTAATATATCATAATCACAAAACCAATATCCGCAATCACAACTTCAACATGTGACGGCCGACTACGGCTCGCCTACTAATCCTAATCTCCATCAATCTAATTCCACATTCAACGACAACAACAATAACAACTATATCAACTTCATGCCGAGACCCTAATGGTCTCGGCTCCTACCCTCAGCCACAATCAATCAACCAACCGGACTCTATTCGCCAAGAAAACATCAACAACTAACCAAAACCACAACAACAACTTGATAACCCAAACATTATCCCATCCATCCTAACTCTAATCCCAGCTTACGGCAAGAGCCAACAACCAATGGTGAACAACAAGAACAATGCCTCAAAACCGTAAAATATTATAAGTGTGAAACCCTCAAAACCCTAAGGCTTTGAGTCGAATCGAAGCATTAATGCCTCAAAAACGGCGAGTTATCACCACCTTGGTCTTCGGATGAATCAGAATCACGTTAAGAGGATAAGGTGGTGATGAATCCGAGGAGAAAACTCGAACAAAAATGGAGTTATGTTGGTTTATATGGCGCGTGATGGGTACCAATATGGTGGAGATGACGAGAGGAACCAGATGGTGGTGGCGGTGTATGGTGACTCGCGGCGGTGAGGCTCCATATGGCTGAAATATTGGCTGGTTTGTAGTGTGTGTTGTGTGTGTGCTTTTGTCGGCAGGAAAGATAGAAGAAGGGAGTAAAAACCCTAAAATATTATAAGTGTGATATATATATATAGGATGAGGGTGGGACTAGGGACTATTACCATAAATCTTAAAATCATTTTCCCATGTTTCTCGTAAATGATACCAACCTCAAAATAAATGGTCATTTCTCAAAATAGAACATGACGAGAATTTACGGGTGGTTACATATTAGGGGTCCATTAGGGTTTATGATTACGGTTTTATGTAATTTGTTAAATAGTTACCAACAAAGACAAAGTACATGGTTTTCATTGTTTCTGCAATCAACGAAGAGGACATCAGGAGAAACTGGTCTCGATAAAAGCTCGTGGTTATGTAATAAGGAAGTTACAGTAGCATATATATTAGTATATAATGAGAGTAATTGTGATCAACATGTGTGATGTGGTTTCTGTGCTTTTTATGCTTTGCTCATTCACTCATAATAAGACCATGCTGACAAGTATATATGGTGAATTGGTGATAATCCTATATAAGAGAGTGATAATTTTAAACCACTCACGGTGGTAAAAGGGCTTGTGGTTATCACACTAAAATTGGTTTCAAATTCAATTCCTACTAGATGTAAACAACCCTGAAGTGGCCATACTAACCTCCTGAAAAGGGAGGGCTTTATGCGGTTTGAACTTGTGTGGTGGTGGGTAATGAATTAGTCGGTTAAAAGGTCGGAAAACATTATAGAATAGTTTAACAATTCAAGTTTGACAATTCAACTGGATGACATGATTGTTAGAAATGAAGCTGAGCGATATTTACGTGAATTAGGGTAGACAACTTAAATGCATATAATGCAGGGACTACTAATGTAATATGGTAATAGTTGTCTTTTGTAAGGCCTATATAAACCCCTCAAGACTTCACTTGAGGGGTGTGGGTGTGTAAGCTTATCTTTCATAATAAAAATATCCTTGTTTCACCTCACCTTCTCTCTACTTTCTCTCTCTAGAATCATAATGTATTTCGATCAACCTCGACCTCCGGAATGTGTTTCTTGGTCATAACAAGTGGCATCAGAGCTAACCAGGGGTGAATCGTGGTGTTTTGTGGTGTAAAAATGTGTTTTTTTGGCGATTTTTCTCAAAAAAAAGTACGGTTCTATCGAGTAACAAAGGCTTTTATCGAGTAAGGGAGCGCATTTTTAGGGAATTATCGAGTAAGAAAGGGTGTTATCGAGTAAGGAACTGTAGTTTCGATTAAGGGTATCAAGTAACCTACTGTATCGAGTAAGGCTCCTACATCGAGTAAGGTTTCTTTATTTGGCGAGTTAGCCAGTTAGCGAGCAAGCTAACACTCCTTATCGTCTACCAAGTAAGGATTTTCTTGATTTTATCGAGTAAAGGAAACTATACCTCATTAAAGATAGGTTATCGAGTAAGGCAAAATCTATCGAGTAAGGAAACATTATCGAGTTAGCACCCAATATCGAGTAAGCTTATCAAGTTCACATTTATCGAGTAACAAGTCCTTCCGAGTTAGCAAAACCTTATCGAGTTAGAACCAATATCGAGTAAGCATTATCGAGTAAGGAAGTATCTATCGAGTAATGGTTATTAAGTAAGGTTTTACCGAGCAAGCTTTATCGAGTAAGGGTGACTACCGAGTAAGGGTGATTATCGAGTATGCAGACTTTATCGAGTATGGGATTTTTTCGAGTAAGGAGTGATGTTTAAGAATTTCAAGGGTTTTTTTTTACCGAGCATCAAGGAGTGAAATTCTTTTGAGTTTCTTAAGGTTTCGTCGAATACCTAACATACAAACCCTAGCTTAAAAGATCCTAATCAAGATTCACCAAAGATCAATGGCTAAATTTTGAACGTTATCAAAGGTGACTACGGGGATAATTTGTTTATTACTTATTTGAGCTTGAAGTGACGTTTCACGGGTTCGTGCACTTAGTATCTCAAAGTCTAGGGGTTGGTTGGATGCAAGACTTTTGAAGATCATTGTTTGAGCATTTATGGAATAGTGATTAAGACTTGGATTATCTAGTTATACTCGATGTAAGGGGTTACATTGTAGTACTCACGGGTTATAGCTATCACTTTATGGAGTTACGTTGTAGTACTCAGTGTCACACGAAGTTGTGGATATTCCAAGAGGTGGATATTTCATATACTGTTTGATTGGTTTGGGTATATGCCACTACCTATATTGTAAGGAGTGACGTTGTTGTGCTCAGTATAGGTTCTTAATCAAGGATAGTACAAGTATAAGTCACAAGTTCGGGGAATTTTACTTCACACTCAAGTTTGTCATATCGGGTTGTCTCCACACGTGGTCACTTACTATTAGCCAGTGGAAGTGAAAAGAGGTTTGATAAGAGGTTGATATGAGATGAAGTGTAGAGAGAATAGTTATTGGCATTCACTCATAGGGTATTGATTTGTATGTTGCTTCCAGATGATATGTTTATGTACACATATTTATGATGATTCCGAGAGATCGTCATCATCCAGGAGGGAGAAATGTGTATATCGGGGCTTTTATCGAAGAACTGGAAGCATTCTAAGTGAGTTGAAGATGTCAATATGATGCTCCCTAAACAAACCTGTGAAGAAGTTACATATTATCAGTCTATGATTCATTTTCCGCTGTGCATGACAAGATATGAGACTGAAGACAATTTGGGCAGAATTCAAAGACACTTCTTCTACAAGCATCAAGGTTATATCAAACGGGTTGTCTATTTGGGAGGGAGCATGTAAAAGAGAAGGGATTACTAATTGGGAGGGAGTAATAACCCAATTAGATTAGCAAGTGATTCGTCTACAAGTAAAGAAAGATTGCTGGGGATATTTATGAAGATAAAGAGCTATGAAGTCTTCCTCAGCATTGTTGCGCTTACTTTTATTGTTTTTTTACTTGTTAGGAATCATTGTAACCAATTCACGTATATCTCCAGCTGGAAGGAGATTGTTAGAAATGAAGCTGAGCGATATTTACGTGAATTGGAGTAGACAACTTAAATGCATATAATGCAGGGACTACTAATGTAATATGGTAATAGTTGTCTTTTGTAAGGCCTATATAAACCCCTCAAGACTTCACTTGAGGGGTGTGGGTGTGTAAGCTTATCTTTCATAATAAAAATATCCTTGTTTCACCTCACCTTCTCTCTACTTTCTCTCTCTAGAATCATGATGTATTTCGATCAACCTCCACCTCCGGAAGGTGCTTCTTGGTTATAACAATGATCATGATCATGACATGGTAAATTATAAATAAATTTATGGTAAATTAGTAAACAGACTCACGCAGTAAATTATCCATCTTGTCAAGATAGCTACAACACAAAATAATAACTACACAAAAATAACAAATCCTAAATAACAAGAAAGGAACCAAGATCTTTAAAAACACAAGCCAAGATTAATAATCGCTTTTACTCCACAAAAATCCATAACTAAATCTTAACAAAAATCCGTATACTCAAAGTTGGAAACCTAGATTGTTTGCTTGTTTTGTAACTGTTTTGAAGATGGCCCCCATCAATGGCTGAGTTGAAGGTTGTAATTGCTGGGAGGAGCTAGTGATGGTCAGGATGGTTGTTAGAGCAGCAGCTGTGGTGGTTATAGTGGTTGCCATAAAATTTATAGGGACCAGTAGTGGTGTGGTTTTAAAAAGGAGTGAGATACTTGTAGACATATATATTAATTTAGTTGATAAAGATAGAAAATATGTGTAAGAAAGAGTGATTAATCTGGTAAATATGAGTGTTGGAAGAAGAAGATAAGAAGAGGATGAGGAATGTTTGGTTAGTTTGCGTATGTTTTAACTAGTGTTGGTGAAAAGAAAAGATAAAAGAATGAAAGAGTGTTTGGTTGAATTATTATGTATTTTTGTGCCTCTCATGTGACTAGCACATGACGCATTTAACGGTTAAAGTAATGGAAATATTGGTGAAGAGACCAAACTCGCTACGGGTCAAAATCACAAGGAAATGATCCAAGAAAAAAGGGTTTAAGGACCATTTTCGTTAAACTCGACAAATCATAGGGTCCAATTAAGTACTTAACTCGAATCAATATCTACAAAACTAAATTAAAATATTAAATAATTGTCAAACGAGAAAACTGATTTTTAGATCATTTTATAAAGTTTAAGAGGCTGTTTGGTTTGAAGGTATAAAAATGAAAGAATGCATTCATTCCCAACATAGTTGTTTGGTTTATGGGTTCGATTTTGAAAATGGGTATGAAACCCATAAAAGTAGGCATTTTTTATTTCCACCTATGGTGGTGGGTTTTCAAATACTTAAGTACTTTTGTAGAGCTCTAACGATTTACTGATAACACATTCTCTCATTCTCATTTACTACCAATTAACCCGACCGGGTCAACCCGTGTTTCAAAACAATATTTACTACCCTCGCCTATTCATTTGCCTATGATGAAATAAAATCTAATTTCTTTCCTCGTTGCAAAGTGTGCACTACTCTTACACGTGGCTTTACAAATGCCATAAATGTCGATATCACGCCCATGTAAATTGTGCCACTTCAAAGAAAGAGTAATTTAGAACCAAAATTTTACACCTCAACTCCCAAAAAAACACTTTATAACCCACTTCAATCCCTCAAAGATTTGGATCACCGCCTAACCCAAAGATTCTTTACCACACACTCAAACTCTACTCTAATTTCATATACTTTATAACCCACTTCAATCCCTCAAAACCCATTTCACATACCAAATTTTACACCTTAACTGAAATAACAGAAGTAACTGACACTTTGCAAAAAAATCCATTTTTCAAAACTGGGTATGAAAGTTTTCAGGGTTTAACAGAGTCTTTGCCAGAGAATGAGAAATGGGGTGTGTTGGTTTTTGCAGGGTTGGTTTGGGTGTACTTAACTGCTAGGCCTGGTGTGTTGATTAGTGCTATTGATACTTATGTTTTGGCTAATGTCAGGGAGGAGAGGTTTAAAAAGTAGTGATTTTTTGATTGGGGAGAAATTGGGTGAGGGGTCTTTTGGGGTCGTGTATTCGGGTGTCGTCGTGCCGAAAGGTTTTAGTGTGGAAGATAGAGTTAGGATTAGTGGGAGTAAGAGGAGACAGTTGGAGAAAGATGATAGGTTTAAGGAGAAAGTCATTCTTAAACAGGTGACTAAAATTTGCTGTTTTTATATTAAGATTTTGGTTTAACCGTTTTGTATGATTGATTAGTCTTTTTGGTTTCAGCGTTTTGTATGATTGATTAGTCTTTTTGGTTTAAGCGTTTTGTATGATTGATTAGTCTTTTTGGTTTAAGGTTTTGAGACAATTAGTGTTTAGTTTTTTGGTATAGTGAAACTTAAACGAGAGTTATTTGATTATTGAGAGGCCAAATAATAAGTTTTGATGATTAGTTGTAACGATACTGATTCTGATAAATGAAACATTTAGGTGGTACTTTGGATTGCCTATTGCTTTTGAGAATGTTTAGGATTGATTATTGAAATGTTTTTCTGGTTACTTGGGGTGAGATAAGCAGTTTGAATTATGAGGGTGAGAGTTGCTTATTCCTAATTGTTTATCTGTTTTTTTTCAAAAAGCGCAAGCAATTTTAGTGTAAAAATTCTTTGATTATTTGAAGGCCAGTAATCAGTTTATGTGTGAAGTAGTTGCATATTGCAACTACTTAATCTCGGAAGGCCTCGCATTAGGCACCATGATGCAAAATCCTAAACATAATGCAATGATGCGCGCATTTTTTAACCAATTACAACTGAATTTAGAGGGTGTTTGGGATTGCTGTTTTTTCTTCTGCTGCTTAAAAAAAGTGCTTTTATATGATCATTTAGGGGTCAACTTTATACATTACTCCTTAGATAATCATAAGTTGTGAAACACTCAACCAACTAGCTATCTGATTATGATTATTCCATAAACTATATCATTTAATAATTTCTAAACAGAATGCCAAACACCCTTAGCAACCCAAATTATTGAAACTCATACTAGATTTCTTATTTCCACATGCTTAATTTGGTTTCATTATTTCATAGGTAAAGTTTGAGTCCAAGTTGCTAAAATTTAAGTGATATAAGTCCTTCATATGATTGTCAATTCATAATTTGAGTAATGTAATTTACTAGGTAAAAGTTGGAGTTCAAGGTGCTATAGAATGCGGTGATTTTGAAGAATGGTTTAATTATGTTTTAATGGGGAATAACGTAGGAAGATCGCGACCTTGGTGAATACATGAAAGACCGATTCTTCCCATTAAACTTGGAATCACTTATGTTCGGACAAGTCTTGCAAGGACTTGAATCCATTCAACGAAACGCATTGATAATCAAACAAATAATGAGGCAAATAATTTCATCACTCAAGAAAATTCACGACACTGGTATAGTTCACCGAGATGTGAAACCAGCAAACTTAGTGAAAAGGGGCGGATCAAGCTTATTGATTTTGGTGCAGCCACCGAATTGAGGATTGGAAAAAACTATGTACCTGATAAAGGTCTTCTTGACCCGGATTATTGTCCACCGGAACTTTATGTGTTACCGGAAGAAACACCGTCACCGCCTCCTAAACCTGTTGTAGCTCTTCTATCTCCGATTCTTTGGCAGGTGCTATACTTTTTCATATTTCGAATTTTAGATATTGTGTATAACGTTATAACTTAATTAATGGTATAGTCAAGAGTTAGTTGTGTAAAATAGCAACATAGTTTTTGAATTATCGTAACTGATTTTCTAATTTGTACGTAAACGCCAAGTAAGCAATTCGGTTCTAAAATGATCAAATTCATGTTTTGAGGAATTTATGAGAGGGTTCAGGTTTAGGATATCATTTATCGAGTAGGAATTAGTTATTGAAGAATAGGACAAAAGATCAATGATGAACAATTTCTTCACTGGTAAAAACCTCGTTAAAATAGGACATACTAAAACCGAAACCCTTGTTAAATTCCTCACAATATGACGTTGATACATTACTGCCTGTTCTTGCGCGACTATACAGAAAGCATAAACTTTTCATTGGTATGTATATTTTATCCGCTATTATATATATTTCAAGTGCTAAATACACTATTTTGACCATTTTTGCAGCTAAACAGTCCCGATCTTTTCGACATGTACTCCGCTGGAATCGTAATAATGCAAATGGCTATACCATCTTTACGATCTACTGCAGCGTTAAAGAACTTTAATCTTGAACTAAAAACAGTGAATTACGACTTAAAAAGATGGAGGGAAAAAACTTGAACAAGACCCGATGTAAGTGTTCTTGATCTGGATTCAGGTAGAGGATGGGACTTAGCCACAAAACTTATTTCAGAACGAGGGTCTTTGCGTAGAGGTCGTTTATCAGCTGCAGATGCTTTGCGGCATCCGTATTTCTGTTCTTTCAAAATTGAGCTTTTCTAAGTAGAAAGTCAAGATGGGTCAGTTAGTCAGGGATTTGACTAAAAAAGTCAAAGAAAGAAGTCATATTCTTTGCTGGTGTAAAGCTTTTGTATCATTTTTATCCGATGTAACATTACTTAATCCTTAATGAATCTATCGTAAATAATTTACTACATGGAAATATTTGTTGAGGAAATATGAACTAGGACCATGCTTTTCTACGCCCGACACGTGCAACAAAACCTGTCTTAATGGGGGCAACTGACCTCCCAGAACCACACTGTAACGAAAAACAAAACTATGCAATTAAGTATCAAATGGGTTAATTCGCGTTGTGATCTATCTCTTACAACCTGACCCAACACGTTACTTATATATAAAAACAATTAAAAAAAAATGGACAGGGTTGTCATTAGACGTCAATGAGTTGAGATCCATGAAAAACCCATACATGTCATAGAACTTGTCAACCAATCATATCCACCCATTTATCTTCTCCACCTTTTTCTTCAAAACAACATATCTTGCAAACGGTAAATCTTTAAGCTACAAAAAAAATACCATCGCGACGAGAATTAAATGATCTTTCTATAGATATGCATTGTTATATACTTTCGACGAACTTTTTTTTTTAGTTTCCACCCAGAAAGAATCATATATGATTCGTAAAAATCATATATGATTCGTAAAAAATCATATATGATTCGATTCTTACGAATCATATATGATTCTTATGAATCATATATGATTCGTAAGAATCATATATGATTTGTTAAAATCGAATCATATATGATTCTTACGAATCATATATGATTTTTCTGAGCGAAAAAAAAAAATTTATCAAAAAAAAAGTTCGTCAAAAGTATATAACAATGCATATCTATAAAAAGATAATTTAATTCTCGTCGCGATGGTATTTTTTTTGTAACTTGACGATTTACGGTTTGCGAAATATTTAAGTTTTAAAAAAAAAGGTGGAAGTTTATTTTTTTATTTTGATAAAAAAAATGAGTGGCTAAGATTGCTTGATTGGTTCTATGGTAAAAATTAGATCTATAGAGGTCAATGTGTCGTGACCCGTTGACATGTTTCCAACCTGTACTTATTTTGACCCTTTTATCTAACCTGCATGATCAGTCCATCCTCAAAATTAAAGTAAATACCTGTTCACATCTAAAGAAAAAGGGACGGTTCTCTTTTGAAAGGATTGTATCTGAACTTCTACAAGAATTGCATATGACATATTAGTCTATAATCAAATATATTAACTTTAGAATTGCATATGTATCTTTTTAGGATTCCTTCAAAAATTTTAGGAGTGAATCGACCCTTGACCACCAATGTTGTTGACCATCAAGGGAACCTTTTGTTCCCATTTCATTATTATTTTAGATGGAAAAATACCGAGCAAGAGATTCGCATCATACATAAAATCTCTTCAAGATAGCTATTTATAGTTTATGATCACATTTATTTTTAGAATAATAGATTACAGAATAAAAACATCATTCACAATATCTAAAAGTTATCGTCTGAACTACAAAGATCAATGCTCGTTCACTAGGCTGGTTAGCAACCTATTTCGGTTGTTAATGATATCGGTGGAAAGCATGTGAAGGACATAATTTCATGAGACCCGAGTACACCCCTAAACAAAATCTTCATCATAGCTAAAGGAATGGGTAAAAAGAACTCTAGTAACATTACAATAGCCATGACTTTTGTGACTGAGAAAATTAGTCTCACTATATGTGTGTTCAATTATAGTTTTTTCGTGATTGCATAACCAAGTATTACTGCACACTGTTTACAGTGACACATTATTTACATATGTTTTTTCTATGAAAATATATAGGATCACGAGAGCCTATTTATAGTGACTTGTGACATGTTTCGGTATTGCGAGAGAAATAAAATTGTCACCATAACCTCGTTATAGGCAGGGGCTACTTCTTATAAATAAGCGCTTCTAGCTGTTAAAAAAACAAACCATTTGTCTTACATTGCATATAAAATTGTTTAATACAGTTAGCAGCACTCTTCGAATCAGTTCTATGTAACTTCTTAACTTAAAAAGCATACCTGAAAGAACTATTCTTAAAAGAAAAAGATGCAAGTGTACATGTTACTCACAAGAATTTCAGATTAAAGAAAACATTGCTTGCCATCCAATATAGGAATATTGCTATACTTTTTGTTGTATCTTGTGTAATCGACCCTTGACCACCAATCTTTGCTGACCATCAAGGGAACCGTTTGTTCCCATTTCAGCCGGTAGGAATGTCATCACATGATAATAATATTGATTTTAATCAAACATAAGTTTCCAAAATTCATAAGCAACTTTCTATGTATCATAACAACTTACTTCGGCTACATCTTCTTTGTATTCTGATGATGTTTGTTCAGCTATGATCATTCAATCGAACTTATATTGAATATTGAAATCCAAATTATGTGCAATCTATGTAATTAATTACTATAATGTAAGATACAAGTAATATGGAAAGATAAACATGTGTTGAAGCTGATATGATGAGTTTTTCATCAATATTTTAGATGCAAAAATATCGAGCAAGACGTTCGGATCATACAAAATTCTCTTATGGATAGCTATTTATAGTTTAAGATTAGTTTCTAATATTGGAATGGTAGATTACATAAACATGACGAATGAAAACATCATTCGCAATATCTAAAATTTGTCGTCTGAAGTACAAGATCAATGCTCGTTCGCTTGGCTGGTTTGCAACCTATTTCGGTTGTTTATGATATCGGGGGAAAGTATGTGGAGGTCATAATTCCATGAGACCCGAGTACACCCTTAAACAAATCTTCATCAAAGCTAAAGGAATAGGTAAAAAGAACTCTAGTCACATTACAATAGTCATGACTTTTGTGACTGAGAAAATTAGTTTCAATACTATTGATGTGTCTACTTTTAATTAAGTTAGCACTTAGCAACACTCCTCGAATCAATTCATAGGTAACTTCTTACCATAAAAAGAATACCTTAAAGAACTATTCTCAAAAGAAAAGGACGTGTGTTCTTACATTTCAGATTAAAGAAGACATTGCTTGCTATCAAACATAGGAATATTGTATAAAAAAATGCACAACTTGTTATTGAATACTCAAAACCATACTTTTTGTAGGAATGAGATTTCTTATCAATGCTAAATTCCTTTCGTGTAACCCAAAATATTCTTATTTATTTCTTATAAATAATCCATTCGTTTCCCATCTTCATTGCCCAAACATCACATTACAAACAAATTTATATCCAATTTCCTGTTTGAAGAAAGTTTTGTCTGCAATAAGGCTGGTATGTCTCTTTTACTTCCATCATTATGAGTTTGTATATATATGCCTTAACTTTGAATCACACTCGTTGCTTATTTAGAAATAAATATATATGTATAGCATGCCCTTTTCATGAAACGGAATGTCCAAAATGAGCAAAGTTACTTACCCAACTCCATACAAACCAAGCCATCTTTAGCTCTTTACGTCTGTACACTCCATCATATGACTATAAGCCACACATAATCACCACAGTCATATATGCATATATCTAGTAGTGATCATCATATTATGTATTGTATTATATTAATTTACATTTATGGAAAATATAACGGAATGGAACACTATTATTAGAAAATGTTCCATTCCGTTATTAAGGTTTCATAAATGCCCCCTTAATTTTGAAAAGCAATTTATAAGAGTATCCATTATGGTAAATCTTTTACAATGGTTTATACAATGCCACATATAATTTTTAGACCTTAATTTTGGCATTATAAACATACATTCACTATAGTATAAATCTTAACGACTTTATAAAATGTTTTATATAACAAATTCATTTAATGTATTGAATTTATAAAGAGATTTAAGAATTATGACCTTTTCATGTCACATAAACATGAAATGAGTGTTAAGTTTCTTACAATAGTACCTTAATAACGGTTTATCATAGTGGATGCTCTTATAAAAAGTGTTAAGTTTCCTACAATAGTACCTTAATAACGTATGTTTACGAGTTTCTTACAATAATACCTTAATAACGGTTTACCATAAGCCTCAATTCATAGTGTAGTTGAAATGAAGCATAAACTTTTTCATCTTTTTTAAACATTTTTATAAACCCATCATAGTAGATGTTATAAGGTTTTTCTTTACAACCTCTAAGATAAGAACTTTTTAAATTACATTTATACCCCCTTAACATCATACTATATACACACAATTTATAAGCATCATCCTACCCCTAAATTTTTTGATTTTTCACCCTTTAACAATTTACTATTTACTACCATTTTATAACTATCATTTCTATTAAACTAATTTGAATTTGAGAAGAAAGCCACACATCTACTTTATAAAGTGTTTAATGCTAAAAGTAATTTAAATTAAGACTAAAATGAGAATTAATTTTCAACACTTGCGATTTTTTCATTATTTATAAATCACTTAAGCATATACCAAACAATTAAGAGTTTAGAATTTGAAATTAATAATAAAATTTTCTAAAACAAGCCACACATCTACTTTATAAAGTGTTTAATGCTAAAAGTAATTTAAATTAAGACTAAAATGAGAATTAATTTTCAACACTTGCGATTTTTTCATTATTTATAAATCGCTTAAGCATATACGAATTAGTTTTTATTTATTTATTTTTTTTTATTTTATTTTTTTTAACTCTAATACAAACAATTAAGAGTTTAGAATTTGAAATTAATAATAAAATTTTCTAAAACATGATTATCATAAGTTCAATGTTAAGACACTTTCAAACTTTCAGAAAATATATAAATATTTTAAAATATCAAAAACTATTGAGATAAATCATTATTGAATACATAATGTTTCGGTTAAACATACTTACCCCAACGTTAACCAATGAACCAAAAAAGCGGCTCATGTTAAACATATTAATTTAAAGCTAAAATAAAATTATACACAATAACATCTTTATAAGTATATCCAAAAATTACGAATCTATAAAACTTCTTATACTTACGAATATATCATGAAATTAAATTGATTTCATATAAGAGTTTTATTACACTCTTCGATCAGTATCCCAAAATACCCGCTGCAACGCCCGAAAAATAACGTTCCTCGTTGAATACAAGTTACAAGGGGTGTAAACAAGTCGAGCCAAGTTGAACACTATCAAACTTGAAACTTGACTCGAGCTCGACCGAGTATACATTTTCATGCTCGAGATCGAGCTCATTGATGTAATTGATACTCTCGTTGGCTTGGCTCGACTCGATTATCAGTTTTGGAATGTTTGTAACGATATTAATAGAGGTTAAACAATACCCGAATCAATATATTTGAGCTCAACTCGACTTGCATATATAATACGAAAAATTTGTAAACATACAAATACATAAGGGTAAAAATATAAAATTATGAAAAAGGTAAAAAAAAAAAAAAAAAAAAAAAAAAAAAAAAAAAAAAAATCCTAAACATACGTCGGTAGTTTATTGCACTATTTGCATATATTTGATTTTTATAAACTAAAATCATGTTTTGATAATTCATTTAAGGATTTTATGATATAAATCAATCAGATTCAAATGAAATTAGTATTAAATTTAATTGATAATTTGTTTTAACACGGATATTTCATTAACATAGTTGCAATGGAATCGCTCCAACACTTTAGTCATGACCATCTGCTAAGCCTTATCCATCTACAAACGAACAAAAACAACGTAAATTCTGATGATGACGAGGAGGAGGAGAAGGAGAAAGATGACGTTGATTTGGTGATCGAAGACCCGCATTTTGGCCAATGCAACATGTGTAAAGAAGAGATCTACTCGTTTCATTTGTGTTACTACAAATGCAACGATTGTGACTACACGTTGCACAAATATTGTGCAGAACTTCCTACAACCGAAAACAACCACCCATTACATCCGGGACATGATCTTACCTTGTCCCAAGAACTTCAGGATCGTGATTTTGATATTAAAACTAAGTGGGCATGTTTTATCTGCAATTGTAACCATGAAATGTTTTATAATTACCATTGTTCCATCTGCAAATACAACATGGACATAATATGTGCTACTACGTCTCAACAAAAAATGGACCACCCAAGTCACCCTCATAAATTAGAGCGAATCTACATGCCGATATTATCCCGCTGCAATGCATGTGGTGAGGACCATAACGGGACCTTCTACCAATCTACCACCTGTTCTTGGTACAGGATCCACTTGAACTGTGCTTTGCTACCGGCCAAGTTACAGATCCAACGATTTACTGATAACACATTCTCTCATTCTCATTTACTTACCCTCGCCTATTCATTTCCTTATGATGAAAATAAATATAAATTCTTTCCTCCTTGCAAAGTCTGCGCTGATGGTTTCAGATATTGGGCGTGGCTTTACAAATGCGATAAATGTCGATATTACGTCCATGTAAATTGCGCGACTGGAAAGAAAGATCCAGGTGAGCAATCTATTATTCTATTTCTTTGTAATTCTTACTATGAAGATTTGAAGATGTTGTTAATCTTAATTAGTTTAACGTTAAAAATGTCATTCATCGATCAGGTCTAGGCAAAACTTTTAAAAACTTCAAAGACGAAGATCATCCGAATCTGCTCAAATGTCCATTTCCTAATGAAAGTTGCGGCCTTATAAATCACCATTTTATCAACCAAGAGGACCATTTTACGAAAGGAAATAATGAAAGAATGCTCAACCATAAAAGTCATCCGCACCAGCTCATTCGTTTTGACACTGATTCTTCATTATGGGAAAAATCTGTTTCTCTTGATGATCCCATGAAAAGAAGTCAATTATTATGTGATGGATGTGCTAAACCGGTTACAACATTGCCTTTTTACAAGTGTTTTCAATCATGTGATTTTGTTCTTCACGAGTGGTGTGTGAGACTACCTTCAAAAATACAAAACCACCCATTCCATCCGAACCATACACTCGTTCTCCTACCAAAACACCATTGGACACTCGCTGATGTGTTTAATTGTGATATTTGTTCATTGCCATCAAATGGATTCATGTATATATGTCCCCGATGCTACTTCCGTATTGATATTAATTGCGCCTTCATACCAGAAAAAATCACACATGAAGCTCACCCTAACCATCTCCTCTCAAGAATCGATGCTTCAGTAAACCTAGCAGATAGGTATTGCATGGCTTGTCAGTGGGATTTTATCGATAAGCGCATGGGATTCCATTGCCGATCGTGCGATTTCTACTTGCATACACGATGTGCTTTGTTATTGCCTAGAATGATTATACACAGGTTCGATAAGCAGCATCCATTGACTCTAAGATATGAACCAGTTGAGAATCATATTAGCCAATACTTTTGTGGAATTTGTGAGGAAGAATTCGACCCCAATGGGTGGTTTTATCACTGCACTACGTGTGCTGAGTCTATGCATACGGCTTGCGCGCCAATAAAACACGAATGCAAGCAAGCTATAATTCGCAAGCTGGGCTATATGAAATCTGTCTTTGACTTTATCAATGTCAAGTTTGGAGGGACGTATGAGATTGAAAGTCACCCTCACCGTGTGTCCTTCATTCAAGGAACAACATATCATGGTTGCTGCGAAAGATGTAACGAGGCAATCAAGTCTGATGAGATGATCTTTAAGTGCCTGGAGTGCAAATTTGCAATTCATTACAAGTGTGTAGCAGCTGGTCGCATTCGGTGTCAGAGAATTTGGAATTAAGGTACATGGCACCACGTGTCAAACATGTAGATTAGCATGTGTTCACAACTGATCATGTTGCTATGGTTTACACTTGTTTGAAGTCATTGTTGTACTTTTCATGTTTGTTTGTGCAATTAAAAAATTTCGCTAGTCGTTCGTGAATAAAATCTTGGTTTATTGGTATTAACCACTATGTAAAGTATTGTATTATAATTATCGGCTCATGAATAAAATCTTGTGTTTATTGGTATTGAACTTTGATATTATATCATCTTGTAAACAAATAAAGTGGGTAAGTGAATACGAAGACAAAATTAAGGATGGCACAAAATTTGAAATCATAATTCCGAACTACGAAAATCTGGGCCAAAATCTTTGAAAGAATTAGTTAAGTAATAAGTATTAGACGATAGATAGTTGGTCAATTTTATTTTATCATTACGGTTTATTATCACGGTTTCATGTAATTTGTATAAATAGTTATTAATAAAGACAAAATACCTACAATGTTTTTATTGTTTAACATGCTATTATAGCATGTTTGATCCTGAATCTAGTCAGCCGTTATAAGCCGCCGCCTCTTTATGACACATCAAACTTGTATCTCTTTCAATAATTATATATTTTTATTCTCTAATATCATTCTTGTTCTTTAAACCCTACTGCTGTCACACTCTTTTCACTACTTTCTTTCTTATTGTTTTCTTTTTCCTTTTTCTTTAGCTAACTTTAATTTGGTATTGTGGCCATGATTCACAAAAGAAGCAATTTGCTATCTTCTTTCATAGCCTTCTGCCGCACTTCTTTTTCTCAATTCCAAATCATATTTTAATATAAATCCTTTCAAATCTATAACACCCCCAAAATTTGGTACAGCGGAAGACTCAACAAGCTTTCGGGGTGCTACGGGGATTGGTATCCATTCAAAGTCATGAAAGAACGAGATAAAGTAAACATAAAAAAAACACAACCAAAACGGGTTTTAAAGTTTACATTCATCCCAAGAATTATCCAAAGTAAGGCCCAAAAGAAATAAACGTAGGTCCACAATTATTTATCAAAGTTTCAGAAAATAGATCCATAAACCAGGTGCCATTGCCAAGCCTCCATTCCAAGCATCCAAGGGCATCACTTAATTACCTGAGAAAACGTGCTAAAAGTCAGCTTTCGCTGGTGAGATCATAGGTTTAAATTCATAATTCAATATAGTGGACATATACGCAAAACGCTTGCTAGCTAGACTAAGCCTCAATCATCCAACCAAAATAATCCAACCAAATCGAATCAACCCTATAGGTGCACACTATAGTCCCATAACCAAATCCAATCAAAACAATCTGTATGCGTAAGGATACGACATACCCAACATGCGTAAGGATACGACATGTTCAACTTACCTAGATCTAGTCTAGGCCTCGTTGTATAGCTTACCTAGTTCTTGACTAGGCCTCGCTCTATAACCAAATCAAATCAATATGCATTCGCAAGGATGCGACATGCCTAACATTCGTAAGGATACGACATGTTCTTGCATTCGTAAGGATACGACATGCGCTGCATTCGTAAGGATACGACATGCTTCTCAACAATTCAATTCAATATGCATACGCAGGGATGCGACATGCTCTACACTACCTAGTTCTATAAGCATAGCAAGTTTTAAAATAAATAAAGCGATAATAGTCCACATAAAACATTTGCACGTTTCTCACCCCAAGTATTGAAAACAAAGTTCAAGAGTAAAAAGTGGGGCTATGACTCACCTCAAGTCCAGAAAATCCTCAAAAGAACTCGATAGATGAAAGACGTAAGCAAACTCAAGTAACGGCAACTACAGACTCGGCACTTCCTAACAATATCAAACTCGTTCAGAAATCATTTCTTCAATATCAAATAATCCCATTCCCGAACGTATTCCATTTTTACTTTCCAAAAATATCTATTTCTCGAATTAACTTCATATTAATTTAAAATTCGACGTTTGGTATCCATATGGGTGAAGGGTTGACACAACTCAAACCAAGAAGTCACAACGAAAAGAAATAATAAACCATCTATAGGTCTAATATTAGCCCAATATATTATTTAAATAAATCACCGAAGTTTATTAAATCCGTCGATTTAGTAATCCCCCATATTTATTTACGTAATATATCGTTCCAAAATTATACCCAACCTAAAGCACAAAATACAAAGAATTCTATATGGTATATATCGTAGTTCAATAAATTCCCTATATATATCGTCAAATTGGCCAAATTCCACGAGATATATAGTAATTTATTATCCTAATACATGTACCACGACCTATGGGCATCGTGGGATACGATGCCCATTAATATACTCATTTTATATAGCCAAATAACTCGATCTAATCCGTCGATTAAATAAGTTACTTAGTTATAGAAAATGTTTATATTAATCGTCATATATCCGTGACAACACAAAAGTCACATAATAAAGCCCACTTGGACTTTAAGTAACCACAACTCGTATAACTCGATAAGTTTTTCTAAATTTATAAAAAGTCATGTTTTTAATTATTACTTACCCGACGTATTAGTTCTCGACATTATTTATAGTTATTCTCTATAATAATACTTCGACATGTATTGCACTATTTGCATAGTATAATAATTATCGTTATATTATTATAACGTTTACTCGTGATCTTTTTATTACTAATATACGCATTTTTATATATATATATATATATATATATATATATATATATATATATATATATATATATATAT
This sequence comes from Artemisia argyi, assembly GCA_030686995.1. Classification (NCBI taxonomy): domain Eukaryota; kingdom Viridiplantae; phylum Streptophyta; class Magnoliopsida; order Asterales; family Asteraceae; genus Artemisia; species Artemisia argyi. Next base: position 21,859,503 of record CM060682.1, read on the forward strand.
ATATATATATATATATATATATATATATATATATATATATGTACGTTTATCACGTCTATATACGTATATAAATGATTATATTATCAATAATATTATTACGAGTATTGTTTTTAATGTTTGATTTTAAATATTTATCGAGTCATAAGAATTTGGTCACATGTCCGAGTCATCACTCTCGGCTCATAGTCCAAGTCCAAAAATAATAACCAAGTCAAATAAATAAATCAACTCCGTCCAAAACAATCCCAAATCCACGTGCTACAACATGAGGGTCCGACTACGGCACCCGACTAATCCTATCTTCGTCATTCTAAGTGACCGTCTCACAATCGATCCCCAAATCCACACTCGTCAACACAACTCCAAAATCAAATCACAAGTATACCATGTCGAGACCACAAAGTGTCTCGACCCATCCAATGCTTCGGTCCAAAAAGACATGCCACAATAATAATAATAACAACAATAAATCAACAACAAGAAATCATCAAATATGCATATTATATGGTTTGGTTTACCACGCCAAACCCGAGCCAAACGACCCACTTGGGTCTCGGCTAGAATCACGAGTCACAAGGACTCAATACCAAGGCCACTAGGCCACGACTTAGCTCACTTGAGCCGAAACCAAAGCTGCCAAACGGACCCTATAGGGTCGCGGCATACCAAAACAACCGCAACATCAAATCGGTCACCAAATACAACAAAAAATAAAAGAATATAGGACCAAGAGTCCTCTTAGACTCCCAAGGAGCCAAGAAGGTGGTCACACCGAGACCATAAGTCTCGGCCAAGCTCCATTTGAGCCAAAACCCACAACCAAACGCGACCCATAATACAAATCGAGCACCAACTCGAGTCCAAAATCTACACCCAAGATACCAAACGGATTTTTGTGACCAAATATCATTTCCCCTTCACTTATAATTCGAAACCCAACAAAAACAACCCGTGTGGACACGGATTAAATCACGAATCGAGGCACACGAGTGAGATTCGTGGCCACTCACCTTCAATATCAACTCCAAACTTGATTTCTTTAAAAACCCAACAAGGTTAAACAAAAATGGTGGTGTTAAAGTAGTGGTATTAATTCGTACGGGGTGTTAATGGTGGTTTTAGAGCGCGTGGTTTATACCAATAGATAGATCGGGAAAAGGTGATTAAGATGGTGGTGTTGGTTTGTTTGCGAAGGCGGTGGTGGCGGCGTTAATGGGGGTTTTAGGGTGGCGGTGGTGGTGTTGTAAAAGAAGAGAGAGAGAGAGATGTGAAGATGATGAGGGTGCTGGTGTGTTGTGTTTCTTTTCCAGGTTATCACAAGGGACGATTTTTGTATTATACTCTTATAAAAAAAAAGTTTTTATTAATAATAATAATAATATTAAGGGGTAAAGTGGGTTAAGTAACCCGGTGTAAATACACGGACCAAACCCGAAACCTTTTAAAACAAATCAACTATCTCGAACCGAAATCATTCCAAATAATCAAAAACCTCGCAACACGTTCCAAAAATATAAATATCCAAGCCAATATTAAAATAATTAAAATTGTTAGGTTTTCCTAGTGCCGGAGTCAATGTAGTGCCAAATAATGATCTCAAAAATAAATCATCACGAATGAACCAAATCAAACCTTTAATAAATAATCAAATTCCATAAATAACGTGCGATTAAAAATCGCATTCCAACGTTCACAAAAATCTCATCACAAATAAACTTTTCAAATATTCCAAAATTATAAATTTTAAAGTAATGCGGGTTTTCAAAATGGCTCCCTAATTTGCCAGTTGTCACAAAATCATATATTTGTTTTCTTTTCTTTTAGAATCTTACATGTCAAGTAAGTTTCTCAATTTAAAAAATAAATAAATAAATAAATAATTAAATAAGGAGAAAAAAAATAATAAAAAATAATAAAAAAACAAAAAAAACAAAAAAACGTTTTTGGTTAATGTTTGTTGCTTCTGCTGCTACGTTATGAACAAGACTGAAGAATTTGCACGGCTTGCTACGCGACTTCTTCATCAAGAAAAATTATATCATTTTCTATTAATGTATTTTAGTCCAGTTTCAAGCTTTCGCGATTTCGCTGTATTAGATATTAATTGTGCCTTCATACCAGAAAAAATCACACATGAAGTTCACCCTAACCATCTCCTCTCAGTATTCAATGCTTCAGTAGCAAATAGGTATTGCAAGGCTTGTCGGTTTAATTTTGTCACAGGCAAGGGGTTCAATTCTATGATGACTTTTTGGTGAAGCGGTCAACATTGATGAAGCAAGACAATGCTATAATGACTTTTTGGTTATTTGTAGAACGTGTTTAATGGTTGGATGTACTTTTTATAGTCAAATTTGTAGGTATATGAAATGTATTGAAGCTCTGTTATCGCGATGAACTAGTTGTATCGAATCTCTCTTATTGCAATGAATTACTTGTGTTAAGTATTCTTTGCAATTACTAGTTTGCGCAAACTACAGGGATAATAATGAGTATTACCTTTGCCATTGTTGTTGCTTGGTTCCGCCAGCACCATCATCTCCCCTTCGCCATCTCCGCTTCCGATCATCATCGTCATCTGCTTCTTTTTCGATCATCATCAATAAATGCATCCTAATTCCCTTTAATGATTCTTACAAATAATAATTCTTCAAATCAAACAAATAAGAAATATATATATATATATATATATATATATATATATATATATATATATATATATATATATATATATATATATATATATATATATATATATATATATATATATACGGGATGGTGGTTGCCGGAGGTGATGGTGATGATAATCTACGGGATGGTGGTGGTAGTGGTTGCCGGAGGTGGAGGTGGTGATGTAATGAAGATGATTACACAATATTGGGTATTGATTACCTTAGTCCCCAAATTGTTGGGTAATTAATGGTTGATTACACTCCGAACAAGGACTTTTAATTATTTCCTTTTCCATTCCGCACCCCCTTAACCCCCCAACCAATCAACCCCTAAGTGTGGAGTTTTTTTGTTTGTCAACACCAAAAGGTGTGGAGTTTTTTATTTGTCTACATTGAGAAGTGTGGAGTTTTTATTATTGTCCACACTAGTTATAATGCCTTCTCACACGCGTTTTTAAATTTTTTTTTTGAAGGATATACTTTTATTTATTAAAAGACAAATAATTTAATCTTTGTTTTATTTGATTTATGATTTTTAATTATATTTGTTTATTATTAAAGATAATCATTTAAAAAGTTTAATCATATTGTTAGTTGCATCTTATCTATACCTTTTTGTATTTATATTTTACTTGTGTAGTATATCAACAAAACGAATTTATAAATTTTTAATTAAAAATAATAATTAAAATATTACCTAATAAAGAAATAATCTTTTTTTTAATACGAAAGTTCTCACTTGAGGTTTTGTTACATAAAAGATTTCAAAGTATGGAGTTTTTCACTCAACCTTGTGAACCCCTTGCTTGTCCACATTTGACAACGTGGAGTTTTATGTTTTTATCTATGCTTTTTAATGTGAATTGTCAACTTATGTATCCACACCCATCCTTGTGTCAAATTTTGTGACACACGAAATCTCCACATAGGATCAAAATGTGGACTTTATATTTGTAGACACTCTTATATGTGGATATATCATCAATAAAACGTGTAAAAACATACCCTGTTTTGTGGTGAAAGTATAATCATACATTTCAACATAAACATGAAATATTTGTGCCATCCTTAATTTTGTCTTCGTATTCACTTACCCAAATTATTAGTATACATAAAAGATGTATATTTAATCACATGGTATCAAAGTTTGCATTGTTTATAATTTCTAAAATGATATGTATAACTACTTACTAAAATACTAAATGAGCCGATATAATTATCATACAAGAGTTTACCAATAAACATAAGATTTTATTCATAATCAACTAGCGAAATTATTTAATTGCACAAACAAACAAGAAAAGTACAACAATGACTTCAAACACTATTGCAACATGAATTGTGAACACGTGCTAATCTACATGTTTGACACGTGTTACTTTAATTCCAAATTCTCTTACACCGAATGCCACCAACACACTCACAATGAATTGCAAATTTGCACTCCAAGCACTTAAAGATCACCTCATCAGACTTGATTGTCTCCGTACATCTTTCGCAGCAACCATGATATGTTGTCCCTTGAATGAAGGACACACGGTGAGTAGGGTGACTTTCAATCTCATACGTCCTTCCAAACTTGACATTGATAAATTCAAAGACAGGATACATATACTTGCGAATTATAGCTTGCTTGCATTCGTGTTTTATTGGCGCGCAAGCCGTATGCATAGACTCAGCACACGTAGTGCAGTGATAAAACTAGTTATTGGGGTCGAATTCTTCCTCACAAATTTCACAAAAGTATTCGCTAATATGATTCTCAACTGGTTCATATCTTAGAGTCAATGGATGCTTATTGAAGTTGTGTATAATCTCTCTAGGCAATAACAAAGCACATTGTGGATGCAAGTAGAAATCGCAGGATCGGCAATGGAACCTGCAAAAAATAATAAAATTGTTGGTAGAAAGGAATGATGCAGGGGTAGCCAAAGTGTATTGTTGTACTGACCCTTTCAAGAGTAGATAGGTTAAAGGTTTATAAATTTTAAGATTCTGCGTAACCCCCCCGCCCCCCCCCCCCCCCCCCCCCCCCCGAAGTGAAAATGGTACTCCAAAGAAAGTCGGCAAGTGATCTACAAACTTTTACCTCATTTTGGAAAGTCAATTATCAAAAATATCAATGAAAATGGGTACATAAAAGAAAGTCCATGAGCTTTAAGATATTAATCTACTACTTGAAAACACAATGACTAATGATCAGCCCAAACGAGTTTTAAGTTCCCAAAAATGTCAATACTAACCTGAAGTGAAGGGTGAAGTCAAAAGTATTGACTTGATCAAGTTTAAATTCATTTGGATACTAATTTTATCACTAGAAGATCGACTAGTTTTCAGCCCGAGATCTATCTTTTACAGTTTTATATTCTGTTATCCTATAATATCCTTTCTTATTCTCTGACATTCTACTATATGCTACATAACCTGGAGTGAAGGGTGAAGTCAAAAGTATTTTTGTGGAATGGTGATAAATGCTCGGTTTCTTTACATGATATAAAATCCTTGATAGAAGCGGGTGATTTTGTGCATTCCACCTCTTGGTTCATAGAATTCTTCCTCATTACAATGGCAATATCAACCCGTGTACTTAGTAATGGGTCGGTTTCTTTACATGATCATGAGTAAATGCGTAGGAGATTTCGGGCATTCAGATTTATACATACTGGTTCAGAAAAAAGCTTACATATGTGGTAATGCAATTAAGATGGTCATCAAGTACACGGGTTTGGAAAAGGTGTGTAGTCAAACTGAAGATAAATGGTCTCCTGTAACTCTTGAGCAACTAATGAAGCTGGAAAAGATTCATGTTTATACATAAGCTAAAGAAATGCCAATAAGCTATTTTTCTGTAATTACCGAAAGTACAAATATAAAAGTATTTCTTAGAATAAGTTAAGACAAATTCCGATATAGTCAACACATTTTCGTGTATTCTGAATATGTAAACATAGCATTGTGGTAAAATGAATGAATTCGTACCAACTACGATGAGTTTTATGGTTATATTTTCTATTATTTGTATAAAGCCCAGATTTTGAAAATGCAATAATCAGATAAACAATCTTAAAAGGCAATGACAAACACTTCCTAAGGCTCCTGTAGCTTTCATGTATGATTGCTGATTCGGATGGTTTTGATTTAGAATAATGGTTACATTTAAGCACAACAAAACCAGCTTTAGCCATTGCAGTATATTTATGTTTTTTGTTTTAGATATCGAAGTGGCAGAGAGGCCCAAGGGGATAAGCTAAAATGGATCTGCTAGTTTAGACTGAATACATACCATAAGCTTTCTCGACGCTTCTGTAACAAATGACCCCTCCAGCGTTGTATAAGCACGCCCAAAGAACACAACGTCATTAGGTACTATGAGCACCAGTAGTGTGAATATGAACCTGGTCACCTCTTGCTCTCTTCCCGTTCAATGACACTTTCTACATTTCATTTTATTGTAATGTAGCCTATATTTTGTTAGGTACTGCAATGTATCAGAAATTAACCAAAATGAGAGCTCTAATTTTTCTTGGCAAAATTCGTATTCAACACAGGCCATTACATACTGATAGATTTGACAAAGATGTTTTTTTCTGGGAATACAAGTATTCAAGCCAATAAGTGCAATTGTGCAATATGCGTATAAAGTTCTATAATGTAAATTGGTTCAAGTGTGCTTGGTTAGTAACCAAGTCTGTGCAGGTTCTTAAGCATAACAACATGAAGTTATATAGCAGGCAGTCTTGTTTCATGAAGTTCTGTAAGCCTGCTATTGTCTAATATGTTGTTGAAGAGATAGAAGATTAAAGGCTTTTTGGAATACAATTGTGCTAGAGGCCGAATTTAGTATTGGTTTGTATTTGATAAACTATTGGAATACAGAAATTGGTTTTCAAAAGCTCTTTAATACCTTCTCTAGCATTAACCGCCTTCAACCCTCTCTGAAATAAATCTACTTACAGGCTAATTGTTAATCTGACCAACATTTACAACTTCACTTCTGGCGCCATTGAGGTTAAAGGGACACTTACGGACGACGAACGGGAGAACATGATTATAACGACATTCAGAATAAGCATTTATTACTACAATTTGCTTTATTATGACTTGTACCCATGACACGTTATTATGACTTGTACACATGCACACAGTCACTTTCGCCCTCTAATTTGCTTTAAACCTTATATATTATCTAAAACTATAAATAAAACACCACAAAATCACTGAACAACTTATATATAACTCGACAAATAACCCATTTTGAATAAGCTACAAACAAATAATGAATCTACATGAGAAATGATTATGTGAGCACAGTAATTACAACAACAACAACATACCCAATCCCGCCAGGGCGGGGTATGGGGGAGGTGGGGTGTAGACAGATCCTACCTCTACCCCAGGATAAACCTGAAGGTAGAGAGACTGCTTCCAGGAAGACCTCCGGCTGGTGTAGAAGAACGGCACACCCACACGCACACGCACACGAACACGCCCACGCACACGCACACACACACACACACACACACACACACACACACACACACACACACACACACATATATATATATATATATATATATATATATATATATATATATATATATATATATATATATATAGGGTGAGGATCAGGTACGTTTTTGTCTTTTAGTGCGGATGGTACGGACGAATCTCAGCCCTCCATCTAGTCAACCATCTGAAAAAGGCGGAGTGGCAATATCGTAAATATCCCGTCTTTTTTCAAAATCGTTACTATCGTATTAGCTTTTTTTCTGAAAAAAATTAAAAAAAATCTAAAAAAATTAAAAAAATAAAGAGGACAACAAATAATTAAGAATCGCTGAAAAAAATTCAAAAAAAAATTGTTTTCATCGTTAAAGGTATTGTGATATTAGCGTATGATTTTGACTTTTTTACAAAAGTCAAGATCTGATCTTGACAAACTCAAGATCAGATCTTGACTTTTGTAAAAAAGTCAAAATCAGATTCTGATATCACATAAACTTTTTTTATTAATAAAAATTTTAATATCACAATAACTTTTTAATATCATAAAAACTTTTTCTTAATAAGAATTGTTAATATCGCCGTAACTATCATGCTTTCTTAATATCACTCTAATATTCATACATTCTTTTTCAGTTTTTTTAATATCACCGTAAGTTTTTTTAATATCGTAATAAAAAAAACAATTATATTAAGCTTTTCACTAATATCACGGTTCATTTTTACATGTAAAAAAGTTTAATATCACGTTGGTTTTACAATATCACCGTAGCTATCATGGGTTTTTAATATCACGGCTCATAATATTGTTAATATCACGGTAGAACTCATAATATGGTTAATATCACGGTAGCACTCATAATCAAAAAAACAAAAAGTTCTCAGAAAAATTTGAAAAAATAAAAAAATGAAAGAAGATAACAATATTAAGGATCGCTCAAAAGGAAAAAAATTTAAAAAATCGTTTGAATGGTGATTTGGTACCGTGATAGTTGCGTAGATCTTGACTTTTTTACAAAAAGTCAAGATCAGATCTGGATTGGACGGCCTAGATCTATCCGCACGTCCGCACTAAAACAAAACATCCGCACGTGATCCTCACTCTCTCTCTCTCTCTCTCTCTCTCTCTCTCTCTATATATATATATATATATATATATATATATATATATATATATATATATATATATATATATATATATAAGTAAATGTACAAGCAAAAAGCAATAGCGAGACAACCAGCAAAAAAACATGCATATATATATATATATATATATATATATATATATATATATATATATATATATATATATATATATATATATATATATATATATCAAAATAAATAAGCATACAAGCAACCAAGCAAAAAGGAGAAAAAACAAAAAAAAAGCAAAAGTGAGACAACAAGCATAAAAGCAAGAAGACAAACAAAGCAAAAGACAGACCATACAGCCCAAAAACCACGCCAAAAGAGACACCAGAAAAGAAAGAAAAAAGCGAGCAAACAAGCCAACAAAGCAAACATGCAAGGAAAGAAGAAGCGCTAAAAAGGGGCAAGGCCAAAAACGCAACAGAGAACAAAGAAAGCAACGCAAAGAACCTAAAGCTAAGGCAAAGCAAACGGGGCAAAGCAAGGGAACAAGCACCGGGGCCTAAAGTCTATAGACTAAGCAAAGCAAAACCAAAGACAAGCGGAGGGCACAACAAAGAACCTAGAGCCTAAAGGGGGAACAAGCGAAAAGTAAAAAAGCAAAAAGTGCCCCTACCAACAGAAAGCAAGAGGCAAGGCAAGAAAGAAGCACCAAAGCCAAAAACTCCGCAGCAAACCCATGCCCTTGACAAACCTAGCCCAAAACTAACCACAAAATCTAATCCTAGCCCAAAACTGAGCACAGTAATTAGATGATCACAATAAGATTGCTCTATCAGTCTATACCATTTAAAAGATGCAGTAACCAACACAATCACAAATTTCTCACCATAACAATGGCCACCGCAAGTCCAGGCATCAAAACCACAATGCACTAAAAAACACAGTATAAATCAAACAAGATCTGGAATGGTTTGCCTTGGAATGGTATAAGAAGTATAACATTAATGAAAAGACTAAAGATCAAACAACTTCAATCATACTCAGAGGTACAATGCATCACAAACAACTTCAATCATGTTATCGGGAGAGGAGGATTTGGAATGGTTTACCTTGAAAATTTCAACGATACACAAGTTGCTGTCAAGATGCTTTCAAAATCATCGCTCCAAAGGGACAAGGAACTTCAGGCTGAGGTAACTTCCCTTCCTACAAGTGATACAAGAGCGCGTGTTAACATTTCTTACGAAATTAAAATTTAATCTCATGTACATGCCTATCTACTCCTGGGCGTTCATCATCAAAACTTGACTTTGTTGAGGGAAATTACATATTCAATTAACTACAATACAGTAACATTAACGATAGATATAACCTCAATAACTACAATATACATTAGCTCTAAACTAAAAAGTAATGTATCTAAACTAATGACAGAACAGTAACACTATCGTTTTTAGTACAAATTACAACATCAACAAAATCAATCACATTCACGATAAACGAACTACATTATCACTTAAATAAGAACAACAGCCTCATATCAATGAGCATTATTACTATTATCAAAACAAACCACATATCACATTAACGATAAACGCAACTATGAGCATTAGCTCTACAATAACAATTAACACGTATCTCAGCTCACAATAATCGCGACAAATAACATCACATTTCGCCTTAAAAGTATACGCACACATAAAATTAAGCAAATAAAATTAAGTTATCTAACCTTTAAATCGCATAAAATCAGCTTATAATCATCAAATAAGCTAACAGTTAGATAAGCTATCAGTCAAATAAGCTAACCGTCAGATAAGCTAGCAGTCAAATAAGGTAACCCTCGAATAAGCTAACAGTCGAATCGTTTCGAATCGCCTAAATGGAAGATTGAATTTGGGAAGATGAAACCCTAAATTTAACGAATTGATAAGTGAGTATATAAGATTGAATTTTGGGATGTTTATGAGTTGAGGGGGTAAAATTGATTAAGTTGGTTAAAATGAAGGACCACATATGTAAGCTGGATATACTTGAAGGGTAACAAATGTAATTGTTAGGAATACAAATATTCCAGTAAAAGTCTCGGTCACCTAATTATTGTAATAGCATTAAGTTAGCTCGTAGTTAGTTTATATATTAGTTAGTTAGTACTAGTTTAAGTAACACCGTGGAAGAAGGACGGGTCTTTACCCACTGTATGCCTGATCCACAACCCGGGTGTGGGCGTTTGTAGCTTAGTATAAATACCCCTCTCCACATGTGGAGAGGGTTGGACCTTCATTCACTCTAATCTAATATTTCTATTTTTCTCTCAAGGTTCCACTCTTTCTTTCTCTCTATTAATTCCAACGCCACACATACCACATGGATTCATGTTTCCAACTTGATTAGTATTCTACAATTGGTATCAAGAGCCAAGGTTTCATCTTAGGGCCTTGTAGAATCGGATTTGGTGTGGTTTTGTGTAGTTTTTTGTGAAGTTTGAAGTCATTTTCTTGTAAAACATCTTGGTTTGATCTTTCTAGTGTTATTAGACATGTTAGAGATGTACTTTTATGATCCTTGGTGTTAGTATAACATTGTGTTTCAGTTGGTTATACCATATCTTAAGTCTATTTGAAGTTTGGATTAGGTTTAGGGCGTATTTCATTGTTGCGGTTAGCTCTACTGTTACATTGCTTATCTGCGATTAGTTCCTGATCTCTGTGGTTAGTTTGTCTGCGATTACTATTTTGGGAATACAAACAAATCGCAAGGAAAGTGACAGTTTTGGACTTTTGTCAACTGCGATTAGCTCCTACGATTAAGTGGTCTGCGGTTAGTTCTTTGTGGTTAGCTTCCTGCGGTTAAGTGGTTTGCGGTTAGTTCTTTGTGGTTGGCTTCTCTTGCGGTTTGATTATTCTGCGGTTTGCTACGTGCTGTGGTTAGTGACTTGCGGTTAACTCTCGTTGCGGTTGACTCCTTTCGGTTACCTAGCCTAATCCTGCGATTACTTATTGATTGTGATTACCTGAAGTTTGCAGTTTGCTTTTAGCGGTTTGCACTTGCGGTTTGCTCTAGCGGTTAGTTGTAGTTTGACCAAAGTTGACTTTTGACGACCAAACTTCAAACGGTCATAACTTTTGAACCGTAACTCCGTTTTGGACGAAATACCTGTCAAAACGATCGTGAGACCGAGGAGAACGACACGCTAAATAGATTTATTGATTCGCGCGAAGTTTCGAGGCCCAAAAACGCTCTAGAGTGAAGTTATTGAGGTTTCAAGTTTTTAGACCAAACTTTTACCAGATTTTCGAAGCCAAACTTGCATCAACCAAACCAAATCACAACTAAACAGCATATCTCTGCACACCATGGCAAGTACTCCTTCAGACGACATTCGAGCAGCAGGATCCGATACTTATCCTCCTATACCATCGATTACTGAAAGTTGTACAGAATGCTTTCGATTACTTCACTCCCATATCAAATGTCTCTTTGAACAATCAGGTTACTCTGGAGGATATAGACGTGCATTCGTGACACTCTTTGGACAGGACATTGAGTCATTCACTGTCACAATGACCCTGTACTTGGATCAGCTGCAACAACAAATGGACAGAACTGATTTCTCTGAAAGCTGTTGCACTGCAGCATACGGTGTGATTCTCAAACAACTCCAAGCATTCACTGACTCAAGATTCACAATGGATTATGATTATGACTCTCAAATGACGAGTAAACGGTTTGCCAATCATACTGGATTCGAAGTGGATGCTTTCAGAGACACTTTACTCCAGCTCACTGGGAATGTCAAGGAGTTTATTGAAGCATGTGCATATCTCCAGCAATCAAGTGACACTGTCATTGTAGAAAGGACTACTACTGACTCATCTGAAAGGCTTTCTACACCTGTCTTGGATACTGCTCATCAACAAGATAAGGTACAACTCTCATCTCGAGAAAGTCAGGTTAAGGAGTACAATAAGGAAGGAGTACAGCAGAAACTTAAGTTTGAAGACAAGGTAAAGGCATGTCAGGTGCAATCAAGTGATGGTATTGTGGATTCGGGTAAAATGTCAGATGATGGGTCAATGGTCACCGAAGGCAGAGGATTAGAGACTGCTAAGCTTGACAACACCAACAGTTCAATGACTCCTGCTACACATGACATGGAAGCACATATCAGATCGGCAAATGTACAGGTGTCATGTGCTAAGGTACTCGAACTGTATGACATGGTTGATGAACAAAAGATTCCTAACAAAGTTCAACCGACAAACGATGTCGATTCAGATGTTGTGGACATGAGAAATAGCAATGTTGTCCCATGTGAACAACATGTGAAACACAACGAAGTGTCTGTTGAACCTTGTTGTGCATCTTCTGTTCTAAATGATGATTATTTGTTGCATGAGAACACTGCCTTTATCCCTGATGACTCTTTGACCACTAGACTTAACATCCTTAAGGATCAGGTGGCAATGTACGAACAACGTGCTAGATTTGAACTCACTGAACGTGAGCAGAACATGGAATGGCAAATGCGTGCTTACATATCTGAAAATAATCTTAAGCCAGAAACATTGAAAAAGGAGTTACAATCTTTGCAAAAACAACTGGATCAAACTGTTAAACAAAAACAAGAGATTCAAAAAAACTTAACCACACTCAAACATGATTTCAAAGATAAAGAAACAAAACTTCTAAATGATTTCTCAAATCTCAAAATGTTGAAAAATAAATTGGAAGATAAGTTGTACACGCAAGGCCAAACCATTCAATCTGCTCAAATGATGCATAATCATAGGAAATTAAGTGACAAATTTAGTGAAAAGGATGTGTCTAAACCTAAAGCAAATTTCCTTAGAAATGGTATAGGTGCGCAACCTGCGCTATATGATGCAAACACTATGCTTGAGCCTAACCATGCCCCTCCTGATGTGAGATCCTATGACGAGATTGATGAGATGGAAGATAGAACTAGGGAAAAACTTGCTGAGAAATTAAAGGATCCCCTGTGCACTGCTAATAAAATTGTGTTTCACTATGATTATACTAATGATAATCATTCTGCCATTTTTGTTCCATAAAAGAAAATTCTCCCTGACAAAGTTTTTTGGAATATTGACATGGAGAAAATGAAAGCTGAAAGAATTGTGGGTAACACACGCACTATATTTAGGATAGCTGACCCAACTATTTATCCTTTGAACACACCCAGGCACCTTGTACCATTTACTCTTCCCACACAGTGTAATACTCTAATTGGGTTATATGTTCTAGGTCAATTGTTTAATGACTTTAAGAAAACATGCAAAATAAGAATTACACCAACGGGGATTACAGAAGGGGAAAGGGGTTTTGAGCAAACAAAACAGTGTTATCTAACTGAAGTCATGCCGTTTTTCGATCTTCTCAAAGAACATTTTGAGGGCCTTAAAAATACCATTAATGATGATGTGACTTAAATGAAAAAGGTTTTTAAAGATGTGGAAAATGAGGGCAAACAACTGGCTATTGATCTCAAATACAGTGAAATTGACAGGAAAAACATTCTCATTATGAATGAAAACTTGATTGCTAGTTGCATTGTACAGGATGTTTTTTACACTGTCACCGACTCAGCATTATCTGCTCGACAATTTCATGAGATGTCGGTTACATTGAATGTTTTCCAAAATCGTGTTGTTGAGCTTGAGGGGGAGAATTTCAAATTACATCAAAAAATTCAAAACGACGACCATGATAACATAGTCAGGCATTTCTCAAAACTAGAAGTTGATAATCTTAACTTACAGTTAAAGTATCAACATCTAGAAGAAAGAACCAAAATCTCAAATGCCAAAACATCTTCGGATGCTCGTGAATTTGATACATGTTTTGAATTAGCCAAACGGGATGAAAAAATTCAAGCTCACACGAACATGATTCGAAAGTTGAGGGCACAAATTGCCCAATTGAAGTCAAACAACAGTGATGTGATTGGCACCCAAAAACCACTGTCTGAAGATTCTCAAAATTTTCAATTTCAAGATACCATCAATAAATTGCAACATGAAAATGATTGGTTTCGTGCTGAAAATTCGAAAGTTAAACAACATTACAAAGAGTTATATGATTCAATTAAGATCACACGTGATATAAACAATGAAAAGATAACTTCTTTGCTTAAAGAGATTGAGAATCTAAAGACTCAGGTGAAAGGGAAAATGCCAATCATCACTTGTGATAATGTTGTTCAAAAGGTTTCTGCTTGTAAGAAGTACTCAATTGATGCTGTGAATATTCCTCTTCCCCTTAGGAATAACAAGTTAGTTCATAGAGACTATCTTAAACATCTTAAAGAGTGCCTTGACTTGCTTCGTGAAACCATTGAAGAGGATAGGATAGCAAAACCACTTGATGATGCCATTGTAGGTGCCTGTTTTCTCACTAATAGATCTCAGGAACTCTTAGAATATGCTATTGGTACATGTCCTAAAATTGATAGCAAGCGAGATAGGTCTAATGCATCATCATCTATGACTAAGAACAAGCATGTTACCTTTTAGGTACCCTTGGAAACTTCAGATCCCAACACATCAAAACATGTTCAGCAACCGGAAGTGAAAAAGACTAAAATTCCCATTAGTCCGTCTACAGAAGTAAATAGTGACACTAAAGCTAGAGAGTCTAAACCAAGGAGGAATAGAAGGAATCATAGGACTTCACCTGCTAAAAGTGTTTCTAAAAAGAAAGTAGACGACCACATGAGGAACATTAAGTCCAACTTGAGCAAAAAGAGTCATAATTCAAAACCTAATTCACTTTGCAAAACATGTAATGAATGTTTAATCTCGAGTAATCATGATAAATGTGTTGAGAAATTTCTGAAGTCATTTAACAAACCCCCAGTTATGAAAGTTTGGAGAGCTAAACATATTAAGCAAGTTTGGAAAGCAACAGGAAAACTGTTTGCTAATGTTGGTTATCAATGGAAGCCCACAGGAAGGAAATTCACTTTAGGAGAATAGTGCCCTTTAACTAGGATAACTAACTCTAAAGTAGTGCCTATTAAGGTATGGAAGCCAACTGGTAGAACTTTCCCTTTGGAAACCCAATGTCCTTTAACTAGGCCCATTGCATCTACTAGTGAAATTTCCACCATAGAAATGAATGTACCTAAGGTCTTAGTGGCTCCAGAACTTGTTTGCACTAACCAACTGGAACCCAACTCAAATTGGGGATCCGATACTCCAAATTTTCTACTCTCGTCTGTTTCCAAATGCAGGTCGTACATTTCGTCCTTTGATATTTGGACTCAGGCTGCTCTAAACCTATGATTGGGGATCGCTCAGGGCTCGAAAATTTCGTGAATAAGTTTATCGGGACAGTTAGATTCAGGAACTACCATTTTGGGGTAATTATAGGTTATGGAGACTATGAATTTTGGTGACAGTGTAATCTCCAAGGTATTCTACGTCGAAGGACTTGGTCATAATTTGTTTCTGACTGGTCAATTCTGTGATTCGGACCTAGAAGTTGCTTTCAATAAACACTCATGCTTCTTCAGAGAATTGAATGGTGTTGATCCTCTTTAAAGCAGTCGTGGCACTAACCTGTACACCATCTCCATTTGAAGACATGATGTGGCCTTCTCCTTCTTGCTTGTAGTTTATGGTCTCAAAGAACAAATCGTGGCTATGGCACCAACGTTTAAATCACTTGAACTTTGGTACCATCAATGATCTTGCTTGCAAGGATTTTGTATGTAGTCTACCCAGATTAAAGTATGGAAAAGATCGTCTTTGTTCGGCTTGTCAACTGGGTATAAGCACGAAGCATACACACAAACCCAAAAACTATCAATACCATCATGGAAGTTCTTCACACCCTTCACATGGATCTAAGCAGACCAATGAAAAGGCAAAGTATAAATGGGAAGTAGTATGTTCTTGTGATAGTTGTCGACTATTCTCGGTTTACATGGGTGAAGTTTTTGAGAACCAAGGACGTGACTCCAGAGGTTATCATCAAACTCATTAAACAGCTGCAAGTATGACTCAACAAAACCGATACTTGATACATACTCTTCACAACAAAACTCCATATGAGCTGATACATGGCAAGACACCGGATCTCTCCTTTCTATTTGTGTTTGGTGCTTTATGCTACCCTTCAAAATGACAGTCAAGATCTGGGTAAGCTAAATGCTAAAGCTGGTATTGGATTCTTCGTTGGTTATTCTCCAGATAGTAAGGGATACAGAATCTACTACAAACGAACCCGATAAATCCTGGAAACCATTCACGTCACATTCGTTGAGCTGACTAAGCATACAGCTCCTGTACACATAAGTGCAGGACCCGCGTCTAAAATTTTGTCTCCTGAACCAATCTGTTCAGATCTTGTACAGCATCCCACTCCTGCAGTACCTTATGTACCAACTTCAAATGAGATTTTGAAGATCGTGTTTAACCCAATGATTGATGAATACTCTGAGTCACCTACTGATGATACACAGACACCACCAGCTGCCGCTGCTCCTGTTCTGTATAACTCAAATTTTCCATCAGTGTCTACTTGAATTAATCATGATGCTCAATCTGCAAGTTATTCACCATCATCGTCAAATCTTCAATCTCCTTCAGTACATCAAGGCAATGCAGTCGACAATTCTTTTGAAGCAAATTCATTTGCTCCTCCTGATAAGACTTCGCTCGATAACATACTTGCTCCTGAATCTTCATCTGAGGCATCTTCTTCAGGAGATCTTAACTAGGTTACATCAGTTCCCTACCCTCAACCACATGAGCATCTCTAATAATAGACCAATTATCATCCAATTGAGAAAGTTATTGGGAATCCTTCTCAACAAGTGTCCACACGAAGGCAACTTGCCACATATGCCTTGTGGTGCTCTTATAATTCCATACTAACCAAAGTCGAACCCAAAGATTTCAAGATTGCTGTCTCTAAAGACTGTTGGTTTAATGCGATGCAAGAAGAAGTTCATAAGTTCGATCGCCTTCAAGTATGGAATTGGTACTACATCCAGGCTGTTCAATGATTATCGCTCTTAAGTGGATCTTCAAAGTGAAACTTGATGAGTATGATGTTGTTCTGATTAATAGGCAAGGATTGTTGCTAAAATCGTCTTAAGGAAAGCATTGATTCCGAGGAATCTTTCGCTATGGTTGTTCGTATTGAAGCTATTTGAATATTTCTCGCCGATGGTGCAAGTCAAAACATGACAGTCTATCAAATGGATGTGAAAATTGCATTTCTAAATGGCGAGCTGAATGAAGTTCTTTTATTCAGTCAACCAAAAAGAATTTGTATATCTTGATCATCCTACCCATGTATATCATTTGAAAAGGGCTCTCTATGGCCTAAATCAGGCGCCTATGGCATGGTTCGATGCATTGTCAAAGTTTCTCCTGGCAACCGGACTCTCCAAAGGTGTGGTGGGACAAGTTGAGAAAGGGGTAGTAGAACTTTACTTCGTGAGGACAGAATTTCAGCTGGCGGATTTCGTCACTAAGGCTCTCGAGAGAGAACGATTTCAATTTATTCTCCAGCGCCTTGGAATGAAGAGTATTCGCCAGAATCACTCATACGTCTTCAGGAAGAGAATGAGGAGTAATGGGTTTTGCTTCACATATCCTTTGAACATAGATTATACCATATTGTATATAAATATATAAAACCAAACAAAACCCATAAAAAAATCAAAAATTCATAAAATCTAAAAATATTCTTCTTACGACATGTGACTTGTGTAATCAATATTATGTACGTTTCTAGAAATGTCATTCAATAATGACACGGAAACATACATATGCTTGAGCAAGAGTTTTTCTTTTGAATAATGTTTTTCTAAAACATGTCGTTTCTAAAATTATTCTTTCAAGATGGCTTGTAGTCATTTCAGGCTGCAACCTGGACTTAAATTTTTGGCTTGCTATTACTTCAGATAGCAACCCGGTTTTTCAATATGAGGAAAACACGTCGACAAAAAGACGGTTGTTCCTAGCAAAGGGTGCCGTTCATCCGAGCGTGAATTACTTTATAGTCATGCACCCTCGATCTAATGTACGCATCAGTGCATTATTTCTTGATAAAGAAGAGAAGTCTTCTTTTTATCGCCAAATACTTTCCCTTCTATGATTTTTCCGGAAAGTATTTGTGCAAAAAACTTGGTGGTACCATGAGATTTTGTTTGGAAATCAATTTGAACTCAAAATTTTGATAAAATTTTTCACTCAATCAATGACATCACTTATTTATGTTTTTAACATCCGTCATTGATTGAGGGGGAGAGTGATTTCTCAAAATTTTATGTATCATCAAAACTCTCCACACTTTGTACAAAATAAGCAACAATACATTTTGTGATGGTTATGTGTCAGAATGAGAAATTTTCAAAGAGTTTTCGTTAAAACTTCAAATATGTTGTAAACTCATCCAATCTGACACATAACAACCTCCCTCACATATTGAGGGGGAGCAAGAAAAAGGTTCCTATTTTATCAGAAAATATTAAACTTGACCGCATTTCTCTCCTAATAGTTTTCTAAATTATTTAAATCAATTGAGATCAAAAATCTCGATTGGTTTGAAATTTTTGATCGGGGGAGAGAATGTGATTTAAATGTGAAATCTGATAATCAAAAGTGATCTTTTGGACTCAGTAAATAGGCTCCCACATATGTGCTAAACACTTTCGAATATCGATGCACATATTGAGGGGGAGCAAAAGGCGTTTGTGGAAGTTATACCAAAGACCGACCATTTATCTTTATGCATAGAGTTATAAGGTTGGTTAAGGTTAGGTATAAGTTCCCATGATCCACCAGAACCGAAAGGATCTTCCCAGGGACAATCCTCTAGATAGATTAGAAGTCCTTAGGAATGATTGAGAAAAGGAGTAAAGTGAGAAAGGGAAGAGTGCGGACTGAGATAGAGCTAGGACTGGAACAAACCCAACAAGGTTCTAGTGATGAAGTTTCTGTAAGCACTGAAGGGGTTGAAGAATGAAAAAGAAATTAAATGAGAAAGGGTGAAAAGAAATAGCCCTCCTTATATTCAACCTTAGGGCAGAAACCGGGTTCAACTTCATGAGCTACTGGCGGTTACTAAGATAACTCCGGTATTGAGGACAAGTCGTCATGGACCCAGTGACGCACTGCACTAAACTTCCCAACCACTCAGGTTCTCTTAAAAGAGTCTGTTTCACCCTCACGGGGAACCCTGTGCAATGTATCAACCGCTCATTGCGAGCTATGTTGATACCTAAAACAGGAGACACCTCCCCAGTCTCTAGGAGCGGATCAAAATGCACTATTGAGTCTAGAGCCATGAGATCATCCATAAATCTCAATAGGACACACTTCCAATATGCTTATTGTTTCACACAATGTGGAAAGTAAGATAAAATATTTAGAGTCCTACGCTTTATCCTTGTGATATTGCCTGAACATCCGAGTGATATGAAAATATTCACAATGAAGATGGATTTCCTTCTAGAGCGAACTTCTTTCAAGCTCTTGGTAGGTGACATGTGAGATCCATCTTGGATCAATGATCAAGTGACAACTGGAAAGCAACAATGGTGCGATTCAACTATGAATCAAACTTGTTCCAGGATATGGATTGACGGATACTTTTGCAAAAACCTTTCAATGTGCTCACAAACTAACTTTCGAGCACATTGATTGTGTATAATCATTCAAACAAAAGTATGTTTGATGGAAATATGATTCAAAGCTTAAAACTCTCGTCGTGTCTCAAAAATGTTTATCATATGACACGCGAGTGATTTCGATAAATCAATTTCTCATCAATCCGTGAATATTTATTCACCGATTCACTCTATCGTGTTGTCTGCTTTGAGACATTCCGACATGAGAACATGCTAAGTATGAAGATTCTGAAGTGGATTCTTTGGAAAATTCATTACTACAAGCTGGAAATTCCTGTCAATGAGAGTCTTATTTAAAAGAAACTCTACCTGATCACAGGTCGGTTTTCACCTAACCGGAGGGTAGGCTGTCCTCGCAGAATGAATGACAAAGTCATATTCGTTCTCTATCTTTATTGCTAACTGTTTTATTTCATGGACACATATAAAGATGGCGTTGATGGCTTCTATTTCCAGCTGAATCGGGTCGATCCATGCCTCATGCTCACACATCCTCCTCACTATCAATGATGAAGAGAGACTTATTACAACAAATGTTGAGAGACTACCAACAACGTTTCCGCAACTCTGATGAAAAAGTCTCCTGGTCCACAACTCTAATGTAAAGTCTCCTAATCCAGAAGGGTGTGAGCATGACGGTCCTAAAGTCACTACGTCACTTGAAGGCGATACTTCTATGGATGAGCTTGGAGATTTACTATGGCTGATGATCTCAAAGAAGCTCAAAGATCACATATCACAAATGAATCCAAATCACAAGTTCGATTGCTTGAAGTACAAAGTGTGCAGAAAAGTGAAGAATCAGAACCTACGAGCAACAAAGACTAAAGAATGCTTAAAGATCAAAGAGCTTAATTTCCAAGGTGACCTCGCTTAGGGGGAGATTGCTAGGAATACAAATATTCCTGTAAAAGTCTCGGTCACCTAATTATTGTAATAGCATTAAGTTAGCTCGTAGTTAGTTTATATATTAGTTAGTTAGTACTAGTTTAAGTAACACCGTGGAAGAAGGACGGGTCTTTACCCACTGTATGCCTGATCCACAGCCCGGGTGTGGGCGTTTGTAGCTTAGTATAAATACCCCTCTCCACATGTGGAGAGGGTTGGACCTTCATTCACTCTAATCTAATATTTCTATTTTTCTCTCAAGGTTCCACTTTTTCTTTCTCTCTATTAATTCCAACGCCACACATACCACATGGATTCATGTTTCCAACTTGATTAGTATTCTACAGTAATTTTAAATGAAAGTCCACAACTTTTTTTTGGTAATTTTATTTGTTAGTTTTGTAGTGATTTATTTATTTATTTATTTTGGGTGTAATCTCTATGCGTGGACAATTCATTTGACACATTTGTAAGTGTGAGTGATTTTTTATATGTTCATAAGTGTGATAAAAACTAAAAAATTCTACATGTTTATTCAAGTATGGAGATATAAATGTGTACATTCAGCACTTTTTTTTGTAGGGTTTGGAGACTAATTTGAAATCATAATTCCGAACTACGAAATTCTAGGCCACCACGAGCAACCGCCTATTTATCACCCGCAAACTTATATCTATTTCAATAATTCTATAGTTTTATTCTCTAATATCTTTCTTGTTCTTTAAACCATACTGATGTCGCACTCTTTCCATTCCTTTCTTTCTTGTTATTTTCTTTTTTCTTTTTCTTTAGCTGACTTTAATTTGGTATTGTGCCCATGATTCACAAAAGAAGCAATTTGCAATCTTCTTTCGTAGCCTTCTGCCGCACCTCTTTTTCTCAATTCCAAATCATATCTTTAATATAAATCCTTTCAAATCATATCTTCGTTTTCTTTTCTTTTAGAATCTTACATCTTAAGTTAATTTCTCAATTTAAAAATAACAAAATATAAAAAAAAAATATAAGGAAAAATAACTTTTTTGGTTAATGTTGGTTGCTTCTGCTGCTATGTTATGAACAAGACTATGATGAATTTGCACGGCTTGCAACATGACTTCTTCATCAAGAAATTTATATCATTTTACTATCAAAGTTTTTCACTCTAATCTTGAGCTTTCACAATTTTGCTGCTTGAACTCGGGAAGTATTAGATAATAGATAGGTTGCCCAAGCCCGGTTTGTGGGTTATTATGGGTCCATTAGGGTTTATGATTACGGTTTTATGTAATTTGTATAAATAGTTATCAATGACGGACGTGGGAATCGCACCAGGATTTACCTCTCGAGGGATCTCAAGAAGCTTACAACCCCCACCAGGCAGTGTACCTGATCGTTGTAGTATAGTATAGTGACAAGTACCGGGGGATTGATCGTTCAACTCAGGAATAGTGTCGCTAGGATTAGAAAGCCTAAGAACTAGGTCTAGAGGTGAGGGATGATTCTTTTTGTATTTTTATATTTTTTATAAAAGCAAACAAAAATCTCGGGTATTGGAAGAGTGGGCGGAATTAGTTGCTAGTCAACTAACCCAATAACTAAGATGCAATCAAAATAAAATAACAAAAATGAAAATAAAGCTAATTAAACTAGTGGTGTGAACAATAAATGGGAGAATTGTGTTTACTTAGATTTCACTACTCCCTAGATATCTTTTACAGGTTAATTGTTTGTTACAGTTGCGTGGATGACGGGTTATATTCCTTAATACCATTCGTGGGGTGGCGTACGTACTTCCCCAACTCTATAAGCTCCTACTTCACTCCTATGTCGAGCCTGCAAGAAGCTCCTAACATGGGATCACTAGAATTCGCTCATGCATTAAATACAACCATAAAAACCTAGTACGCATTGGTTCATGTTTCTTAAGACGTTCAAGCAAGTTACACTATGGAAGTCTGCCAGTTTTCTTAAGCCTAACATCGAAATTATTCATCCATTACAACTATAAACAAGCAATCAACCTATAATCAACATCTAGGTTTCATTACATCTAAGCAAACACACAAAAGATCTAGCCTAGCATGTTAAAATCAAGACAAGCGTAAGATATATTCAAACAACACATAGACATATTGAATGAATTGAAAGGATACTTATCTTAATTGAACATGAAGGGTTTCAAGGGGTGAAAACCCTTGAAAATACTGTTAAACACGAGCTAGGGTTTATTTAAGTCGACCCTAAAATTCTCCTCTCTTTTAGAATGAAAATTACAAAGACTATATATAGATTTCCTAAGGTGACGGCGTCAAGAAGAAAGTTCTGACGCCGTCAACCCGCCGCCAAAAATATTCTCGGACTGCCTAGATCCAAATCTGACGCCGTCATGTGTATTTCTGTTCTGGGTCGTCACCACTTTTACTCTTGACGGCCTTGCTTTGACGCTGTCACGTTTCTACTCGACCGTCACCAAAAAATGCTCTTGATGCCGTCATAAAATTGCTCTTGACGCCGTCAGGTACTGTTCCCAGCAAGGAAAATTAAGACTTTGTCGTTTTCTTCACTTTTATGCTCCAAAAACGTCCAAAATGCTTCCTTTTCCAGAATTCACTCCCAAAGTACCTAAAATCACAAAAGGAACGATTTAGGGCAATATTTGATCAAATAAATTCAAATTCCGGCTTAAATGACCCCTTAAAAACGGATCATTTTTTGCCTCATCAATCAACAAAGACAAAATACCTAGTTTTCATTGGTTCTGCAATCAATGAAGAGGACATCAGGAGAAACTGGTCTCGATAAAAGCTCATGTTTATGTAATAAGGAAGTTATAGTAGCATATATATTAGTATATAATGAGAGTAATTGTGATCAACATGTGTGATGTGGTTTCCGTGCTTTTTATGCTTTGCTCATTCACTCATAATAAGACCATGCTGACAAGTATATATGGTGAATTGGTGATAACCCTATATAAGGGAGTGATAATTTTAAACCACTCACGGTGGTAAAAGGGCTTGTGGTTATCACACTAAAATTGGTTTTAGATTCAATTCCTACTAGATGTAAACAACCCTGAAGTGGCCATACTAACCTCCTGAAAAGGGAGGGTTTTAAGCGGTTTGAACTTGTGTGGTGGTGGGTAATGAATTACTCGGTTAAAAGGTCGGAAAACATGGTTAACAAAAAAAAAGTGATAATTCCATAAAAAAAATACTAGGGCGAGTACATTTTTGTTTACTAAAAACATTAAAAGCATAAAGATTGAAATAGGTACATGCATGGTATAAATTACAAAATAACGTACGTAGTTAATCTTTCTTTTTAAGAGAAAAACATAAAAATTCAAATGTTCTCTAGACAAACTTTACAATAATCTAGTGTGACTGTTTTACAAAACTGTAACTATTGGAGTATTGGTGGTGGTGATGGTGGTAGAAGGTGGTGATGTTCTTCATAATTGTTTAAAATTAAATATAAATTCAATAGAAAATTCAATGGGGAAGATGATGAATAGTGTTTAAGAAGTTAAGTTATCATTTGCAAATTTAGCCATTGAAATAAAGCCGTGTATTAGAACAGTAAAAAGACAAAACTACCCTCGATGACGTGGAACTTAACGAACAAACTAACGGAATTTGGCTCTCGATGGCTATTTTGCATTTTTACGAAACGTTAGTGGCAAATTTGCACGCCTTTATGACTCAGTCCCATTTTTGCAATTTCGCGATACGTTAGTGACCATTTTTGCAATTTGCCCTTAAGATTGCAAAATCTAGTTACCTTTTCAACCACCTATATAAAACAAGGTTTCATTATGGAAACCCCCAACTCAAAATTCTGAGATAATGACACGTGCTATTTTTTTTCAATCCAATGGTCCATATGCATTCCAATCATTAGTAATTAATAAAAACAAAAAACGCACCATAATTCATACTATCGAAAGATCAAACACACAGTTATCCACGAACAATGAAACCCCCGAATTTCATCCCAAAACGAAAACCATACATCCAAAAAACATACATCCATTTATTCAAACAAAAAAATCACCTTAATTCATACTATTGGTTACAGGTTAGGTTATTCGATTTTAATTTTTGTTCAATTACTATATATATTATTTACCAACTAAAACGACGTCGCACCTTCTACAGTATCCCAAGCCCAAATTCTGCAGCCCATATGATTTCGCGGTCCAATAGTCCCCTTGGCCCAGCTTCCTTTCTGGTTATAAGGAATAAGGATACACCGCTTCTTTTCTCCCAGATTTTTCCAGAAACGTCTCCCTCCATCCATCTCCTTCATCTATAGATCATCAGCACGCAAGAGTTAGGGTTTCAACAGCTAGGGTTTCAATTTTGGGGTTTTTTAGAAAAAAAAGGTATGTAATTTTGATGTTCTTTTCTTTTATTATATATTCATATATATTAGCGTTTGTTATGAAATTCCTTTCCTGCTATAATACGAGTCTTAATTACAGAGGATGGTGAAGTGCAAGGTAACAGCCGGATTTTTGAGGTATTTTTTTTTAAATCTATTTGATTTTTGTAAGTTAATCAAGAGGCAAGTTATAAGTTTGTGCTTTTATTTATGGTTTGGTTTAATTGCAGGTTCCAACTTTTTTGACTGAGATTCATGGATTACAAAGCAGGCTAGAGTAAAAAAAAAAAATGTTTGATTTACAGTCATGTGTTTTTATTATTTTGATTTTTTTTTTCGTGTTTATTTGTTATGTGGTGATAACATGTGTTTTGTGTGATTACCCATTTCAGTTGATGAAGAAGCAAGAAGAGGTACCGCCACTGCACTGCCGTCACACCCGGAGCCGTGTTTTTTTATAGAAAATTTAGCTCAAGGTATGATCATTTAGTTTCTACTTTTATTTTTGTGACGGGTTTTTAGTTTGCTGAAATGGATTATAACCTTTTTAAGTGGTTATGTTGATTCATATTTTATGGTATGGATTTTGCTGATCTGTTTGGGTGTGTTTTGATTAGCTCATGAGCTTATTTAGTTTTTGTAAATCTTACAAGTTTACTTTTTTAGGCTTATGAGGTTATAGGATGATTATTAGCTAGATTTACTTTAGGGGGTGTTTTTCTAAGCTTATTTGATGAATATAGAAGCTAGACGCATACTTAAAATTTGAAAAACCCAATTTTGTGGCCTCATGAGGTTATCCAACATGACCTTATGAGCTTATAAAGTCCTTAACCTCAACTGAATAAGCTCATAAAGCTGCAAATGTGAGCTTATCAGGAAATTTGAAAAACTATTTGTTTTTGGTTGTGCAAAAGCTTAAGATGAAAAGGCATGATATGAAAACCTTTTTGGTTATTTGCCTTTTGTGGTGATTTGCGAGAAATTTGTTGTAGCCCAGTTTTGAAGACATATAGTATTTCTATCTAAGGTATAATGGCTTCTATGGTGATATTTTTATTGTCTTCGGTATTCCGAAGTTTTTTGCGATGTTTTCGCTTGATTCATATGCGTGGCCACATCGTTGGCCCATGGTTTTCCTGTTCAGCAACTCCTGTTATGGTAGTCAAAAACACTAACGTTCTTTTGAACTTTCTAATGCAGGGTGCCTTTTTTTTTTTTTTTTTTTTTTTTTTTTTTTTTTTTTTTTTTTTTTTACTTTAGCCATAAATAAGATGATTTATTTGACTCATTATAAAACAAGACAAACCTGAATTGGACCCGTTTTCAGTTAAATGAGTTGTAATTGCCATCTTGGATTTGTTACTTTTCACCAGCAGTTTCTGCTTTTATTAATTATACATAGTTTCTTTGTGATCTTGGTAAAAGGTGGGTTCGTTTTGGGAGCGATCTAGAGCTGTTAGACTCACCTGGAATAATCACGATGAGGATGAGTGATCAATCTGCAGCAATAAAGCTTGCTATATGCGATGACATAGGGGACAAGTCGTATAATTATACTGATGTTGCAGGTGTTCTTATACAAATGCTTACCTGAAGACGTAATTGAGGTATGAAATAGTCTCTTTTCACAAAATGGAATCTTTTCGTTCTTGATGTTTACTTAATGCGCGTTATGACGTTATATCTCATGCAAAGCAAAAGATGATCCTAACATTAACAGCAACCATTATGTATTGGTTCTTCAAACAGCCAATGGATGATCAAAGACCATGTGGATCATCAGACAACAATAGTGGTAATCAGCTCGAGACGAGGTCAACCTCCACATCAGATAACACCGAGTCCGAATCATCAACAGACTGATGAGACTGGCAAACAGATAAGTTTTCAGTTTGAAGATTTCATTTTTTTTTTCTCTTTGGCTGCACTACATTTTTGTATCAAGATAAGTGAAACCAACTGCAGATTTGCTAAACCAAGCAATTGGTATGTATAGTTACAAAATTGTAATTGGATTGATCGAAACGGTATAATGTTTTCGCTTCTTTAGTTGCATAATACATTACATTTGTTGTTATTTGCTTCTTTAGACTATCTTTCCACTTTAAATTTCCCAAATGAATGATGAACTAAACAACGTGCTTTGCACAAGTTATAACTCTTATGCTATTGTCAACATCCAGGGCAAATTATCGTATTTACAGCCATGGCATATGTAAGCAACTTTCCCGTGAGACTCATAGATACATTTTGCCTAATTTCTTTATCTCATCATCGATTTTTAACTTTTGCATCTTAATAACCGTAAGATTACAGTACCAAAAAACGACCAACTTCAACGGCCCGCCGCAACGCGGCGGACCGACGCCCAACTCGTTTTCTTAATATATGAGGTTTATTGTTATTATTAGTTCGTTTCAAATTCTTACAAATGATTTCACCAATTCATTTCAATTCCTAACAATTAATTCGATTTTTCACCAATGACCACACCATACATTATTTTAGGAAAAAAAAACCCTAATTCGATTTTTCATTAGTTGTGGTTTCATTGATTCTTTGATTTTTGGTTTGTTTGATTGATTAGTTGATGGATTTATAATTTTATATGATACAATCGCTCATAAGTTCTATTTAATTTTGATAACATTTGCTTTAAAAATAATTAATTTTCTTTATTGCGTTTAGGACGGAGATGATGAAGCATCATGCGGTGTTTACCGGAGGTATTTCGTATACAAATCTTTGTTGTAATGGTTAGTGTATGTAATTTTATTGTTAATTTTTTAATTTTGATTATAGTTTTAACAAGTGAAACTGTATTGCCATGACCCTTATGCAATGGTATGCATTCTATATATTACTATGGAAATCGATAAATCAACGTATATGATTTTGTGTCTGAAGATGGTGAAGCGGGTGTGCCTGTGGTTTATGTAGTTTTGTTTCTTGAGTTTGTAATTTTCTATATTTTTTTTCACTCTATAAAAATGAAAACTATTCATGACATAATAGCTGGCAAAAAAAGATTAAGAATTTGATTGATCAAATAATCACATTGTGTGTACATCTCTTTGTTAGAATCTTATTTTTTGGTTTAATTTACTGATATGTGTTTATGTACTATTTCTTTTATCTAAAACTCAAATTTTGGATTATTGTGTAGAAGTGCGTGAAGATGGAGAAAATAAAAAGTCCACCATCGGTTGATTAGCTGAGATAAGTCGTAATAGTGAATTTGTAAACATGGCAGCAATGAAAACCGGCAGGCATGGGCATAAATTTGTGAGATAAGTCGTAATAGTTTATGGATTAGTTCAAGATATTCTCTTAAATTATAAATTGCTAACTTCCCATGTAAATTCAGAAAACAAAGTTGCTTTAACGAAAATTTACAAAATGCAATAATATGAATTTAATTAAACAAAAATATGATTTTAATTAAACAAAAATTTACAAAATGGCAATAATATGATTTTAATTAAACAAAAATTTACAAAATGCACATGCAAATTTCTATGTATCATAGCAACTTACTTCGGCTTCATCTTCTTTGTATTATGAGGATGCAAAATTTTGATCACCCCCAAGTAGTCATGCCCAAATTAACCAAGGTTAATCGTCAATAAGGTCAAAGCACTAGGTGTAAGTGATCTCCGATGAGTATAGTGTGTCCCCGGGTCGTTAAGTCCCAACGAGATGTGAAATGGTGAATCGGTTCAAGTTCGTGATCGAGTGAAGTGAATAGTGATAAATAAAATGGTATAAGAGACAATGGAAAGTATAAAGCACGTAAAACGATAACGTAAAGCAATTAAACGTAAAACGTATTTAAAACTAAAAACATAACACGAAAAATCTAAAAATGTAACCTAAAGGGGCAACTACCTAATTTAAACTATGAATTTGAATTTAGAAATCAAAATCTACTTGAAAAGTTGTAAAAATGCTAAACGTAACTTAAAAGAACTCAAAACGTAGTTTAAATTGAAAACCGCGCGTTTTTATTAAAAATAACGTAAGTGCACAAATTTTGAATTTATTATGAATTAAATACTAAATCAACTAATTTAAATTATTAAAACTATCAAACGATGTTGGAAAATTCTAAAATTTTTTGTAAAAATACCTAATGCTACTGAGGTCCTAGAAAAAAATAAAAACGGGATGACAGCTTATGCTGATAAGTTAAATGTACTAATAAGCTAAAACACTACCAATTGTACTTAAGAATTTAATGTTGCAACAACTTAATGAAAAGTCCTACGGGCACGATGGTTAAGATTGTTTGCATGTGTGTTTGTGTGAGTGGCTATGTCAGGGGGTCGAATCCCACTCAACCACAATATATATATATATATATATATATATATATATATATATATATATATATATATATATATATATATATATATATTTCAAAATTTTTAAAACAAACTTACTAAAAACATGTAAAGGAACAATTTTCTTAACTAAAACATTTTAAGAAATCTTAAAATGAGCTCAGTTTAAGGCAAAAATAATAAGCAGTGTTGGGTATATAATTATAAAAGGAAATTGTAAAATCAAAAAGCTACTACAAGCTGATCTGGGGGGAACTAAAGCTAAGGCATACTAGTGGTTACCTAAATAAGCTATAGGGGACATAAAATAAGCGGTTGGGAGACCTAAAAGCACTTATAAACGATAAAGGGGAAATGGGAAACCTGATACTTTGAGCATGTGAACAGTTGGTAAAA
Organism: Artemisia argyi; assembly: GCA_030686995.1. Classification (NCBI taxonomy): domain Eukaryota; kingdom Viridiplantae; phylum Streptophyta; class Magnoliopsida; order Asterales; family Asteraceae; genus Artemisia; species Artemisia argyi. Next base: position 21,889,439 of record CM060682.1, read on the forward strand.
AAAATATAAAAAAATAAAATAAAAATAATACTAACTGTACTACCCACTAAATAAGTTATATACCAAATTTTGGGTCAAAAGTCCTTGAAATAAGCAAATTAAAAATGAAGAACAGAAGGCTGTTAGGCCATTTGGGAACAGATGAGCAATAGGTGTAAATGGGTCAAAATGGGAATTTTGACCAACAAAGTGTAACTACCAGATAGCCTAACTTGCACTAACCATAAATAGAACTAAAGTGAAGCAATAACAACAAGAAAAGAGCTAAATCTAAAAATCTACCCTACCTTCTAATAAAAACAGCTTTGAATTTAAAATTTTAGAAAACTAATGCAAAAGCTTGTAAACAACTTGAATCTACTTAATTCTACTCTAAAACTACTAACAACAATGGTAAAAAGCTGATTCAAATCCAAACATGGAACAAAAATAGTTTTTTAGCTAAAGAAAAAGGTTGTGCCAAACACCCCTTATGCAGGACTGTTGGGATTTTTTAAACTAAAAATTTGATTTTTAAAATTGAAACTTGCAAGAAAATGATATATTAAGCAATATTTAGAGTAAAATAGCAGTAATGGACAGGAAATAAGCACTGAGATAAGCTAATAAGCTAATACCAATTTTTTTGTTTGTTCAGCCATGACCAATTCAATCGAGCTTATATTGATTACTGAAATCCAAATTGTGTGCAATCTATATGAGTTTTTCATCTTTATTTTAGATGCAAAAATACCGAGCAAGATATTCGGATCATACAAAAATTCTCTTAAAGATAGCTATTTATAGTTTAAGATCACTTTCTATTATTAGAATGGTAGATTGCATATTAAAAAGATCATCCGCAATATCTATAAGCTGTCGTCTGAAGTACAAGATCAATGCTTGTTTGTTTGGCTGATTAGCAGCTTATTTCGGTTGTTTATGATATAAATGGAAAGTATGTGAAGGACATAATTCCATGACACTGGAGTACACCCCTAAACAAAATTTTCATCATAGCTAAAGGAATAGGTAAAAAGAACTCTAGTCACATTACAATAGTCATGACTTTTGTGACTGAGAAAATTAGTTCAAGTACTATTGATGTGTCTACTTTTAATAAAGGTAGCACTTAGCAACACTCTTCGAATCAATTCTAGTTAACTTCGCTAGTTGATTATGAATAAAATCTTTTGTTTATTGATATTAACCACTCTATGTAAACTTGTAAGTATGATATCTACTACCTATTATATAAGTTAGGCCATTTTTTATTGTAGACTCACCAAAAAATGACATGTAGGATGTTAAAACCCACCAAAAATGCCACCTTAAATAAAGGTGATCTCCACCACTTACCATTTGAACAAAACTATCCACTTTCTCATTTGACCCACTCCACAGTCCACTCTACTGCATCTCTCTCAAACTCCAGCTTTCTCCTGCTCATTTGCTATTTTCCGGCAAATTTTTTCCCATCCAACAATTCTGGCTTCTTCTATCTAGAACATGAAAGACCGATTCTTCCCGTTAAACTTGGAATCACTCATGTTCGGACAAGTCTTGCAAGGACTTGAATCCATTCAACGAAATGCATTGATAATCAAACAAATAATGAGGCAAATAATTTCATCCCTCAAGAAAATTCACGACACTGGTATAGTTCACCGAGATGTGAAACCAGCAAACTTAGTGGTAACTAAAAAGGGACGGATCAAGCTTATTGATTTTGGTGCAGCCACTGACTTAAGGATTGGAAAAAACTATGTACCTGATAAAGGTCTTCTTGACCCGGATTATTGTCCACCGGAACTTTATGTGTTACCCGAAGAAACACCGTCACCGCCTCCTGAACCTGTTGCAGCTCTTCTATCTCCGATTCTTTGGCAGGTGCTATACTTTTTCATATTTCAAATTTTAGATATTGTGTATTACTTTTTTTATACAACTTAGTTTATAGTATAGTGAAGAGTTAGTTGTGTAAATTAGCAACATAGTTTTTGAATTATCGTAACTGATTTTCTAATTTGTACGTAAACGCCAATTAAGCAATTCAGTTCTAAAATGATCAAATTCATGTTTTGAGGAATATATGAGAGGGTTCAGGTTTAGGATATCATTTATCGAGTAGGAATTAGTTATTGAAGAATAGGACAAAAGATCAATGATGAACAATTTCTTCACTGGTAAAAATCTCGTTAAAATAGGACATACTAAAACCGAAACCCTTGTTAAATTCCTCACAGTATGACGTTGATACATTACTGCCTGTTCTTGCGTGACTATACAGTAAGCATAAACTTTTCATTGGTATGTATATTTTATCTGCTATTATATATCTTTCAAGTGCTAAATACACTATTTTGACCATTTTTGCAGCTAAACAGTCCTGATCTTTTCGACATGTATTCCGCTGGAATCGTACTAATGCAAATGGCTATACCATCTTTACGATCTACTGCAGCGTTAAAGAACTTTAATCTTGAACTAAAAACAGTGAATTACGACTTAAAAAGATGGAGGGAAAAAACTCGAACAAGACCCGATATAAGTGTTCTTGATCTGGATTCAGGTAGAGGATGGGACTTAGCCACAAAACTTATTTCAGAACGAGGGTCTTTGCGTAGAGGTCGTTTATCAGCTGCAGATGCTTTGAGGCATCCGTATTTCTTGTTGGGCGGTGATCAAGCCGCTTCTGTTCTTTCAAAATTGAGCTTTTCTAAGTAGAAAGTCAAGATGGGTCAGTTAGTCAGGGATTTGACTAAAAAAGTCAAAGAAAGAAGTCATATTCTTTGCTGGTGTAAAGCTTTTGTATCATTTTTATCCGATGTAACATTACTTAATCCTTAATGAATCTATCGTAAATAATTTATTACATGGAAATATTTGTTGAGGAAATATGAACTAGGACCCTGCTTTTCTACGCCAGACACATGCAACAAAACCAGTCTTGATGGGGGTAACGGACCTCCCAGAACCACACTGTAAAGAAATCAAAACAATATGGAATAAATTAAGTATCAAAATGGGTCAATTCGCATTGTGATTTATCTCATGCAACCTGACCCAAATCAGTTTTAATGCTGACCCAAAAAAATGGACAGGATTGTCTTTAGAGGTCAATGTGTCGTGATTCGTAGACATGTATTAATGCTGACATGTTTCAACCCGAACCTATTTCGACCCAATATTTAACCTATCTGATCCGACCATTGCAAATGACATATCTGTCTACAATCTAAATCATTAACTTTAGAAAAATATAAGTAATATCATAGTGTTTCTTGTGTAAAAACCGCCAACAAAGAGCAAAGCTTACTGATGTATCTTCTTAGAATTCCTTCAGAATTTTTAGGAGCGAATCGACCCTTGGCCCCCAATGCTGATCATCACATGATCTGGCTGCCGATGCATGCTGGTAAATGAAAGAATTATAAAACACGTACTGTCTGATAATGGGCCATACGGGTCACATAGGGAGGGTCTATTGTAGGAATGAGTATTTAAACCTTATGAACCCATGTTTTGCGAATTCTACCAAATATTTTCTTTGACCACTATTCATCATACATAAATTTTTAAGTTCTATTCTTCCATATCTTATATAACGAAAATTTTTGAATATACATACATGCGGCATAAATCCATAAAGTTGACGAAAACAGTCTTTTTGTGCCTTCTCAAAGAACTTGTGGTGGTCTTATGACTGTTCTTCGTCTATCTCCAGCCAATTCAGGGTTGTTCTCTCGTAAAATATGAAAAACTCTGCTTATGAGCTGCATACAGATGTTATAGAAATAAAAAGCTACTCCATGATTATGTTATTATATCTCAAAAACAAAAATCCTGCGATAAACATTGACTTATCACACCTCTCCATATTGAAAATCTCTATCACTTCCTTCCCATGGAAATTAAATGGTAATAATTTGATGGGATTTTAATTAAACATAAGTTTCCAAAATGCATATGCAAATCTCTATGTATCATAGCAACTTACTTTAGCTACATCTTCTTTGTATTCTGAGGATGTTTGTTCAGCCATGACCAATTCAATCGAGCGTATATTTTCTTAAATATGAGTTTTTCATCTTTATTTTAGATGCAAAAATACCAAGCAAGAGATTCGGATCATACAAAAATTCTCTTAAAGATAGCTATTTATAGTTTAAGATCACTTTCTATTATTGGAATGGTACAGAATAAAAACATCATTCTCAATATCTAAAAGATGTCATCTGAAGACTGAAGTACAAGATCAATGCTTGTTCGCTTGGCTGATTAGCAGCTTATTTCGGTTTTTTATGATATCAATGGAAAGTATGTGAAGGACATAATTCCATGACACTGGAGTACACCCCTAAACAAAATTTTCATCATAGCTAAAGGAATAGGTAAAAAGAACTCTAGTCACATTACAATAGTCATGACTTTTGTGACTGAGAAAATTAGTTTCATTACTATTGATGTGTCTACTTTTAATAAAGGTAGCACTTAGCAACACTCTTCGAATCAATTCTAGGTAACTTCTAACCTTAAAAAGAACACCTGAAAGAACTACTCTTAAAAGAAAAAGATGCAAGTGTTACTCACAAGATTTTCAGATTAAAGATGACATTACTTGCCTTCCAATATAGGAATATTGAATAAAAAAGGCACATCTTGTTATTGAATACTCAAAGCCATACTTTTTGATGTATCTTGTGTAAAAACCACCAACAAAGAGCAAAGCTTACTGATGTATCTTCTTAAAATTCCTTCAAAATTTTTAAGAGCGAATCGACCCTTTGCCACCAATCTTTGCTGACCATCAAGGGAACCACTTGTTCCCATTTCAGCCAGTAGGAATGTCATCACATGATCTGGCTGCCGATGCATGCTGGTAAATGGAAAGACTTATAAAAAGCTATTTTTCTGAAATGGGTAAATTCGGGCTGTAAATGTTTGATAATGTGCCATACGGGTCAAATTGTAGGAATGAGTATTTAAAACTCATGAACCCATGTTTTGCGAATTCTACCAAATATTTTCTTTGACTACTATTCATCATACATGCATTCATACAGAAATTTTTAAGTTCTGTTTTTCCATTTCTTATATAATGACAAGACAGTCTTTTTTGTGCCTTCTCGAAGAACTTGTGGTGGTCTTATGACTATTCTTCGTAAAATACAGAAATTTTTAAGTTCTATCTCCAGCCAATTCAGGGTTGTTCTCACGTAAAATACGAAAAACTCTACTTAGGAGCTGCATACAGATGTTATAGAAATAAAAAACCTACATGAATATGTTATTACCTCTGCATATTGATAATCTCTATGACTTCCATCCTTAGTAACATTCCATGCAGGATCACACGAAACTTATATATTTATTGGAAATGTTAAGATGGGCAGGCCATAGGGTGAGGGCTGACCCACAAACATTTTTTTCGTACATTCTTCCTAGAACGATTTATGAACACAAATACTCTATTATTACAACAAAGATCAACACAAAGTGTCAAAGTGCATATACTGAGAATGCGAGAAGACGGTGTTTAAAGACTTGTTGTTCTCTTCTTCTTCTTTTTCATACAAGCAAATTCATTTTCCACTCCATCATCAACTGTAAGAAACAACACAAGTCTATAGAAAACGTTGATGATAAATTTTTATTTGTGAAATATAAGTTTGACATTAAAAATTTAATGATGATTATTAGTTAACAGACTCACGTGATAGGTTATCGATCTTGTCGGATACATGATCATCGTCCCCATTTTCCTGGAATACGACCTTTTTCTTCTTCTTTTTCTATGTGGGATCAAATGGGGCAATCTTCACGCGAAAAAAAAAAAAAAAAAAAAAAAAAAAAAAAAAAAAAAAAAAAAAAACTCATCAAGCTACTTCGGCTACATCTTCTTTGTATTAAATGGATATGCAAATTTCTATGTATCATAACAACCTACTTCGGCTACATCTTCTTTGTATTCTGAGGATGCTTGTTCAGACATGATCAATTCAATTGAACTTATATTAAATATCAAAATCCAAATTGTGTGCAATCTATGTAATTAATTTTTCTTTATTATTATAGATGCAAAAATACCTAGCAAGAGATTCGCATCATACATAAAATCTCTTCAAGCAAGCTATTTACAGTTTATGATCACTTTCTGTAATTGGAATGCTAGATTACAGAATAAAAACATCCTTTACAATATCTAAAAAATTTCATCTGAACTACATAGATCACTGCTCGTTCGTTTGGCCGGTTAGCAACCTATTTCCGTTATTTATGATATCGGTGGAAAGAATGTGAAGGACATAATTCCATGAGACCTAAGTACACCCATAGACAAAATCTTCATCATAGCTAATGGAATAGGTAAAAAGAACCACCATTAGAATAGTCATGACTTTTGTGACTGAGAAAATTAGTTTCAATACTATTGGTATGTCTACTTTTAATAAAGTTAGCACTTAGCAACAATCCTCGAATCAATTCATAGGTAACTTCTTGCCATAAAAAAAATGCCTGAAAGAACTACTCTCAAAAGAAAAAGATGCAAGTGTGTTCTTACATTTCAGATTAAAGAAGACATTACTTGCTATCAAATATAGGAATATTGAAAAGAAAAAAAAATGCAGCTTGTAAATGAATACTCAAAGTGATACTTTTTGTAGGAATGAGATTTGTTATCGAATGTTAAATTCCTTTCGTGTAACCAAAGATATTCTTATTTATTTCTTTTAAATAGTCCATTTCTTTCCCATGCATCTTCATTGCCCAAACATCACATTACAAAGATAATTATATCCAATTTCCAGTTCAAAGAAAGTTTTATCTGCAATCAAACCGGTATGTCTCTTTTGCCTTCCATCTTTAAGAGTTTGTCATTTATATGCTTTAACAAAGAATGATAAAGAAACTCCGTGCTTATTTAGAAATAAATATATATAGTATAGTATGCTCTTTTCATGTATTGATGTGTAATCTGATTGCAAACACAACCATTTTGCATGAAACAGAATGTTCAAAATGAGCAAAGTTACTTACCCGACTCCTTACAAACCAAGCCATCTTTAGCTCGATCATATGACTATAAGTGACACATAAATCACCAAACTCATATTTGCATATACCTTGTAGTGGTTATCATAATGTGTATTGTATTGTACTATAATATACATTTATGGAAAATATAACCAAACAGAACACTATTCATTAGATAATGTTCCGTTCTGTTATTAAGGTTTCATAAAAATGCCCCCCCCCCCCCCCCCACCCCCCCTTAAGTTTGAAAAACTCTCATTATAACATCTAAGATAAGTACTTTGTTAATTACATTTATACCCTTTAACATTATACTACTACAGTACTACTACCTATATACAAGCAATTTATAACTATCATCCAACCCCTAAGTTGGCTAGTTTTTTTATTTTATTTTACACCCCTTAACAATTTACTATTTACTACCATTTTATAACTATCATTTCTATTAAACTAATTTGAATTTGAGAAGAAAGCAACACATCTACTTTATAAAGAGAGGTGATTGACACACTCGCAAATCTTATCGAGACACTTCATTGTACAAGTAGTTAAAGCAATTTATATTTAATGTACAATTGTTTATTGCATACAGCGGAGTGTCACAATAAATTTTGAGTTCCCCTTTATAAAGTGTTTAATGCTAAAAGTAATTTAAAGTACGATTAAAATGAGAATTAAGTTGCAACACTTGCTATTTTTTCATTATTTATTAAATCGCCTATAAAAGAAAGAGAAAACATTTGACCCCTTATAATAAAATGCATTACGGAGTATTTTTATTATTAATTTTTTTTTCTTTTCTTGTAATTTTGTTTTGTTTAACTCTAATACAAACAATTAAGGGTTTAAATTTTGAAATTAATAACTGAAATAAAATTTCTAAAACATGATTATATCATAACTTCAATATTAAGACACTTTCAAAATGCATATGCAAATTTCTATGTATCATAACAACTTACTTCGGCTACATCTTCTTTGTATTCTGATAATGTTTGTTCAGCTATGATCATTCAATCGAACTTATATTGAATATTAACAACTTACCGGTTTGACCCGCCAGGTTTTGAGTGACCCGGGTCAACCCGGTTCTCGAAACCCGGCCGGGTTTCATTTTTTCAAAATATTTTAATAAAAACCCGGATCGACCCGGTGGTCGACCCGGCGGTCGAACCGGTTGACCCGGTCAAAAAAATAAAAAAATAATAAATTGAAAACCGGGTTGACCCGGCGGTCCAACCTGTCGAACCGGTTGACCCGGTGGCTCGACCGGGTCGATTTCGAACCCGGTTTTCAAAACATTGGTTAAATCCCACCAAAGATATTCTTATTTATTTCTTTTAAATAGTCCATTTCTTTCCCATCTTCATTGCCCAAACATCATATTGCAAAAAAAAATTATATCTAATTTCATGTTCGAAGAAAGTTTTATCTGCCATTAAACCGATATGACACTTTCGCCTTCTATCTTTCTGAGTTTGTTTATATGCTTTAGCATAGAAGGATTAAAAAAAAAAATGCTTATATAGCAATAAATATATATACTGCTAAAGTATGTTTTTATTTATTTATGGAATTGATGTGTAACCTTGGTTGCAAACACATCCATTAAGCAGAATGTCCAAAATGAGCAAAGTTACTACCCGAATACCATACACATCAAGCTATGCATATATAGTTCTTTACGTCTTATAAACATTATGTGACTATAACCGAAACATAAATCACTAAAATAGCATGTGCATATATCTATTAGTTATTATCATTATGTTTATAGGGTACAATTGTTTGATTAGCAGGTTACAACTATAATTTGTTGCACTTTTTGCATATCTTTTAAGGCAAATGGCACGAAAATGTATTAAACTTGTCACTTTTTGCTTTGTTGTGTAGGCATCTTTATTTTTTCCTCTTATATACATTATACTTTTGAATTCCGTCTATTGTATGTATTTTGTAACAATGTTACCATTCTCATCTATCAACACTCCTATTAACAAGTAGGGGCAAAATGGTCATAAGATACACACAATAGATGAAATTTAGAAGTATGATGTATACAATAGAAAAAAAATAAAGAGGAAACTATTGCGTGGCAAGTTACTTATATTTTCGTGCCTTTTGCCCTATCTTTTATATAATAAGAGAAAACTATTGCGTGGCAATTAATTATTTTAATTACTAATATGAAAGCTCAATTAGTTATGCCTGGACAAAAAAAAAAAAAAAAAAAAAAAAAAAAAAAAAAAAAAACTCAATTCGTCATAAAATCAAGCTCTTTATCAATTCCTCTTATTAGTTAATAAAAGTTATTATTGAATTGATTTGGTGAAACTTTTGATAAATCCCGAAGTGAAATTTAGTGGAGAATAAAGTGAAAACACGCTTGCCCTTGTGAGCTCATTTCTTTAATTTTGAACTTAAGTATAAAATAAGCGTTATATTCTGATTGATTAATAAAATTTACAATCAAGCTTTAAACTTTTACAAAGGGGCTACTCTCAAATATGTATTTATGAACTTAAATGTAAAATCCTCCATTTTCATAAATTTTAGAAAATACTTAACAAATACCCTATAGACTTTAAACTTTGTAAAAAAAACAACTATTATTATTATTAAATTGATCGGAATAGTAAAAACTATTCAAACATATGCATGCCTTATAAATATCAAGCTGAAACATGTGTTATTATAACATTTATAAACACTTATATTCACTAAACTTGAATTATGCTAAAATATGAAATCAAACTACCCAAACAATAACATTAATAAAAAAAATTGATCTTACTTTCAAACCCAAACAAATATTGTTGAATTATAAGTATTAGTTGTAGTCATTGTCTGAACTTAATTTGCATTTGATGACCCGTCACTACAAATAAAAATACCTTTCGTGACGACTAAATCGTCACCAATTTTCACTAGCTGTCGTCACCAAGTGTGTTTGTGACGATATGTCGTCACGGATTTCACGTCACCAATCCATTGTCACAAAACAACTTCGTGACTACAAAGCTCAATGTAATTAGTGACGACAAAAGGGGCCCACAAATATTCAACACAAAGACTAAACACAAGTGGGCCATAGCAACTTCGTGACGACAATGTCGTCACCAATATTTTACATAAACTAAATTATTTTGCTAAATTATTTTGCATAAAATTGAAATAAATAAAACAAATACTTTTTTATAAATTAAAATTTTAAAATGGTGACGACAAAGTCGTCACAAAGTTTTTTCAATATTTAAATATTTCAATTCTAAATAAAACAAATAGACTTTTTATAAATTAATTTTTAGAAAAATGGTGATGACAAAGTAGTCACAAATTTTGCCTGCATATAAAAAAAAATAAAAATAAAAAACAGCAGCGCTGTATTTCTTGATTTTTTATGAAATTTTTGTCCGGAAAAAATCTACCAAAACTAAACCCGTACCAAAAAATATGAAACAAAACCATTAAACTTCATTCGTCCACCTAATCATTTCAAAACAACTAAACGAAGGCATCGTTTTCACACAAATACGAGCTAATACAAACCTACTCGTTAATACCAAACAATGTCAACAAAAATAATATACTACCATACTACGTATGTACTCGTCAACCGATTCATACTACATACCTACTCGTCCACTTAAGCTAATACCAAACAATGTCAATACAAATAATATACCACATCCTACTCGTCATACTAGTCATCCGATTCATTATCATTTTCATAATTATTTTCATTACCATTTTGATCATCATCAATGTCTTCATAAGTAACAACATATTCGTCCTCCCTTGGAACGCGGCTACAACCGGGATTCATTTGACGGTAAGGGTCGGGTGACGGATCTGGTAATGAGATGGGAGAACGGTGCTGCTGCAGTGGTGGTGCGGTTGCGGTGGTGCTGCGGTGGTGGTTCGACGGTGGTGGTTCACGGTGGTGCCATCTAACCTACAAAAATTAAGAAACAAAAATTAAAAAAAAAAAAAAAAGAAAAAAAAAAGCAAAAAACAAAAAACAAATTAACAAAGAAAAAAAAAGAAAAGAAAAACATACCTTTAATTAAACAAAACAAATGAACAAAGAGAGGTGGTGGTACGCTGGTGATTCACACTGGTTCGCCGGCGATTATGCTAACCCGACACAAACAAAACAAAAATTAAACAACCAAACTTAACAAAACAAATTAACAAACACACCTTTAGTTTATAAAAGAAAACAAAAACCAAACCTTTAATTTAGTTGTGGATTCGGTGGCTCACGTTGCCCAGTGGTGCGTGTGTAAATGGTGTATTCGGGTGATGGTGGTGTTGAACTGGTTGTGGTAGGGTCCGGTTATGGTGTTGAAGGTGATTTTTGGTTATGGTGTTGAAGGTGTAAAAATCGAGAGAGATGGATGGTGTGGTTGGTGACTTAGTGTTATGTAAAAAAAAAAAGAATAAGACTTAGCAATTATTGGTGATAGATCTAGATATGGTTTAAACTTTTCGTGAAATTTTGGTGAAATTTTTGTGGAGGGAAATATAACTTTTCGTGAAATTTTGGGTTTTGTCTTATAGTGGGTTGGTGACTACTATCTCGTCACTAAGTGTTTATTTATTTATTTTTTTTAAATTAGATTATTTAACTCTTATAAATAATATATAAATGATTTAAAATAATTTAAATTAATTAAAGCTTATATAAAATAATTTAAATTACTTATAAATGGTTAAAAAAAATAGATTAATTGTAAATGATTAAAAACTTATTTAAATTATACATGAGATATTAAACGGATGAGTCGAGATAATATCGTTATACATGATATATACAATGGACCTTTCGAGATAATATCGTTATACATAAGATATTAAACAAACGAGTTAAGATGTTAAACAGAGGAGTCAAGATGATATCGTTATACATGATATAGTAAATAAATGAGTAGAGACGATATCGTTATACAAGACATGTTAAACGGAGGAGTCGAGATGATATCATTACATGATTTATTAAACGGAGGAGTCAAGATGATATCGTTGAACAAGACATGTTAAACGGATAAGTCAAGATGATATCATTATACATGGGATGTTAAACGGATGAGTCGACATGATATCGTTATACATGATATGTTTAACACACGAGTCAAGATGATATCGTTATACATAAGCTATTAAATGGATGAGTCGAGATGATATTGTTATACATGATATGTTAAACGGATGAGACGATATTATATCGTTATACAAGACATGTTAAACGGATGAGTCGAGATGATATCGTTATACATGAAATGTTAAACGGATGAGTAGAGATGATATCGTTATACAAAACATGTTAAACGTATGAGTCGAGATGATATTGTTATACATGAGATGTTAAACGAATGAGTCGAGATGATATCGTTATACATGAGATGTTAAACGGATGAGTCGAGATGATATTCTTTATACAAGACATGTTAAACGGATGAGTCAAGATGATATCGTTGAACAAGACATGTTAAACGGATGAGTCGAGATGATATCGTTATACATGAGATGTTAAACGGATGAGTCGAGATCGTTGTACAAGACATGTTAAATGAATGAGTCGAGATGATATCGTTATACATCAGATGTTAAACGGATAAGTCGGGATGATATCATTATACATGAAATGTTACACGGATGAGTCGAGATTATATCGTTATACATGAAATGTTAAACGGATGAGTCGAGATGATATCGTTATACAAAACATGTTAAACGGATGAGTCGAGATGATATTGTTATACATGAGATGTTAAACGGATGAGTCGAGATGATATCGTTATACATGAGATGTTAAACGAATGAGTCGAGATAATATTCTTTATACAAGACATGTTAAACGGATGAGTCAAGATGATATCGTTGAACAAGACATGTTAAACGGGTGAGTCGAGATGATATCGTTATACATGAGATGTTAAACGGATGAGTCGAGATGATATCATTATACATGATATGTTTAACACACGAGTCGAGATGATATCGTTATACATAAGCTGTTAAACGGATGAGTCGAGATGATATCTTTATACATGATATGTTTAACGGACGAGTCGAGATGATATCGTTATACATGAGATGTTAAACGGATGAGTCGAGATGATATCGTTGTACATGAGATGTTAAACGGATGAGTCGAGATGATATTCGTTATACCAGACATGTTAAAAGGATGAGTCGAGATGATATCTTTATACATGAGATGTTAAACGGATGAGTCGAGATGATATCGTTGAACAAGACATGTTAAACGGATGAGTCGAGATGATATCATTATACATGAGATGGTAAACGGATGAGTCGAGATGATATCGTTATACATGATATGTTTAACGCACGAGTCGAGATTATATCGCTATACATAAGCTGTTAAACGGATGAGTCAAGATGATATTGTTATACATGATATGTTAAACGGATAAGTCGAGATTATATCGTTATACAATACATGTTGAACGGATGAGTCGAGATGATATCGTTATACATGAAATGTTAAACGGGTGAGTCAAGATGATATCGTTATACAAGACATGTTAAACGGATGAGTCGAGATGATATTGTTATATATGAAATGTTAAACGGATGAGTCAAGATGATATTGTTATAATGGTGACGACATTGTCGTCACTAAACTTAATATTTTTTTTAAAAATCATCAGTTATAATTTCTTATTAAATTTTTTTTCAAGTACCCTGCAGCATAAATCACTGAATCACAACCGTTTGATAATCTCGAGATCAAAATAAAATAAACTACCATATTCTCTCCCGGTCAAATAATTTTTATAATTAATTAAATCATTTATAACTAATTAAAATAATTTGTAATTAATTTAAATTATTTGTTATTAATTTAAATAGAATTTTAATCATTTATAAATAACCTAAGTAAAATTTTAATCATTTATAAGTAACTTAAATTTTATTTATATTGTTTTTAAATCATTTATAAAAAGTATTTTTAATAAAATAAAAATAATTAAATTTGTAAAAACTATTTTTAAAAGGATAAAATTTTGGTGACGAATATGTCGTCACTAAACTTATTTATTGAACAAAATATATTTTAAAAATTATTATTTATTATTTTTAAAAAGTATTTTTAATAAAATAAAATAATTAAATTCACATTATTATTTAGTGACGAGATTGTCGTCACTAAATGTATTTATCAAAAAAACTTTATTTTAAAAATCATTATTTGTTATTTTTAAAAGGTTAAAAATTTGGTGACGACTATGTCGTCACTAAACTTATTTATTAAACGAAATTTTATTAAAAAATAATTTTTATTATTTTTAAAAAATATTTTTAATGAAATAAAAATCACTAAACTTAATATTTGTTTTTTTATAAAGATTAAATAACCAAAAGTGTATGAAAAATAATTGGTGACGAGATTGTCGTCACTAATTTATGTAGACCCCACTTTTTCTTTTGACTAAAATCTGATGTTGAAAAACGCTAAGAAGGTTGGGCCCATAGCAATTTGGTGACGACTATCTTGTCACAAACAATTTTCCCGTCCCCAAAAGTCCTTTTGCTTGTAGTGCGTGCATACATGGGTTAAAAAATTAAAATACGGCTAAAATAAAATTAATTTAATTGTAATACCAAAAATATGTAAATACAAGAGATTATAAATATCAAAAGCGCGACATATAATGACACACAAACAAACTTTGTTACAATATAATTATTAGATGTATTTATAGTCTGAATTTCGTGCATGTGTCCTATAAGCAATTGAGAAGTGCTAAGATCACAAAATTTAATATCAACCAATTTTTTTCTTTAACACGTGTGTACGGAAATGTCCAAAACTTTAACAACCAACTTATATATAAATCGTATCATATAAATCAAAAAGATTTAAGAGATTTGTATTGGACTAAATTGATGATTTGTTTTAATACGAATATTTCACTAGCGTAGTTGCAATGGAGTCGCTCAAGCACTTTAGTCATGACCATCTGCTAAGCCTTATCCATATACAAACGAACAAAAACAACTTAAACTCTGATGATGAGGAGGAGGAGGAGGAGAAAGATGACGTTGATTTGGTGGTGGAAGACCCGCATGTTGGCCAATGCAACATGTGTAAAGAAGAGATCTACTCTTTTCATTTGTGTTACTACAAATGCAACGATTGTGACTACACGTTGCACAAATATTGTGCAGAACTTCCCACAACTGAAAAAAACCACCCATTACATCCGGGACATGATCTTACCTTGTCCCAAGGATACCAGCTTCATGATTCTGATGTTAATCTTGATATTACCATTCATTCTGAGTGGCCATGTCATATTTGCAATCATTATCACAAAATGTTTTATAATTACCATTGTTCCATCTGCAAATTCAACATGGACATAATATGTGCTACTGCTTCTCAACAAAAAATCGACCACCCAAGTCACCCTCATCAGTTAGAGCGAATCAACAAGCCGATATTTTCCCGCTGCAATGCTTGTGCCCAGGACCATAAAGGTACCTTCTACCAATGTACCACCTGTTTTTGGTTCTCGATCCACTTGAACTGTGCATTGCTACCTGCAAAGTTACAGATCCAACGTTTTACTGATAATACATTCTCTCATTCTCATTTACTTACTCTCGCCTATTCATTTCCCTATGATGAAAAAAAATCTAAATTCTTTCCTGCTTGCAAATTATGCGCTGATGGTTTCAACCATTACACGTGGCTCTACAAATGCGATAAATGTCGATACTACGTCCATGTAAATTGTGCGACTGGAAAGAAAGATCCAGGTGAGCAATCTATTATTCTATTTCGTTGTAATTCTTACTATGAAGAATAGAAGACGTTGTTAATCTTAATTAGTTTAACGTTAAACATGTCATTCATCGATCAGGTCTTGGCAAAACTGTTAAAAACTTCAAAGATGAAGATCATCCAAATCTGCTCAAATGTCCATTTCCTGATGAAAGTTGCGGCCTTATAAATCATCATTTTATCAACCATGAGGAGTGTTTTAAGGAAGGAAATAATGAAACAATGCTCAACCATGAAAGTCATCCACACCAGCTGATCCGTTTTGACACTCATTCTTCATTACGGGAAAAATCTGTTTCTCTTCATGATCCCTTGAAAAGAAGTCGATTACTATGTGATGGGTGTGCTAAACCGGTTACAGCGCTGCCTTTTTACAAATGTTCTCAATCATGTGATTTTGTTCTTCACGAGTGGTGTGCGAGACTACCTCCAGAAATACAAAACCACCCATTCCACCCTAACCATACGCTTGTTCTCCTACCGAAAAACGATCGGTGGCTCGCTAATGTGTTTTATTGTAAAATTTGTTCACTACGATCAAATGGGTTCGTGTATGATTGTACCGAATGCGACGACTTCTGTATTGACATCAATTGCGCCTTCATACCAGAAAAAATTACACATGAAGCTCACCCTAACCATCTCCTCTCAAGATTCGATGCTTCAGTAGCCCTAGCAGATAGGTATTGCAAGGCTTGTCGGTATTATTTTAGAGAAGAGCGCACGGGATTCCATTGCCGATCCTGCGATTTCTACTTGCATACACGATGTGCTCTGTTATTGCCTAGAGAGATTAAACACAGGTTCGATAAGCAGCATCCATTGACTCTAAGATATGAACCAGCTGAGAATCATATTAGCGAATACTTTTGTGGAATTTGTGAGGAACAAATGCGGGAGAATCGGTGGTTTTATCACTGCACTACGTGTGCTGAGTCTATGCATACGGCTTGCGCGCCAATAAAAGACGAATGCCAGCAAGCTATAATTCGAAAGGATATGAAATCTGTCTTTGACTTTATCAATGTAAAGTTTGGAGGGACACATGAGATTGAAAGTCACCCTCACCGTGTGTCCTTCATTCAGGGGACAACATATCATGGTTGCTGCGAAAGATGTAGCGAGACAATCGAGTCTGATCAGATGATCTTTAAGTGCCTGGAGTGCAAATTTGCAATTCATTATTATAAGTGTCGGGTTGGTTGGAGTAAGAGAATTTGGAATTAAGGTACATGGCACCACGTGTCAAACATGTAGATTAGCCCGTGTTCATAATTTATGTAGTTATGGTTTACACTTGTGAAGTCATTGTTGTACTTTTATTGTTTGTTTATGCAATTAAATAATTTTGCCGATCGTGAATAAAATCTTATGTTTATCGGTATTAACCACTCTATGGTATTAACCACTCTATGTAAACTCTTGTATTATAATTTTATCGGTTCATTTAGTAAGTAGTTATACAAATCATTTATAAACAACGCAAACTTTGATACTTGATTAAATATACATCTTGTATATATATACTAATAATGTGGGTAAGTGAATACGAAGACGAAATTAAGGATGGCACAAAATTTGAAATCATAATTTCCAACTACGAAAATCTAGGCCAAAATCTTTGATAGAATTAGTGAAGTAGCACGTATTAGATAATAGATAGTTGGCCAATTCTATGATTACATATTATTATCACGGTTCCATGTAATTTGTATAAATAATTATCAACATAGACAAAATACTTTTGAGGTTTTCATTATTTAACGTGGTATTATAACTAGCATGTTTGATCCTAAAACCTAGTCAGCCATCATGAGCTGCCGCCTCTTTACGACCCCGTCAAACTTATATCTTTTTTAATAATTTTATATTTTTATTCTTTAATAT
Organism: Artemisia argyi; assembly: GCA_030686995.1. Taxonomy (NCBI): domain Eukaryota; kingdom Viridiplantae; phylum Streptophyta; class Magnoliopsida; order Asterales; family Asteraceae; genus Artemisia; species Artemisia argyi. Next base: position 21,907,167 of record CM060682.1, read on the forward strand.
CATTCTTGTTCTTTAAACCTTACTGCTGTTACACTCTTTCCACTCCTTTCTTTCTTGTTATTTTCTTTTTTCTTTTTCTTTAGCTAACTTTAATTTGGTATATTGTACAAGCAATTGGCTATCTTCTTTCGTAGCCTTCTACCGCACTTCTTTTTCTCAATTCGAAATCATATCTTTAATATAAATCCTTTCAAATCATATCTTTGTTTTCTTTTCTTTTGGGTGTGTTTGGTAGGGAGAAATAAAGGTGGAGAAATGGAAATGGACAAAATTCTCGTGATTGCTACGCTTGGGAAATAAAAAAGCGGAGAAATCAATTTTCTCGAGAATTCCACTTACACACAAAACCAATTCTCTATTTTCCTCACCTTTTGGAGTGGAAATCCCATTTCTCTACATTATGCTACAAAATAAATCACGTAGACAAGTTTTTTTCATACAAAATAAATAGGTTTTTTAAAAATATTAATAATTTTTTATAAAAAATAATTTAAAAAATATATTTTTTTTAAATAATTTTTATAAAAAATAAATTATTTTTTTTAAATAAATTTTTAGTAAAATAAGTTTTTTTAAAATAAATTAAAAAAATATTTTTTTTAAATATATTTTTTTAGAATTGTTATTTAGAAAAAATAAAAATTTTAAATAATTTTTATAAAAAAATAAATTACTTTTTTTTAAATAATTTTTTAAAAAAATAAGTTTTTTTAAAAAATAAAATTAAAAAAAATATATATAACTTATAAAAAAAATATTTTTTTTAAATATATTTTTTAGAATTGTTATTTAGAAAAAATAATTTTTTTAAAAAAATCAACAATTTTTTTTTTTTTTTTTTTTTTTTTTTTTTTTTCATTTCTCGGGTCAAGTCTCTGTTGTTACCAAACATTAGAATTGAACAAAATTCTCTACTGATTTCTATTCTCTGAATTTATATTCTCTGCTTCATTTCTATTCTCTGAAATTCTCTCTACCAAACGTGTTAGGATCTTACATCTTAAGTTAATTTCTCAGTAAAAAAAGAAACAAAAGAAAAAAGAAAATAACTTTTTTGTTAATGATATATATGCAATTTGATGAAAATAATAATAGATTGAAAGGCGAGAGAGAGTGGCATACTGAGTAGGGGTGAGTGGAAGTGAGAGAGAAAAAATAACCTCGCCTATTCATTTCCCCTATGATGATAAAAAAAATAATAAATAATAAAAAAAAACCTAAATTATTTCCTCGTTGCAAAGTTTGCACTACTTTCTGTATTTACACGTGGCTTTACAAATGCTATAATCCTAAGAGGAGTGGGTGTGGCTCGTCGTTGGAGCTCGCCGTTCCAACGTGGAGCTCGCCGTCCCTCGCCACGATACCATCACCCCTTCGCCACAGCTCGATGTTGGAGACCTCCTCGTCTGCGTGACGAGGGTGTTTCTCTGCAAACTCGTACTTTTTTTTTTCTTTTTTTCTTTTTTGGCTTTAATATTGTTTGTGTGGGTGGTAGCTTAAGGTGGTGATGGAGGTGTGTGTATGGAAGCTTGGTATTTGAGGAAGTGATAAAGGGTGGTGTTGTTTAGGGTTTTAAGGAAATGTCGAGGGGTGATGGAGGTGTGGTTTTGTAGCTCTGGTCGTTGCACAGTAGGAAGAAGAAGAAAAGAAGGAAAAAGGTATAGCAAAGGTGGTGTAGTGTGGGTCGAATAGGAGAAGAAAGAAGAAAAGAAAGTCCAAGTTTGGTTTTGAGTTTCAAAAAGGGTCACGTTTGGTTTGTTGGTTCAAGCAGAAACAAGAAAAGAAGAAAATGAATAAAATGAATTAAAAAAAATAAAGTTGTAAGTGATGGCCCCAAATGAGTAAGTTGAGGTTAGTTATAAGTGATAAGGGATTAGTTGTGAAGAGGTGTTGAGGTGATGTGGCACCCGGGGACCCCAAATGAGGAGGTGAATGCTAGTCACCACACCCACTCCTCTAAGAGCACTTTGTGTTATGACTTATGAGTAGTACTGTGTTAAGCCCTTCCAATCCAGCCCAAGTTCAAAAAAAAAAAAAAAAAAAAAAAAAAAAAAAAAAATCAGTTTCTCTAGCAAACCAAACAGAGGAAATAAAGATCCAGGTGAGCGAGCAATCTATTATTCCATTTCTTTGTCAATCTTTAACTTAAATAACAGAAATAACTGTCACTTTGCTAAAAAAATCCATTTTTCAAAACTGGGTACGAATGTTTTCAGGGTTTAACAGAGTCTTTGCCAGAGAATGAGAAATGGGGTGTACTTAACTGCTAGGCCTGGTGTGTTGATTGGTGCTATTGATACTTATGTTTTGGCTAATGTGCAGAGGGTTTTTGATGTAATGTCAGGGAGGAGAGGTTTAAAAAGTAGAGATTTTTTGATTGGGGAGAAATTAGGTGAGGGCTCTTTTGGGGTCGTGTATTCGGGTGTTGTCGTGCCGAAAGGTTTTAGTGTGGAAGATAGAGTTAGGATTAGTGGGAGTAAGAGGAGACAGTTGGAGAAAGATGATAGGTTTAAGGAGAAAGTTATTCTTAAACAGGTGACTAAGATTCGCGGTTTTGGAAGTAATTGTTTGATGATTGTGTTTTAGGATTGATGTTTAGAACTATACATCTGCGTATTGTGCTTTGATACAACAGGAAAACAGTTTAGAGGGTGTTTGTGATTGCTTATTGATACTGCTTATTTCAAAAAGAATAAGCAGTTTTAGACTTTAGTAAGCAATTTCAGTTTTAGTAGGAAGTTATTAAGGTTGCTTATTAATACTGTTTTTTTCTGATTTTTTCAACAAGTATAAGCAGTTTTAGTAAACTGATTCTGATTATTTGAGCACTCGATTGTTTAGAGATTAAGTTAGTAAGTAAGTTTAAGATTAAACGCAACAAAACTGATTTTGATGCTATGCTCATTTATGTGTCATTTACACGATTATTCCTTAAATTAATCAGAATTTGCTAAACATTCATTTACCAGGGAATTATCCGTTTACCCAAAAAAACCACTTGGTTACTTCTAGAATCCAATGCCAAACACTCCCTTTGGCACCCAGTTTATTGAAAGTCATAATTTAGTTTCATAATTTCTTTGGTAAAGTTTGGAGTTCAAGTTGCTTTGGATTTATTGAATTAAACATGTTGTACGATTATATATTTATAATTTGAGTAATGTAATGTACTAGGTAAAAGTTGGAGTTCAAGGTGCTATAGAATGTGGTGATTTTGAAGAATGGTTTAACTACAGGTTGTCACGAGCAGCTCCCGACACATGTGCCGAGTTTCTAGGGAGCTTTGTTGCCGATAAAACTAATTCGTTATTTACCAAGGGCGAGAAATGGCTTGTATGGAAATTTGAGGTAAATGATTTTTCTTTCGTATTCATATAGCTTCACACAGATTTGATATTGAGAAGTTTAGATGTGCTTTTTGAAACCGATATATGCATGTCTAATATTATGTTTTAATGGGTAATAACGTAGGGAGATCGCGACCTTGGTGAATACATGAAAGACCGATTCTTCCCGTTAAACTTGGAATCACTCATGTTCGGACAAGTCTTGCAAGGACTTGAATCCATACAGCGAAACGCATTGATAATCAAACAAATAATGAGGCAAATAATTTCATCCCTCAAGAAAATTCACGACACTGGTATAGTTCACCGAGATGTGAAACCAGCTAACTTAGTGGTAACTAAAAAGGGACGGATCAAGCTTATTGATTTTGGTGCAGCCACTGACTTAAGGATTGGAAAAAACTACGTACCTGATAAAGGTCTTCTTGATCCGGATTATTGTCCACCGGAACTTTATGTGTTACCCGAAGAAACACCGTCACCGCCTCCAGAACCCGTTGCAGCTCTTCTATCTCCGATTCTTTGGCAGGTGCTATACTTTTTCATATTTCGAATTTTAGATATTGTGTATAACGTTTCTTATACAACTTAATTAATAGTATAGTCAAGAGTTAGTTGTGTAAAATAGCAACATAGTTTTTGAATTATCGTAACTGATTTTCTAATTTGTACGTAAACGCCAAGTAAGCAATTCAGTTCTAAAATGATCAAATTCATGTTTTGAGGAATTTATGAGAGGGTTCAGGTTTAGGATATCATTTATCGAGTAGGAATTAGTTATTGAAGAATAGGACAAAAGATCAATGATGAACAATTTCTTCACTGGTAAAAATCTCGTTAAAATAGGACATACTAAAACCGAAACCCTTGTTAAATTCCTCACAGTATGACGTTGATACATTACTGCCTGTTCTTGCGTGACTATACAGTAAGCATAAACTTTTCATTGGTATGTATATTTTATCCGCTATTATATATCTTTCAAGTGTTAAATACACCATTTTGACCATTTTTGCAGCTAAACAGTCCCGATCTTTTCGACATGTATTCCGCTGGAATCGTACTAATGCAAATGGCTATACCATCTTTACGATCTACTGCAGCGTTAAAGAACTTTAATCTTGAACTAAAAACAGTGAATTACGACTTAAAAAGATGGAGGGAAAAAACTCGAACAAGACCCGATATAAGTGTTCTTGATCTGGATTCTGGTTTCAGAACGAGGGTCTTTGCGTAGAGGTCGTTTATCAGCTGCGGATGCTTTGAGGCATCCATATTTCTTGTTGGGCGGTGATCAAGCTGCTTCTGTTCTTTCAAAATTGAGCTTTTCTAAGTAGAAAGTCAAGATGGGTCAGTTAGTCAGGGATTTGACTGAAAAAGTCAAAGAAAGAAGTCATATTCTTTGCTGGTGTAAAGCTTTTGTATCATTTTTATCCGATGTAACATTACTTAATCCTTAATGAATCTATCGTAAATAATTTATTATATGGAAATATTTGTTGAGGAACAGAACGAGTCTTGATGGGGGCAACCGACCTCCCAGGCTCCCAGAACCACACTGTAAAGAAAATCAAAACAATACAATTTAGTATTAAATGGGTCAATTGTCTCATACAACCTGACCCATTATCTAACCTGCACTTATATAAAAACAGTCAAAAAAATGGACAGGGTTGTTATTAGAGATCAATGTGTTGAGACACATTGACATGCCATATAATATTGACATGTTTTCAACCTGCACTTATTTTGACAGCATGATCTGTCCATCCTCAAAATTAAAGTAAATACCTGTTCGCATCTAAGAAAAAGAGATTATTCTCTTTTGAAAGGATTGTATCTGGACTTCTACAACCATTGCATATGACATATTCGTCTACGATCAAAATCATTAACTTTAGAACAATAATTTTTTACCTGAACTTGAAAGTTGACAAAATTGGAAAGTTGGTTACCTGAACTTGCAAAATTTTTTATTCGGTACACGAAACTGGAAAAGGTGACAAGTTAGATACATTTATAAATGATTATCCCAATACTTTATAAGGCCCGTGTGAGATAACAACTAAATTCAACTCGTTTATAAGTAAATGGGTTGAAATTGGCAGTATTGTACTACTATGTAATAACATTTAGAACACAAAATGTTGTTTTAGAGATATATGTACCTGCCCCCAGATTGGAACTTCTATCGTTCATCATATCAGTTCCCATCTAAGAAAACAAAGATAAATAAATTAAGGGCGTCTCGAGTTACACAAAGTGCATTTAACTACAAAACTGCATAATTAATAAATTTTGAAATACAAGTTTGCCATTTAGACCCGAGTACAACCCTAAAAAGAACTCTAGTCACATTATAATAGTCATGACTTTTGTGACTGAGAAAATTAGTCTCACTATTGGTGTGTCTAATTCATTATAGTTTTTTTGTGATTGCATTACCAAGTATTACTGCACACCGTTTACAGTGACACATTATTTACATAAGATTTTTTTCTGAGAAAATGTATAGTATCACGAAAGGCTATGTATAGTGACTTATGACATGTTTTGGTGTTGCGAGAAAAATAAAACTGTCATCATAACCTCGTTATAGGCCTTGGCTACTTCTAATAAATATGTGCTTCTTGCTGTTACAAAACAAACCATTTCTCTTACATTGCATAAAAACTGTTTAATATAGTTAGCAACACTCTTCGAATGTGTTCTAGGTAACTTCTTACCTTTAAAAGAATACCTGAAAGAACTATTCTTAAAAGAAAAAGATGCATGTGTTACTCACAAGATTTTCAGATTAAAGATGACATTACTTGCCATCAAATATAGGAATATTGAATAAAAAATGCACATCTTGTTATTGAATACTCAAAGTGATACTTTTTGATGTATCTTGTGTAAAAACCACCAACAAGGGGCAAAACTTACTGATTTATCTTATTAGAATTCCTTCAAATTTTTTAGGAGCGAATCGACCCTTGACCACCGATCTTTGCTGACCATCAAGGGAACCGTTTGTTCCCATTTCAGCCAGTAGGAATGTCATCACATGATCTGGCTGCCTATGCATGCTGGTAAATGGAAAGACTTATAAACCACTATCTGTCTGAAATGGGTGAATCCAGGCTGTAATTGTTTGATTATGGGCCATACGGGTCAAATAGGGCGGGTCTTTTGTAGGAATGAGTATTTAAAACTTATGAACCCATGTTTTGTGCCTTCTCAAAGAACTTGTGGTGGTCTTATGACTGTTCTTCGTCTATCTCCAGCCAATTCAGGGTTGTTCTCTCGTAAAATATGAAAAACTCTGCTTGGGAGCTGCATACAGATGTTATTGAAATAAAAGGCTACTCCATGATTATGTTATTATATCTCAAAAACAAAAATCCTGCGATAAACATTGACTTATCATACACACCTCTCCATATTGAAAATCTCTATCACTTCCTTCCCATGGAAATTCAATGGTAATAATATGATTTTAATTAAGCATAAGTTTCCAAAATGCATATGCAAATTTCTATGTATCACAGCAACTTACTTCGGCTACATCTTCTTTGTATTCTGAGGATGTTTGTTCAGCCATGACCAATTCAATCGGGCTTATATTGATTATTGAAATCCAAATTGTGTGCAATCTATATGATGAGTTTTTCATCTTTATTTTAGATGCAAAAATACCAAGCAAGAGATTCGGATCATACAAAAAATTCTCTTAAAGATAGCTATTTATAGTTTAAGATCACTTTCTATTATTGGAATGGTAGATTGCAGATTAAAAACATCATCCGGAATATCTAAAAGCTGTCGTCTGAAGTACAAGATCAATGCTTGTTTGTTTGGCTGATTAGCAGCTTATTTCGGTTGTTTATGATATCAATGGAAAGTATGTGAAGGACATAATTCCATGACACTGGAGTACACCCCTAAACTAAATTTTCATCTTAGCTAAAGGAATTGGTAAAAAGAACTCTAGTCACATTACAATAGTCATGACTTTTGTGACTGAGAAAATTAGTTCAAGTACTATTGATGTGTCTACTTTTAATAAAGGTAGCACTTAGCAACACTCTTCGAATCAGTTCTAGGTAACTTCTTACCTTAAAAAGAACACCTGAAAGAACTACTCTTAAAAGAAAAAGATGCAAGTGTGTAATGTGTTACTCACAAGATTTTCAGATTAAAGATGACATTACTTGCCATCCAATATAGGAATATTGATTGAATAAAAAATGCACATCTTGTTATTGAATACTCAAAGCCTTTTTGATGTATCTTGTGTAAAAACCATCAACAAAGAGCAAAGCTTACTGATGTATCTTCTTAAAAAAAACCTACATGAATATGTTATTACATCTCAAAAACAAAAATCCTACTATAAATGCTAACTTATCATACAACCTCTACATGTTGATAATCTCTATCACTTCCATCCCATGGAAATTTTGCTCGCGAGTTCTTTGCATCTTCTTCATCCTCAGTAACATTCCCTGCAAGATCACACGAATTTTATATATTTATTAGAAATGTTAAGATGGGCCATAGGGTGAGGGCTGACCCAAAAACATTTTTTTCGTACATTCTTCCTAGAATGACTTATGAACACAAATACTCTATTATTACAACAATAATCAAACAAAATACTGAGGATGTTGATGCATTGGTACTTGATATGGCCCATTTGGGATAACACGCAACTCATTTAAAAGTAAATGGGTCGACTCATGACCACTAATATATCTGATAACATCAATAATACAAAATGGTGTTTTTGAGAAATATGCACCTGCCCCCGAATGGGGATTTCCATCACTCATCAGATCAGCTCCCATCTAAGAAAACAAAGATCGACACATTAAGGTCGACTCAAGTTTCCCAAAGTGTCAAAGTGCATATACTGAGAATGCGAGAAGACGGTGTTTAAAGACTTGTTGTTTTCTTCTTTTTTTTCATACCAGCAAATGCATTTTCCACTATATCATCAACTGTAAGAAACAACACAAGTCTATAGAAAGCGTTGATGATAAATTTTTATTCGTGAAATATAAGTTTGACATTAAAAATTTAATGATGATGATTAGTTAACAGAATCACGTGATAGGTTATTGATCTTGTCGGATACATGATCATCGTCCCCATTTTCCTACATCATGACCTTTCTCTTCTTCTTTTTCTTTGTGGGATCAAATGGGGCAATCTTCACGAAAAAAAAAAAAAAAAAAAAAAAAAAAAAAAAAAAAAAAAAAACTCATCAAGAGCTATTGAGCAAATTAAATGGATATGCAAATTTCTATGTATCATAACAACCTACTTCGGCTACATCTTCTTTGTATTCTGAGGATGTTTGTTTAGCCATGATCAATTCAGTTGAACTTATATTAAATATCAAAATCCAAATTGTGTGCAATCTATTTAATTAATTTTTCTTTATTATTATAGATGCAAAAATACCGAGCAAGAGATTCACATCATACATAAAATCTCTTCAAGCAAGCTATTTATAGTTTATGATCACTTTATGTAATTGGAATGCTAGATTACAGAATAAAAACATCGTTCACAATATCTAAAAAAATTCATCTGAACTACAAAGATCACTGCTCGTTCGTTTGGCCGGTTAGCAACCTATTTCCGTTATTTATGACATCGGTGGAAAGAATGTGAAGGACATAATTCCATGAGACCCGAGTACACCCATAGACAAAATCTTCATCATAGCTAATGGAATAGGTAAAAAAAACCACCATTAGAATAGTCATGACTTTTGTGACTGAGAAAATTAGTTTCAATACTATTGGTGTGTCTACTTTTAATAAAGTTAGCACTTAGCAACACTCCTCGAATCAATTCATAGGTAACTTCTTGCCATAAAAAAAATGCCTGAAAGAACTACTCTCAAAAGAAAAAGATGCAAGTGTGTTCTTACATTTCAGATTAAAGAAGACATTACTTGCTATCAAATATAGGAATATTGAAAAGAAAAAAATTGCAGCTTGTAAATGAATACTCAAAGTGATACTTTTTGTAGGAATGAGATTTGTTATCGAATGTTAAATTCCTTTCGTGTAACCAAAGATATTCTTATTTATTTCTTTTAAATAGTCCATTTCTTTCCCATGCATCTTCATTGCCCAAACATCACATTACAAAGATAATTATATCCAATTTCCAGTTCAAAGAAAGTTCTATCTGCAATCAAACCGGTATGTCTCTTTCGCCTTCCATCTTTAAGAGTTTGTCGTTTATATGCTTTAACAAAGAATGATAAACAAACTCCGTGCTTATTTAGAAATAAATATATATATATATATATATATATATAGTATAGTATGCTCTTTTGATGTATTGATGTGTAATCTGATTGCAAACACAACCATTTTGCATGAAACAGAATGTTCAAAATGAACAAAGTTACTTACCCGACACCTTACAAACCAAGCCATCTTTAGCTCGATCATATGACTATAAGTGACACATAAATCACCAAAGTCATATTTGCATATACCTTGTAGTGGTTATCATAATATGTATTGTATTGTACTATAATATACATTTATGGAAAATATAACCAAACAGAACACTATTCATTAGATAATGTTCCGTTCTGTTATTAAGGTTTAAAAATGCCCCTTCTTAAGTTTGAAAAACTCTCATTACAACATCTAAGATAAGTACTTTGTTAATTACATTTATACCCTTTGACATTATACTACTATAGTACTACCTATATACAAGCAATTTATAACTATCATCCAACCTAAGGCCGGCAATTTTGACACGAAACCTGTTAACACGACACGACACGACCTGTTCTTAACAGGTTTCGTGTTTGACCTTAACAGGTTTCGTGTCTTAACAGGTCAGACCTGTTAAGACCTGTTAATTTTCGTGTCTTAACAGGTCAGACCTGTTAAGACCTGTTAGTGACCTGTTATGATGTTGTATATATAAGTTCCAAAATCCTAACCCTAAATATTTTGTCCGCCCCCATCAACCCATCTTATCTCATTCTCTCTTTTTTTTTTTTAGCAGCTTATCTCTCATTCCATCATCATAACTCCAAACCTCAAGTTACCAAATTCATCACCCACAACACAAGAATATCATTCCATCATCATAACTCCAAACCTCAAGTCATCACCCACCATCAATCCATCATCATAACTCCAAGATTCAAGATCCGGTTCAAAGGCTTCAAGACAAACGCAAGTAAATCAAGCACAAATTCATAACCGAATCACTCAAACACAAACACAAGTAAATCAAGACAAAGGCTTCAAGATCCGGTTCAAAGGCTTCAAGAAAATTTATTGTTAATTTGTAATCGATGGTTTTTTTTTTTTTTTTTTTTTTTTTTTTTTTTTTTTTTTTTTTTTTTTTTTTTTCGAACAAAGTGTTGATTATTTTGTGAACTTATGTGGTTTTCTTGATGATTCTTGGCCTCCTGGTATTGTTAGCGAGGATGTTTAGTGATTTATTTTAAGGTCTTGATTCTTGGCCTCCTGGTATTGTTAGCGAGACCCATGTGTGATGGACTGAAGGGTTTGGCTTGGAATAATGGATTTGATGGTATTGGATTTTTTTTCTTTTTCTTTTGTTCGATATGTTGTTGTTCTTGATGTTAAGACCTGTTCAAGATCTTTTGTTGTTGTTGCTGTGAACCTGTTCAATAATTCTATATCAATTTTTTTTTTTTTTTTTTTTTTGGTAGAAACATATCAATTTAATTTGTTTTTTGAAAAAAATAATAATAATAATAATAAAGAAAAGAAAAAAAGAAACCCTAAAATCCTAATATGCATGTTAACAGGTTCTTAACAGGTCTTAACAGGTTAACCTGTTTATTTTCGTGTCGTGTTCGTGTTTGAGAAAAATGACACGATAAGCTAACAGGTCGTGTTCGTGTTTGACCTTAACAGGTTCGTGTCTTAACAGGTTCGTGTAACCTGTTATGCCAGCCCTTTCCAACCCCTAAGTTGGCTAGTTTTTTTATTTTATTTTACACCCCTTAACAATTTACTATTTACTACCATTTTATAACTATCATTTCTATTAAACTAATTTGAATTTGAGAAGAAAGCAACACATCTACTTTATAAAGAGAGGTGATTGACACACTCGCAAATCTTATTGAGACACTTCATTGTACAAGTAGTTAAAGCAATTTATATTTAATGTACAATTGTTTATTGCATACAGCGGAGTGTCACAATAAATTTTGAGTTCCCCTTTATAAAGTGTTTAATGCTAAAAGTAATTTAAAGTACGATTAAAATGAGAATTAAGTTGCAACACTTGCTATTTTTTCATTATTTATTAAATCGCATATAAAAGAAAGAGAAAACATTTGACCCCTTATAATAAAATGCATTACGGAGTATTTTTATTATTAATTTTTTTTCTTTTCTTGTAATTATGTTTTGTTTAACTCTAATACAAAAAATTAAAGGTTTAAATTTTGAAATTAATAACTGAAATAAAATTTTCTAAAATATGATTATATCATAAGTTCAATATTAAGACACTTTCAAAATGCATATGCAAATTTCTATGTATCATAACAACTTACTTCGGCTACATCTTCTTTGTATTCTGATAATGTTTGTTCAGCTATGATCATTCAATCGAACTTATATTGAATATTGAAATCCAAATTATGTGCAATCTATGTAATTAATTACTATAATGTTAGATACAAGTAATATGGAAGATATATATATATATATATATATATATATATATATATATATATATATATATATATATATATATATATATATATATATATATATATATATATATATATATATATATAAGGTAAAGTTAAAATAAAAAGATAAATATCCGTAAAAAGAATAAAAATATTTTTTTTTTAAAGTTCTCGAAAAATTCCAAAAAAGTTTCACAAGATCGAGTATGTTGGTGCATAAAACTTTTGTGAAAGAAGTTTTTCTAATTTTGAGTTTTCATACGTTTTTTTTAATGCACAAAAAACGAATTTTAATGCGCAAAAAAAATTTTAATGCACAAAATTTTCAACTTGTTTTAGTTATATGCGCAATGTTATTTTGATGAAAAAAGTCAAAAGAAGTTGGGTCCAAAAACGATTTTTTGATGCACAAAAAAGCGATTTAATGCACAAACGTATTTTTTTTATAATTTTTTTTCGGATAAAGTATCCACTTTTAGATAAACTTCCTTTAGAACTTTTTCATGCACCAACATATTCGATCTTGTGGAATTTTTTTGGAATTTTTCAAGAACTTTTTTTAAAAAAAAAATTCTTTTTATTCTTTTTACGGAAATTAGTCTTTTTATTTGATCTTTACCCTATATATATATATATATATATATATATATATATATATATATATATATATATATATATATATATATATATATATATATATATATATATATATATAGTGTTATATATAGTGTTCGGTTCAATAGAAAAGTGCATTTCGGTAGAAAAGTGAGAAAATAACTGTGATGCACTAAAATTTTTAACTGTGATGCACCAATTTTTATTTTAGTGCATCATATTTAAAAGAAAAAACGGTGCATCACAGTGTTTATTTTAGTGCATCATAGTTATTTTCTCACTTTTCTACCGAAATGCACTTTTCTCTAATACCCTACCCATGTGACTATAACCGAAACATAAATCACTAAAATAGCATGTGCATATATCTATTAGTTATTGTCATTATGTTTATAGGGTACAATTGTTTGATTAGCAGGTTACAACTATAATTTGTTGCACTTTTTGCATATCTTTTAAGGCAAATGGCACGAAAATGTATTAAACTTGTCACTTTTTGCTTTGTTGTGTAGGCATTTTTATTTTTTCCTCTTATATACATTATACTTTTGAATTCCGTCTATTGTATGTATTTTGTAACAATGTTACCATTCTCATCTATCAACACTCCTATTAACAAGTAGGGGCAAAATGGTCATAAGATACACACAATAGATGAAATTTAGAAGTATGATGTATACAATAGAAAAAAATAAAATAAAGAGAAAACTATTGCGTGGCAAGTTACTTATATTTTCGTGCCTTTTGCCTTATCTTTTATATAATAAGAGAAAACTATTGCGTGGCAATTAATTATTTTAATTACTAATATGAAAGCTCAATTAGTTATGCCTGTACAAAAAAAAAAAAAAAAAAAAAAAAATAGTAATAATAAAAATAAACAAAAAAACTCAATTAGTCATAAAATCAAGCTCTTTATCAATTCCTCTTATTAGTTAATAAAAGTTATTATTGAATTGATTTGGTGAAACTTTTGATAAATCCCGAAGTGAAATTTAGTGGAGAATAAAGTGAAAACACGCTTGCCCTTGTGAGCTCATTTCTTTAATTTTGAAATTAAGTATAAAATAAGCGTTATATTCTGATTGATTAATAAAATTTACAATCAAGCTTTAAACTTTTACAAAGGGGCTACTCTCAAATATATATTTATGAACTTAAATGTAAAATCCTCCATTTTCATAAATTTTAGAAAATACTTAACAAATACCCTATATACTTTAAACTTTGTAAAAAAAACAACTATTATTATTATTAAATTGATCGGAATAGTAAAAACTGTTCAAACATACGCATGCCTTATAAATATCAAGCTGAAACATGTGTTATTATAACATTTATAAACACTTATATTCACTAAACTTGAATTATGCTAAAATATGAAATCAGACTACCCAAACAGTAACATTAATAAAAAAATTGATCTTACTTTCAAACCCAAACAAATATTGTTGAATTATAAGTATTAGTTGTAGTCATTGTCTGAACTTAATTTGCATTTGATGACCCGTGCATACATGGGTTAAAAAATTAAAATACGGCTAAAAT